>OY728130.1:1570160820-1571410820 GCA_963277665.1 Viscum album
TTCTAGATCCTTTATTTGAACATACATTATTTTATCCAAGAGGGATGGGGGAGCAATCATTTGATAAAAGATTGATGAGGTTCCTCTCTTAATGATTCACATGTCCATCTTTTGAAAATAAAATAAAATTGGATCATTTTCTATTCAAATCATAGATCAAAAAGTGAGGTCATTTCTACATAGAAAATCTGACACATTATTTTCCTTAGTAGGATGGTAGTGGATTTAGCAGTCATAATCTTTGATGAGATCTATCCATCTTCATTGGCGCATATTAATATCTATCTATGTGAATATATATTTGAGTCTCTTATTGTCAGTATATATCTCTCACTTTGTAACACCTCGAGATTTTATGAGATATATTATTTTTAATTTCTTTTATGCCTTCTATTATACACTACACCAAGATTAGCATGTACTATACGCAACACCGTATTATCTTGCAGTATACGAAACACTATTCTTGGCCCATGTTAAACACAATTTCAAGTTCATTTTGTGGAAATTATTCTACACAACATTAAGTATAGATTTTGTTTAATGTATAAATGAAATAAGTTTTTATTATATTATACGTAACACCTAACAGAGCTTTCACTACATGTATCTCTGACTTGGCTTGCATTACACGCAATCAAGACCTTCCTCGATAGCATGTGTAGTATGCAATACCGAGTTTCACTAAATGAGATATTATAATAATATTATTATGAACTAGCTGTTATGAATATTAATACACACTTTTTGAAATTTTATAAATTTTATCTTTCAAAATGGACTTCAATTTTTTATTTGGAATATCGGAATTAGCCTAGGGTGAATTTTTGGTATTCTTCTTAAAACATTCAATTTTTGATGAAAAGTGAAAACACTGGGATACTATTTAAAACCCGACTTTTTTATTTGAATAATTATTTATATTATTTAAATTTATTTTAGCTCGAAATTGATATGTAATACCTATATAATTTCAATGTAATTCATTGGAGTCATATTTTAATAAGTTCAGATATATAAAAATTTTATTGAACTTTTCACCGTCTTTTACCCACCTCCTAGGAGAATTTGAAAATTTACACAAAACATAATTTTACCACTTCAGTGAGTGGAATTTCAAAAATCCGAGACACGGTTAACATCAAGGTGTAAAATGTGGTTCAATAAGCTAAAAATAATTTCGGGTGAATAGTAACCTAATACTTTTATTTACCACGGTTAAAAGTAAATAGGGTAATTAAGGGTAAAAATGATATTATTATTTCCCTAAAACATGCCATAATTCTATTTTATAAGTATAATTTGACAAAAAACAAACTTAGGAATATAATAATATCATTTAGGTCTATTTGGATTAGATTATGACCTTTATTATTATTTAATTCAATGAAGAGTTAAAAGAGTTAAAATCAATGTTTAATAAGAAAAACATTTTCAATATAGGGTTATACAAAATATAAATTAGAATATATATATTAATTAGAAATATAAAAATATATCCTACATAATGGTATTTTATTTATAATTTTTATACATGAAATAATTTAATTTATTTTTGACACAATGATGATGCAGTAATTACCTTATTAATGAACTATTAACATAATTGATGTTATAAATACCCAAAAAAATGTAATTAGATACTTTTTATAAATTACATTAATTTTTATAGGTTAATATGAAATTTTAGTATTGATTTAATTAATTTTTTTCGAACTAATCATGCTGTTATGAGTTTCAGAAAAATCAATTACCAAATAGTGTCAAAATTGACAAAAAATAGGTTTTAAAACAAATATTATATTTTTAATTTTTATTCTATTCATAAAAAATCTAAAGTTCGGACAATGTCTTAGATAAGGTAATATATATTAATAATGAACCACTTGGGGTTCTTTTGTCTTGTTATAGTAAGTTTATTAACCATATAGTGTAAGAAAACAAGATGACAGAGTAATTGTTAAATTATTTATCTTAGAGTTAAATCTTAATGATAAGGTTAAAATAGTAACCTAAAGTTGACAAAAACCTATTGGTTGAGAGGATTGTGACCAATCCCGACTTTATATTCTAAATAAATCAATTTGGAGCGATTATAAAACGAATATGACTTTATTATAAAATAATATTTTTTGTTTTTCCTAAGGTGCCCCTCTCCTACCTTATAAAAGGGCACCTCCTCCCTCTTCTATTTACACAATTTTGATCCTTCAAGATCTGCCAAACCCTTCCCATTTCCCTTCCCAACTTCATTATAAAAATTATAGAGGTTCTGGTCACCTCAAAAGACAAACTATAGGGACTTAAGAGGAATTTAAAAAGAGGTGCGTCGAAGAAGAGGTAATCTCTTCTACCGGTTCTTTCAAGTTAATTTCTTCATATACTTCTTCTTATTTAGTTGTATCATTATAAAGTAATAACATTAGTATCACTAATAAACTGATATGTTATTATAAATATGAAACAACCTCATTTCACCTTCTATCCATCCTATGGAAAATGAAATCACCACGCGTGATTACGTATAGAATACAGCCTCCATGCTGTTGTGTAATCGGATTTCCCACCTCCACCTTACATAGATGGGTATAATGGTGTAAATAATAAATATATATGGTTATTATAACATCATACGGATTCTGAGATATTATATCATCCATTCCAATTCTATTAAATAATTACATGAACGATATCATCGCTCGTGCGTACGTACGGACTACCGTCTCCACGAACGCGATGAGATTCATTTTCCATGATTAACCATTAAAGTATGATTTTAAAGTATATATAGTAAATAATCATTAAATATATTACATAATAATGATACTGGATTTATGTACATATATGTTTCATTTACTTAATTCTATTTAATTCAATAAGGAAATGAAAACAACGTTCATTCGTACGTACGGCCTACCGTCTCCATGAACGGTGTATTTCATTCCATTTATCAATCTATCATATATATTTATATGATGAATATATATTATATATAAATCATTTTTTACATTATGAAATTTATTAAATCAAGATAAAAGTAATAATATCATGAACAACAAGCCGAAAAAGGTAAAATAAATGAAACGATTTTACCCAAAACGCTGCTTTAACATAGAATTTACAAAAGAACGGGTAATATAAAGTCATAATTGAACCATATATGATATCATAGCAATGAATACGATTCTTTAATATGTTAATGAAATTATTTAAATCAGTATACAGGAGGTTCAGATACATATGAATCTTATCAGACATAAGGTAAGGGGTAATTTTTCAAATCTCATTTTTATCTAAGATTGCTTATATGTAAGTATTTACAGGGGTTATATTTTTCATCCATGTGCATGAAAATGTTTTCATAAAGTGTTTAATATTATTACTTGTTTTTTAAAGTCAGGTTTACCCCTCTTGGACTTTTTATCTGTGTTTTGGAAGGAATATTTCTTGTTTACAATACGTGGTACTTTTTGAATTTTCCATTAAAAGTACGAGGAGAATGTTTATTTTACTTATTGGGTATGAACAGATTGTTACGATTTCATAACACCTTATTTACATAAATCTTCATCTATAATATCTCTTGATTATTTTCAAAAAAAATATTTTCTTTTAAAATTGTGTGGCATTTTTTGAAAAGGAAATGATTTTTATGAAGAATGGATATTTTCTTCAAGAATTCTTTTCAACTCTTTTATCAAAACCATTTTCCATCTAATATGACATTATTTCATATGTGTATGTTTCAAGTATAATATCTCAATTCTTAACATGGTTTCACTTTTCTTATGATGAAATGATATCCATTTGTTTTATATGGATTATGTTATGTTGGGATGATTTTTATGAAAGCCATTTTTATTATTTGGGTTATGATGAATGATTTATGTTTATGTTGTGGCACATGTAAGAATTATTTCATTATGAGATTGGTGGGACCTATATCTCCCTCTAATTCATTGGGTAAAGATTTATATCTCATGAGATATAAATGGATGGAATGGTAAGTTAATCTGGTTCAGTGTTACAGGACTGGAATGAGGAGTGAACTCAATTCAAAAAGGGACATTATCCACTAAGATGTTCTTGGCAGAAATTCCTCATCTACTATGGAACTCATATCATGTTCTTGATGGTTTTCCAGAATTACACATTATATTATAATGAAATTTTATCTTTATTTATGTTCATTTATGATATATGCCTTACGTACCTCCAAGATTTATGTCTTTTCTCAAGATTTTGATGTTTAGATTTTATGTTCATGTTTTTGCATTCAAATGTTTATGGATTGTATTATGTTCTATATGTTTACCCTTACTGATAATTTGAGCTCACCCTTTATATGTTTTCTTTTCCCAAGGATATAAAGAATGGTTTTAGGTAAGAAATCAATAGGGGAAGATCTTTATGGGAGATGTGGAAGATATTTCACTATGATTAGAAGATTATATTCTGAGTTTTAAAAGACACTAAACTATTACGATCCTTGAGTGTTGGTTTTTTTTATATATTAAGTTTTCCAAAAAAAGTAATGTAATGTACGTGTACATCAAGATTTGGGTTTCTATAGTTGTTATCAGTAGAATGGTTTAGTTAAACATTGGAAACTAGGATGCAAAAACATTAGTGAGATCAATAGAGATATTTCTAAGGTAGTTCTAGGGATGTCCCTATGGTTAAGTATACATATAGGTTATAGTCTTAAAATTACGGAAACGATATTATAATTAAAACTAAGATGTTATATTTTGAAGGTACTTTACCTTTATTATGTTGTTTTCCTAGCATGATATTTACCTCTCACATTGTTCTTTTTTTTGTTTGAGACGATGGATGGAACCTAAATTAACTATGTTGATCAATGTAATGTACAATGCAATGATTGTCCTCTTTAACAACCAAATGTGATGGGATATGGAGTGAAAAATCATATTGCTATACTTACACAAGCTATGGATCATTCTGGACTTCCAAATGAGAAATGAAAGGAACAATATTCTATTGAGTCCTTCATGAGGCAATGTCCTCCTTCTTTCAGTGGGTCTTCTGATCCACTTATTACAGAAAAATGGATCTGTACCATTGAAAAGATATTTTCCATAATTCATTGTATAGATCATGAAAAAGTCATTTTGGATGTTTACCGTTTAGAAGGTGAAGCAGACCAATGGTGGACTCTAATTAAGAATATGAGGCCCCAAGTTGAAATTGATTCCATGAAATAGGTTGAGTTCAAGAACATATTTTTTAACAAGTACTTCCCTCATATTCTTTGAAAAAAGATTGAAAAGGGGTTCCTTGAGCTTATGAAAAGGATGATGAATCTGTTGGTATATATGAAGCGAAATTTTCAAGGCCTGCAAGGTATGAATCTGGCTTTATCATCCAACCTGAAAGTAATGTTGATCAATACTTAAGTGGCTTAAAATAAAGTCTTTGAGGGGAAATAACTATAAGAGACTTCAGTAGATATGAAGAACTTGTGTGTTGTGCTATCAATGTAGAACTGGATGTTGGTGTTACATATCCATGTCATGGTTTTGACAAGAAATGAAAGATGGAGTTAATGGATAAATCTCAAAACCATGGTGAAAAGAAGATAAATGTTCCATTATGCTCAATGTGTGGAATGAATCATGGAGGAGATTGTCTAAAATGTACTAGAAAATGTGTTAAATGTGTAAAAGAAGGTCATCAAGTAGTTGAGTGTCGAAGTAATGGAAAAAAGGTAGCTAATTATTTGAATAGAGAAATGCTTACAGAGAACGCTCTACCAACACTTCAATGATACAATTTCAAGGAAATGGGTCATTATGCTAACCAATGTCCAAATCCAAGGGTTAATGATGATCAAAATCAATAACCTCTTACAGTAAAGGACAAAGGGAAGCCACATGCGATCAGTATTGGCGATGTTGAGTATGACAATGATGTAGAGGTATGATTATAATCTCATTTATAGTATTGTGGAATATCGGAATATCTATGTATTGGTTTATTATGTATTTCAATAATTATATTGTATCGGTAACCATGAAAAGTGATTGACATATTTTTGGAAAGAAGATGATATGTGCCTAATGAAGGGATAGAGAGAAAATGAAATGAGCTCATGACTGATATAAGGACAAAGTTATATCATGGTTTGAGTATATAAAAATTTTAGGATTTTTTATGTAGAAAGAGCTAACTTTTGACAGCATTCATGTTTTCACTAAGGTTCAATGGGTATTCATTTTTCAAGAGAATAAATGATTAAGGTATTCACATGTTTGGAATGTGACCAACAACAAGATATATCTTATGATATATGGGGGACAAATGAAGGAATTCACATGCTCGGTAGATGACATTCTAATAATCGGATAGAATTATTTTTGATAAGCCTAAAGGTTGGAATGGACATTATATAGTATTTCTTAAGGCTATATCATTTTGTTTTTATTTATGAAATTTTATGATAGTATAGTTTTAGTAAGAGGGACAACTTGCAGGACGGGCGACAACCCATTGCGTCGGACAAGGCTGTGGGAGTCCAACCCACAACTGAAGTGCGACATGCCTTTATTGCACACCACTGGCCTACATGAAGTCCCTTGTTATTATAAAATAGTTTTAGTTTATTAAGTGGTGTGATATATGAAGTATAAGTCCATTTGAGAAACCATATAAGATTAATCTCACTATAGATGGACTTTTGTATATCTAATAGCTTTTTCTAACCTATTGTTTAAGAAAAATGGAATGCCCTATCATTCTATTGCATGATTCGTTAACACTTCATGGGAGACAAATTCAACTTAATTTATATAAGAGATGATTTGAAAATAGTTCAACGCACGAACAACAGTGAGATTTTACCAAAATGAAGTAAGTATTTATTTTAATTCATCAATTCAACAACTTTAGGGAAATGATCTTGAAAACCAAAATGTTGTCCTAGTGTCCTTATATCCGATGAATCAGATGGTACCTTAAATCATCACAAATTTATGGTTTTGCGATTGTTAGATTTTTCATAGCCATGTACTCTACCACTCTCCATCAGAAAATGATGGTTAGAATTTCCTTCCATATCCATATTTCCACCTATGTTCTCCTATGTGGAAACCCAGTGATGAGTTAATCTGGGTAATTGCTAAATTTCTAACTTTAATTTTTAAAATCATGTTTTAGTATTCCTTTTACAATGTGGGTTTCAATGAACGAAACTTTCAAGTAGTAAATGATTTGTAACCCCAATGAATTTCGAGGGAGAAATTCATTTTAAGGGGGGTAGAATGTAACACCCCGAGATTTTATGAGATATATTATTTTTATTTTCTTTGAAATATTCTATTATACACTACACCAAGATTTTCTTTTACTATACGAAACATTGTATTAGCTGGAAGTATACGCAACACTATTCTTGGTTCATGTTACACACAATTTCAAGTTCGGTTTGTGGAAATTATTCTACGCAACATTAAGTATCGATTTTGTTTAATGTATAAATGAAATAAGTTTTGATTATGTTATATGAAAGAAAAAACAGAGATTTCACTACACAAATCCCTGACTTGGATTTCATTACACTCAATCAAGACCTTCCTCAAAAGCATGTGTAGTACGCAATACTGATTTTCACTAAACGAGATAATATTATAATATTATTGTGAACTGGCCGTTATGAATAGTAATACCCTCTTTTTGAAATTTTATAAATTTTATCTTTAAAAATGGACTTCATTTTTGGATTCAGAATTTCAAAATTATCCTAGGGTGAATTTTTGGTATTTTTTTGAAAAATTTCAATTTTTGATGAATAGTGAAAACACTCGGTTACTATTTAAAAACCAACTTTTTATTTAAATATTTCTTTATTTTATTTAAATTTATTTTAGGTAAAAAATGATAAATAATACCTCTATAAGTTCAATTTAATTCATTGGAGTCATTTTATAATAATTTTACATATATAAAAATATTGTTAAACTTTTCACCGTCTTTTACCCACCTCATAGGAGAATTTGAAAATTTACATAAAACATAATTTTACCGCATCTATGAGTGAAATTTCAAAACTCTAAGAGACATGGTTAATATCAAGGAGTAAAATTTGGTTCAATAAGCTAAAAATAATTTTTGGTGAATAGTAACTTTTTACTTTTATTTACCACGGTTAAAAGTAAATTGGGTAATTAAGGGATAAAATGATATTATTATTGTTACCCTAAAACATGTCATAATACTATTGGATAAGTTTAATTCGACCAAAAACAACCTTAGGAATATAATATTATCATTTAGGTACACTTGGATTAGATTAGGACATTTATTATTTTTTAATTCAAAGAAGAGTTAAAAGAGTTAAAATCAATGTTTAGTAACGAAAACATTTTTAATATAGAGTTATACATAAGATAAATTCGACTATAAATATTCATTATAAATATAAAGAAATTTCCTACATAATGGTATTTTATTTATAATTTTTATACATTAAATAATTTAATTTATTTACGACACAATAATGATGCATTAATTACATTATTAATGAAATATTAACATAATTGATGTTATAAATACCCAAATAAATGTAATTTGAGACTTTTTATAATTTACAATAATTTTTATAGGTTAATATGAAATTTTAGAATTGATTTAATTAAATTTTTTCGAACTAATCATGTTGTTATGATTTTCACAAAAATCAATTACCAAATAGTGTCAAAATTGACATAAAATAGTTTTTAAAACAAATATTATATTATTAACTGTTATTATATTCATAAAAATATAAAGTTTGGATAAATGACTTAGATAAGGTTATATATATTAATAATGAACCACTTGGGGTTTGTTTGGATTGTTATAGTAAGTTTATTAACCATATATTGTAAGAAAACAAGAAGACACAGTAAAAGTTAAATTATTTATCTTAGAGTTAAATATAAATGATAAGGTTAAAATAGTAACCTAAAGTAGTCTAAAACCTATTGGTTGAGAGTATTTCGACCCATCCAAACTTTTGCTTCAAAACAAATCAATTTGGAGATATTATAAACCAAATATGACTTTATTATAAAATAATATTTTAAGTTTTTCCTAAGGTGCCCCTCTCTTGCCTTATAAAAGGGCACCTCCTCCCTCTACTCTTTACACAATTTTGAGCATTCAAGCTCATCCAAAACCTTCCAATTTCCCTTCTCAACTTCCTTATAAAAATTATAGAGGTTCTTCTCTCCTCAAAAGAACAACTCTAGTGCCTTAAGAGGAAGCTTAAAAGTGGTCTGTCGAAGAAGAGGTAATATCTTCTACCGATTCTTTCAAGTTTCATTCTTCTTCTAAATCTTCTTATTTAGTTATTTCATTATAAAGTAATAACATCCGTTTAACTAATATATTTATATGTTATTATAAATATGAAACAACCTCATTTCACCTTCTATCAATCCTACGGAAAACAAAATCACTGTGCGTGCGTACGTACGGAATACCGTCTCCACGCCGTGGTGTAATCAGTTTTCCCACCTCCACCTTACATGGATGGATATAATGGTGTAAAGAATAAATATATATGGTTATTGTAACCTCATACAAATTATGAGATATTATAACATCCACTCCATTGCTATTAAATAATTATGTGAATGATATCATTGCTTGTGCGTACGTACGGACTACCGTCTCCACGAACGCGATTAGATTCATTTTCAATGATTACCCATTCAAGTATGATTATAAAGTATATATAATAAATAATAGTAAAATATATTAAATAATAATGATACTGGCTTTATTTACATATATGATTCATTTACATATTTTCATTTAATTCAATAAGGAAACGAAAACAACGTTCATTCGTATGTACGACCTTTCGTTTCCATTAACGGTGTATTTAATTCCATTTATCGATCTATCATATATATTTATATGCTGAATATATATTATATATAAATAATTTTTTACATTATGGAATTATGTAAATTTGGATATAAGTAATAATATCAAGAAAAAAAAGCCGAAACACGTACGATAAATGAAACGATTTTACCCAAAACGCTGCTTTAATATGGAATTTACAAAAGAACAGGTAATATAAAGTCATAAGTGAACCATATATGATATCATAACAATGAATATGATTATGTAATAAGCCATTGACATTATTTAAATCATTATACTGGAGGTTCGGATACATACGAAGCATATCAGACATAAGGTAAGGGATAATTTTGCAAATCTCATTTTTATCCGAGATTACTTATACGTAAGTATTTACAGGGGTCATATTTTTCATCCATGTCCATAAATTTATTTTCATAATGTGTTTTATGTTATTCCTTGTATATTTAAATTCATGTTTACCCCTCTTGGACTTTTACTCTGTGTTATGGAAGGAATCCTTTTGGTTTACCATACACGGTACTTTTTGACTTTTCCATTAAAATTATGAGGAGAATGTTTTTTTACTCATACGGAAAGAAAAAAATTTTATGATTTCATAATGCCTTATTTTCATAAAGCTTCCTCTACAATATTTAATGATTATTTTCAAAAATAGTCCTTTTCTTTTAAAATTGTGTGGCAATTTCTGAAAAGAAAATGATTTTTAAGAAGAAAGGATATTTTCCTCAAGAATTATTTTCAACTATTTTATCAAAACCATTTTCCAAATAAGATGACATTATTTCATATGTGAATGTTTCAAGTATAATATCTCTATTATTTACATGGTTTCACTTTTATTATGATTAAATGATATCCATTTGTTTTATATGGATTATGTTATGATGGGATGAGGTTTATGCAACCCATTTTTATTCTTTGGGTTATGATGAATGATTTATGTTTCTGTTGTGGAACAAGTAAGAATGATTTTATTATGAGATAGGTGGGACATATATCTCCCTCCAACTCATTGGGTAAGGATTTATATCTCATGAGATATAAATGGCTGGAATGGTAAGTTAATCTTGTTCAGTGTTATAGTACTAGAATGAGGAGTGAACTCGATTCAGAAATGGACATTGTCCACTAAGATGGTCTAGGCAGCAATTCCTTGGCTAATATGGAAATCATATCATGTTCATAATCATTTTCCAAAATTACATGTTTTATTCACATGATATTTTATCATGATTGATGTTCCTTTATGATATACGCCTTACGTACTTCCATGATTTATGTCTTCACTCATGATTTTGAAGTTTAAATATTATGTTCATGTTTTTGCATTCAAATGTTTATGGATTGTTTTATGATCTCTATGTTTACCCTTACTGAGCATTTGAGCTCAACCTTTATACGTTTTATTTTCCCCAGGATATAAAGAAAGGTTTTATGTAAGAAAACAAATGGGGTTGATCTTTATGAGAGATGTTGAATATCATTCACCATGATTAGAAGTTTATGTTCCACGTTTTAAAAGACACTAAACTATTACGATACGTGGGTGTTGTTTTTTGTTATGTATTAAGTTTCCCGAAATATTAATGTAATTTCCATGTACATAAATCTTTGGGTCTCTACTTTTGGTATCAAAGGAATGGTTTAGTTAAACTTTGGAAACTAGGATGCAAAAACAATAGTGAGATCCCTAGAGATATTTCTAAGGTAGTTCTAGGGATGTCCCTAAGGTTAAGTGTACGTATAGGTTATAGTACTAGATTTACGGAAACAATCTTAGAATTAAACCTAAGATGTTATATATTTAAGGGACTTCCCATTTATTATGTTGTTTTCCTAGAATGATATTTGCCTCTCACACTGTTCTTTTTGGGTTTTAGATGATGGATGGAACCCGAAAGAACCATGTAGATCAATTTAATGGAAAATGTAATGATTTTCCTCTAAAACAACAGAACTTGATGGGAGATGGAGTGAAAAATCTTATTTCTATACTTACACAAGCTATGAATCATTCTGGACTTCCAGATGAGCAGATAAAGGAACAATATTCTATTGTGTCCTTCATGAGGAAAAGTCCTCCTTCTTTCAGTGGGTCTTCTGATCCACTTATTGAGGAAAAATGGATCAGTACCATTGAAAATATATTTCCCATACTTTATTGTACGGAACATGAAAAAGTAATTTTGGATGTTTACCATTTAGAAGGTGAAGTAGACCAATGGTAGACTCTAATTAAGAATACGAGGCCCCATGATGAAATTGAATCCATGGGATGAGATGAGTTCAAAAACTTATTATTCAAAAAGTACATCCCTCGTATTCTTCAAACAAAGATGGAAAATGGGTTCCTTCAGCCTTAGCAAAAGGATGATGAATCTGTTGGTATATACGAAGCGAAATTTACAAGGCTTGCAAGGTATGCATCTGGCTTTATCATCCAACCTGAAAGTAAAGTAGATCGATTTTTCAGTGGCTTAAAACCAAGTCTTCGAAGGGAATTAGCTATAAAATACATCAGTAGATTTGAAGTAATTGTGCATTGTGATATCAAGGTTGAACTGGAAGTTGGTGTTACACATCCATCTCATGGTTTTAACAAGGAATGAAAGTTCGAGTTCAAGGAGAAATCTCATAACCATGGTGAAAGGAAGAAGAATGTTTCTTTATGCTCAAAGTGTGGAAAGAAGCATGGTGGAGATTGTCTAAAAGGTACTATAAAATCCTTTATGTTTAGAAAATATGGTCATCGAGTAGTTGAGTGTCAAAGTAATGGGAAAAAGGTAGCTAATTATTTAAATAGAGATAACATTACAGAGAAAGCTCCACCAACACCTCAATGCTACAATTCCAAGGAAATGGGGCATTATGCTAACTAATGCCCTAATCTCAGGGTTAATGATGATCAACATCAACAACCTCTTACTGTAAAGGAAAAAGTGAAGTCACATGCGATAACTATTGGAGATGTTGAGTATGAAAATGATATAGTGGTATGATTATAATCTCATTTATAGTATTATGGAATATTGGAATATCTATGTATTGGTTTATTATGGATTTCAATAATTATAATGTACTGGTAACCATGAAAAGTGATTGAAATATTTTTGGAAATAATATGATATGCGGATAATGAAGGGATAAGGAGAAAATGAAATGAGCTCATGACTAATATAAGGACAAAGTTATATCATGGTTTGAGTATATAGAAATTTTTGGATTTTGGTATGTAGAAAGAGTTAACTTTTGACAGAATTCATGATTTCACTAAGGTTCAATGGGAATTAATTTTTCAAGAGAATACATGATTAAGGTATTCACATGTTTGGAATGTGACCAACAACAAGATATATCTTATGATATATGGGGGACAAATGAAGGAATTCACTTCCTCGGTTGATGACATTTCTAGTAATCAGACAGAAGTTTTTTCGATAAGCCTAAAGGTTGGAATATACATCATATAGTATTGCTTAAGGCTATAATTTTTTGTTTTTATTAATCAAATTTTATGATATTATAGTTTTAGAAAGAGGGACAACCTGCAGGACGGGCGACAACCCGTTGAGTCAGACAAGGCTATGGGAATCGAACCCACAACTGAAGTGCGACAAGCCTTTATCACAAACCAATGGCCTACCGGAAGTTCCTGGTTAGTATAAAATAGTTTTAATTTATTAAGTGGTATGATATATAATGTATAAGTCCATTTTAGGAACCATATACGATTTACGTAACTATAGATGGACTTATGTATATTTAATAGCTTTTTCTAACCTTTTGTTTGAGACGAATGGAATGACCTATCATTCTATCGCATGATCCGTTAATAATTCATGGAAGACAAATTCAACTTAATTTATTTAAGAGATGATTTGAAAATTGTTCAAGAAATGAACAACAGTGAGATTGTACCAAAATAAAGTAATTATTTCTTTTAATTCATCAATTCTTCAACTTTAGGGAAATGATCTTGAAAACAAAAATGTTGTCCTAGTGTCAGAATATCTGATGAATCAGATGGTACCATAAATCCTCACAAATTTATGGCTTTGTGACTGTTGGATTTTTCATAGCCATGTCCTCTACCATTCTCATTCAGAACATGATGGTTAGATTTTTCTTCCTTATCCATATCTCCACCTATGTTCTCCTATGTGGAAACCCAGTGATGAGTTAATCTGGGTAACTGTTACGTTTCATACTTTACTTTTTAAAATTATGTTTTAGTATTCATTTTACGATGTGGGTTCCTACGAATGAAACGTTCACGTAGTAAACGATTTATAACCCTGATGAATTTCGGGGGCGAAATTCATTTAAAGGGGGGTAGAATGTAACACCCCGCAATTTTACGAGATATATTATTTTTAATTTCTTTGATTTCTTCTATTATACACTACACCAAGATTAGATTGTACTATACGCATCACTGTAGTAGCTTGCAGTATACGCAACAATATTCTTGGCTCGTGTTACACAAAATTTCAAGTTCGTTTTGTGGAAATTATTCGATGAAACATTAAGTATAGATTTTGTTTAATGTATGAATGAAATAAGTTTTTATTATGTTATATGCAACAAAAAATGGATATTTAACTACACTCAGCTCTAACCTGGCTTGCATTACACGCAATCAAGACCTTCCTCGATAGCATGTGTAGTACGCAATACCGAGTTTCACTAAACTAGATATTATTATAATATTATTATGAACTAGCCATTATGAATAGTAATAAACACTTTTTTAAATTATATAAATTTTATCTTTCAAAATGGACTTCATTTTTTGATTTGGAATATCGAAATTAGACTATGGGGAATTTTTGGTATTTTTCTGAAAAATTTCAATTTTTGATGAATAGTGAAAACACTGGGTTACTATTTAAAAACCGACCTTTTTTTTAGAAAATTATTTATTTTATTTAAATTTATTTTGGGCCAAAATTGATACATAATACCTATATAAGTTCAATGTAATTCATTGGATTAATTGAATAATAATTTTAGATATATAAAAATATTATTGAACTTTTCACCGTCTTTTACCCACCTCCTAGGAGAATTTGAAAATTTACATAAAACATAATTTTACCACTTCTGTTAGTGGAATTTTGAAAATCCGAGAGTCACATTTAATATCGAGGAGTAAAATGTGGTTCAATAAGCTATTTTTTGGTGAATAGTAACTTTTTACTTTTATTTACCCCGGTTAAAAGTAAATAAGGTAATTAATTGTAAAAATTATATTATTATTACCCTAAAACATGTCCTAATTCTATTGGTTAAGTATAATTCCACCAAAAAAACCATAGGAATATAATATTATCATTTAGGTCCACCTGGATTAGATTAGGACATTTATTATTATTTAATTCAATGAAAAGTAAAAAGAGATAAAATCAATGTTTAATAACAAAAACAATTTTAATATAGGGTTATAAATAATTAATATTCGACTATAAATATTCATTAGAAATATAAAAAAATTCCTACATAATGGTATTTTATTTATAATTTTTAGACATTAAATAATTTAATTTATTTATGACACAATGATGATGCATTAATTACCTTACTAACGAAATATTAACATAATTGATGTTATAAATACCCAAATAAATGTAATTTGAGACATTCTATAAATTTTAATAATTTTTATTGGTTAATATGAAATTTTATTATTGATTTATTTAAATTTTATCGAACTAATCATGCTGTTATAATTTTCACAAAAAACAATTACCAAATAGTGTCAAAATTGAAATAAAATAGTTTTTAAAAAAATATTATATTATTAATTGTTATTATATTCCTAAAAATATAAGGTTCTATCAAATGACATAGATAAGGTTATATATATTAATAATAAACCACTTGGGGTTCGTTTGGCATTTAATAGTATGTTCATTAACCATATAGTGTAAGAAAACAAGAAGACACGGTAAAAGTTAAATTATTTATCTTAGAGTTATATCTAAATGATAAGGTTAATATAGTAAACTAAAGTTGTCCAAAACCTATTGGTTGAGAGGATTGCGACCCATACCCACTTTAGCTTTGAAATAAATTAATTTAGAGATATTATAAAACGAATAAGACTTTATTATAAAATAATATTTTTAGTTTTTCCTAAGGTGCCCCTCTCCTCCCTTATAGAAGGGCACCTCCTACCTCATCTCTTAAAACAATTTTAAGCCTTAAAGTTCAGAAAAACCCTTCCAATTTCCCTAATAATATCCATATAAACATTATAGAGGTTCTGTTCTCCTCAATAGGCAAACTCTAGTGCCTTAAGAGGAATCATAAAAGAGGTGCGTCGAAGAAGAGGTAATCTCTTCTATCGATTCATTCATGTTTCATTCTTCTACTACATATTATTCATTAGTTTTTTAATTATAAATTAATAACATAAGTATCAATAATATAATGATATATCATTATAAATATGAAAAAACCTCCTTTCACCTTCTATCCATCCTACGGAAAATGAAATCACCATGCATGCGTACGTACGAAATACCGTCTCCATGTCGTGGTGTAATCAGTTTTCCCACAACCACCTTACATGGATGGGTATAATGGTGTAAAGTATATCTATATATGGTTATTATAACATCATACTGATTCTGAGATATTATATCATCCACTCTGATTCTATTAAATAATTATGTGAACTATATCACCGCTCGGGCGTACCTACGGACTACCGTCTCCACGAACGCGCTGAGATTCATTTTCCATGATTAACCATTCAAGTATGATTATAAAGTATATAAAATAAATAATCGTGAAATATATTACATAATAATGTTACTGTATTTATGTACATATATGTTTCATTTACTTAATTTCATTTAATTTAATAAGGAAATGAAAATAGCGTTCAAACGTACGTATGGCCTACCATCTCCAGGAACGGTGTATTTCATTCCATTTATCGATTGATCATATATATTTATATGCTGAATATATATTATATATAAATCATTTTTTAAATTATGGAATAAGTTAATCAGGATGTAAGTAATAATATCATGAACAACAAGTCGAAACACATTCGATAAATGAAATGATTTTACCCAAAACTCTGCTTTAACATAGAATTTACAAAAGAACTGGTAATATAAAGTCATAAGTGTACCATATATGATATCATAACAATGAATATGATTCATTAATAATAAAATGACATTATTTAAATCAATATACAGGAGGTTCAGATACGTACGTAGCATATCAAACATAAGGTAAGGGATAATTTTGCATATCTCATTTTTATCTGAGATTGCTTATACGTAAGTATCTACTAGGGTTATATTTTTCATCCGTGTCCATAAAAATGTTTTCATAAAGTGTTTTATATTCTTACTTGTATTTTTAAAGTCGTGTTTACCCCTCTTGGACTTTTACTCGGTGTTATGGAATTAATCTTATTTTTTTACCATACGTGGTACTTTTTGACTTTTCTGTTAAAAGTACGAGGAGAGTGTTTTTTTATGTATACAACATGAAAGGATTTTTACGATTTCATAAATCCTTATTTACATAAATATTCCTATTAAATATGTCATGATTATTTTCAAAAAAAATCTTCTTCTTTTAAAATTTCATGGCATTTTGTGAAAAGAAAATGATTTTTAAGAAGAAAGGATATTTTCCTCAAGAATTCTTTTCAACTGTTTTATCAAAACCATTTTCCATCTAAGATGAAATTATTTCATATGTGTATGTTTCAAGTATAAAATCTATATTATTTATGTGGTTTCACTTTTCCAATGTTGAAATGATATCCATTTGTTTTATAAGGAATTTGTTAAGATTAGATGTTGTTTATGAAACCAATTTTTATTCTTTGGGTTATGATGAATGATTTATGTTTATGTTGTGGCACAAGTAAGAATGTTTTCATTAAGAGATGGGTGGGACCTATATCTCCCTCCAATTCATTGGTTAATGATTTATATATCATGAAATATACATGGATGGAATGGTATGTTAATCTGGTTTAGTGTTACAGGACTGGAACGAGGAGTGAACTCAATTCAAAAAAAGACATTGTCCACTAAGATGGTCTTGGCAGCAATGCCTTGGCTACTATGGAAAACATATCATGTGATTAATGGTTTTTTAACAATTACATGTTTTATCCCTAAGAAATTTTATCATGATTGATGTTACTTTATGATATATGCCTTAGGTACTTCCAAGATTTTTGTCCTTGCTCAAGATTTTGATGTTTAGATTTTACGTTCATGTTTTTGCATTCAAATGTTTATAGATTGTTTTATGTTCTCTATGTTTACCTTTACAAAGCATTTTATCTCACCCTTTATATGTTTTATTTTCCCCATAATATAAAGAATGGTTTTAGATAAGAAATATATGGGTAATATCATTATGGGGGCTGTTGATGATCTTTCACCCTGATTAGAAGAATATGTTCCAAGTTTCTAAAGACACTATAATATTATGATCCTTGAGTGTTGGTTTTTGTTATGTATTATGTTTTCCGAAAAAGTAATGTAATGTCCAAGTACATCATGTTTTGGGTCTCTACACACTTCTCCCCATATAGATAATGCCACCAAATTTTCAACTCAAAGATCATAGTCTCCAACTCCGGATCATGTGTGGGAAATTGTTTCTCAATACATTTCAACTTCCTTGAGTCACAAGATATCACTTTATCATTTTTCATCATCACTTAGCCAAATAACCTCATTGAATAATCCTTGTAAACCACCAAGAGATATCCACTCATTGGGAGTGTGAGTACTAGCATAGTGATAAAACTCTATTTCAACTCTGTGAAATAGTTTTCACATTTCTGAGTCCAGAAAGTCATTACTACCTTTCGTGTCAGCTAGGTCATTGGGTTTTAAAATCATGAAAACGTCTTCACAAATCATCGTTAATACCCAAATAAACCCCAAATGATGCGGATCTCTATTACAAAAGTTTTCTTATTCCACTCTTCATTATCCTTTTTCATTGAAGGGTCTACATGTGTCCCTTTACTAGTGATAACATACCCCATGAATGATAATTCCTCCATCCAGAACATACATTTACAATAAAATGAAAACAACTTCTCCCATCGCAACATCTTTAACACGATATCCAAATGCTCCTCATGATCCTCCTTACTCATGGAGTATATTTGAATATCATCAATAAAGAATACAAGAAATTTTTCAAGGTAATATCTAAAGTCTATATTCATTAAATCCTTGAAAACTGATGGAGCATTAGTGAGTCATAATGGAATCACTATGAACTCGTAGTTTGTAGACCTTGTTTGGAAGAGAGTCTTGGGAAAATCTTCCTTCCTCACCATTAATTGATGATATCCCAACTGAAGGTCCACCGTAGAGTAATAAGTGGTCCCTCAAAGATGATCAAACATTTCATTTATCTTTGGTAGGGGATACTTGTTCTTTATCATGAATTTATTGAGCTCATAATAATCAATACATAGGCACATTGATCTATCATTCTTCTTGATGTAGAGGACAGGCGAACCCCATGGGGAAGCACTCGGGCTTATAAAACCCTTCTATGTATTCTTCTGTAACTGCTTCTTTAGCTCTTCCAGAACTACGGTGACCATTCATTAAGGTGTCTTTGAAATAGATAGAGATTCAAGGATATATTCAATTGAAAATTCAACTTATATGTGTGGCGGAAGACCATGAAACTCTTAAGGGAATACCTTAGTCTAATCCCTCACAGTGGGCATGCCTTCAATCATGATTCTCTCCTTTGTATCAATAATTTGATCTAGATGTGTCTACTCATAATGTAGTAATATCAGCACTTGAGATGATTATTCCAAAAGAGATTCATCTTCCACCTTGAATTTGTAAAGAATCAGAGGATGCATTGGGATGTAAAGAGTGATCTCCTTTTCCAGACAGTTGATGTTGGAATTGTATAAATATAGCCAATCCATTTCCTAGATAGAATTGTACTCCACTAAATAAAGTGTGACATCATTTTCTGGTAAGTTTAATCCACAAACATTAAATAGGGAGGAGTTATAAACCTTTTATGCAATAATTTCCCTATTCACTATTCTCAGAGATAACTGGTCCTTCAAATTTTGAGGTGGTGTTTGAATAGTTCTACTAAACATGCAAGATATGAAAGAATACGTTGAACCAAAATAAAATAATAAGTTCACTATTTAGAAATGAATAACTAGCATACCTATCACCACATCGTTTTTTGGATCGACATCAATAGTAATGATTGCATAATCCCTTCCTTGTTGCCTTGGAGGTTGTTGTTGATTTCCACCGACAACCCTCAGCATAGGGTAATTACTTGAATAATTCTCATGCTATGTGTAGTTGTAACACTAAACTACATATTGATTATTGATCTGAACCTACCTTTCTTCTTCTCTATTAATGGGATTCTTCATATCCCATTGGAATTTTATAGTTAGAAGACCAAACTTTCTGCATTTGAAGAAATTATTGGTTCCCTTTAAACAGTTCCCATGGTGATTCATCCCACATATTTTAAAAAAGGAAAAGTCAGGCTTCTTGTCATTGGGCTCATGAGACCACTGAGAGTCCAATATTCATTTCAACCTAGTGGGCATAACAGAGAATCTCCTCATAACTATCGAAGTCTCAAAAAACCGATCCTTTTTATAGACATTGCTTTAGTATGATAATTTTGCGATCCACCTTGATTTCGGTGTTCATGTAAAAGCCAGAGGCGTACCTATCAATCCTTGTGATGTTTTAATCAAACAACACAATGAAATCATCTTCCTTTAGCTTGATTCCAAAGAACCTCGTTCCATATTATGATGGAGGGATCAAGATAAAAAAAATTAGAAAAAAAATATTTTGTAATTCCTCCCAGTCAATGGAATCAATTTCCTATTGGGAAATTGTATTCTGGATAAATTTCCACAACCGATCAGCTTCCCCAAGAAAACGATAGTCCGCCAGTAAAACGTTCTCTTCTTCTGAGCATTGAAGGTTGGATGATATCTTTTAAATAGAGATAATGCACTATTCCACAAAGTGGGTATCATAAGATCTGCTAAACATGGTATTCCTTTTCCAAATGAAAGATTCTGTATAAAATTCTTCTTTCCCTAGAGGAGGAGGAAATTCCACATATTCATGTTATTATTCATTACTCGAGCTAGCTGAGCAAGTACTGTCATGAAATTCTGACCACGTGCGCCCATTATATTAGTCATATCATTAGGGAAATCATCACATTACCTATCACCATGGTTGTTGTAAAGTGATCATCTATTTCCCGCCATTATCTAAGAAAAAAAATTTATATTTATAGGGCTTGAATACTTTGATATTGAGTATAAAAATTAACTTTGAACATAAATAGATAATCTTATAAAGAAGAAGTATATCCTAAATTTTGATTTTTTAGGTCTAAATCTAGGTTATCCTCTATCAATTTCTTAACTAATATTCTTTTGGTTTTTTAGTCCCTTAATAATGGTTTATACTGTGTTCATTAATATACCAATGCATATACCCTAGGAGTGTCATAACCAAGAGTTCAACAAGGACCATTTTCATGCACCAGTTCTCATACGAGTCTAGCTCAAAGTGGTGTTTACATGTTTTACCTATTGATACATCGATGCCAGATCCACCTCTACCTGATCACATCCAAAAAGGGATGTAGTTTATTTATAAAACACTTACTCAAAACTCACCAATGTTTTGGAGAGTATTCTTATACATAGTCTCATCCTAAAGGTTATCACTAAGGTGCTCTATTCCTAATCTCAAAAAAAGAACATCATATGATTCCAACAATAGAAACCCATTCCTTTTACATATTACATTACATGATTTTAAGAATAATTATACTTTAGAGTTCATGCCATGGATCTTGAAGTCTAGTGTATTTGAAAACTAGGTACATAAAACATAAAAAGGGGGGCTAAAAACATCTTCATTTAATCTTCTTAAAAAGATCCTAACATCCTTTGAGCCCTTACATCTGCATATGGTACCCTAGGGAACACATAAACAATGGGATGAGAAAAAAATCCCAGTAAGTGAATGAACATGAGGATACTTCAAAATCACAAGAGTTAGGAGGCATGAAATAATGATATCAATTGCATGGAACACATGAAATCATAACATATAAACATGGGATCATATTAACATGGAATCATATAATTGTGGTAGAATCAAAAAACATGTATTTATTAAAAGTCATGGAAAACCACCAATATAATATCCTATATTAGTATGGGAAAAGGCTAACCTCCAATCATATTTCCTATTTTATAATGTGTCAAGCCTAACTGCCAATCTCTTTTACCATTTTATTACGGTTCAAGTATAAATACCAATCTCATTTCACATCGCATATCATGAGACCTGACTTTACACAATACATTGGAGGGTTATATGGGTGCACATATATCACCATTTTAATGAATATTCTTTTCATATAAATAATCCTACATAATCAACCATTCATAATCATAAGGGAACCCATGGAAAGAATTGGGTACCACAATCATGACCTGAAACATAACCAATCGGCGTATCATGAATGTGTCCATGAAAGAAATGGATTAAAACCTAAATGGACCTTCATAAGGTAAAATATGCATATAACATGGATATTTATTTCAAACATAAGTGACAACATATAAGGAATGTATTTGTGAAACATTATCACTAAAACATTTTTGTGCAGTTTTAAGTAAGATACAACAGAGCTTTTAAAATAGAAAAATGGAAAATCTTTTATATAAAACAATAATTGAAACAAAAAGGTTTTCACTGGTATAAAACATAGTATATAGTGCACTTGAAATTGGGGAAAATTTTAGGATGTTCTCTTAAAACATGTTTTCTTATCAGAAAGTTCTAAGGAGGGAATCTTTTAAAAACATGTATATCCCCTAAATAGAGTGATGAAAGGGACTTCATAAATGTATTTTTTAAAACTAAACATCGTTTATAATATTTACATGTGTAGATAATATAACTTTATTTTGAAATAAATAAAGATAAGGAAACAAAAAATAATAAAGAAGGTTTGGGTAGAATTCGTTACGGTTTATTGGCATGGTGTCGAGGGTACCTAAGAGAGATTTATGAGATTTAATAGGGGTATCTCATCAGTTGAAAATCATGAGGGACATATTGAGAACGTTCATAATCATACCCCATCATTAGTTATTACAAAATCAAAGTCATATCATAGAGGATAATCTTGATTTAAGAGTGAATTATAGAGGATCCATTACCTTAAGTTTAGTGGTGTAAAACACTTCTTATTATTAACCTGAATAAACAGATTAGGTTTATTAATTATTAATTATAGAACCACTTCTATATGTAAAATATTTATTATATCCTTTTTATGTAAATTCATGATCATTTTGATTAGTTATAATGTTCAATTTCATTGTTTGGGTCCAGTTGCTTGCTTGGTTTTAAACGATCAGTTCACTTATATTCATGTTCAGATAAACAAGTATGATGGTTGTGGATGTACATAATTTCATTTTTAATTATTTATTGAACATCCAGGTTATTATATGTTTATAAAAATTCATTCAGTTGTTGAGAGTGATGATGAGTTAGTATATAAAACCATAGTGATAGCCATTTTGATTAATCGATGTGTTTGATTACAGTGAACATGTTTTTCTTTATAACATAATACAATTTGTACAAAAGGATTACAAAACCATAACAAAGGTATATTAAATATATAATAATCTGGTTCAACCATAACACAAATGGTTTCTTGACCCATATTATAAATGACACTATAAATTGATAAACTGTAATCCTTGAATGTGTTAAATTTACACATCTCAACCGGTGGTTTCATTTCTTTCAAAAAAATATGTGAAATGATGTAATGATAATGAAATACACCATTAGAAAAAAATAATTCATGTTCATGTATTTTACTAGAGTTATCATACTATTTGGGTGAAAGAAGGTGAGGAAAGAAACATGAAAAAAAGAAATTAAAAGAAATAAACGAATTTTAAAGTTGAATTTACCTCTTCAGTTTATCTCTATTGAGAACCTTATAAATGGAGAGGTTTTGGTATTTTTATGAGACTTGGGGCTATTGGACATGGGGGGGGGGATATTCGGGAGAGATGTGGGTAGAATATTGGCAAGTCACAAGGCTAGAGAGGAGTGAATAGAAGAGGGAGTGAGGGGGGTTTTATAGTATAATAGATGAGGGTTTTCATAATTTTTTAATCATTAGTTTATTATTTTCTCTCAAGACCATAAATAGTGATGATTCCCTAACAAAAAAAAGTAATAAATGCATGTGAGTTCAAGATTTGGATTCTCACATCACTTGTGATGTCAGTAATATTATATTTTAATTATAATGTATTTATATGGTAAATTAATGTATTTTACTATTCACTAGAAAAATCAAGTATTTCAAAAAAATACCAAAAAATCACTCTTACCATTTTTCGACATTTAGAATCCAAAAATAAAATTCATTTTTCAAAAAAAAATTCTTAATTTGATAATTTTATTATTTATTTAAACTCATAATTTATTTTAAAAACCAGTTTTAAAACATTTATTTAGTTATTCTAAAATATAGGTACATCATAATTTCACTTGAATATCAATTTTATACTATCATAGGTATGTTTATTATTCATTGGGGTATATCACTATTCATAATTGTATGTTACTATTAAATAATGTAGATTACTATTGACAAAAAATTATTTTTTTCTTATAGGACTCCAAATAACTAACTAACGGCAATAGTGTATGTCAAATTTTTGAAATTCCAAACACAGAAGTTATAAAATTATGTTTAAGGGTCAAATAGAACTTAGTAGTTCATTATGTTGTGATTTATTATGGTTATATGAAATATTTATAAGAGAGTAATTCCAATTTATAAACACTGGGTCGTTACAATATTGTATCGTGATTTATATAAAATTTTAATGGATTGGAAATCCAGGGTCCATTACATTGTCATGATTAAGTGTTTGGGGGGTTTTGGGAGGAAACAGTTGCTAATTTCAAAAGTTTTCCAAATTTACAATTATTCTATATATATGTCAAGGCATCACTAGATAAGGGTGTCAGTAGGTTTGGGGTCGGTAGGACATGGCGTCAGTAGGTCGAGGAATCAGTATATTGGGGCATTAGTAGGATGGGGGAATCGGTAAGTCGAGGTGTTATTAGATCAGGGTATAGGAATGTTAGGGTGTTGGTAAGTCCAAGATTCGTTTGGTCAAGGCATCGATTTGTCAAGGCCCTAGTAGGTCAAGGGAATCAGTTGGTCATGTGAGTCAGTAGGTCATGGGTATCGGTATGTCAAGGGAATCTATATGTTGAGGCGTCAGTAGGTCTTGGAGTTGATGTGTAGAGGGCATAGCTAGGTTAAGGAATCGGTATATCGAGGAGTTAGTGGGTCGAGGAGCCAGTGGGTCAGAGTGTCATAGAATCTGTGCATCTATGATTCAGTGTGTTAGTGAGCCAAGGTGTTGGTGAGACAGGGGGTCAGTGAGTCAGAGCATCGGTGAGCCTGGGTGTCAGTGAGTCAGGAGTTGATATGTCACATCAATGGCTTAGTGTCGGTAGCTCAGTGTTGATGGATCAGTGTTCGTAGCTTAGCATTAATATCTCAACATTGTTGACTCTATGTCGGTGGATCAATGTATCAATGTCATTACCATGCTGTCAGTGACTTCCCCATGGGTGACTCATTTCCAGTTTTTCCTAGTTTTTCTAGTTTCTCACCTCTTACGCTTTATTTTACATAAATTGAGTTTGAATCATTTTTTTTGTGTTTCAAAAGTCATTTTAGGGGATATTAATTATATATTTAATATCTTAACATTTCAGTGATTGTAACATAGTCAAACTGTGTGGTATTGGCCAATATCTGACTTTAATGGCCCTTGAAATTGTATCCCCTTTCGAATATATGGGATATAGATTTTCTATATCGAGAGATTTGATTCCCAATGTGTTTCTATTTTATCTTCGTTCATATTGAGCCATCCCATCACGTGGAGTTGTTCGTTGTTCCATAGCCATGAATCTAGTTTAATTGTAGTTTTCCTGCTACATGAACACCCCATGTTTTTGTGCAAGGGAAATTGTTGGTCATATATACATCCTTGTAGGGATTTTCTATGTATCTCTTTTAACTGTGTATCATATGGTGTGGGTATAATTATTTCTCCTCGTGAGACTAGTTTCATCAAAATTTAATGAACATGATAATTTGTAATAAATGTTCGGATGTGGAAATATTGATGATCTCTTTGTTTTATTTGATATCCTTGATCCATGTTGTGAATTTCATGGGTTGTATTCATCTGAATATCTTTTCTGTTTATGGTATCAATTTGAGGACCTATAGAATTTTTTAATCACTGCTGAAAGAATTATAATATGGTTAATCACATACATTCAGTTAAATAAATGGATTCCTTAGGATCAATCTTATTCTATAATAAACCATATTTTACAATGTGTAATTAATGCATTGGTGTTGTTATGTCTCAATAAACATGTCCATGATGGTGTGGTTGTGTGATGTGTGTGGTTATTTTCGGCTTTGATTATATGTTGGTAGTGTTGTGTTGTGTATGGGAGTATGATTGATTGTATGGGGTGGTACATGCATTGTGATGGTATCTCAGGTGGAGAGTTGGTTGATTGTGTAGTTTATGAACTTTTTATGCAGTAGTATTCCATCGGGGAAGCGGTTGGGTAGCGAGACTTGAGGACTAGGTTCTTTTCTGATTACATGTACATGTGTGTGATGGGTGTGGTGTTATTGAGAAGAGGGGCTACAGAGTGTGGTTTTAATTAGGCGTATTGTGTTGTGGTATAATTATATATTTGATTCATGTTTGTTTTGTTGAATGAGTGTTAGAATGGATTCATTTAACATTTTCGCTTCTTTCCTTGTTTAGTATTGGAGGTGGTTTATAAGGTTTCATTTGCTTATAATAATTGTAGTGTTTGTTAGTTTCCTAGATATGGATGAAAATAAGTAAATAAAAAAATATATAATACATAATGAAAACTTGATAATAGAATTGGCTATGGGAATTTTTTGAGTTGGGTCTTGTAGTGAAGTGGAATTCATGTGACTATCTTTTGTGGAATTACATGCATGTAGGGGTAGAAAAAGGTAGTTTTTAGTAGGATGGTTGAATGTTTAGAATCCAATAGTAGGGCTGAGTGTTTGTTACCTCTATGTATTAACTAGTAGTTTCTTATGTTTTCTACAGTCACCCACTCGGGTTGAGAACTATGGGTTGATCCCCACCATTATTATGTGAGAGGGTGTCTTTCCCAACTTCCCAATGGGAGGATGGATGTATGGTTTCCAACGTTACCATGCACCCACATTTAGGAATTTATCACACAAGTATCTTCGGTCTGGCTAGAATGGCATAAGGCTTAATACTAAATTTATGGTATTGGTTGTGTGAGAGGTGTTTTGTTTCCCATGTGTCTTCAGAATAAGGCCAAGTTGTTTTTGGGTGATACGTGTGTTGGTTCCAGCCTTGTTTTCGAAGGGTGGAATGTGTTCCGTTTATGGACCATGTGTGTTCATGAAGGTTGTGACATTAGGGCATGTGGAAGTGCATGGTAGCATCAGAATGTTCACCATTAGGTATCAGCTATTAACTAGTGGTAAGTGGTGCAGGGTACCCAAACATCAATGTGCTTACTACTTTACATTATTTGAATTTCATTATTTGGTGAGCGTACCTTGGTGGGGTTGGGTAGGATAGTATACCATGTTATGTGCTTTCGAGTTTATGTTTTTTTCTTATAGGGGAATTATATTTCCCCCACTTGTTCATTGGTGAATTTTTATTTTTCCGACTTAGTATACATGTATGCTCACCCTATATATATAAAAATATTTTGCATATTTCTAGGGAGATTACTCAGACCGTGCTGGACCTTGCTATTTTAGACATTATGGACGGTTATTATGTAACTGTTTAGTTTGATTTTGGTACATAATTTGGAGTTTTCTTTATATTTCAAGAATATTAACAGTAATAATGCATGTGGGTTGTATTTTGGTTTCTTTATATATATATATGTCTTGAATTTGTTTGAGGTTGATACAAATTTTATCCTGATCCCGGTTACTATAAAAATGTTAATTCCTCCCATTTTTGAGAGATTTATATACCCTTGGTTCTTGTTTTCAAACTAGGGAATATTGGAGGTGGGATAGGGGTCATTATCTACCCTTCTTCTTAAGGAAGGAAGGTCTCGACATCTTAGTTTCCCTTACATCATCTTGAAGAAGGCAGGTTGTGACATAATATATGAGAGGTGATTGTTGAGAGATAGGATGGAGTTTGGAGCTAAGAACTGTGGGGATTTAATTCATTGTTAGGGAAAAAGTGTTTGGTGATCTTGCTGCCTGACATATTCCAGGGATGACATTCTAGGACATGGGATTTTAGGGCCCCATGTTATCGGATGCATGGACTTTGAGCATACCAAATGACCAAGTGAGGAAACACCGTATATAGGGTGGAGACCCTAAGTAATGTACATGAATCATGATGACATGTGTTCTTGTTTAATTTTATACATTTATGGAAAATAAAATTAAAAATGAGTTAAAATGAATCCAAAACAAATTCCATGATACTCAGGCATAGGAGTTCCTTGTATTCCTTTCATCTATGGCTCTATTATATCACCCATGTGTGGTAGGAGCAGTGGAGGGTCAGTAGGATGGATTGGTTGTTTGGAAGAGGGTAAAACCATTGCAGGAGGATGATTAGTGGTGGATGACACTTCGTGCTCTCTAGTGGAAGACTATGGAAACATACAAGGGTAGTGTATCATACAGGGAGACAGCGAGTTGGATCAAGGATTCGGTGATCACTTTTAGCATGATCTGGGATCCAATAGAGTATGGAGTTCCAATGGTAGTGATCTATATGAGGGTAGTATCACATCAGTGGTTAACGCTATACCTCGAAGAGAGGAAGGAGTCTGATGTTTCATGGTCGTAATTTAAGGAAGGAGTTCCTGAAAGAATTCCTTTCTCCCATGACGAAAGCTGAAAAGATGCGGGATCTACTCTCCCTCCAGCATGGGACTATCTCAGTGGGGGAATTTGGGGTCAAGATCATTGATCTCTTATGTCATACACTATATCTCTTTCTGGATGAGGAGTTATAGATGTGGTTCTTAGAGGAGGAACTATTTCCGTATATTTAGTATGTTGTTACTCCCTTCACCCAACCAACATTCATCGTGTTTCAGAAGAAGGATGAGGTAGTGGAATAGATGCACTCGTGAGGAGGTCTTTTGTAAGAGGGATGTATCTGAAGTTATTTGAAGGGGATGGTCGTCAGTAGTATATATTTGTCATCTGGGACTTCCAGGTGTGAAGTAGTAGCAGCTTCTAGTCCAGCCTTTCCAAAAGTAGGGAAAACAGGCCCCTACTCCACTAAGGGTGGACGGTTCTATAGGAGGCCAACTTTAGGGTGCTCTCTAGTGACGTCGACCATGGCTTGGTTAGGGTGGAATCCGACAGCTGGGGGGCATCAGAGAGAGGCATGGGAAGTTTCATTCCATAAAGGAAGCAGTTTCATCGTGTCGGAGATCATTTGGGGTACGATTAGTTAGTTTAGTAGGCTCGATTGGACCTTATTTGGTTAAAGAGATTCTCAATCCTTTGTTTTACCCTATCTAGCCACTTATATATGACTGGACATAGAGAGACTTTATGTACCCCTAGTGTGGAGTACATCTAACAAAAGTCAGTCTATCTTGTTTTATGTTTTTTGGGGAAGTAGACTAATGTTGGGGTCGCATCAGTCCACTGGGGATCTATATCTACTATAGATGCATCCATATGGTGTTATAATTCGAATTTAATGGTTGTACATTGTGTGATCTGTTATAGAATTATTCTACATAGGAGTCATTTTTTAGACATGAAGCGATGACGTGTAGCTTTCGTTGGTGATAGAAGTAGTTAGATGGGATGTCCGTGTATGGAGTTTCTCTTTTATACATATTCTTCATGCTATCAACGGGATAAATGGATGCATAGAAGGTGGAATTTCATGGGGGTTGATTGAGAGTTTTTGGATGTATTCCTCGAGGGGTTGTGAATCTACCCCTCTTCATTTTGTTGAGTTCAGGATAGACTTTCAGCATGGTGTTCAACAAATCATGATGGATCCTTATAGAGTGGTGCCTTCAGAGTTGTGGGAGTTGATGATTTAGTTTGATGATCTGATGAAGAAGGGTTTCATCTTACATAGTGTGTCATTGTGGGGTTCTCTGGTCTCATTTTCTAGGAAGGAAGATGGTGGTCTAAGGCTCTGCATAGACTACCAGAGACCGAATTAGGTAACGGTCAAGAACCATTACACTATTTTGACAATAGATGAATATTTAGACCATTTGAGGGGAGAAGGATGGATTTCTATTATTGATATGTTGTTTGGGTATCACCAGTTAAGGGTGAAGAAGGTAAAAATCCCAAAGAGTACATTCTGATGATGGTATGGGCACTTAAAGTTTGTGGTTATGCCATTAGGTGTTACAAACACACCAGACATGTTCATGGGGGTAATGAACCCTTTATTTTATGAATTCATGGGCAGATTCATCATCATATTCCTTGATGATATCCTAATATACACTAAGTAAGAGGAGGAACATATCGAGCATCCACAGTCTTTCCTTGAGGTTCATCGGCACCAATTGTTGTATGTAAATTTATTCAAGTGCTTGTTTTGGACACAATCGGTCCACTACCTTGGACATGTGGTGTCTCATCAAGGTGTAGTAGAAATACTATTGAAGTTATAGGTAGTCATTTATAATGAATCACCCCAGAATGTGGCATAGGTTAACAGTTTTCTCGGTTCGGAAAACTACAACCACTATTTCATGCATGATATCTCTTGAGTAGTATCTCCATTGATACATATAACCAGAAAAGGCCAAGATTTTGTTTGGGTAAAGAAGTTCCATGAATATTTTGTCTATCTAAAGGAAAATTTGGTTAGGGATCCAATTCATAAGCATCCATAGGAAGTTGTGATGTTCAAGGTGTTTCAAAATGATTCTAGTTTTGGATTGGGTTTTGTGTTGATTCATCAATGGGTATTGATATCCTATTGGTCTAGGCAGTTACATTCCCATGAACATAATTATGCCACCCATTATCTAGAAATAGAAATTGTCATGTTCTCACTAAATCAATGGTGGAATTACTTCATTGGGGAGTGTTTTGGGGTCTTCATGGATCACAATACCTTGAGGTACATCTTCACCCATTGACACATAAACCTGTGATAGATAAGGTTGATGTATTTTCTCCATGATTAAGATTTTGATATTTCCAAATCCACAAAAAAGGGGAATGTTGTGGCTGATTATTTTATTATGAAGTCGTATAAGGAAGTGGTTATAAAATCTTCAAATGCTTGGATGTTGATGGAGCACTTGGATACCTTGCACATAGATTCAGTAATGGATGGTAGTAAAGGCCATCTATTTCAGTTGATGAAACATTCATCTAAGTAGCAGAAGGTCGAGGTGTATTAGTTGGGAGACTCAGATGTGTTGGTGATGCGTGATCACATTGACCATGGTGATGCTCTGGAGGGATGGTCTGAGGATTGTCAGAATCAGATCATGTTCCATGAGAAGCTATTTTTTCCAATGGAAATTTATGAGTAAGTTCTCCATGAGTTTCATATCACATCTAGATCAGCACACCTAGGGGTTTCCAAGATGTATTGGGGCTTGAGAGAACAGTTTTAGTGTCTTGAAATGAAGTGGGAAATGGAAGCTTTTGTGGAAAAGTACGTGGTGTGCCTACAAGGGAAGCCTGATAATAGTGTTCCTAGTGATTTTTTTCAACCCCAAGATGTCCCTTTGTGGAATTGAGATGATATATTGATGGATGTTGACACATTATTACCCAGTGGTCATGGTTGATGTGATTCTATTTGGTTTTTAGCGGATAAGATGAAGAAATCGGCTCACTTCGTAGTAATCAAAGAGTCAAGTACAATGGATGATTTGGCATAGATGTATGTGGATGAGGTGGTCTGGATGCATGTGGTTCTTTGATCCACTATCTCATATCGAGATACACGTTTTACGTCTTGAGTCTGTATAGGATTTCAACATTACATTGGTACTCAGTTAAACCTTAGTATTGCTTTCAACCATCAGATGGTTGGGAAAATAGAGGGGACCATCCTAGTATTGGAGGACATGTTGCATGAATGTGTTATTAGAAATAGTTGGTCTTGGGAGTTATAATTTCTCTTGGTAGTGTTTTCATAAAATAATATCTATCACTCTTCCTTTGTAATAGCTTTTTTTGATGCATTATATGGGTGATGGTTTCGTTCACCCATGTGTTGGATGAAAGATGGGGAGGGAATTGTTCTTGATCTGGACGCAGTGCAGTGTATGGAAGAGAAGGTGAATCTTGTCTATGAGAGGATGGAAGAAGAAAATGACCAAAAAATCATATTTCAATCGTAGGAGAAGTCATTTGGTGTTTTAGTTTGGGGAGCACATATTCATGAAGGTTTCCCCTCGACGTGGGTAGTAGAGGTTTGGCTGAGGGATTAAGCATTCTTAGGTTCCTCAGACCATTCAAGGGTTTGGGATGAGTTAGTGTGGGGTAATATCAACTACTATTTCTACTGAATTTGGGGAGGGTTGAAAACATCATTCATGCATCCTTACTTCATCAGTATCTTCATTGTGAATCCCATGTCCTTGATTGGGGAGAGTTGGATATCGAGGATGACACAACATTCATGGAGTGACCAGTGGAGAACCAAGATCATCGGAATAATGTTTTTTGTCGATTGATCATTTCCTTGGTTCACACCTTGTGGATTCATGATATCCTAGAGGATGGTACTAGGGAGTGAGAGATGTAGATGAGTGCCATGTACCATTAGTTGTTTTCAGTTATTATCATATGTTTTTCTTTTTGATATAATGCTTGGACATTTTTTCTATGAGATGAGGTGTTTCCATTTAATTTGACATACGATAAAGTCCTAACATACGATGAGGGTAGTACATGATCTCTAGTTAATATGAATTACTGAGGATGCGATTAAACCCATGTGGTGGTGTCATTTTCAGCCAAAGTAGGTAATCTTGACATGCAGGAAGAAATTACATGATTCATATGTTTTGGTTGTATGCGTTTTGCTGATTTTGTGGTATGTATTTCAATAGTTTAGCTCGACCAATATCATAGGATGTGTTCTTATTTGTTTAGGATTCAATCTAACGAGGTGATTTATCCTTGAGTGGTATCTTGCGATGTGGTTATTCATACATTTGTATCTTCTGGGTTTGTTTTTTAATTCTAGGGGAAATTAATAGATTGATAAATATCTAATGCAATGGACTGAACCTCCATGGTCTATTACTTCACCAAAATATAGTGATTGGGGTGTTCTATGATGAAATAGTATCTCATTTCAAGAGTATTCCAAATTACCTGTTTTTCTATCAGTATGTCAAGTATTTAGTAGGTCTAGGTGTTGTTAGGTCTTGGCATCAGTAGATTATGGAGTCAGAAGTTCAGGATGCTAGTAGGTCAAGGTGTCAGAAGGTCAACGAGTCGGTGCGTCAAAGGAATTCATAGACCGAGGTGTTGGTAGGTTAAATAATAAGTGGGTCTGAGCATCAATAGGTTACGGTGTTTGTAGGTTGATGCATTGATAGGTCGGGGTGTCATTTGGTCGAGGGTGTTAGTAGGTCGATGGATTCGGTAGGTGGAGGTGTTGGTTGGTCAGGTTGTTGATAGGTCTGGGTTTCATATAAGAAGGGCGTCGGAAAGTCAAGGAATCGGTTGGTTGAGGTGTTGGTAGGTCGAGGCATCAGTATTTCAGGGCATTAGTGAGTCAAGGAATTAATGAGTAAGGGTGTTAGTGATTCAATGCATTGGTGAGTTAGGTTATTAGTGAGTTAGGATTCAGTGAGTCTGGGCATCTGTGATTCATGTTGTGAGTGAGTCAGGGCGTCAGTGTGTTTGGGGATTAATGATTTAGGCCTCAGTATGTCATGTTAGTGGATCAATATCGGTAGCTTAGTTTATATGGATTAGCATCAGTAGCTCAGTGTTAGTGACTCACTGTTGGTGACACAATGTCGGCGGTTTACTGTCAGTGACTCACCCATTGGTGACTCATTTCATGTCTTCTGTAGTTTTTCTAGTTTCTCCCTTCTTATCCATTTTTTGGCATAAATCGAGTTTAAATCCTTTTCTGTTCATTTTCAATTAATATTTAATTATATTAATTATATCTTTAATATCCTAAGTCTCTTGGGACTTTGAACTAGTCGAACTAAATGGTCTTGGCCACGATCTGACATTAGTGGCCTGTGAAACTGTTTGCCCATCCATTGATATGGTAACTTACTTTACCAGGACAAGACCTTATCATCACGGTGGGTTTTGGTTTTCTCTTGGTGCATGTAGATTCTTCCATTCCCATAAATTCATGTGTGGTTTCATATCCATTAATCCAGTTTTCTTGAAGTTTTCCTGCTGCTCCCCCACACCCTATTTTGGTGCAAGTTAGATCGTTGGTCACCTTTTTTCCAAGTAGGTATTTCCTTTTTCTATCATTTAATTATGTATCATGTGGGGAAACTCTAATGATCCATCCTTAGGAGAATGGTAGAATCCAAAATTAATGAATATAATGAGAAGTAAAAATAGAGTTAACAGAAGATGGTGATGATCACATTGTTTTATATGTTATCCTTGATCCATGTCTTGAATTGTATGGGTTTTATTCTTATGAAAATAATGGTCATTGGTGGACACTGTTTATGAAAGTATATGATTTTGGAATAAATTCCCCCATGAATTAGATTCTAGTTAATTACATATATTTGGATAAATAAAAGGATTTCCCAGGATCAATATTATTCTATGATAACTACTATTTTATCATGGGTAATAAATGAACAAGTATTTCAAAATATGAATAATCATTTCCTTGTTCGTGTGGCTATGTTTTGTGTGTGGTTATGTTTATCTGTGGGTCTATGTTGGTAGTGTAGTGTAGTAGATGGGGGTGTGATTGTTTGTATGGGTGGTACAGGTGGTGTGATGGTATCCCAAGGGGAGATTTTGGTTTATTGTTGAAGGGATGGACTTGTTATGCAATGGGACATCATCATGGAATTTGTTGGTCATCAGATCTGGAGGACTGTGGTGTCTCATGATTTAATGATTATGGGCGATCTGGGTGTGGTGTTTTTGTTTAGAACGACTATAAAGTGTGGTAGTAATGAGGATTTTTTTTTAGTGGGACTACAAGATTATTGATTCCTATTAGTTTTTTTGAGTGAGTGTTAGAATGGAATCTTTTTCCACTAGACTTTAAATCCTTGTTTGGATTTGGTTGTGGTCGGTATGGTTCCATCACCTTATAAAATTTTTAGTGTTTGGAAGCTTCCCTGGTATGGATTGAAATAAATAAATTAATGAATTTATAATGAAGAATGACAACTGGGGAAATGAATTGGTTCTGGGTATGTTTAGAGTTAGTGCGTATAGGGAAGCATCGTTTATGTTACCATCTTTCGTGGTGGTACGTGAATTTTGGGGTAGTATCAAAGGTGTCTTTTGTGGGATGGTTATATGTTTGGAATCCAAAATGATGGGTTGAGTGTTTGAACAATGTATGTATAAAAAAGTAGTTCCATATGCTTTCTATATCCACCACACCTATGCTGAGCACTATGTGCCAAACACCCCAATTTTTATGGTGGAGGGTGTCTTTCCCAACATCCCAGTCGGAGGATGGATGACTGGTTATAGAAATTACACTACTCCATATTCTTGGAATTTATCACCCAAGAAACATTATGAAGGATTGAATAGCATGAGGTTTATTACCAAATTTATGGTATTTTCTCTCTGATAGGTTGTTTGTTTCCCATGTGTGTTCAGGATGAGGACCATGGGTTTTTGGGTGAGACGTTTGGTTGTTGCGGCACAAGAGTCTATTGTAAATTGTTTGTGGTTTGTGGCCTAGTTGTGTGCATGTAGGTTGTGACAGTGGGGCTTGTGGAAGAGCGTGGTACCGTCAGAATTCTCTTTATTAGGGATGAGAAGTTAGCCAGTGGGAAGTGGTGTGGGGTACCAAAATATCGATGTGCTTACTACTTTACTTTACTAGACTTGCATTATTTGGTGAGCGTTCCATAGTGAGGTTGGGGCGTATAGTATACCTTGGTAGGTGCTTTTGAATTTATACAATTTTTTCATAGGGGCATTCGTATGCTTCTCCCACTTGTGCAGAGGAGGATTTGGGTTTTCTCTACTGAGTATACTTGTACACTCACCCAATGTATATAAAACTATTTTTATGTTTCCTATGAGATAAACAAACCATGATGGAACATACTAGCTCGGACGTTGGGGATTGTTTATGTGTCACTTCATAGTTTTATTTTCGTACATAGTTTTGGGTTTTCATTGTATTTCTTGAAGTTTTACATTACACATGCATGTGGGATAGATTTTGGTTTCATTATATATATATTTCGTTGAGGTGATTGAAGTTGTACATCTTATCTTCCAATCATGGTTACTATAAAAAGGGTAATGCCTCCCATTTTTTTATATTTCTATACCTTTGGTGCTGGACACCACCCTGGAGCCAATTGGAGGCAGGACTCATGGGTCATTATCATTTATTAATCTTGAGAAAGGAAGTTCTCAACAGTTTTTTGTACCTTCCCTTATCTTGAAGGATGGTACTAACAAACATTCCTTCAATTTAATTTAGTTTTATTATCATTAATTAAAAGTGTAACTAGTGGAGAATTTCTCATGACATTTATAATTTTTCATGATGTATGTTTACGGTGTTAATATTGATATCCATGTAACATTAATTTCCAATTACATCAGTTATAATTGTAACTATGAATGATTTTTTCATAATCATGCACCACATAATTTGAATTTTTATAAAATTATTTATGATCTCAGTCCCCATTATATGATGAAAAATTTTATGAATGGATCATGAAATTATTTAATAGTTTGATTATGAAAATTAATATTTATTATTGTTTGTATGTGGAAATAATTCATTTTTAAACTCATTTTATTTAAAGATAATTTTCAAGAATGAAATTATTTCATTTTTTTCAAGCATGACTAATATTTTAGGATACGAAAATATTTTATGTCTTACACATAAATTTTAAAATCCATGTTATGTGTAGTATATTGAAACACAAATGATTTTTTCTAATATTAAAAATAAATATGAATTGTAACTATTGAAAAATGTTTAAAATGATTATTGAATAATATTTTATGTATGTATAATTTTGATGAATTCTACTGGAAATTATAATGCATTCACAAGTAGATACTTTAAATAGATTTTTTTCTGTAGGAAATGATTCGAATAAATATAGATGTTAATGATTTTCATGTTTTATATAATTGGAAGTCAGGTTTCATTGGTGATAAAAATAATTAATTAAAATTTAGTTTGATCATCCCAAGAATGATTTAGGAGAACAAATCATATTGAATTTTTCATTCAGGATTAAAAGTAATTTTAAGTGATCATATTGAAGTAAGATGTATTATTTTCTCTCTAAAATGTAAATTACAAAAAATAATTATTACATAGGATGTTTTGTTATATTATTTCTTCTTAAATTTTCTAATATTTTGGATTAAAATTATATTTATATATACTATATATTTAAAATATAATGGATGTTAAATGTTATGTTTTTCTATATTGAAAATTTATGCATTAATAATTTTTTTTATTAAAATCCATTTGAGTTGGTCATTTTCATTGATGAATCAAACTATTGTGACTATGAGTTATTATAGTAATTGAATTGATGGTGTCACTTTTCATGACATCGTACTTATTTAAAAATATTAATTAACCTATTTATTGAAATCTAGAATAATTATGATAATATTCATGAAATAAGATATTGAGTTAATTGGATGGAAATTTTTAAAAAGAAGTTATTTATTTTTCCAGTATCTAATAATTGGTTTTAGTTTTTATGTGTATCATTATATTGTATTATTGTGGTTATTATACTTATATATGGGTTTTGGTGACTCATTTTGGGGATTTTTCCTTTGATGGGTTGTTATTTTGGTACTGTTGTGGTGTAAAAAATTTTATGTGATAAATAAATGGTTTTGGGGGAATTATTTGGTGGTTTGGTTCCTGATATGTTTTGGTAATTATTTTTGGTTTTATATTATTATTATATTGTAATTTGGGTGTTGTTTGAGTGGTGGTTTTGTGTTGTGTACAAGATAGTTGATATTTAATATGGAGGATGGTGATATGGTTTTGTGATGTTTTCTGAAGATGTTATTTCTTGCATGAAATATAATTCTATTGATGTGTTTTCCTATGTAATGTGGGGTTTTTATATGTATTTGATGTGGTTTTAGTTGATTATTCAACTTTTTTTTATTTTATTAAAAATATATATTTTTAAATAACAGTCAAGATATTATAAATGTCATGAACCAGGCCGGGTCGCCATCCGACCCGACCCCCGACCTAGTCCGCGACATGTCCCGAAGGGCGTTCCCAATACCCATGGGCTGGCACAAGTGCCCAGGTATCAAAACTAATAGATGCGAACGATTTACCCAAAATAGTAAACACAAAACAACAGATAATGTAACAAAACTAAAACTGAAAATAGAAAACCAAACAGGGGCTTAAACTAAAATCAAATTTAGAGGTTCACAACATGAACCAACTTCCTAAATAAATGACAACAAAAGAAACTCAAACTGAAACTCAAACCTCTAAGCAAAAAAAGAGGTGCAACATTTACACACCACAACACCAACCTACATGTGAAAACCATCAACGACCAGAACCACCATCGTTGAGCATGATGTCACAACCTGGAATACACAAGAAACAAAGTATACATACACCCAAAGGTGTATGTATTGTGTGAGCCAAACTCCCAGTTGGACACCACCCAAAAAAGGATCCACGTATAAACATTAAATGACAAAAACATTTGCAGGTTAAATTAATGATAGGACACCAAAGCTTAATCAACTTTAAAGAAACAATTTCTATACAGAAAACACTTTTAAAGAAAACAACATAAATAAAAATAAAACACCCTTGAAGTTATGAAAACTCAAACCTTCATGAGAACTCAAATAATACACAGTATGCCGATGGTGAGTGTATAGTTATCCAGGATCACTAAAAGTGGGAGAGGCCCTATTGGTACTAAATCTGTGTGGGGCCCTAGAACCTCACTTCTCGGTGTACCAAAGAATCCATATCATATGTTTCAGTGCATGAGCTACTAGTAGGGAAACACCTCCATAACCTATATGGCATCCCGCCTTTTTATAACATAAACTTTCATTACATTACACAAAACTGAGGATCTTTAAGGTCTAGTGTCTTGGAAACCAGGAACATAATACATGAAAACAACATAAAACATTCTTCTTAAACACTTTAAAGGCTTCTACTTAAGTTCATCCTAGGTTCATTACTGCATCTCATAACCTGGGGACATACATCAAAAGAAAGGGTGACCAGAAGGCCCAGTAAGGGAAACAAGAGGAACATTTTACATGTGAACTTGATATACTTCAATAAGGACATGAAAAGAACTTTAAGGCATGAGAAAAAAAATCTTGAGGCATTTCATAATAAAAAAAACATTTTCCATAACTTGAAGATGTGGCTACATCATTTAACATAGACAATCATGAACATATCACCAAGGTCCATCCCCAAGGTGTCATTTGAAAATTACCAAGGTTATTCACCAAGGTATCATGAAAATTGTAATCTCTAGTGGTTACATCATTACCCAATGCATTGGAGCGCTATCTGGGATCACCCTTAAATTTGCATTTATTATCATGTGAGCCACATATATCATCATCAAACATTTCATAAATAACCCATATAACATAAAATAAATGGGTTTCATTTCATAATCATAACGTTTTAAAAACTTCTTTAAAGACATGATCTTTACGTCGCTTTAAACCCACGGAAGGGGAGAACGGGTTTCATGTATGTAATTCCAAGAATTTGAAATAAAACATTTTGATATATATGTGAATACCCTTGTATAAATCAGAGCTTTGAGTATTCACTTTATAACATAAAATAATTTTGAGAAAAGAGAGAGGCATTTTGAGACGAAAATTCTGCAGCCTAACGGCGTCCCATAAACCTCAATAAAAATGAATTGGCAAGATCAAATAGGGACTCTCATCATATGATAATAAGATATCAGTATGATAGATATAGATATCATACCCCAACATAATAAAAAAGGAACTTGAAAGACTTGATATGAAAATAGAACTTGAAAAATGAGAAGGGTGAAAGGATCCCTTAAAAATTCGGCAGCCTAACGGCGTCACTTAAACTTTCATAAAATGAAATGATGAGAGTAAGAGGGGATCTATCATCATATAAACATTAAAAGGGCAGTAAGAGGAATATAAAAGAACATCCTCTCACATTAGAACATGTAGCATAAAAGGAATGACATAAAAGAGATTACATGAAAAGAAAGAGAGAGGTCGGATCCCTTACCATAAAACGTGACTCTTGAAACTCAAAGTTTTGGACCTTGAGGGCTTGGGGGAACCTTGGGAGGACTCCTTGGAAGGTAATAAGACCAGAACTTCATTGGGGGAGAGTTGGGAGTGAAAACAAAAGGATTAAAGGGTGGGTATTTATAGGGAAAGTGAGGGGACAAGGCATTAATGGCCAAGGGACACCTCACTAGTGGTTTTGGCAAAACCATGGGCTTGTCCATGGTATTTGCCGATGGTATTGGCCACTTGGGACACCTCACACCTTATCTTACTATTCATAATTCTACCATATTGAATATATACTTAATACATCATTTAATGATGTCATTAAACACCCGTAACTTAAAAACTATACTTTCACTATTCACCGAAAATTCAACTTTCTCAGAATAATCCCAAAATTTCACCTTAACCAAATATAAATGCTCTGATTTCAAAAATGAAATCCATTTTATTAAAATATTTTTCTAAATATTTTTAATTTAATTTTTAAATAAAAACACTATTCATCAAAAATTCATTTTTTTCAGAAAAATCCCCAAAAATTACCTTAACATAATATCGATGCTCTGAGTTCAAAAATAAAGTCCTTTTTATAAAAATAATTTTCTAATTATTTTTAATTAAATTTTTAATTAAAAAACACTATTCATCCGAAAGAACTAATACTTGACTAATAAATTATGATACCGTTATTTACCCATTTTATTGAATCACATTACTTAATCTAGGTGTCTAAATTATATTAAAACTTTCTTTGAGTGAAATTACTAATCCTAAGAGTAAAATCACTATTCATAATTTACTATTCATCAAAAATTAAGTTGATCTTATTAGACTTTAAATTCCTTACTGAACACTTTTGTAGAAGACCATTTTTTGAAAATCATTACACATCATTAGTTATTTAGGGTTTACATAAATGTTTTAAAATATCCTTTTTTCAAAATTCATCAATAAAATACATTCTAAAATTATCTGGACATTTGAAATTTCACAAGAATCACTAAAGGAAGAAATCTAAATTTATTCACCCGAAGGGATTACACAAGGAAGCTAGGGTCTCGTCACATAGCCCCTTATAACACCGGCATAAGACCTAAGTGTAAGGTGTGCTATGGTGAGAGAATCTGAGGGAGGCTCAGATAACATTGCCCTAGTAGTAATCTCTACTAACTTGAACTTCTCCCGTAGAAGTTTCCGTTCAAGCTTGACATGCTGGAGCTCGGCTTGGGCTTGGTCCAAAGTGAAGCCCACAGATGCTACCTCCTTCTCAAGCTCTGATAAGTGGGCTTCATATGGGTCGAGTCTACTGGATGAAGCCATCGACTCATCTTTCTACATTAACCATTAACATGTTATTAGATCATTAAGAGTAAGTTAATATACTACTCAAAAATATTGGGTCTTTACAACCTAGTGGTCTCCAATCATCTTCGAAGGTTTAGTTAGTGTTGTAAGCATCAATCCAGCTAAGTGAAACTGGGTCGGGGCCACTCTGGAATCACTAGCGTGCCAATCTAGTCCGCCCACCTAGTACCCAGGCTTCCCCTTTTTGTGTTCAAAGTTGTTCCAATTTCACATTTCATGTCGAACTCGGACAAGTAAAACAACCAGGTTGTTACATAAACCAAACTCCACACTTTCACACACCCCGAAAACAATTTGGAAAATTACGCATGCCAAAATAATTTACCCAACTCAATTAAAACAATTTCTGCATTGCTAATAATTGTTTATTAAAAATTTGTTAAATTTTCATCATTAATAATTTTATTAAAACATATTAAATTCTTTGTAAACAAATCTTTTAAAAATAAATATAAAATGGTTTTAACACACAAAACCAACTAAACCCTATTTCATGACCAAACACACCCAACAACACATCAAGGACACAAATTGCACACTTTTCACATTTTCACAAAATAAACACAAACATTATAAAAAAACACTAGAACACAACCATTGTACTTTTCACATTTTCCCAAAACAAACACAAACTTTGTAAAACACTAGAATAAAAACATTGCACTTTGCACATATAAAAAAATAACTGCAAACATTATAAAACACTAACAATTGACTAAAAATAAGTTTCCATTCAAAGAAAATACATGCACCGCATAAACAAACTGCTAAATGAAAATAATCCATAGGAAAACATCAAGATAATAAAATCCAAACCCATAAGAATTAATCAAGAAATGATATAAATTAACTAACAAGGAAAATAAACATATCAGATAATGTTTAAACGTGAAACCACCTACCTTGTCACAGAAGACTTCACAACCATGGTGCGAAAATACTGTTGCACGTCAACCACAACTAAAAAAAATTCCAAATTGAGACTAAATCAAACAATTAAACCAAAACATCAAGAATTAACCCAATAATTTGATGTAAAACTTCCATTGCATGCCAAACACACCACAAGAAGACCAAACACAACCAAAAACATCAAATTAAAAACCCTAAATATGAATATATACTTGCTGAAAAAAAATAAAGGATAAATACATAACCTAGGGGGTGTTCATCGGACGGAGCTGCGGGGTAGTGGTTCAGCTCGTCACTGGACGTAGCAGGAAGGCAGAGATTCCAAGCGGGGGAGGCTGATCATCAGCGTGACCTGGCTGGACGGGATGGAGGTTGGTGTGCTGCCTAGCGGGAGAGAGGTCGTCCATCGGGAAGGGAGGCCGTTGTAATGGGGATGGCTGAGAGAAAGGTAGAGGTGCAAGTGGCAGGAGGTAGGGCTTCAGCCAGGAGAAATGTGAGGAGGAGGCTGGTCCGACGAGCGGGTCTTTGGCTTGTGGCACGCACAGTAGCGAGGGTGCGCCGAACTAGGCCGACCAGGAGGGGAGGTGCGCCGAACTGAGAGGAGGGTGGACGACTAGGCGTGAAGGAGGAGGTGGCAGTGGAATGGTGTACTACACATGGAGAAGGCTATGGGAATTGTGTAGTAGGGAAGGAGATGGGAGACAGGGTGTGTGCCATGACACGGAGGAAGAAAAGGGGGCCCAAAACAAAAAATAAAACCCTAGCAAAGAAAGAAAAAAATAAAAGTTAAAATATAAAAAAACTGATAATAATAATAATTAATATAATAATAATAATAATAATAACAATAAACTAAAACTAATTACAAAAATAACTGTAATAAAATAAATATTATAACCATTATAACAATAGTGATAAAAATAATTGTAACAATTACATCCTAAAATAATATTATTAATATGATCACTAAAATAATTTATTTAAATTTTTATCACATTTAGATTTATTTATTTATCACAAAGTCATTTCATTTAATTAATTAGACACTAGAAGGTCACCCGGTGGACCAGGCGAGGCTGCAAGGTTTCAAAAACATGCCTCGACCGATTCATGCCCTGCGGCCGCACAGTCTCAATTTTAGCTGGTTGTCATCTTATTATCCATCGCATAATTTTCATCTTCCTTGAACATTGGGCTGGTTGTGAGGTGAACTAGACGAGGTTGTGCAGCGACCCAGGCAAGGTCGCGCAGCTTCGACCGTGGTGTGCTGGACGCAACCAATAGCGAAACATTAGTTTCTAATTCAGATCTAAGAAATTTTATGTCAAACCTCAACCTGAACTATCCGATGCCCAAGTAAATTAACAAAATAAATAATATAAAATGTACGGGCGTGATAATAAATGAGGTGAAAAATGGTAATCAATGGATTGAAAAAAATTATCATAAAAAATATGTTCTGAAGATCCATGGTTGGTGAATCTATCTCTTATGATGTGGAAATGTAAAATTATATTGATGTCTTATTTTAATTAGTGATGAATCATTATTTATTATGAGTATATTTGGATGGATGATTATTTTAGATGGTGGTTCAAAGATGATGGGTTATAGAGCATGGTGACTATGTTGGAATTTTAAGGGGGAGTTTTCAAAATTGTTATTGAGGTATTTCATTTCTCTTGAAAATAATAATTTTAGTTTGAAATAGATATAAAATATTTATCTTTGGATGAGAGAATATATAGATTTGGGAATAATTTAATGGACATAATTATTCATTTTCAATGTTTTCAACAATGTTATGAAGATATTTTCAAAACATAAATCAATATTGAGGTTGAAAATTTAGTGATATGTCATCAAATTTCTATGAAATCATTGGTGGAGGTAATAAATCTAATGTGGATTATTGAGAATATGTAACCCCTGTTGAGATAATTTTATGATGGCCCCCTTGTGTGGATGTGGAGGTTGATATGAGTTATTTTATTTATGGTTCTACAGGTAAAAAAAGGAAGTGAATAGAGCTATTATTATCCCATTACAGAGAATCCATTTGAGCTCTAGCATTAGGTAGCTTTAGGTTTTCTCTATTTATTTAATTGATTTTATTCTGGTGTAGTTTTTCTATAATCATTTGTATAAAAACCTCAATATTTTGACTCCCTCTTATTATTTGATGTTGATTTAATTTTTATATCTTATGGTGATTCTTATCTATTTAATAAATCACCAATTGGATTATATTTTTGATTAATCGATTGTGTTTATTGGAATTTAATATTCAGAGTACATTTTCATAATAAATCACATTGGTATTTTTTTCAAATTTTATAAAACTCTATATGGGTTTTTAAAGAGGTTAAATATTTTGATCCACATTTCAGGTAATTGGAGTAGTTACTAAGAAGTGCGTTATTTAGATCGGTTTTTTGGTGAAGTTAATAGTATCTCAAGATTGTAATTTTTTTAGTGGTGTATCACATGGTATTGATATGTTATAGTTATTTATTGTTTTTTGAGTTAAGAACATATCCCAATGTATTTTTAAAATGAATTTATTCTATTTGATAGATATATTTACTTGGGGTATAGGAATCATTTTATATTTATATGAACTTTATATTTATGAGGATTTTACATTGATTTCATGTATGAGAAACATTTGGTGATATATAATTTAATTTAATAACTATTTTTAGGCCATTACATAGTGTATTTTTGATTTCAGAGGGGATGGGAATAGATTTAAGGGGTGAAAGTGGACTTAATCTAATATTTTAAATGGGTCGACTATGTATTTTCACTGACGTGGGTCCCTAAAATTGAATGTGTGTCATGAAAAATTGTATTTATGCGGTTTAGTGAGTCATAGAATGATGGGAGGGTTCTCAACATTGTTCTTTGTGTCATTGAGATAGTATTTTTTGGGATTTTGTAAAAGATCTTGAATTTATGGTTTGATAATTTCACGTGGTAATTGATTTTTTCACTATTGAATTAGAATATGTTATTGTGTAAGGATTTACATAGTAAATATTTTTGTTGTTGAATCTTATGGAGATATTTTTTAACATGAAATGAAACATGATAGTTTTTTTGGTGGATAGAATAATATATTTGTCATCATATAGGAGAAGGAACATAAAAATTGGGGTTTCAAATACCTCATTTTTTACATACTATTTAGAAGATACCATGCTAAGAAAAAGTTTAATCAATGTAGGATTGGTTTGTATTGGGGGTGAAGAGGACAACATCTACATAGTTATAGAGAACCGTATAGTCTAATAGTGTATAATATAGTTTTTTTAACAATGGTTTCCACCTAGATGTGGAATGGTTTGGAAAAAGATTGGTAAAGCAATGATGTAGTGTACAGTTTGAGATAATTTGACTCACATGGTTATCCCAAAATTTGGAGAACTATATAGGGAAAACATATATCTCATGATATGGTGTTTAAAAATGGATACATTATCATTTTCCCCTATTAGTTTTAAATAATCCTATCCACTCTTTGTTCCATCTGATGTGGAAAAACCAGGGGGTACCTCTTCAAATTCATCGATTTAGAAGACATTATATTATAGTAGATTCATTATAACATTATATTTTGAATTGATGTGATTTACCTCATCCCCATATTCTATTTTTATTCCCCCAATTTATCTATTAATTTTAGTTTCTTAGGAATAGGGGTTTATTGATGATCCAAATAGATCATGGATGAATCATCCATTATGGACGATGTTTTTATCTATGATGAAAATACGATGTCTCAGGATGATTAATAAATAACGGATGAAAAACTATATAATATGATTAGAAAGATATTAACATACTAATATGATTTTAAATTATCCTAATATAACACTCGGTTATATGGTATAAGATTTATTCATTAGATAAAATGTTATTGATAAATGACTAGAGCATTTTGATAGTTTTTACGACCATCATAGACTAGTATCATAATATTTAATATTTTTTTTTTTATATGGGTTATGTAACATTAAATAAATTTTTATAATAAAAATAAAACATATTATTTTAATATATATTATTTTATAAAAATATTTTGATGATTTAATGCAAAATGAAAACATGTCTCCCATGAAGGTGATGAATAGAATCCTCGCGGATGATGATTTCATTTTTAGAATTAAAAGGATTGGTTAAAAGATTTAATAATGAGTATTCCATTAAAAAATAAAAATTCTAATATATATATCATAATGGAATTACCATGCTACTTTGGATAGGGTATGTGAGGAGAGGATACAAAATGGAAATTAAATAAATATAAAGAAGGGGTATTATAAAACTCGAAATTTTATCTTTAGGAACCACATGAATTGGGACTTTATATAATACCAAAATGTCTTTTATGTTGGGAAACATCTTGGCGTTGGAGTTTTTCATAATTTACATGATATTCAATTCCTAGAAGGTGTGAAGATAATGGGTGGTGAGAGATGTTTTTTATCGTGGAAGAGAGGAGTGTTTTTATAATATCTTATTCATTTGTTTATTATATTGTCATAGGATTTCAAATAGTTTCCATTATTATGATTTATTTTTATAACTACTTCCAGAGGGTTATAAATAATCAGTTATAACCCCATGAATGAAAAAAAAATTCATGTATTTGGATTACAACGTTAAATATAATAAATTACCATATTTCACCATTCACAAAACATTTAACTATTTCAGTAAAATCCAAAAAAATCTCCCTATCCATTTTTTGACGTGTAAATATCCGTAATGGAAACGATTTTGTCAGTATAGTTTTCTAAAAATTAGAAATTAAATTATTAATTATAATAACAACTTATTAAGAATATATATATATATATTTATATGATAACCAATTTTATCAATCATTATAAAATTAAATATAGTCGCACAAAATTATATAATAATTATAAAGATGAAAATTAATTAATGACAAATAAATTGAATATTTTTTAATTAATTATATTATTAAAAAAATTGTAAGTTAAATTTTTCTTCTAACAAACATACAATTAAAAAAAATTCTTTTTTTAAAACATTTATTTTCATCTTCCATGACATAAATATTTCATATTTACTTTTAAAAGATATATAAATATTATCTATACATTCATAGGAGAGTTTATTATTCTAATGTTCACATTACTATTCCATATGGCTGAATTTCTATTCCAATGGTCATGTTTATATTTAAAAGTCCATCACCGGTATTTTAAAATCAGTATTTTAAAAAAAAATTACCTGATATCGAATAAATTGAATTTATTTAAGAATATGCTTTCCATAGAATATTGGGGTGATATATTCTTCCCACCAAAAATTTCCACGATGATAATTTTGAGGAATATTGGATTCTGAATCGATGAGTGTGGTTTGTTAATAGAAACCATAGGATCTGATGGTATTTCATCCATTTTATTATTTCTCCAAATAAATTTTACTAGTTTAGTCATCATATTACTCAATATCTTATGTCTTGTGTCATTAATCACAATGGTATCTTTATAGTAAGACAAATCAGGTCCCAGTTATATGTCTTCCTTGGTGAGTACATTTCTTGGGTCTAGGATGTACAATTTCAACCAAGATATGTGGAAAACATAATAAAAATTTGATATACATGGTAGAATTTATAATTGAAAAGATATATCCCCAATTCATTTAATAACAAAAAATGGTCCTCTTTTCTAAGGACTCAGTTTACCTTTCATAACAAATTTTATAACAACATTTGATGGTGATTTATTCAAAAAGACATTATACTGTTCTCAAAAATTCAAATCCTTTCTATATTTTTTAGCATAACTAATTTGCTACTATGAGATGAATTAATATGATCTTCAATAATCAATACTTTTTTCATTATATTTTCAATATGTTAAAGGCCTATAATTTTTTCTCACCAACTTCATCATAATAAGTTAAAGTAATGAAGTTATTTATATAAAATACATAATATATGGACATTTTATTATTAAATGTAAACTATTATTATAGGAAATCTTAGTCAATTTTAAATAATGATCATTCATACCATGAATATAATGCGAGCATGGTACCAAAATGTCTTTCAATGTCAGAATAGTCCTTTAAGAGTGTCTGTTAGTTTGAGGGAGGTAAGAAGTACTCAAATGAAGATCGTTATCAACAGACTTCTAAAGATGCTTCCATTACATTGATGTAAAATGGTGATCTATATTAGACATAATAGATAGAGGTTCACCATTATGTATTATAACTTCATTAATATAGTGACTTTATAGGCACTAAATAGGTATATCATATCTTGTTGAAACAAAATGTCACTCTTTTTAATTAGATAATCAATAACCTTTATCTTATTATTCTTTTTGGGGAACTTTGGTAATGTAGTAATGAAGTCCATAGTAATGTAATTTTATATTCACATAGTAATATGTATCTGATTCATGGCTAATCTTGGCTATTTTTATTCGTAATACAATTATTGAGAAACTAAACATCTTGACACATTTTCATCAATTTACCTCTTCATATTATCCTGTGAAAAAGGATCCATCATAAATCTATAGATATAGGAACTTCCATGTTGTATAGAGATGTCTGTGCTATGAGAATCTTAAAATAGTTCCATTTTTCTATTATGTATTGATGGAATACATAACCTAGTCCCAAATTTCAAAATCATATCATGAAATAATAATAATTACAAACATTAATCCTTAATAGATTTAATTTCTCTTTGAAAATTATCATCATCACATTGACATATTTTTATCATCTCCAATAAAGACACTTTCAAAATAGTTTGAAAATAGAGCGATGTTACACCTTATTTAAAGACTCCACTATCAATCATTAATATATTTATGAACATATGATATTTCTCAATCCTAATTTAGTTTAAAATAATTGGATATTTATTTCTTAATGCATGTGGTGCATTATGTTCTATTCTTAGGTGTTAGTGCATTATTAAATCACAATAACTGAGTAACTCAATACGTATTATTCACATCATGTTTAATTCATTCTGTGTAAAGATATATTTCTTTCACTTTTGATACTTATATATCTCAAATATATCACCATAGAGATAGTGTCTCCATATCTTCATTCCAGATATTATATAATATAACTCAAGATAATGATTCTTATAACATATTTCATGATTATTCATATTACATGATGCATATGATTTAAAATTATAATTTTGTATAAGGAAAAACCTAGGTCCATTGTTTGATGCATTGTCATATATCACCGACCCTTGTTTTCTTAAGGGTTGAGTCAAAATCAGGACATTATTCAATCTTTGATGAAATATTATAAAAATTTGTTCAGATTATTTTCCCTATATGAACTGAATCCATTAACATGTGATCGTTCTTAATGGGAAATCCAATAGGAAAACATTCCAAAAAAATATTATTCATTACCCATTAAACCAATGAAACTAAATACCTTATTTATTCTCATTTGTATAGGACATTATATAATTTAATTTATAATTTTAAAATAAACTAATATTCCATACTTATAGAAAATATTATGAAGAAAAAAAATTTCTTCAAATCCATAATTCACTATTTATAAATATAACAAGTAATTATTTACTTATGAGTGTCTCTAGAATGATCCAAAAGTGATTATTATAGTTTTCATATGTTTTAGAATACATTAGAATATATTCAATGAGTACCAATGAAAAATCCTCTTGGTGTTCCTAGAAAATCTGTTTCGTCATATCCATAAAAATAGAGGGTGATTTACTCAATCCAAATGGAATTACAATAAAATAATAATTTCATAACATTCATAAAAATATTTCTTTGGAATATATTTATTCTGTATAGAAATTTTTGATACAATGAAAAAAGTGAGATCATTGAAATATATTTAGATGTGTGATATCGACAAATTAAATCCTCAATGTGAGGCATCATATACATGGTCATTATTATTATCACACCCAACCTCGAATACTCCTTTATTTAATTTTATTTTTCCCGATGTTGGACCTTTGGTTGATTTTAGGGTTGAGTCCCTAACAAAAGACCTTGTGTTTTTGTGGTTTTAGTTTTCCTTTTTACCTATGATTGGTTATTTCTATTGGTAATAAGATAAAGATGCATGTTGGTTAGATTGTGACACCCACGGTGTCACTACATTTTGTTTGAAACATTCATGAATTATTGGGAAGACTTCTCTGGTATTTGGGATGTATTTTGAGGGTTTTTGGCCAATTTTTGGGGTTGCACGGTTTGATCACAGTTTTCCCAAGCCGTGCAACCTAACCCTGCAATGTTGCAGAAGTTTTCCAGTATCCCTCACATGGTTAGAAGACAGTTTACTAAACCGTGAAGCAAAACCGTGCTTCTAATTACGGGCATAATAACTTTTGACGTAGATCTCCTATTTTGGTGATTCTACCTCTCAAATTAAGCACTATGTGTTTTCTATCAACCATAGGGATCCAACCTTATTCTTGCTTCGTTTTATGGTGATTTTGCGACGATTCATAATGAAAGGTTCGTGATTCTTCATGTTTCCTTCATCAAAATTTCTCTCCTTATCTTCCCCTATTTGTTCTAGGGTTTTATTTGGGGGTTTTCTTCCATGTAAGGACCCTAATGTCTAAGGTTTATGTTTGGTTCACTTTTCTTTGGATCTAGGGTGTGAAAATGGCCCATTTTTCTTAGATCTCTCTTCCCTTGTTGTTTCATCGCATTCGAACATCGTTGAGGTAGGTGTTTCCTAATTTTTTCTTTCCGGAACACTCCACGAGCACTTTTGTGTTTTCATTTAATTTAAAAATGTCTTTCTCGCCTCTTATATATCTATGTATTGATTCAAATGGTGATTTTTTGTGGGTAGAATTTATTAAAAATATGTTTTCAAAGGTATTGGTGTGAAATTCCTAGGTTTATGGCACCTAGAGTTATTGTTCAAAAATTCATTGGTCTATTAATGTTAAATTGAGGTTTTTTATAATATGTATAACCTTTATTAGGGTGGTAGAATTATTAATTGATTGTGAACATGATTTTTTGTGTATGTTTCTGTAATGTTTTAGCTTGTTAAATGTGTTAAAATATTTTTAAATGGGTTTAATGGTTGTAAGGGGGTTGTCTTATGTTCCCTAAACAGTGTGGATGGTCGGATGTGGTTTTAAAGAAAATGTTGTGTTTTGTGGAAAAGGTTTTTTGGTGTCCTATATTATTTTTTGTGTATCATCTGATGTTGGCACATCCATGGGTGCACTAGGTGCACACACGACTGTTCCCTCAAATGAAGATGGTGCTTTAAACCCAGGTTCCTTAAAATATTGGTTTCTTAAATGGTTCATATTTCGTAAATAATGTTGTGTCTTTGTTGAATCAAAATATGGTTTAAAATGGAATCTCATGGGGTTATGCCCATTTGGCTTTTGGTGTGTTTTTTTGGAAAATTATTGTCTTGAGAGGTTTTTTAGCATTTCAAACTTTAATATGGATTTAGAAAAGATTTGGAAACGTTTTGGTAAATGTATTTTTGTGTGTAAACATAAATTTCCATTTGGAATGTTTCTAGACTTTACTATTTTTAATAAAATGTGGAAAGTCTTGTTTATAAAATTATCGGGGAAGTGTTGTTCCTCATGTTTTTAGAGGTGATTTATAAATGTTTCGATGTGCACATGTTTTCAAGAATGGGTTTGTGATGTGAAAGTGGAGGCCTATGAAATTTGATGATTGGTTTGGTTGATGAATTTTGTAAGTGACATCATGTGATGCAAGACTATTTTGAGCATTAAATGGAAACCCAATTATCTTGGTGGGTTGATGTGTGCTAGTATGCTAGTGATCCAGTGGGGTTTGTCCCCATTTTCACGTAGAAAGTTTCATGATGAAAACACTAACTAAACTATGATGATGATTTTCGGGACCACTAGATTTTGGGTATGTTCCCTACTAGTGGCTTCTACATGAGAAATGATATTGTTATGGTTACTTTTCACCGAGATATGAGGTACCTGGGGCCCACAGTTAGAATGTTCCTAGGGTGTTCTCGTGACTAGTGCTCAATGACTATATTGCACCTCTCATCGGCATATGGTAGGCTGGGTTGGAAATTCTTAATGTAAGTGTTTTTTCTTAAAATTGGAATTTTTTAAACTTTTTTCCATTTAATTTTGTTCCATTTAAAATTTTTACTAGTATCATTTGGTTTTGGTTATTGTTAGAAAACGGTGGTTTTCTTGAAAAATAGATAGTGGCGTGTGTTGTCCATTGAAATGGTAAATTTGTGGTTGTTTAATAAAATGGAAAAAATAAATTTTTATAATTGTATTTCAATCCAGTGGAAATGGATTTTTTTGGGAAAGGAAACACTTAGAATCTGTGGTGATTACCTACTGGACTGTTTGATCACACTCTACATATACCACTCAATGTCTGTTGACCCGAGCTGTTTTTCAGGTTTATCTTTTGTTTAGCTATCCTGGACCAAGTGCTCATGGTTAGAGAAGGTTTGGTCTTTTGGTTGGAGGTGACCAAGATTTCACATGGAGATAGTGGACACTCAGTCCAGTTTTAGTTTACTTTCAGTTTCATTTCTCTTGTTTTAGTCCATAGTCGGTTTAGTTGCATATTGTATCTGGATCAACTATTTATTTATTTATGTTCAGATATGAGTTTTTGCTACTGTTAGATTTTGACTAATTTTTTATTTAATAAGGGTTATTGGGCGTAAAGCGTTCCCACTCGGTTTATATTTGATTCCAGGAACTAGTTGTCAGCCCGTGAGTATTGGGAACACCGTTCGGGTCATGCCTAGGACTGGGTCGGGTGTTGGGTGAGATGAAATCCTGGCTTGGTTCATGAAAAAATGGTATCAGGGCAGGCCCCTCTTATTTGGTGTGTCTGGTAGATGGAAACTATGGTTTTTAGGGATCAGGAGGTTGGTCACGGGTCGGTGCTTAATCACCACCACGCATGACGAGACCTTAGTTACTAGGGGTAGTCCGGGAGTGAGTCCTTGTCTTTTCTCGGTTCCTTTTTGATTGAGAAATGAAAATGTAGGCAATCAGGTGTCACATTGTGGTCCCACATGGAGTAGGGACCCATGTATAATCTGAGCACATGGTTCGAGGTCCTCTTTGTGTTATTGATTACTTGGGAATGAATCGCTACCATGCCACTATGTTAAGCATAGATAATAGTTCCTTATTACGGTGGTTTGGTTTGAGACATGTTTCATTTTGATCTTGGTTGATGAGAGTAATATTTTAAAATGAAAATATTTTGGAAAAAGAAAAATGATTTCTTTCAAGTGGTTTTGAAATTGGTAAATGAGTTTTAAAAATGTGTGTTCTTTTGATTGAGGATTTGATAAATGATTTGATTTTATTAGAGGATAAATTATGTGACCATTGGTAATATTTATGAACATTCACATATGTGTTGGTATGTATGAAATGTGCACGTTGGAACATGGGTATTGATGGAATAATAGAAAGTGTATGAACACATATGTGGTAGTTCATAGGATGCAGTGGGTGGGGTTTTGAAATCAGAGCCCTGTTTTAGATTTTTACAAATGATTCTGGAAATTCGTTTTAGTTTTATAACATGGATCTGGTTTTGTGAAAAGTATGTTAGGTTATTTTTAATGTGGCCTTGGTAGAAGGAAAATTAAAATTTAAAATGAAATGGTTTTTTTGGAAAGGTTATTTTTTGTTTTGTTTGTATGTTATTGGTTTGTGATCCATTTGTTTTTGCTTGAGATATTCCTTCTAATTAAGATTTAGATTGATGCTAGTTTTGAATTAGCATTCCTTTTGTTTTTCGGGGTATGCCACCCTGAAAGGACCCCAAAACATTCAATGATTCATGCAAAATTTTATTTTATTCTTGGTAGTTGTCTATATTTTGTGGTGATTGAGGTATGTTAGAGGTAGTGAAGAGTCTTGAGATTGTTGAATTTGTATTCAGATCATTAGGAACTCCTAAAGTTACTGGTGTTTGTGTTGTTCTGGATAGTTTGAGGGTCCATCTTTGGATGAATGAGAGATGGTTTCCTTTTCTCTAGAATTAGTTGTTAATTAGATATCTTTTTTTCTCTTTATGGTTCTCTGTCTGGCAAAGAGTGTGTGATAAAGGATCCTATACAAGATAAGACCCTTCATTTGGTTCTTCCTTCCAGTTCGTTAGGCTGTTCGAGTGTGTGCCACCAGTGTGGCTGGTTTGGGAATTCAAAGCCATCTTGTTGAAGTCCACCAAAGACATTCCATCATTGTGGATGTCTGGGTTATCTAGAGAAGTGTTGCAGGTAGCTTTTTTGGAAGAGGATGTTTTGACTGAAGGATGAAAGTACCTGACTGTGATGCAAGAGATTCTTCATCCATCAATGCCCCAGCCACAGGTCTCGGGGTGAAGCTCGCACACAGTCATGTGTTCTAGGGGTATGAAACCCCGACATAGTTTTGAATCTGATCTCTTGTATCTCAAGTGGTTGAGTCTATCTGAAGAAAAAATTTGATTTTTTTTTCATTATTCATTGAGTGTGTCTTGCCTTTTTGTTGGTAGACTCAGTTTTAACTTTCAGTGGTGTTTGTTTGGAGATGCTAGTGTATTGAGAAATTGATGTGTTGTGGACATGGTTCAGGAGTGATGGTTCCCCATTTTGGTGGTAGTAATGTATATATTGTATATTATAGTTCGAGTTTACGCCCTACTGATGATTTTTGGTTTGGGGAGTTTTAAGGAGATATTTCCAGGTGAAGCATGGTTACCACATGGTTAGTCGAAACCGTGCGGCCCAGGCCGTGCGGACATAACCAAATGTATGGCTCATACACGGTCATACAGTAGGTCCTAGGTAACTGTGCATCTTGGTTCCTTCCGAACAATGTCATTGGAACTATTTTCGCACAGTTCATAAACTGTGTGGCCAAACCATATGCGGTGTCCATTATGGACAGTAAGGGGTGCACGGTTGGCACACGGCTTGGGAAAATGTGCCACCAAACCTTGTGAGATATGGAATTTTAAATGTTAAAGTCCTTAGTTTCCATTTAAGTCCTGTTGGTGTGTTTGGACTCTAATGTTTCTATTCATGTTGAGTTCTTGTGGTGGGGAGAACCCTCGCGTGTTCTCCCCTCATCCTCATTCCAACGATGTTGTTTCTTCTTAATCAATCGGGTGTGATGTGTGGATAGAATATTCATCCATGGGTTCATGTTTCATTATATTTTGATTGGGAATGTATTCGATTTTTGGTTCTCTTTAGGATGAGTGAATTTCTGGGGGTAGATAGTGTCTGTGGTGGGGAGAATTGTCACACCCCGACCTCAGATACTCCTGTATTTTATATTTTTTCTGATGTTGGATCTTTGGTTTAGGATCGAGTTGTGTTCCAAACAAAATTCATTGTGTTTTTGCAGTTTTCATTTACCTTTATACCTATGATTGGATATTGTTATTGGTAATGAGATAAAAATTCATGGTGGTGTTTTTGTGACACCCAAGTTGTCACTACTTTGTGTTCAAAACATTATAGGATTATTGGGTAGACATACATAGTATTTGGTATGTTTTTTGAGGGTTTTAGTCCAATTTTTGGGGTCACACAGTTTGAGCATGGTCTTCCCAAACTGTGAAACCAAACACTGCAAAGTTGTAGAAGTTTCCAAGTAGCCCTCACAGGGTTTGCGCACAGTTTACAAAACATTGCAGAAAAACTGAGTAGCCACAAACGGGATTAATAACCTTTGACGTAGAGCTCTGATTTGGGTTATTAAACCTCTAAAATGAAGCCCGATGTGTTGGCTATCGACCAGAGGGCTCCCCGTTCCTTCTTATTTCAATTTGGGGCTATTTTTGGGTGATTTCTCAAGAAATGTTCATGATTCTTTATGTTTACTCCATCAAATTTTCTCTCGTCTTCTCCTCTATGTTCTAGTGTTTTGTTTGGGGTTTTTCTTCCATTGTAGAACTCTAATACATAGGTTTTATGTTAGGTTAGCTTTTCTTTGGATCTAGGGTCTGATAATGGTTTGTGGGGCTTAGATCTCTCCTCCCTTGAAGTTTCATCACTTTCGAACACCATTTAGGTAGGTGTTTCCAACTTTTTCCTTTCCGGAACACTCCACAAGCACTTGTGTGTTTTAATTTTATTTCCAAATATCTTTCCCACCTCTTATATATCTATGGATTGATGAAAATGGTGATTTCATGTTGGTAGAATTTATTACAAATAGGTTTTCAAAGGGATTTGTGAGAAATTACTAGGTTTATAGAACCTAGGGTTATAGTTTAAAATTTCATTGTTCTTTTAATGTTAAATTGAGGGTTTTTTATGATTTTTTTAACCTTGATTATTTTGGGATGGTTATTTTTTATTTGTGAACATGATTTGGTGTCTATGGTTCATTAATGTTTTAGCATATTAAATGTGTTAAAATATTTTGAAAAGGGTTTTGTGGTTATAAGTTGATTGTTTTATGTTCCCTAAATAGTGTGGATGGTCAGATGTGGTTTCAATGAAAATGGTGGGTTTTATGGAAATGGTTTTTGGGTGTCCTCTGGTATTTTTGGTGTAGCATCGGATGTTGGAACATCCATGGGTACACTAGGTGAAAACATGATTTTTCCCTCAAATGAAGATGGTTCCTTAAAACGGTGTACCTTATAATATTGGTTTCCTAAATTTTCCTTGTTTTATAAATAATGTTTCTTCATTTGTGTAGATTATAAATGTGGTATAAAATGGAATCTCATGGGGTTATTCCCATTGGGCTATTGTTGTGTGTGTTTTGGAATATGAATGTCTGGATGGGTTGTTTAGAATTTCACACTTGAAGATGGTTTTATAAATGATTTTGGAACATTTTGGAAAATGTATTTGTTTGTGTAAACATAAATGCATGTTTGGAATGTTTCTATAGAATCATGTTTTTACTAAAATGTGGAAAGGCTTTTTTAGAAAACACTCAGGGACGTGATGTTCCTCATTGTTTTAGAAGTGATTTGTAAAAGTTTTGATGTGAACAAGTTTCCCAGAATGGGGTTGTGATGTGAATGTGGTGGCTTCTGAAATGTGATGCTTGGTTTGGTTGATGAATTGCGTAAGAGCACAAAAGGTAAACCTAGGAATTTAAGTGGGTGGATGTTTACTAGTATTCTATTCATCCAGTGGGGTTTGTCCATAGATTCATGTATCAAGTATGATAATGAAAACACTAACTAAACAATGATGATAATTTTGGGGACAACTAGGTTATTGGTATGTTCCATACTAGTGGCTTGTTCCTGAGAAAGGATATTGTTATGGTTACTTTTCACCTAGATGTCAGGCACTTGGGGCCCACAGTTAGCTAGTTCTTTGGGGTGTTCACGTGACTAGTTCTCAATGACTATATTTCATTATGTACTTCTACTTCGATTGTACGGATCACACAAGCTTGTACATCTCCTCCTGTAATCCACTTTAGTAGATTCCCTTAGCACCTTAGACATTGATTTGAATAATGCCCATTTTTTAAAGTTTCATCACTGACCATCAATTATATCTTTCTTCACCATGAATTAATTAACCTGATGACCATTTTATCTACACTTATAACAAACTTTCATGATTTCTAAGAATTTACCATGATGATTCTTTCCATAATATTTTCATAATGGGGATTTCATTTTTCCCCAATTATTTTTGTTGATTTTCCTTATTGTTTATTTTATAAGACCTATTTTTATCTTTATTTTTATTGAACATGTAGGATCTATAAATTTGATTTCTTATTTTGATGGAACAAAAAACAATTTTATCATATGATTTAAATGTTTGAGAAGGAAGTGACCTTCGATGACCTGTCTAAAACCATAAAATAAATTGTCAATCGTTTTTTATGAATCAAATATGTAATTTGAAACATATCTAGATAGTATTATAAATGATGACACAAACTCTCCACTAGTATCTTCAACATTTTTCCTTAAGCTAAGGAATTATATATGTATTTGAGATCCTTTCGAATGATGGAAATATTTTTTTGGAATATTTTTCCATTATATGTTATCCATTCCATTTCGCCAATTTAATGCACCTCCATATGATTACAGATCAAAAAAAATCTTTGATAAAAATCGTGTTTGAGGGAATATACCACTAGAGCTACAATTTCTCATTAATTAAATCATAATGACATAAATATAATTTCAAGGGGCTTGATCCATTATCAACGAGTATGTACCTGAGTAGTCGAGGCCTCTTCTTTTCATCCAAGAGACCCGGGATCCAATCTTGGTGGGGTGGATTTTTCGGTTATTATGGTATTACTATAGTAGTTACTATTCGGTACTATAGAAACCAGCAATATTCATCTAATTTTGGCCTTTGGAACACCATTTTGGGTTAATGGGTTCAGGGCCATCGGGCAACCAAAGGCCTTCTGTCATAAGGTCCTTTGAGCTGTATGGGCCTTTGGGGCACTATTGGTCATTGGTCCATAGGGCTTTTGGGCCACAGAAAAAGGCCAAGAAGCAACTCAGGCAAACTCCAGAGGACTAGGACTAGATGAGGATTCAGGGTAAAAAATAGCAACCACCAGAGCAGAGATACCCTTATTGAAAGAATTAAAGGGTGTGGAAACTTTTAAATGGAATAGGAATCGTGGAACTCTACATAAAGAAATGGTTTATGATCATCCATGAAAGGTGTGGATCTAGGCACCATCAAGATGAAGATGTTTTGGAGGGGTCGTTTCAATTTTGTCACGTCTCGTGCCATTAAAAGTCATGTATTGAGTCATGTATGATTCTTATACCTTAGTCCTATGGGTAATTTAAGGGTTCCACTTCGACCGTTAAAATATGTATTATCCAAAAGAAATAAAAAAATAAGGCCTTCATGCCATTCGAGGTGATGGGACTCATTAAATTTATTATCCACCACTCTAGTTTTTAGTACCACTAAATGATGGAGGATTACGCCATATGAAATGACTAGAAAATGTATAGTTTGGTTATTCATCATAAACTATGTATGTTTTCCTCATATAGTAATGATCAACCCCTCTCTAACGCAATCTATGTTGACTTTCTTAGTGGTGGAATCCATATTGTTTTTTAGCGTTTTGAAACAATTTCATCTATTACATTCCACCACTAAAAAAAGTACAAATTGAGTTATCTTATAATCATCAAGATTATTGAGGAAAAAATTAATCTAATGAATTATTATAATTCTCATTTTTCATTAACATCAAGGTATCAAGGATTATACTAAACCTCCTCTAATACAAACTACTACTACAACTTCCCTAGTATCCCAGAGTCAGTGTATATTTTATCAAAATTTATTATATATAATAGATCACCTTACCAAAAATCAATAAGTATAGTTTTCTTGAAGGATTATATACATATATGTTTCCATAATTACATTGTTTAGTAATTAAGAAATACAACGAAGGAAAATTAAATGCATCCTTGACACTTGTTCAATGATTTTTATTTATACACCAGGGAAGGGGAGAATATAAAAGTGTGATCTCAAATGAAAAGTAAGGGATACATATTGAAGAAACATTAATCAACAATATTTTAAGAATAATCAATATGGAATAACTAAAAAACTAAGACATTTAATAAATAAACTGATAATGAAAATTCTTCCATATATTATTTCATAGTGAAAAGGAATGAATAGTGACAATTAAACATTGAATAAAGCGAATTATTAAATATTGGATGTTATGCAATAAGCACAGGAACCAATTTGGTCAAGACCGTTTACTTGGTGGTTTATGTGTTAGGGTACAAAATCCTCTGATTCTTCATAGAATCAAACACAACGTGTTTTTCATCAACTTTATTGTTTAGTTAGACCTGTTGATGAATATAGAGGATATCTATAACATGGATCAACCTATTAATTAATTTCCAAAGCACTAAAGTAATATTTAAATGATTGTTTTAATTAATGAAATCAATATTCCGTATAAAAAAGAATCAATATTTTTTAAATTATAATGATTTAACATTATATCCTGGTTAGTCAAATAACATTAGAAGTAAATATCTTATGTAATAAAAATTGTATCTGTATTAGAAAATAAACATATCCATGAAACATGAAATATGGATACATAAGAGAAAATTAATTCGAAATAAAAATGATCTTAAATGTATAGTTTATACACCATATAAAATTCATTAGGTGGAAATTACCATGTTTGTCTCAATGGAATTTTGATTAAGATGTAGTCTCATACCTTTTGTCTCATATTGTTCAAAACTTTTACATAATGCCCTAGATAATCATATTTAAGTCATTTATTACATAACACATAATCTTTAAAATATTTTTTCTATTATAATTCTATTAAGTTCATTTATGGCCTTTCCAAAGAGTCATAGGGCTTAAATTCATTTTTCTAGTATTGTTTGTTTCATGGTTTTAGGGTCAGATCCCTGGTGTTTATTCATAATAGTTCTTGTAAATTAGAAGAAACACAATAGAAGTGAAATGTAATGATATTGATATAGATAAATATTCTTAATTGTCTTAATAATTTATTTGGATATATGGTATGGGGAAGATTCAGTAGATAAAACATTTATGAAAAATGATTAGTTTATTTTTGGCATTTTTGAGGACCATCATGGACTAGTACCTTTTTATTTACTATAATGTTTATATACAGTTTAAAAAATAGTAAATAAGTTTTAATAAACTTATTATATGTGTTTTAACCATAAAAATGGTTTTATGACCCACCATTAAAGTAACACCCTGCCCCTGCCTCATTGGCTTGAGGAGGTGGTGAGGGCTACTTGGCCTTAAGTGACGTCCCCAAGAGGCCAAAGGATGGAAATAAATGATGAGGGCTTCAATATCATGTTGGGGAACAATTTTCCATTAAGACAAAATCAACCAAACATTCCACAACTATATGATTCATGTAAACAATAACAACCGACCTCATACATTACCGAAAACAAACAGATAACCCAAACTGATCTCACATGTCATCCCAACCCATAAACAACATCAGAGTACTATGTAGAAGACCAAACAACCAAAGTACCATGAGCCATGACACCTCCACACTTCCACACCCATCTCTAAGCTCCAAGCTCCACCAAGGGATCACAATGCTCCACTAAAGGAGGGTGATGCCTTACCTTTTCCCACATCACGGTACACGACAGCTGCAAAGACACCACAGTGCCAAAGTAGGGGGTTAGTACTAAAACTCAGTAGGATTTTCCCAAATGACTTCCCAATACCCGCCGCTAGGATAAAACCATTAGCACATTTATATAAAACATTTTATAAAAATTAATTCACAATTGAAACAATTTTCATAAGCCAACCAATCATGGCACAATCCATTTCACCATCCACACATTAGCACAACGATTTCCAACATGCAAAGCAATGCACAACAAACAACCATAACAACAATAACAACCAAATAAATAAATGGTGGAGCTTCTGTCCAACTTGTTCACCCATTCCCACTAAGTGGCACTTCCCATCCACTTACCACTGATGGTGGCCCTTCTGTCCACTATCCATCACCTTTTTATAGTGGTACTTCTCTCCACTTTCACAAAACATTCGAAACAGTCAAAACCAAGCATATAACCCACCACGGTCACAACCACATGCACTCAACCAATTCCATTTCATATCAATCCATTTCAATAAATCGTACATTTATTTAAAACCATTTTCCATGCCAACAACATTTCATTAAAACAACCATTTTTATAGAAACCCCTTTTACATAAATCATTTTCACAAATCAACAATAACATCCCATTTCAAAATCTCTATTTTAAAATCCACATGAATAACATTTCACCATTAAACCCCCTTTTTTCAAATATCCCTAAAACATCCCCAATGGATTTCCAACCAATTTCGCATAAAAATTCACAATTATTTTTTATCACAACAATTAAAAGAAACAAGTAACCACAAGTTCTATCGAAGTGGTGTCGAGAGAGAAGCAACCTACCTTTGGGGTTCTTGAGAAAATGACCCACAAACTACCGCACCTCCAAACATGAGAATGCACCACCTAAGCCTATATAGATCTCCTTACCTAACCATCACATGCCTTAAAATTAACATCCAAGGAAACACCAACCCTAGATCTACACCCAACAAGTGTAGATCTAGAAAACCACAAAAGAGAGGGTTGTTCATCTAGAGGAAAACACATGGGAAGCTAGAGGAGAAACTTACTAGGAAGCAATCACCTTAAAACACCTTAAATCCTCTTTTAAATGCTTCCAAAATGAGTTTGAGGGAACCCTTAACCCCTCAAAACCAAAAATCCTGAGTGAGGGTCGAGTGGGAGGAAGATTTGAGTGAAATGAGGCAATCTCGAGTGAACCCGAAACTTATAACCCTAACTTTAAGTGGCTGCACGGTTAGCCCACATGGTTTGGAAAACCGTGCGCTAACCGTACGCACGCCACTTCCTTGAGAGTCAAGGTCCGCACGGTTTCCTCGAACTGTTAGGCAAACCATGTGCAGGTCATGCGAAGCATACTATCTCCCTTTCACGGTTCCCTGGAGAATCTTCACAGTTTCCACTAACTATTCTCAAACCGTGCACCCCTTTAAAAGCCTCCAAACACATCCAAAACCCATTCCTAACTCTCCCAAAGTCTTCCCAACTCATCCCATGCACTTTAAACATATTAAAAGCATAAAATAAGGCCAAATACCTCAAACTGGGGGTGCTACATTCTCCCCACCATTGGAATTTCCATCCTCGGAAAGTAGTGAACCTGCCCTTTACTGAAATAACTCAGGCCACTACTCGACCATCACTTTCTCCAGCTCCCAAGTCTCCTCCTGAATCTGACCATGTTGTAACAAAAGATGGACTAAGATAATTCTTTTACCACATAAGACATTCTCTTGCCTATCCATAACCCACACTGGCATGTGCACCAACGAAGCATCTGGTTCTAGCTCAATATGATCCCATCGAATCACATGGTCACGATCTGGCTGATACTTTCTCATCTACGAGACATGAAAAACATTGTGCACCGTACTAAATCGTGGTGGAAATGCCAAATGATAAGCCACCTCACCAACCTGATCAAGAACCACAAAAGGTCCAATATACCTCAGAGATATATTTCCCTTCTTCCCAAACAGACAATGTTCCAACCTAAGAGAGATCCTCAAGAACACATGATCCCTCACTTGGAACGACAATGGTCATCGACGATGATCCGCATATGATTTCTAATGACTCTAGGTCATCTCCATTCTCTTCATGATCAACTTGATCTTCTCTGTAGTTTCCTGGACAAGTCTCAGTCCAACCATCAAAGACTCACTCGTTTCCACACAACATAGTGGAGAATGACACAGCCTCCCACACAATGCTTCAAACGGATCCATCTGTATGGATTTTTGATAATTTTTATTGTACGAGAACTCAACCACTGACAAGTGATCCTCACATGATCCACAAAAATCTGTGACAAAAGCCCACAACGTATCCTCCAAAAGTTTGTATCGTCCTCTCGGATTGACCATCCGCCTGATGGTGATACGCCGTACTCATCGTCAATTGTGTTCCAAGGGATTTCTTTAATGATTTCCAGAAATGAAATGTAAACCTCGGATCTCTATCTGATAAAATCGAAACTATAAACACCAGGCCCCTTTACCACCTTCCGGATATAGATCTTGGACAGATCCTCCACCATATGAGATTCACGAATTGGGATGAAATGGGCCAACTTCGTTAGCCGATCCACTATCACCCAAATGGTATCGTGCTTCTGGAACATTATTGGGAGACCTGTGACAAAATCCATCTCTATCTTCTCACACTTCCAAAGAGAGATTGTTAAAGACTGCAACATTCCTTCTGGCCTCTGATGCTCTGCCTTGACCTGCTGACAGGTCAAGAATCTCGAAACAAACTCATCCACACTTCTTTTGATACTGGCCCCCAAGAAATTCCCCTTCATCACTTTATACATTTTATAAATTCCAGGATGAATAGCCCACCTGTAATGGTGATACGCCCTAAGAAGATCCTCTTGAAAAGAAAATGGTACAACCATCCGATTTTGAAAACACAAAACTGAATCTACATTCAGTTGCCAACCCTTAATGGTCTCCCCACTATTGAGTCTTGACCCCACAGTCACACACTCAGAATCCGATATTTGTGCCTCTCAAACCAGGACAACCAAGTCAAGAATCAACAAAACTGGAAAGAAGACCCCTATATCGCCCTGGTCCTCACATTTCAACCGCATATCAGCTATAACTGACATCAACTACCACTGGTCTGATGCCTATTTCACCACCTGAGCATATGATTTTGTACTTAATGCATCCACCATCAAATTTCCCTTACCCAGTGTGTACATCAAGTCAAAATAAAACATCGTGAGATATTCCATCCATCTCCATTTCCTCAAGTTCAAATCCATTTTTGAATAAATGTGTTTCAAGCTCTTATGATCTGTATAAACCGTGAATTTCTCACCAAAGAGATAATGACACCACACTTTCAAAGCATGGACCACTGCTGCCAACTCCAAATCATGAGTTGGTTAGTTCTTCTCATGCACCCTCAACTACCATGAGCCATACGCAACGACATGATTTCCTTGCATGTGAACACACCCCATCTTGGATCTCGTTGCATCACAATACACCATGTACCCTTTTCCTAATTCTGGAAAAACCAATATTGGTGGTGATGTAAGGCAACACTTTAACTATTTGAAACACTGCTGACACTATTCATTCAACTATAATGCAACATTCATTCTTGTAAAAGTTTTCATCAATGAATCCAAACGTGAAATATCATGAAAAAAATGCCGATAGTACCTAGCTAGACCAAGGAAACTCTATGTCTCAAACCCATTCTTTAGCGGTTTCCATAAGACAACAGCCTCTATCTTTTCTGGATCCACTGAAACACCTCTTTCAGAAATCACATGGCCATGAAAAAAAACATCATGTATCTAAAAGTCATACTTTGACAACTTGGCATACAACCAATGATCCCTCAAGATCACCAGCACTGTTGCTAAGTACTGCTCATGCTCCACCCTTGTCTTTCAATAAAACAGAATATCATTGACAAACACCACTACAAATGAATCTAGATATCTATGAAATATATGATTCATCAATGCCTAAAACACCGTTTTCAAATTCATTACACCAAATGGCATAACCACATCTTCCTAATGGTCGTATCTACTTCTAAAAGCTATTTTAGAAATATCCTCCTTCATCAACTGCAATTGATGATATCCTGACATCAGGTCGATCTTGGAGAACCACTGGGCTCTCCTCAACTAGTCGAACAAATCATCAATTCGTAGAAGTGGATATCTATTATTTATCATATCTTTGTTAAGTCTATGATAATCAACACATAGCCTCAAGGTTCCATCCCCCTTTTTCACAAACAACACTGGTGCTGCCTACGGAGACATGCTAGGCTGGATAAACCATTTGTTTTCTAAATCTTCCAACTGGATTTCCAATTCCCGTAACATAGTGGGTGCCATCCGATAAGATAGAAGTGATATAGGACTGGTCCCTGTAAGGAGATCAATCTTAATCTCCACTGTCCTTATGAGAGGTAACCCAGAGAATTATTTAGGAAAAACATCCATGAACTGATCCACCACTACCGGAAGAACACTCTGCTCAACACCGTCTACTGATTCCAACAACAACGCCGCCAACTGATACGATAATGTACCCACTGCTGTTGACAACAAACCTATTGCACCCTGCCTTTCATGCTTATCTCCTCTAAAGAGATGTCTAAATCCATCATGTGTAATAAAATCCATTGTATGCACATCATAGTCGATGTGGGCTTTAAAATCCACCAGCCTATCCATTCCCAGGATTACATCATACCCATCAATCTCAAGCATTGAGATATTCCACACTATCTCAACCTCAGCCTCAACGATACAACATTCTCTACACAAGAGGGCTCGACACTCTCTTTGACCTAGAGGAGTTTTACGTTTAAATACAGTGGGCATCATTTCTACCCTTAAACCTAGGAAATAAACCAATTGTGCAGCAATAAAAAGTGGGAAGCACTCGTATCAAACTACACTTGCATCAAGGTATAATTTAAAAGAATAGCACCTCACATTGTGGATGGTCTCGACTGATCATCCACCACAACCTCCTCAGCTCCAAACACATGTTTTCTTGCCACACTCTTCTCTTTATTTCTTTACAGAGGCGTCGTGGTATTCTGAGAATCACTATGACCCACTTTAATCTTCTGACAAGGGGTATGTTGTTGTCCTCGTCCAATTGATGCTTATGACGTCTGCGATCCTTGAGGAGTGTCACACGCACCTGACCTTAGAGCATTCCGACAATAATGCTGTAGATGCCCCATCTTCTTACAATTATGACATGCTCAAGGTTGTGTCATTCAATCTTGCTTGATGTGGCTCGTCGAACCACACTGAAAACATCCTGGCTTGCTTTGGGGCTTCGGATGAAGATTTACTGATCCTGCCATCGGATTATATGCCATATTCCCAACCCAGGAATATGTGTCCCTCCTTCTCTTGAATGATATGTTAGAGTTCCCAGTATTCCCCATGGTTACCACCATGCTCCCCCTGCCCGGAGCTCCCATCAGATCTCGCTCAGCCACCGAGGCTCTATTCATCATCTCTTTGTAATCATCTATACAAAGAACCGCTATCATTGACGGATTTCATACCTTAACCCTGCTTCAAAGATCCTTTCCTTCAATGATGTGCTACACGCCACCTCGGGTGAAAACCACACTATGTTGACGAACTTAACTGCATACTCCGTCACAAACATTAGCTCTTGCTTCAAAATGAAGAAATCAGTCATACACTGATTTCTGAACGTATATGGGTAGAATTTTTTGTTAAACAATTCCTCAAAGCCTTCCCACATCATACCCTTGTTTATCCCCGCTTGGACTACCTACCCCAACCACTAAAGGTAAATTTATTCCATCATATATGTGGCTAACTTCACGTTCATCTCTACTGGCGTTCCCACGTACTCAAAGATTTTGTTCATTCTATTCAACCATGCTTCTTCCCTTTCCAGCTCTGAATCACCCCTGAAGATGGGTGGATTTTGCCTTTGAAACTGAACTGCATGATCTATATTTTGTGGTTCATCTGTTTTATTTCCACTTCCCACAGCTTGGAAAGCTTGCACTATACATTGCACTAGCTGCTGGTTCACCTGAGGCGCAGGTGCTACCTCATTCTCAGCAGCATCCTCAAATTGGTCTCTATGACGCCTACACGGTACCATTTCTATAAAAAAAACAAAAAACCATGAGTCTCACTTCTGTAGACATCACGAAATCCCATTTTGAATCACATTACACAACACTTATCACAACAAGGCTTTCCACATATTCACATTTTTCACATGTGCCATGTTTCAACATTTTGTAAACCAAACCATTTTCAAAATACCAATTTATTCCAATTACAATTTAACATATTCTTATCACATCATAAATCACTATACCCCAATGAAATATTCAACCTAGAGGGAAGTCATTTCTACCATGCATGCCATGCTCATCTCATTGGCTACACCCATGACAATGAGATATCCAATGCCTATAAGTGTCTCCAAAACAGGAATGTACCCAACTCCATGGTAACTTAGATTTCAGCATAAAAGGGTTAGCTACGTCTTTTTATGCTATACATTCCAAGTTCCGACATTCCTATGCCTTGATAACATCCCTACTCAAGGAGTATTCCACAACGAATGTCAACACCGAATCCGAGAATCAACTCCAAAGGACCAAACAAACTTATACCACTTGTCACAACCCACACATGCCTCATTGGCTCGAGGAGGCGGGGAGGGATACTTGGCCTTAAGCGACGTTTACATGATGCCAAAGGTTGGAAATAAATGTCTAGGGCTTCAATATCATGTTGGGGAACGATTTTCTATTAAGACAAAACCAAGAAAAAAATCCAAAACTATATGATGCATGTCAACAAAAACAACCAACCTCATACATTACCAAAAACAACCAGATAACCCAAAATGATCTCACATGTCAACACAACCCAAAAAAATATCAGAGTACTATGAGGAAGACCAAACAACCAAAGCACCATGAGCAAGGACACCTCCATAGCTCCACACCCAGCTCCAAGCTCCTTTCTCTACCAAGGGATCCCAATTCTCCATTAATGGAGGCTGATGCCTTACATTTTCCCACGTCACGGTACACGACATCTGGAAAGACACCACAATTCCAGAGTAGGGGGTGAGTACTAAAAAACAGTATGATTTCCCCAAATGAATTCCCTAAACACACCACTAGGATAAAACTGTTAGCACAATTATATAAAATAGTTTATAAAAATTAAGTCACAGGTGCAACCATTTTTATAAGCCGAACATGCCCTTTCCAAGCCATCACACCCAAACCAAGCAACCAAGGGAAATCCAACCAAGCATGCCACAAGCCCATTCACCATCCATACATTAGCAAAAAAAATTCCAACATTCAATTCAATTCACCACAAACTACCATAAAAACCAAACAACCAAACGGTGGATCTTCCATCTAACGTGTTCACCCATTCCTACTAAGTAGCACTTCCCATCCACTTAACATTGATGGTGGCCATTCCATCCACTATCCATCCACTTATTATAGTTGTACTTCTCGCCACTTCCACACAACATTCGAAACAGTCCAAACCAAGAATATAATCCACCAATGTCACAACCACATGCAATCATCCAATTACATTGCATATCAATCAATTTCATTAAATCATCCATTTATTGAAAACCATTTTACATGCCAACAACATTTCAATAAAACAACCCTTTTTATTGAAAACCCTTTCCATCAATCATTTTCACAAATCAACCATAACATCCTATTTTAAAATATTCATTTTAAAATCCACAAGAATATCGTTTCACCATTAAACCCCCTTTTTCCAAATATCCCCAAAACATCCCCAAAAGATTTCCAACCAATTTCGCATAACAATTCACAATTAATTTTCAGCACAAAAATTAATTGTAACATGGAACCACAAGTTCAAACCTAGTGGAGTCGAGAGAGAAGCCACCTACCTTTAGGGTTCTCGGGAAAACGACCCACAAACAACTGCACCTCCAAACCGGTGAATGCACCAATGAAACCTCTCTAGATCACCTTCCCTAACCATCACAAGCCTTAAAATTAACATCCAAGGCAACCCCAACACTAGATCTACACCCAGAAAGTGTATATCTAGAAAACCACGAAAGAAAGGGATGTAGATCTTGAGGAAAACACATGAGAAGCAAGAGGAGAGACCTACAGGGAATCAATCACCTTCAAACCACCTTGAATCCTCTTTGAAATGCTTCCAAATTGAGTGGGAGAGCACCCTTAACCCCTGAGAACCCAAAATCCCAATTGAGGCTCAAGTGGGGGGAAGATTTTACTGAAATGAGGAAATCCCGAGTGAGCCCGGAACTTATAACCCTATCATTAAGTGGCCACATGGTTAGCCCGCATGGTTTGGAAAACCGTGTTCTAACCGTGTGTATGCCACTGCCTCGAGAGCCAAGGCCCGCACGTTTCCCTCGCACGGTTTGGCAAACCGTGCATAGGTCGTGCGAAGCCTACTGTATCCCTTACACGGTTTCCTGGAGAATCCGCATAGTTTCCACTAACCGTTCTCAAACCGTGAACCCCTTTAAAAGCCTCCAAACACATCCAAAACCCTTCCACACTCTCCCAACCTCTTCACAACTCATCCCATGCACTTTAAACACATAAAAAACATAAACTAATTCCACATACCTCAAACCGGGTGTGCTACAATTAATGTGGAAATTGAAAAGAAATCATCATCAATGAAGGTGGTGAATCAACACCTCATATAAGATGTTTTCATAGATAGAATTTAAAGGATAAGACATGTGATTTGATGATCAATATTAACACAAAAAATATAATTGTATTATATATATAAATTTTGTAACTATGCCACTTTACATAGGGGTTGTTAGAAGGGGTAAAAAAGAAAATAAATTAAAATTGAATTAAATAGTATTTTATCTCTCAAATATCGTCTCACTGGGAACCCCATTAAGACAATATAATTTGGTATTATGGTAATACCAAGAGTACATGTATTTGGGGAAGATGATATTGAAGATATTTTGGTATAATGTAGTATAACATATCATGTATTATAATGTGTGAGAATAATTGGTGATATTTATAGTAGATGATAGGGGCCTTTGGAATATTTTATTCATTCTTTTATTATTTTGGATCAATATTATCAATAGTATTTATTATTTTGAATATGTATGTTAAATAGTGAATTTGAGTTGTAACTAATGGGATAAAACATAATAGATGACCCAAAAACACAAGTATTTCTCTTAAATGTTAAATAACGTAAATTACTGTATTTCACAATTCACCAAAATTTCAACAATTTTACAAAATTAACAAAAATTAACCCTATACATTATTTGATGTTTACAATTAAAAAACGGCCTACATTTCCTAAGAATAATGTTCTAAATTTGAAAAATTTATTTTTAATTAAATTCATCATTAATTCGAAACATATTGATTCCAATATTATGACTAATTTTTCAAGACTATTAAAAATTAATTATAGTATCATAAAATTATATTTTAATTATAGAACAAAAAATTAACTTATCAATATATTTTATGAAAATTAATATTCTTTTAAATCAGTAAATTATTTATAAAATTGTAAAGAAATTCTATCACTCAAAAAAGTAACAACGGTTAAATTATAATTTACTAAATCATTATTTATTTCATAGATGACATATATATATATTTTATTTTATTTTCTGTGGTTCCTAGATTTTATTTATTCATTCATCGGTGAGGTTATGTTTCTAAGGGTTAAATTAATAATCCTAAGGGTCACATAAGTATTCCAATGGTCATTTAACTATTAAGTATTATATCATAGTTTCTTTAAGCTCTGTGTTTCATGAAACATAAGCTATTGAAAGAATTGTTTTTATTTAAGAAATATAACATAAAACATTTTGGTGATATAGTATCCCCCATATTAGTACCTAATAACCTATGTTGTAATACCCTGAGTTTGTTTATAGTAGTTTGGGTTAGTGGACCGACCTAGGGTTTCATGAAAAGTGAGACTAGCTATATGTAATTCCTGTATATAAATTCTATTGTGGATTCTCCTCGAAGGCCTTCGAGACTACAATATTAGTGTTTCAATAATTATTATATCTATGATCTAGGAGTTATGGGATTTTAACAAAATATGATAATTAGATAATGGACACTATATTGGATTTCTAGACTATGGTTTGAGATATAGGTCTTAGACATGGGCCTTAAATTTGGGATGATATCCTGGTGAGTTTTTTTGAATAGATGATGTCATTTTTGAATAATATGTCACATTTAAACAAAAATATCAATTTAATGACATAATATATATATGATATGGATGGGAGGGATACACTACACCAAAATTATATATTTAATACGGATGGAAGGTTTTCACTAACCATGATAGAAATTATTTTCATGAGATTCAACTAGGATTATAATGGGCCATGATGATTACATGATATTTTATTTCCTATCAGGGTGTGGGCACACTATTATGTTTCCAGATGAATGAAATTTCAAGGTAGGGTGATGGAAAACCCTCAAGTCATATAAGCTATTGTATGTGTTTCCAATAGGATGATTCTACCACCTAACATGTGTATTTTCTATTTCCAACTTCATTATAGGGATAAGATGTTCCCTTGGGTTTTTAATGATGCGGTTCTTAATAGAAAGATTCCACCTCTATGTTTTGAATGAATTATTAAAAAAATCTAGAAATTAGTAGTTTCAACCCTGATTGTAGTTTATGTTATTAATGTTTTTTATGGAATATAGATGACTGGTTTCTAGATGATGGTATTATGCTAATAAATATTTTATGATGTGTGATGAATCTATGGTAACGCAGAGGTTACACATTAAAATATGATATTTGATAATGATTATTTTATTATTTTACCACTTGTATTTAATTATATATGAAAATATAAAAAGTTATTTTACTACTTAGTATTTTAATTGGGATCCTATTGGTGGTTCCATACCATGTATTAGTCAAGCCCTTCTCAGGGGGTTTGGCATAACACATAGGTGCCCTAACAGAACTCATGGTCATAGGCTCATTTAAAGAATAGGATTATTATTTCATTATTGAGTGTAATATATCAAATATATTTATAATATTGCATTTTGATGAGGAATATGGATGATAAAATAGTATCCATGTAATAACTATTTTATTATTTTTTATTCAATAAGTCAAGTTGGTAATTATTTGTGATATGTGACTACATGATTCAACAATTTTTTAGCATTGTTAAATTATACATTATATATGAAATTATTTTCTTTTATTATGGTTGTTTAATGAGACATTTATTGCATTTTTATACATTCATATGATGGTATCATCTCCCCATGTTAACCCCTTAAAACCCCTTATTAATCAAAATCCTATGGAATAAGTGGAGGTGTTACTAAGGCTAAAAGAAACAACAACAATAGACACTATTGAGTGGTCCATGACTTATGAGGAATTACAATGCAATATAAAAAGTAATTTTATTCATTCTCAAAATTCATATTTATACCAACAATGGAATAAGGATATTTCAGAGCTTCAGATGGATTTCAGACTAATGTGGCATAGACAACATTCTTAATGGGAATTAATTTTATTAGGATATAGTACTAATGGTCATGGATTTTGATGTTATATGTGAAATTTTTTTGTTCTTTATTTTTTTATATGATATATTTATATTGTGGTAATAGATCATGGAACATTGGATTGCGGCCTTTGGAAATAAATAATTCATTAATTTCTGTAATCGGATGATATTAGAGTACCAATATAAAGGTTTAATCAACATGAATGAAAAATTTGTTGATTCATGTGTCATGAAAACACATATGTAATTTTAGTATATTACTTTTTGATATCATTTTACTTATCTTAAAAATAATTTATTTTCTTTCATGTCATGTCATGTTGATTCAAAGGGAGGTTATCTTCTAGAGATTTCTATAAATTCCTTTTGGGGTCATGATATTTTTTTGGAAAATTAAATGTGGATCAGGTGAAGAAACATTCAACATGATCTTATATAGGTTATTTCTGAAATATTTTAATTCAGTAATTATACGTAAATAATCCATGTGGCTCTGGTAATACCTAATACAATTTTTTTTTGGGTGAAGCCATTATATAATGGTGGATGAGATCATCATCTATTAAGGATAGTCTAGAATGTAGTTTCCAATTGATAATCAATTACCTAGTGTTTTCTGATGATTTAGAATATGATTCATGTTATGTATTTTCATGTGATAACCCTAAAGATAGATTTTATGAAATTTCATTTGAACGGTTATAATTGATATTTGATTAGTGGTTTTCCCCATGATTTTTGTATTATTTGAGACCCAATTTATGGGATATGTTGACAAAAAATTTTCCTTTGACATTTGACTTACGTAATTGGTGAATGAACTATTATAATATATATTTATATTGTTTAAATAAATTTTAATTTTGATCTATGATATACAAGGTAAACCTGAGTGAGATGATAGGTTAAACAGTTAACTTCTTTAAATATGGAAAGATTTGATTATTTAATTTTGTTTGTTTTTGTTGCATATGGAGTGATATTAGATATTTTATTTCTAGATTTTTTTAGATGATCTGTCATATATGATGTCAACTGGTGATATATAAAGGTTAAACAAGTCATTTTATTTCTATAGATAAATGATGCATTTTAAGATGATTTTAATTTTATATTGTTTCACAATGAGTACAGTCAGATATGTTGTATCAGAAAGGTGTTTCCTTGGGATTTCAAGATGAAAATAACCAATGTTATTTTTTATTGTTTTTTATTTTTTAGTGTAGGATCTATGGAATTACAAGACAAATTTTTTTTAATGATTTTTTTGTGGTTCCATGGAAGCATAGATGGATTCATCATAGATTTGTTTCAACACTTGAGTGAAAGTTAATGATAGAGTATGGATTTACATAGAGGAATAACGTATTTATTTTAGAAAATAGAATTCTGTATGCCTTTATCTATGTTGGATTGAAATCATGGCGGAGCACTGCAGGATCATTATCTTTATGATCCCATGTTTGAGGATATACAACTGTTGGGTTTATTTTTTAATTTTGATGATCGAGTAATAGAGTAAAATTAAATTATTACATTCAAAAGAGATAAACATGAATAATGGATATTAAATAATATAAATATTCATTGGATGATAAATTTTACTTTGGAGATGATATTGAGAGTTATAATGAACTTTTTGGAGAAACCATAATGCAAAAGGGAAGAGAAATGAATTTTACATATAGTACCTATTAGGTTCATAGATTGTAGTAACATAATTTTTCAGATAAGAATAAATGGTTTTGATTATATTATTATAGATTTGGATTCATAGGAAGATGAATTATAATTTTAAGTGTTTCCTTCAGTATATATTTCATCATTGATGTATGATGTTATTTCATCATTGATGTATGATGTTATTTCATCATTGATGTATGATGTTATGTCATCATAAGAGGATTATAATGGATATGGTAGAGTGACACATTAGTAATGATGGATGTAGATAAAGGTTCCCACATAGAGAATATTAACGGAGCCCATATCATAGGAAGTTAATCACTTGTTTTTGGTGGGTGTGACCCCATTTAGATATGTAATTTAGGAATAAAACATTTAGGGTGTTTCGTTTCCATCCAGAATATTTAGTGATCCATGTTTTATTCTGATATTTTTCTACGAGCAAGAATACCATTCCAATCATCGAATGATGTAATTTATATATCATGGGATGTCGATATGAGACCCTCCTATTAATGGTCATGTGAGTATGGTGAGGTTTGTTTCAGATGGTTGATATGGAACTAGGATAACAATGAGAATATATTTTTCATTTTATTGGTTCTATTGAAAATACGATATTTTTTGATTCAGATGTGGTACTGAATGGAATTAGTGTGTTGGCTGCAAGCTTAGGGTGACATCTGACTCAATCCGAATGTGATTCTAATGATGGATTGCCTTATTCTGTAGTTGATATCTTGAATTCTTGTGGTTTTGGATGGTGATGTAAATAAAGAATTAAAATTATTTATTTTATCAAACAGAAATGATATTTTTTATATTATCACATCATATATTGACATCAAATATTTTGATGAGTGATCATGTTAGTCTCTATAGCAGAGTGTTGTTTAGAGAGATGATTTGACCATAGGAAGGATGAATATTATTTTACATGCAATTGGGAGGGGTGAGATGGAAAGAACACAAAGTATATTCTTGGAATTCATGTAATTCATTCATAGTAGGAAAATTCTAATTGTGTGGAGTTCCATGGAATAGAATAGGCCTTTATGACCTTGGAATTTTGGTGGGGAGCACCATAAACATGTATATAATAATGTAATGATTATCATTTTAATGAATTGTTCATTTTAATATTTATTTTCATATGTTAGGATTTAAATTTATAATCATTATTATGAATGGGTGTATCGGGACCCCATACTTAATTTATTTAAAATATGAAAACCTTTTAATGAACCTGGACAATTTTATCTGATGAACGTGTTTTTACTATTATTGGTTACTATAGATGGTATATCCAAGTACATGATTGAATCTTGAACCTGAGGTATACCAAGGCACGATCTATGGTGTGTCAGTGTCAGATGTTCCATTGGTAGTGAGTTTTGGAAGGTATGTTTAGTAAACTAAATAAATAAATTTTATTATTTTTATTAAATAAACTATCCAAAAACTCACCTTATAAAAAACCTTCAATAGATAATATCAAGTTTTATCCATGTAACACTAGGTGATTAGAGAGGTGGGGTATTTTTTTTCTTTCATTGGAGGATAAATATTAGAGAATGATATCTATCTAACTGGTGTGAATAAATAAAAAGACATCATTAAAAAACATATTTTCTTATTCTATTGGGAACACCACTAATGACAGATCCTAGATCAATCTAGTGTATTTTTTTTTCTGATTTTCATCATATTTGATATTCCATAAATGGATTTAATTTTGTACATATTTTTGTGTAATTTATTGATATTTATATGATCCCTACCACATTTTAGTTTTATTAATCTAATAAAACTCTCTCATTTCAACCTCTATTACCCTATGATATCTAATTTATGTGATTATTGGAAATGGAATTATTTAAATTAATGGATTATCATTATTTATTATCATTTCTACCACACTTTTATTCATGTTCTTCACTGTTGGACTATGATGTGGTTGTTTTACATTATCTTTGATAGTTCAAGTGTGATTGAGCCCTAAAACTCACAATGTTTTGACAACAGGAATGATGAATAAAAAAATTTAGGACATATTAGGATGGGTTTATTGATTTCCGGTGATACTGACATTGATACGAGGCCAGATTCATTGTACTTCATTCATGGTAGTGACATAGTGTGATGTGAGGCTCCTTTTGAAGTTCAAGAGATATGATTCAAACCAACATTGAAGGATTAGGTGTAGTTCACCTCCAATTTGAGATCCCAATGTGACCCAAGGTAAATGTAGTGAAATATGATGTTCACAACGATGGGTGAATACCCCCAAGTGTTTCTAGTATAGACTCTAAAACAGTGTGTCTAGTCTAGTAATGAATTACTTGTAGTCTTATAGATAGTGTCTATAGGGTTTATGGAAATGATAAATATCGCCAGCTATAATTGACTCAATTCATGTTGTATGACCATCTGTTCATTGGTAGACATGTAATCATAGAGTACATGGGAAGATGTATAGAAACTCACTCTAACACAACCAGGCACACATGCATGACCAGATGTGAATCAGAAAAAATCAAAGCACGTGGGTCATCCACATATAGATGAGACATTCCATATAGTTCATGTACACATGGTGTAATAAAACATATCTATAAATGTTACGTGAAGGCAAGGACACATCCATGAATCTAGGAGAGGTCAAATGACTTCTTACCCAAGGGGATAGGCAAACAATTTTTTTTGTGAAATCAACCAAGAATGTATCCCTCTTCTCGATTCATATTTTTGCATGAACTTTTCCATTCATAATAAATAATAAATGAAAAACATTATGGTATACATCATATTTATTTGGAAATATGATATGATGTTTTTTAGTTGGATTATTATTTTTGAGATTATAGAAAGATAATGGTGATCAAGTGGTATAATTAGAGATATTTTGAGGTTGGAATACCCCATGTTTCACATGGGTGCTGGTCCCCAGTAGTCATCTTTCTACTTAGTGGGTCTACATTAAAACACTATATAGTGGTCCCTCAGCCTATCAAGTGGTTCCCCTTCACAAAATAGAGTATGGTTCCTTTATATTATGATAATAATCCATGATTCACTAGGGTGAAACTCTTCTTTATATTGATTTATACCCTCTATCACATTAGGACATGGGTCCCCAATCTACCGAGTGGTGCCATGCTGATGCACTTGGGTGTTGGTACTCTATCTACTGAATGGTACCCCCTACCGTAATATGTCATGTTGCCTCTCTCTTTTGAGTTGAACCCCAAATCGTACTATGACATGGGTCCACTAATTGATACTAAAAACCCTGAATGTGATACATATTGGTAATGTGGGGTAAATGGGTTCCTTTATTGACATCTGTGATGGAGGGAATCATAGATGGTCCATTAGAGAAGAAGAAGAATCATCAAACATGGTTGTGCTTTGTAGATTGATTTCCACTATCTCACTGGTCTAGGATTGATTATGGGAATATATTATGGGTTTTGGTTTTCCTTTTTCTTAGATTTTATTTGATTTATTTTTTATTTCTATAAATCTATCTTGGTAGATTTTTGTGCCTGCCATAGGGTATGAGAATGATCACGCATGAATGAGATTTTCTTTTTGTGTGTGGTGTTACATTTTTGTGACACGAAGATTGATAATGAAATCATTTGTTCATAGTGATACTTTTGTTCATAGGTTTCTTTTGGTGGTTGGACTGGGAAATCCGGAGATGATATCTCATCAGTTATACTTAATTTTTGTTGTAGTCTGGATGAGATTTGATTTCTGGTTGGCATTGAATTATTTACTTTTTTTTGGTTTATACTATCTTACATCAATATATCTCGTATAGGTTATTTCATGAATGGATATACTATAGGTGATATTGTCTTTATTAAGTTTTTTTCACTTTTCATGGATATTTTTTGCATTCATGAAGGTTGATATTCAATGGAATCCCCTTACATTAATCCCTCCTTGGATATTGTGACCATCCCATATCTTATTGGTGGTAGGATAGGGTCTGTCACACTAAGCATGACACAAGCCAACCAGGACTATCTGGTTTGGGTTATAAAATTGTGGTAAAATAAAATTTTGTATAAGGGAATATATTTCTATGGGACCCATAGAGAGTATAGTATGAGAATATAGGGAAACTTTGGTAGATTTTATCATCTAAACCTTTTATTATAATTATTCTAGTGTTCTCAAATCATAATACATATCGACTCACCCAGACTCTTATTACCTTCTTGAATACTCTCCATACCAAGAACAGAGTTGAAATGAACAACTTGTTCATGTTTCTTATTGTATTGATTCATTTTATTGTCCTTATTTATTTAACTACACGTATATATATTTATGATTTTATAATGGTGTTACATCTAGATCACTTTTTTGATACCTCAATGAAGATTGTCATCCATTTTACTGATATAGGACCGTGAAGATTATCCACTGAGGGAATGGGACTTAGTTAAAGGCCATATAATGAAGTGTTTCCTTTGGTTAGGTAGTGTGTAGTACCATACCAATCATTAATTGGAAAGTACTAGTAAAAAAGGATGATGGTATGTACAGGCATATCCCCCTATATGGGTTCTAGTGTCAAAGACCACCGAATTTATGCCGAGATACATATCATCAATATTTATAGGATTGTATTAATTTTTTTATTGATATATTCAAGGTATTGGGTAACCAATTGATCATACTGTTTTAATTAAATATAATCATTTTAATAGAGGTCCAGGGAGTTGGTGGTGTCAGATGATTTATACCCATGATGACATAATTCTATAATTGTTATACTATTCATAGTTGTTTCATGAGGAGCACTACCATTTATGTAGGTGTTCTATGAAGATTCATGATATTATTTGGATAAATCAGCATGATATGACAGATTCTTTGTCTACTCCAATGTTCTCGTGCCTCTTTTGTTACTCCCTCGACATGGCGCGATCTAGTTCATTCATGGTGTCTAAGTTATGAATGGGTCTCCAAATAGACATGTGTGCCAAAATAGTCTATATTATACTTACATATAGATGATAGAGTACTATATATGGCTCTTGGTACATATAGATTATTAGTAGTGGGAGACCAATAATCTAGAGCCAGTTGTGGTAATCATGGGTCTGAGTTGTCTGTAGTTTCTAGCAGCTATTAGTCATTAGTGTCTCATCACATGAGGCCTTCTTAGAGCCAGACTAAGATATATGGATCTAAAACATGGGGTCCTTATAAAGGATTCCATAATCTATGCAAATTAATTTGATATTATTATGAGAGGTGAGGTCACGTGGAATGTTATTTCTAGACCGATCACTCTAATTAGGTAAAAAAGTATAAGATCGATGAGCACAGTAAAAGTAGATCTATTATTAGGGATCTCTCAGGCATGTCAATGAATGAAATTTGGATGGTGGTGGTGGAAGTGGGGAAGGGGGAACTCTATAAAGTGGAGATACAAGTTTAGGATGACTGCAAAAAAATAATTCCACCACCACAAACTATTTAATCACACAAATAATTGGGTTTTAATTGTCATGGTTTCAATTAGGAACATGTAATACAATGTTATAACAAGGATACACATGTCATTATTTGAGGTGTCATCCAATTATAATATACTATTATCAATGTACTCACAGAAATATTCATGAATCACTCCTTGTTCAAATTATCACTTTTTAAAGAGTTGTGGCATGTATTTGATACGTTATCTCATCAGTTATGGTAAGAGTATATTAAATGGAGTGATTCTTTGACATGAAATATCTACCAGTAGGTAGATCTAGTGATCTTTGGATATAGTTTATCATTTAAACTCTTGGTAATCAAGATAATATCATTCAACATCATATTGGTAATGGACTAGTTGCCCAAGGGTTGATCCCATAATTTTTATCATTGTAGATTAGGTATATGTTAATGGAAAGAAGAGACAAAACTATCAAATTTGGAAAAGTGAGATATTGTGTTTGAGTGAGTGGGTCATGGTTACTCAAATATAAAACCTAGAACCCATCAATTCAATTGTTTATTACTTTTTAAATCATGAAATGTTTTTATCTATTTTCATTTGGTACTATATGACTAGATGGATGTCTTCCCCTAATGATAATTCATTAATACCTACATGTATGGAAGCATACTATTGTACTAATTTTCACCCTGAGACCTATGTGATATCATCTTCAGCATAATTTATTTCTTCAACAAAACCCTATTAATTGACTATATAGTTGGAATAAATTCAAGATAATGGTTTCATAAGACCCTGATTTCCCCTAGGAATCCCATATTTTTTCAGGAAATGGTGGATGGCTGATTGAGGGATTTTATTGATTGTCATCAGTTGCTCCAAGTAATGATAAAGAAAAAGCAGCCTTTATATGGATTGAATACCTCGTATAATTATTATGAGATGTGACTTCATTCTAGAATATCGATATGTAGTCCAAATACCACGAGTTTAGTATTTTCATAGATGGAATTCCAAAGATCGAATTTTGATTTCACTAAATAAACCACTACTTTTGAGTGATTCTTATTCGGTGAGAGAAATTAGACTATGTTTTTTATCATTCATATATATCATATCATCCCACTATATGTAGATCAGTTTATGAATGTATTCTTTATTGGTATACTTATATACTCTTCATCAGAGGAGGAGAAAAAAGAGAATATAAGAATGGTCCAAGACTTACTCTGAGGTAAAAAACATTTTTTAAGACCTAAATGTTATTTTTTTGGATTATCTAGGTTTAGTTTTTGGGAAATTTCTTCTCTGTAGATGGTTTATTTGTAGACCTATAAAATATTGATTCACTTCTTTCATGGGAGACACAGAAGAGTGAGTCATAGGTCAAAAGTATTCTAGATTTGGTGGGTAACTATAGGAATTTAGTGGTGGAAATATCTAAGATATAATCTATATTTACCACCCAGCATTGAAAGAGATTCCATTAACATGGACTGAGAAGTGTTAGAGAGGCTTCGAGGAGTTGTGGATGAGGTTGATTTGTGCTACTGTGTTGAGCTTACTATAGGATAGTATTTATTATGTAGTATTTTGTGATGCCTATAGAGATGGACTTGGTTTCTTATTGATGTTCATGTGGGTAGTGATTTCATATGGATCGAGGTAGTTGACACCCCATGACAAGAACTATGTGAATCAATTCCTTTCTTTAATAGTAGTTATAATCAATCTAATGATGTGGAGGTGATATCATCTATGTGATCATTATTTTCTTATACCACTATATACATAGCTATATCGTTTCATAGATAATTATAATCCCGATATAACATTATTTTATTGTTTTCATAAATTAATATAACTTCAAGATATTCTATACTCTTATAAAGAGAGATATGGTGGAAGATTCATTTATAGGGATGTCATGTTCTCTCTTAGGGGAAGTGGAAAATAAATGGATGGATTATCTTAAAATCACATTATAAAAGGATTTTTCTATGTATTCTTATTATTTGTAGTTGCCCCTGATATATGAGAGGGGTGGATGTTTTCTTTTATCTATAGTGGTAACTCATCCACTATGTTGGCATGTAATAGACACAAGGTTTAATGACATAAATTATAATGTTATATGTGACTAGATATCTTTAAGATATACACGTGATGGATTTTATAATGTATGAGGCCACGTAATCCATTATACAGGATACATAGTGGTTCAAGAAATGTTTACTGAGGAGGTGATGAGGGTTCATCACACATCCCCTTTTCATACAAACCTATATGTGGATAAAATATACAAGTTCCTTTAATGGTTTTGTAGTTTCTAGGAACAAGGTTCAATGTCACCATGTTTTCTTCATAGTGCCTCACATTTTATAATAAAATTGTTGAGAATAATGTTCTGATAATTTTACCATATCCCTTTGAGAACCCAAAGTGGAAATGGGATGGCTTATCCATGTACTACGTAGTAGGCCTTCCATGGATAGTGAGAGGATACAATTCTATCTTTATGATTTTTTATTGATATAAAATGTTTGTGAACATCCATTCTATTAGGATAAGAAATGAATTGAGTATTGTGGAATGTTTTAGGTGCGGTAGATTGTCCAAATTCATTGGCCACCCTTAACGATTTTCTACAACCATGATGATCTATTTATGTTAATGCCATGGAGAGGTTTGATGGAGGCCTTAAAGATCTTGTTATTAAAGAGCACAACATTACACCCCTAATAGTATGGGAAGACCATGTTCCATATCCATGTGTTCGAGGATATGATAAGAGGCTATCTTTTTTACATCACCCTCGTCTAGGAGGATCACATTGCTTCAGACGAATTTGGTTATAATAACATATTTCATTAAAATATTGGCATGAAACCATTTTTTACATTTATAAGAGAACATAAATGTCACCATTATACTATATTGATATTGGAATTACATAATACGTTGTGAAAGAGATGGTGTAGGAGATGACATAGAAGTTCCATGCAATCTTTGAGAAAATGATGATAGCTTATATTAGAAAGAAATCGTATACATATAGACATCGTTGGCCCTGGGATATTGAACATGGAGACCATGTATTCCTATGAGTCTCTACATGACGAGAATTGTAGGTATTTGGATTGTGACTTAAACTAATCACAAGGTTTATTGGGCTATTGGATACCTCATATATTGTTGTCGAGGATTTTTACTATATAGACCATTTCACACAGTGGTATTGAAGTCATGATGTCTACAATGAGTTGTAGATGAGGATATACAAGAATGATCCTATGAAAATAATTTGTTGGGATGATATAGAGATTTGGTATAGGGATACCATTGTAGAGTACCATGTGGTGAATGGGGAATGGTATGAGGGGATCCTACAAGGATGAGTAATTCCTTTTGTTTGAGTACTTTGGCGTCATGAGCATGTCCATGAGAGCACATTGAGGCTTAAGAGCTATATGGAGTTTCAATAACCCCATGATTTTAACTATCATGATATTTTTGAGTTGATAATAATTGATGTTGGTGATATTATAATTATTATAGTTTTGATGGATAATACTTTTAAATATTTATATGAATATATATTTAAATATATATTTATGGATTAATCATTAGTGGAAGTGTGGTGTTAGGGTATCAATGATCCTAGAATTATTATATTTTAAATATTAACATATTTTCACACAAACACACATTGTTTCATATTAAATGGTCTTAATATTATTAAATACCCTTAATTGAAATTTTGAAACCATGATTGAATCTGTATTTTGAGGTTTACCATAGGAAAGAAATACGGTTGGTTGACATCAAACATTCCATGAGAGGTGACTATTGTTGGGTGAGTTGAATAAAATAAATAAGTAAATTAATTTATTCATTTTAGTGGGACAATAATAAATATCTCTCAATGAACATGATGCAATAAATAATCTATAGGCTTAACTGTATGACCCTAGGATATTAGAGGGGTGAATAAATCAATTTTCATTTGTGAATCGAGATCAAAGTAGAACATCGACCAGAAAGAGGTGAACTTGGATGCCAGAAATGAATATATCACACCTTCTTCATCATTTAAAACACACTATTCACCAATTATCAATTATATATCTAGGTAGTACATGTGAATTTTTGGTTTCTACACAGTTATATTTTCAATGTAATGGTTTTTTTCTCATCATATTTGATATATAATTTGTTGATCTTCACATGAGCCCTTCAATATATTTGTTTTGTTAAGAATATAAATATCTCTTTTTACACATTATATCATACCTATATTCCTCATTAATTTGATTTTGGGTTTAGAAGTATTTGTTAAATCTGGATTATATTTTTAAATGTGAATTTCTCCTAATCATTCTTATATTTCTTAATCATTGTCTCATTGGGTCATGGTTCTATATTAATGGGGAAGGTATGTGTTTGAATGAACCTTTTAAATAATGGTTAGTATGATAGATTATTGATAGATGGTGAACTTATTTAACACCGCATGGTTTTTATAAATTATTTATTATTAAATAATTTGTTTTATATGACATTTTGGTTTTCACATGATAACATATTTAAATGAACCACATAACATTATTAAAATATTATGTGTACATTATCACATAGTAATTATATTTTAAGGTATGAATAGTAATAACTAAAATATGAAATAAATATTCTATATAAATTTTTAAAATACATTCATGATTATAATTAGAAATGAAAAATAGTTAAAAATAAGATTTTATTTTTTGAAAAAAACATTTGTACAATGAATTTTATATCATCATACTAAATTATTTCGTATTGGTGAATGATTTGAATGATATTTAAATAATAATTTTTGGTAATTTTTTTATAAATTTAGAAAATAAATTTCTATTAATTTTATAATAATAAATCATGTTTTATTTTTTAAAATGTTTTCCATTAAATGTAGTTTTTGTCAAATAAAATTACACTTGCATTGAAATTGATTACTTCAATTTATAGGTATTTAAATGGATAAAATGATTTAAATAAGTATTATTTTTTATTTAATCCCCATTTATTCTTTATTAATATGAATATTAACCATTCTAAAATTTATCAACATTGTAAAGGGGAAATCAAGTCATTCTAAGTTAAAATAATGTTATAACGACATAATTATTCATCCTAAATATTATGGGATTTATTAAATTCCAAACATAATATTTATTTTTCTTAATTGTGTTATTTAAGAGAAACATGTCTATGATAATGATTTATATATTATTTAAACCATATGAAGTGTAAAAATTTGAGTCCTAGTGTTAAATATCATTTTTTATTCACATATTGACAATAATTATAACTAAATGAATATTCATAGTTGTTTTGTGATTAATAATTCTATATTGAAATTTACATAGATTTTTTATTAATTAAATAGTTACCTTAAATACTAACAACAATCTGATTCACTAATTATACAATTAATCGAAAAATAAAATAAATGATACTTGAAAAAATAAATGTATTACAAGTTGAGATAATTAAGGTGACCCGCAAATTTTATAAATGGAAATGACATTTTGGGTACGGGTAAAAATAATTTGTTTGATATATAACTGATTTTTATTGACATTAATGCCAATTTGATTAATTGTATAATAATTGAAAATAATAAAATTTTATGAAAATAATATTTTATAAATTAATTTAAAAATGTTAAAAATGTTAAATAATTACATTAGAGATAATATATTGTAATAAATTTCATCCCATATCTATTTATGAGGGAATATTTATCTCTTATGTTAAATTTTAATCATTTAATAGTGAAAAACATGTTACCACTTTTAATGTAAAAATGTTTTATGTATGTGGGTAAACCAAAAGATAAAGTCAAATTATCATAAAAACCTATAAAAATTATAATAAATGAGTATATTTCAACCATATCCTACCCTATATATAATTAAACATCATTTGGATATATTTGGATCATGAATATTAATATTATATTATATTTTTTATAATAAATTCCAAAAGTTCCCTACACATCAATTATTAAAGGAATTCTCCTCTAGCACTTATTTTCACCACATAGAGAGATATAGATAAACAATTAGTTAATTAATTCTATTCTAAACAACCCTATTTACATTATTAATGTTGTGTTATTCTATAATTCAATCATTAAATCCCTTCAGTTGTGATCTAAATGAGTTGTCTAAAATAAGTGGTAATCTCTCTAACTGATATCATTATTTTTATAATCTTTATTACCTCCTCTAAATATTTAATATTTATTATAAAATAATATATTCTGTGTAAATAATACTATATAATGTTATTACGGTTATTAAAACACCATTATACAACCACATTCCAAACAAATAATAAGTGAATATTTCACTCATTTGTACCTATGTTTTACAGTCTCCAAGAAGTGATACAATTCATTTTTAATCACTATATTTAATTATTGGGAATTTTAATGGGTTTTAAAAGTATATATGATATAACTAATATTTTTGGAATAAAAAATAATATTTTCCATTCCATTATTATATCTACCCAAAAAATGGAAACAATGTTCATTCATATGCATGGCCAACTATATCCATCAATAGTGTAATTTGTTATTGTATATAAACTATATAAAAATGAACATATATATATATATGTATATAATAAATATGAATTATTATTATACCATTATTTTTATTTTTTAAACTATGTGACCATGATCAATTTATATTTATCAGGGTAGACGTAATGATACATTCTAAAAAAATAATGCAGCTATCTCACATAACAGTGATTTTAATCAAAAATAATTTTTAAATGGGTGATAAGATGTTAAAAATATGTCATACAAGCTATGATGGATTTATGGTTATGGAGTAAATTTTTTATAAACCCATATTTATTACAAATAATTAATTAATAGGGATAAGTCTAATAGTTACTTGAGGAAATGTTTAATTTTATAATTTCATAATTATTTCTGATTTATTATGATTATGTGTCATTTGGGGGATATTTTCTTTCCATGTATATGTTTTATAAATATTTTTTAAAAATGGTTTTTATAATTCTCTTGAAATTGTTTAAAATCATTTTTCCCATGTTTGAAATTTTAAAATACAATTTAAGGGAATAATTTTTTTATTTAATAGACTTGTTTATTTATGGATATTCTAAATAAAATGCAGATATAATATATTTTTAAATTATATGAATGGGTGTATTCTTCCGCATTTATCAAACCTCAATTCGTTGAGGATTTAATTACAAGCTCTGTTTTTTATTTTCAATGAAATTGGTATCATTCATAGTTAAAAAATTTTGTTTAAAAAATAGTTGTGATTTTAAAATAGAATTCTTATTTTTAGAAAAAGTATAATTTCAATTGATCTATCAAAATAATTTTCCTTGTATATAAATTAATTTTATTTTACTTATATATTAATGGAATATTCTTGAAGGATACAATACATTTTATTTCGTTGGAAGGTTTATGTTTATGATGAAACTGTGAATTATTAATGAAAACCATTTAATTTCATGGGTTTTGGTAAGATGAATGTTTTATTGTCCCTAGGAACATAATGATATAGTTTTCATTATGTAATAGGTGGAAACTATATTTAACTCCAATAAATTGTTTAATTTATAGTATATCATGAGATAGTAGTGGGAGACATATATAATTTCTTTTTTTGTTATGGAAAAAAATGCTGATGTTGTTGATCGCTTATGGGAAACAAGCCAATGTTCATGATATGTTATAGGAAACAAGTTGATATACAATACACATTGTAGGAAATTGTTTTTGATTCCTAATCTGATTGTCTTAGTTTTTAACATTGGTATATGATTTTTTTTCTATACGTATAATGATTCATAACACATTTATAACTCTGAAACATGGTTCCAGGTTGAGTAATGATGAATTATCAATATTATGATTCAGGTATTTTGATTATTTTATTTTTATTCCATATTTCACGATTATTATCATTGTGACATTTCATGTGAACATTTTATGATATATTCATGATCTCATGAACATATTATTTACATTTTCTTTCATATGATCATCATTTGATAACTCTCATTTTTACCCTTATCGAACATCTAATGTCAGCCGTAATTATTTTTCATTCCCCAGGTTATGAAGAAATCTTTTAGTATGGTATTCCTATAATGATTAATATTTTTGAAGCTATTTTGGTTGTTTTTATAAGATCATTCATTAAAAAATTGATTATATATCTAATCACTAAAGACTGTAATCCCTTAATGTTATATCACAGATTGTATTTTTATGTCTCTAATATTCATCTAAGTAGATGTAATATTTTGGTAAAATATAATAGGTCCTTAAAGTTCGTATAAGATAATGTTCCAATCAATATTTTGAGATTAAAGATCTCAAATTCCCCTAAAAACCATTGTGATTAGTCTAATTATTGGTTGTTTTGTTAACAACCAAAAATGATTCAATGACCCAAAATATTATCAATGGAATTTTCCTTCTTATAAGTATTTAATGTATTATAATACACATAAAACCACAAAAAGAATACAATAAACCCTTTATAAACGATGAATTAATTAAATAGGAAGTATTTCAAGAAATTAGAGAACCTATATCTATGGGATAAAAATTTTCCCCTTAGAATTGTAACATATCCATTATTAATTTCAATCTAGAAAATAAAATTGTAACCTCACCTATGAAATTATAAATAATATTTAGACATTTTAAAAATAAAAACATGATATAACAATATCAAATTAAATTTAATTCAATGTTATAAAAATGATAAATTAAGTGTTTATATTTATGGTAAAGATAAATATTTATTTAAAATTTCATAATTAATATAATGATTAAAAACTAAAATTATTTTATGAAAAAATTATTCATACATTAATATTTTCTTTTCTTATGATTATATATTAATTTAATGAGACCCTAATTCAATTTTAAAAGTGTTATAAAATAAGCATTAATTTCTAAATCTATATTTTTCAAATAAATGATGATTTTATTTAAAAAAATAAAATACTCATATATAATTTTTTTTAATAAAATGGAGTTCGGTTTTTTATTCTACTCATCAAATAATTGTTTGGGTTAATTTTTTAAAATTTTACAACATAGTTGAATTTTCTGTTACTAGGAAAATATATAAATTAATATTATTATAAAAATACTTGATTTATTGATTTGTGGATGATTTATGGATGATGTGAGCCAATAATCTAGAACAAAATATTATTATTTTAAATATATTTTGTGATAATTCTCCATATATTCATATTCTTGATCCAAAATAATAAAATAAATGATTACAATATTCAAAATCACTACACTCCTCCACTTTAAATATAACCCCTCATAACATCATTGAATCACACCACATAAGCCTCAATTATTGTCCGACATAATTCTAATACTCTTACCAAGCCACTCCACCACGTCTGGAGACATTGGTATCATCAAAATTACAAACCATTTTCCCTAAGTGGGTTCTCATGGAAAATAATTCAATAGGTTAAATCCTGTTTTCTTTTTCTTTTATTTTCCATTAAATTTCATTTATTTTTTTATCCTACTATCACATCAACCTACCCAGGAGGCATGATAACTCAATTATCTTTTATATACTAAATTTATAATTTGTTAATATAATTTTTCATCTTCTAATCACTTAAATCTCTATTATATTCTAAAAATGATAATATTGTATGTGTTTTGTCGGTTTAATGCCACTGTGGATGATGCATTTTCATTTTTCACTAACATTGTTGAGGATATTCCTAAATCCAAAAATCATGGTTACAAAAAAATAAATTGTTCATATTTTATGTTATATGATTTTCTATAATAATTATATAGAAAATATATTATATAAAATAATATAAATTTGCGATGGTTGTAAAATCTCTCAAATAAATAAAACCATTTTTATTAACTTATTATATAATGATTCATCATTATAAAATTTAATAAAATTAAATATTTTCACATTAAATATTAGTTATGTTCATTAATGAAATATAATTTCAATTATAGAAACATTTTTCCATTTCACATGATCTTCCATATACAAATAGAAGTAAACCGAATATGAAAATAAAGGAATTGAACACTCCTGGATAGATGAATTGTATCTTATAAAACATCAATAATTATGTAAATGAACTTAAAAAAATTATAATAAAAAATTAATTTATAAGATTTTTTAAATTAATTAATTAATGAATATAATTTCATTATCATGGATGTTAATTACATGGGAAGAATGCTTTTTTATAAGTTTCTCTTATCAAATCCTCTTGATAAGGATGACCGTTTTAAGACAACATTACAATTTGATACACATTTTCAATTATAATCCAGAATCAGTTTTAATGCACTAATATTTTTATTAAATCAATAATAATATCATGAAATCAATATATGTTTATTTCATGTTTTTTTAAATAATTAATGTTTTATCTATTTTAATGACTCATTATAAACATCCATTAAATCACACATAAGGGGATCTTTTTTAATGATTCCTAAAAAAACTTTTTACATGTCTTCACATTAGTTGGAAATTATTTATTCATTAAAAATAATTAAATTTTACATCACTTTTTATGGGATATTCATGTCTAAAATATTATTTTATGATAAATAAAAAATATTTTTCCATCATAACATCTAATTTCAAAGTAAGAAGGTATTTATCTTAACAATTCATTGATAGTTTTATTACACTATTTTAATATATTTAGAAACCTATTGTTGGATATTTTAATTATTTTTTTCTATACTCTAACATCTCATTTTCCATGTTTTATTAAATTTTTTATGAGTTTATTTGATGAGTATGTGCTATATTGACACCATTCACCATATTACTCAGAGTTGTTAGTGTGTAGGTATACTGGATGGCGAATGGTATATAAATTTCATATGTATATTTTTTCTATAATTCACTTCATTAATATGAGGAATTAATTAGACTTATAATGTGATGTTGGGTCCTTCCATACCCACTTTATACATTGTTAGGTCTTATGATAAAAACTAGATTGGTTTTTTACACATTTATGGGTGGTGTCTTGGTCGAGGCCTTGATGGTATTTTTTTGATGTTCGGTGTTATATATTACCTCATTATGATATTATTAATTGATAACATATTTTACCCTTCAACTAGTATAATATATATGGTAATTTTTTTCTCATTTAATTATTTATGGAATTATTTAATCATCTTTTATTCCAACCATATTATGCTGAACATTATGTTTTAAGGGAATGTGTTTATAAATGATCATTGTGACTTATTATTTATGTTATTTATTATAGAATTATTTATATTTATTATCTATAATGAGAAATTGATATAACACCTTTAATATGTTTTATTCTTCCCTAGGATGCCAAGATGTATATCACGAATGACTTATATTGATAATATATGCGTTTATGGGTTCTCTAATGGCGTTTCTATGTTGTTTTTCCATTCAAGATATAAGGTAATGTTCATGTATAAAATCTCTCATCCAAAAGTACTAATTTAATAGTTCATTTGGGATTCGAGTCTTGTGTCCATGATAATGTACAAATATATGAGATAAGATATATTATACTATAGTCAATGTCTTTTAGTTGGTATCAAAGAATGTTTTCTAGAAAATATTGAAACTAGATTCAGATAACAAATATTAGGGAAAATAACCGTAATATCATATTTAAGGTTAGGAGTAGAATAACCTACTAGAAGTTTTGTATGTTAGTGATTATTTTGGTACTTATAGGAATACATCCTTATTTGGTTACTAAAAGTGGACGTGGTATGGGGACATATGTAATTAGAGGTAATAAATCTGAAAAGGTGTATTGGGACAGACTCGGTGTAACCTGGTACAATAATGTGGGCCTTACAATACACCTAGTTCCAGATACATGGGGGATATTATTAGGATAATTAACATATTATATTTGAACTAAAATGAAGGATTTAAATTTAATGATATCCCCAAAGAATCTATATTTATGATAATGAGATCTTATATACATATTTTTTCTAATTAATGTTGAGGCTTACCTGTTAAAAATTATTCATTTTTGTTATCAACCAAATTTTGTGTATGCTATTGTATAGAAATTTTTCTTAGTTGAAGGAATGGAAATTTTATTAATGGGAATTTCACATATAAGGATTTCCCACATATTCCTGATAATGATGATGAAGATGGATTTTGAACTAGAGATTAGTAACTTATAACTATACTCATATAGCTAAATCTGGTTAAGAGTAGTAACCTTACACTCATAGAGTATCCTTACCAATATCATGGTGTAACTAGGTTATAATTATTTATTTTTTTACAACCTATATAGTTTAATGGGACTAAAAACCATTTGTAGATAAACAACTGAAAATTTTATTAGAGAATATATTTCTCGCTCTGGGATGTAATGAAATAGAGAAAGTTGTAATAGAAACTTAATGTATCTCAGGAGATTTACATCAGCGGTGGCCATTTATTCAAAAAACTGAGGAGAAAAAAATATAAAACAATGAATGGAAGGATTTTAATGATCTTTTCAAAGAAAAATATGTACCTCCAAAACATGCAGCAGATATAGTGACAATTGTTTTAATATTTGAAAAAAAAAAATGAGAGTGATTATATGTATGAATAAAACCTTTCTAAATTATAAAGACATTATTTTGATAACATATTCAATCCAATGTTAATGATTGATTGATTATATGATTTTATAAAACCATTACTCATAAGGGAAGTAGTCAGCAAAAATTTATCCTCATATAATGATATGTCCCATGTGCTATCAAGACTTACAAAAAATTCTCAATGTTTTATAAAATTAATGGAATCTTATAAAACAATAGGGGTAACAAACACTCTGGAAAAGGAAATAATGAAAATGGTAATAATTGAAGATTTTAATTTCCATAATATAATAATTTTGGGAGTAAATGCTTCATTACTTACCTGAAGGGAATGTAAGTTTATTACATGTTAGTAGAAAAAGGACACCATGCCCATGATTACTAGTTAAATAATTAACTGATCAATTATCATGGATCATTTATTTAATTGTATATAGATGGGAAATTATGTGCATGATTTTCCTATGTTTTGAGTAAATATTCACTAGAGATGAACATGGGATAATTGAGAAGCTTATGCGGTCACAACTGCTGAGGATAAAGTTCCTAATGATTTGGTAGATGATACTTTAAAATATTATTCAAACATACCTGCTACTTTATTTTATTCTAGATCATCACATTCTTTTATATCAGCCCAGTTTTCCAAGAAAACTATAAATTTTGATTTTGATTTAATATAGTTGTTGTTAGTAAAAAATTATTAAAGGTTGTATCATTACAACAATGATGTCTCGATCTATCCCCTTTATGATAAATAAACAAGATTTAGTTGTTGATCATGTCAATATGACTATTGTTAAATTTTTTATAATCTTTCGTATGGGCTGGGTTTAAATATATGATTTCACAATCTCTTTTAAGAATAATTAAATTATTATTTTTTAGTTAGATGTAGAATCCCTTATCTTTATTTAAGAAACCTCATCATATTATTCTTATTTAGATCCACCCTTGTAGCTCAACTAAATAAAATACTTGGAAAGGATGTGAAAACATCATCTATGGATGAGAAAAGAAATCTTCAAATTCAGAATGTACCTATTGCACAATAATACATTTATGTATTTATAAGGGATTTACATGGACGTCTTCTCAAGTGGGTAGTTATGTTTTCAACTAATTTGATCTCTATTGTAATACCAATATCAATTACGTCTTTTTGAATGCACACCATGGAATTTACGGACTTGATGAACCAAATTGAGGAGCTGAGTAATAATGGATTTATTCCCCCTATTGTTTCTCTATGGGGATCCCATGTTCTATTTTTTAAGAAGTAATATGGACCCATGATGTTGTCCAATGAAAATAAAGAAATCAATTAGAATATAATAAAGAACATGTATTCCCTACGTCACATTGATTTTCTATTTGATCAACATGACTGGACTAAATAATTTTCAACTATTGTCCATTGATTTTAATGTCATTAAATTCATGTGAGGAAGGAGTAAATTCCTTATAAAACTTTTCAATCTAGTAATGGACATTATTTTTTTAAATAATACTAATTTAAATTACGTATGATCCTTCTATTTTTATATATATAATAAATAGATTGTCCAATGAATATGTTGAACATTTTTTGTTTTATTTGAAGACAATATCTATATATAATACAAAATCTATGAGTACCATGAGAACGACTTTTGTCTTTTTCTGAAGGCTTTTAAAAAAAGTTTTATATGAGATGTTTACATTCTGTGAATTTTGGATTCATGTAGATTTTTTTATTATCAATATTATCTCTAAGTATGGATTCTCAACTGATCGTTCGATGAAAAAGGATGTTCATTAATGATCATAACTAATAACAATAATTGAGGTACATAGTCTCATTGGTTTAGTTGGTTATTATCGATGCTTTGTTCATAACATTTTGAAATTATCTAACCTGTTAACAAGGATTACTAAAAGGGGGTTATTTTTATTTGGATAATGGAAAGTGAATAATTATTTGAATAATTTTCAAAGGGATTAGTGAATTCTATGTTCATGAATGTACCATTAAGAAATGATAGATTTTTGATTTATAATGATTCAGTAATGAAACGACTAGGTTGTTTCCTTATGTATAATGATAGAGTTATTGAATCTCTATTAATGAAGCAAAAAACTAATGAAAAAAACAATAAAACACATGATCTTGAATAAATATCCACAATGATTTCTCTGATGCAGTGGAGACACTGTCTCTATTGTAAATGTTGTGAGATATATAAAGATAAAAAGAGACCGAAATATATATTCTAATAAAAATAATTCAACATGAGGAAAATGTGATATTTTGAGATACTCATGGATTATGACTGCTCAATACACTCCCACTATGTGATTTTGAATAGAGTATAATATTCCTTGAGAGGTAATGATCATTGAGTTCTAAACAAAATGAGTATTGAGTAGAATCTCATGTATACCAATCTATAAAAGATGGACTTGGGAAATATCAATGAATGTGAAACGTCATTACTTTTCCATTAGTTTCCAACTGAATTTATTATAAAGGATTAAATCATATCATTCTAATGATTAGATGAATCAAAATAAATCTACTACTCTGAATTATAAGAAGATGGAAGAAATTTTTAATGAAGATGGGATTCTGAGATTTTGGAAGATACTATGTGTCCCCTCAATACTCAAGCGAGAAAAGAAGTTATTGGATGATTAAAATAACATGAATTTATCTTTAAACATTGGTAGCAAAAATATTTTTAGAGATTTGAAGGAACATTTCTAAAATCAAGCATTGAATTACTGATAATGTATCAAGATATTTAGTGTATTAAAAAATAAATATAAATGGAAATAACATGTAGGAGTCATTTATCCTTTTCTTATTCCTACAAGTAAATGGGATGAAATAAATTTTATTTCATTATTAGATTACTAGAATCCCCAAGAATAAATTATTAAATATGGGTAATTTGGGATTGAAAATCCAAATCTGCAAATTTATTCTCTATAAGGGATGATTCCCCACTGGATCACCTTGCACAACTCTGTATCCATGAATTTGAAAGACTTCATGGATAAGATAATTCAATTGTTTCTAATTGTGATCCAATATTTAAAGAAAACTTTTGTAAAAGTATTTATAATTATATGGATAATTAGGATCACATAGGTACTAGATATCATCCTCAAACCTAAGGGTGGTATGAAATGATAATTCAAACATTAGAAGAGAAGTTGATATCATGGTCACATGAATTTCAAGGGATTTGGGATTAATATTTTACTTCGGTATAGTTTTCATGCAATAATATTTTTCATTAATGTATTCAAATGGAACCATATGATGCATTGTAAGGAAATATATGGTCTACAAAAACATGTTAGGATGATGTTAGTGAAAGGAAGATTATATTCCATGAAAATGTGAAGCAAAAAAATAAATGGTAAAGACTATTCAAAACCATATCAATGAAGCTCAGTGTAAGAAAAAGGTCTATGTTGATAATCAATGGTTATATTTAGAATTTATTGGAGTAGATCATGTTTTATTAATGTACATCCCTGAAATGGTGTTAAATGATTTGGGTTGAAAGTGAAACTACATCCTAGGTATAACCAATCTTTTGAAATTCTCGAGAAAATTGGATCTATGCCATATAATTGGGAAATTCCCCCAGTAAATTCCAAAGTTCATGTTATATTTCATATATAATTATTATGTATGTACATTACATACACAAAAAATGATCACACATCTAAAGAAATTGAATTGGAACATGATATATCTTTTTGTGAAGAGTGAGTACAGATTCTAGATTCTAGTTAATATGTGTCGATTAATTGAACGACTCATCTCGTAAAGACACATTGGAATATATTGAAATTTAAGAGGCAATATGTCATGACCCGACCCAACCCGGGCTCAAGCCGTAACTACCCCAAGCCTGCCTCTATAGGTCAGGGGCTGGCGACCAGCGCCGAAGGCACAAAATATTGGGGAGGCTTTGCCTAAGTAACTATAAACACACACACAGCCCACTCAAAGAAGAAGTGAAAAGTAAAAGGAAAAGAAAAGTACCAACTGCTATTAAAAAACCACAATAGTGCATTGACCTCTAAAAAGTACAAAGTAAATGCTAAAGGTAAACTGAAATGAAAAATAGAAAAACATGCACCCAACCAGAAAAGTTCCACAACACGGCAACAGGTAAACAAAAGAAAACTGCTCGGAGGGTCCCACACCGAGAACCTGACTGCCACCACCACACGTGGACCAAGCTCCCAAACTCTTATGCTCCGCTAAAGTCATGACCAACCTGTCTGTCGTCTGCAAGGGAACACCAAGTGTGGGAAAATCCCAAGAAGGGGTGAGTATAAAAGTACTCAGTAGGATACCCCTAAGGCTCGAGGGATCAACAAAGGAGGTACTGAGGAGGTGAGCAGTAGATCGAACAGGGAAAATTAATGGATTAAAACTGAGAGTGCAGTAAAGAGTACAGCTCAACCCAACAAGAGGAAGGGAGTAGACTCGTCCAAATGAAAGGAGATAGATGCGTTGAGAAGATGAACTTCTCATCGAGTCTTCATGACCTGTAAAAGGAGAGTAGACTCATCCAACCATGAGAAGATAGACATGGAAAGCACATGGCATACCCCGCGTGTCTTCGCCTCTCCTGGAAGGAGAGTAACCAAACCCAAGAGGTGGGTACTGGAACAATGTATATACATATCCATATGCTCAATCAAGATGCCCGAACAAGATCTTAAGGGGATCTCTATCCTGCAGCTCAGCCCAAGAAAGTGAGTAGCCAACAGTCCCAGATGAAAACACCATTGATGCCCAGTATCCCGCACGTCTGATTTGAACTGCAAGTCAAGGGGATCAAATCACTGCACCTCGATACTATTCGCTTTAGGAGGCATTGAATCACCCACATAGTTTTTAGGTTGCGTCACAAGGGTGCGTCTCGGTGGGGAATGTGCCCCTCATACTTGAGAGTTCTGGGGAAAGTCAAACCACACCTCATCACCACCCTGCAGTCGAGAGGTCTTCTCAAAGTCAAAGTTATCAAATCCCTGCCCCGTACAACCAAGGGTCCCACTCTGGTAATCACGGAGAAATGCCACAGACTAGCATATTAGAACGGACTAATACTGAAATAAGTCATAGGGAGACCCACTGCCCAGTATCTAATGGAGGGTAGACCATAAGAGGTCGTTGGGTGACCCACTACCAAGTCTCTGCTGGAGGGTAGACCCTAAGTGGTCGTCGGGTGACCCAATGCCCAATCTATGATGGAGGGTATACCCTAAGAGGTCGTCGGGTGACCCACTGCGTAGTCTCTGCTGGAGGGTAGACCCTAAGAGGTCGTCAGGTGACCCACTACCCAGTCTCTCCTAGAGGGTAAACCCTAAGAGGTCGACAGGCGACCCACTGCCCAGCCCTACTAGAGGGTAGACCTAGAATACGTCGACAGGCGACCCACTGCCCAGTCTCTGCTAGAGGGTAGACCTAGAAGAAGTCAATAGGCCACCCAATTCCCACTCTCTTCTGGAGGGTAACCTGGAATACGTCGACAGGCGACCCAGTGCCTTGTCTCTGCTGGAGGGTAGTCCTAGAAAAGGTCGACAGGTGACCCACTGCCAAGTCTTTGCAAGAGGGTAGACCTTGAAGAAGATAATGAGCAACCCACTGCCCAGTCTCTACAAGAGGGTAAACTCAGAACTGCTAGGGCCATCCCAACTGGAAACAATCTCCTAAGTAGAGGATCGGTGCCCGCGTAAAGTACTGGTCACATCAGAATCCACAATAACCCTGCTGGTCTAAACCATCATTAACTGAAGGACCATCTGCTCCACAAGAGGCCAAAGGTACATAAAGCAGAACACGACACGTACAAGGGGCCCACACGACGTGTGTCCCTATTTTATGTCCAAACCATGCACACAAATGTCCTTGGGTACAAACTACAACTTGTACCTCCATACATTCTCGTATACTGCCAGAGTATACAACATTTCCAGCCCAAAGGCTATCGTGCTCACGACACCCAACATCAACGTGAAGTGAGAAAATGTAATACCACCAACCTGCTTTCTTACATGGCCCAAGCACGGCCGACCAAATCTCTTTAGACATCAACTTAACTCCCACCGAAGTGAACGCGATCTCACATAAAGGGTTCGCTTCCAAACCCAGCAAGAAGAACTGCCACCGGAGCACCTTTCATGCTTCCTCATTTACAAGAGATCCTGAAAGAGACTCCGCACATCCAAACGAATCGTACCATTGTAATCCTCATGAAAAAAAATTCTAGATATACTATTCACTCACCTCCAATGTATATCTGATGAAAAAGTCGTCCAACACAGGTTTGCGCGTGAACGACATCCCGTGATCTCGATCCTCGACCCCGAAAATAGTCAGGCACATCGCAGCATCTCGAACCCCTCGGGAAAACATGTCAAATTGACAGATCACTTGAGCGCATTGGATATTCGTAGAAAAAGATTTGTTTCTCCATACTGCACATGAGCGGTGCTTCATGGGACCCATATCTCGGTCCCTAAGCACAACGAACGGATCACATTGTTGCGATCCTCTCTAAAAAGTACACGAGATTGACTATCCATTTTTTCGAAACGGACACCCAGTGTTAAAGATATAAATAACCACTAACTCCAAAAATGACCCTCTTGGGCCCCGCACCATCGTGCAAAATTAAAGCGGGAAGATTTCACCATAGCAATTCCCTCAGAAAAACACCAAGAATAGACTACTCGCATGCCCCGTACGGACGTCCGATGAAAAAGTTTTCAAATGTTGCTCGCAGTTTAAAAGAATGGTTGTGGGGCCCACACCTCAACTCTGGTTTCAATGCCCGAAACCATACTAGAAATTTTTGTCTCAGCACCAGGGTCGCAATGCTGCTGACGGAGCTCAGAACGGACTCTGAATGTGTCTGCGCCGCCCAAAACAAGAATCTTTGGAAAAACGCTGAGCCACTTATCATATGTGTCATGCCACCAAGGCCCCATATCGGGATTTAAAAAAATCCACGAGACCCTCTTAAAATCTCTGTCTCAATCCAAGGATTGTATTTTCATTGACGGTACACAATTCTGACGTCCGATTTAGGAGGTACATGAATTTAAACATTGACGGATGCCAAAGAGGGTGGACCGGGCAAGTTCGGCCTGTCCACACCTTCTAGACCGGACCGGTCCGCGGCTCAGCCACCCGGACCGACCGATTCTCCACGGGATATGGTCCTACCACACGGCCGCAGTCTACTGCTCTCGGGCTAGTCGAACTGGTCGAATCTTCCACGCGGACCCGCAATGTGTGGGTCCTAGTCGCCGCCTGAGGTCGTGCGACCCCGGTTCTTCGCCTCCACCGGCTGGCTTTCCGAGCCGCCTGCATGAGATGCCTGTGCCAGCCACCGAACGCTGGATGCCCCACCGCCGCGCCAACTACCTGAACCCATAGTCGTTACTGCCGCTAAAGCCGGACCGCCACATGCCTTCACCGGAGCTCCGCCCTGCCACCGATGGAGCCCACCGGACCACCACTGGAACCCCCAAAACCGGCCGCAAAAACTCCAAAACTACCGAAAACCCTCAACGGACCACCCCAGACTCGTTGGGACTCAAATATTTGATCCGAAAAGTGTGTTGTTGAGCTCGGATCATCCCCTACATATCTACTAATCTCACTCGAAAAAATTGATAACATAACAATGCTAAATTTGGGATTCAAGACGGGTTTGAAATTAAAATGCAAAACAAAAACTCCTACCTGCTGGGGCATAGCCCGATGCTTCACGGTCGATCCGCGCCTCACCATTGTCGCCCCTGTCTTGATTAGAGGAAGTGGATGGAGGATTGGAGGAGTTCATCTTTCCTTGGGAGGGCTTTCTCTAGGGGGAAACAAAACAAGGGGGATAAGAGAAGTGTTTGAATAGAAAACACTTAAACCCCCTCCCATAGGCCTCGTACCCGAACCCTCAGCAAGGTTGAGGTTAATCCTATCATAGGGTAAACTCCACGTTCTGAGCCCAACAGTGTTCTTTCAATTTTAATCTGAGGCCCCATTCAAAATTTATAAAGTTTAACGCCCAAGGCCGCTAAATTACAAAAACACCCCTGGTGGCATTTTTCACAGAAGACCCGTGCCCGTGAAAGTTACACCCCTCCTAGGGTAAACAACACGTTCCAGACTCAACGGTGCCTTAGGTTTTCTCGTTTATGCTACCATTTATGAGTTACGTGAGTTTGAGCTATTAAATGAATAATTTAATTTAATTTATCCATTTAACACACTGCTAACGAGCGAGGGGTCTGAACGTCCCCCGCAGACTCATGTTATGTCGTTCCTAGGGTAAAAACCCCATTACGGACCCATCCATGCTCTCAGATTTCTGATCTGAAGCATCATTTAAGATTTATCCAATTTATTTAGCATTCCCAGTGTGAACGCACTGAAAATTTAATTCCAGCCACACTGGGGCTCGGAATCGCACGTCGTCTGAAGGCACTACTCTAGAATAACATCAAGAATATTCCAAAGTATTTTATATCAAAAACTGGGTTCTTACATAATTCCCTCCTTAATGATTTTCACCTATGAAAGGCAAAACCAGTGAATAACTCAGGGTAATAAGCCCACACCTGGCTCTTCTGTACCCAGAAGAACTCTTGAACGGTCTTACACCACCACACACTAACCAAAGGATTTGATCTGTTCACGCGAGGTCTGCACTTTCTGATGACGTGCATAAGAGAATGCACACTTCTCCTCATGTAATCCACTCGGGAGACGTCGTTCACCAACTCCAGACATTGGGGTTAGAGAAAGGTAGTAGGGAACCTTGGAATCCCTTCACACGGCCTCAATCAGCCCGAAGGACCTTGGGGATAGCTCACCTCCCTAGACGAATGCCTACGTTGCACTCCACGGTTGAAATCACTATTTGGACATGGGACAAAGCCTAGTGATTCCCTCCTTCAAGAATATCCATATTGTGAAACACCCAAGGATATATGGTCATGCCAGATTTCACAGTCGATGTCCCATGACCCAGACTCTCTTACACGCTCGGAGAGCGAAGGATTCGACACCATAGACTAAAGAAAAAGGTCCCACGCCTTTCACCATACCAACACAGGGTTACACAGATGCCATGTTCCACCCTGGTAACAACTCAAACATGGAGTAGGGGGAAAATAATTTCACACACAATGTCTAAAAATTCTACTGAAAAAATAAGAAGAGTCGTAGGGCATACCTCCTCTCACATCATGCTCTGCAGGATCGTAGACATCTAAGCTCACTGCTGTCTGCGGTCCCAACTGTCATCTCTCGGAGCCTGACGTGGACCGCCTAATGGTGATGAGAAGACCTCTTAAGGTCTCCCTCCACTTCTCGATCCTCCCTCTCTTCTGTTAGCACCACCTCTCTGGGCGCTACTTCGATCACAGCACTGCCTCTGCCTCGGTGGTGCACCTGTTGCCTACCCGATATTCTCAGCGTGCCTGGTCGGGCATTCCCATGCCAAGTGACTTTGCCCATCGCAATCCTAACACCGACTCTCTCCAAGATTTTCTGGTGCCCTCCGGTGCCACTATGGTGTAAAATCCTGCCCCTAGGTCTGCTCACGGAAGGTTATCCTTGGCTTAGCTCCTATTATTTTCCGCCATAGTGGTGCATGACCACGTCTCTGAAACCGACGGGTAGATGGCCTCCTGCGTCAAGGTTCTATCTGTTGAGACCTGCTAGCTGCGGAAAATGTCTCGGATCGATCATGCCTACTGCCACCACCAACTGTAAAGCATGACATGAAGCTCTATATCACCTATTCCTGCAATCTACCTCAGTATAAGTGTGAATTCCCAAGGGTACTATGACAACACAAATATATCTATAGAGACCCTTCTCGAACTTCCGTGCTCGGAAGTTTTCATTGTGGACCAAGTTCGGGAAAAGAGTGCATCATCTACGAAACGAGTCGCATACTCAGTCACCATCATCCCTACCTGCTGAAACTTCAAGAGCTCCTGGATCTAAAAAGAGCATAAGCAGGAGGGGTAATACTCTTCCTGAAACAACAGTTGAAAGTCACCCCATGAAAGCGACAACTCATCATTTAACTGAGTCAAAAGACTCAAAAAATGCCCAGAGATTCCATGGAAAGGGCTAGAGAACAAATCCACCATAATATCTATCAGCTTTTGTACATGCCTGAAGAGCAGAACCAGGGTCCCAAGACAAACCTTTGCTGCCTGAGGGTCTGATTCACCACTGAACCTCAGCAGTCTCTGTCGTTGGAACTCATTGAGCGCACTCAACCTACGCTCAAGCCCAGCCTTCTCTGCTAGAGCTGCCTACTTTTCACCAGGTGGGGGTTATGCTACCATCCCACCTGAAAAAAGGGACGTTCATAATGGTTCCTGTACTGAGGCCTCGTCACTCACAGGGTCGTCGTCATGAACCAAATCCGGTATCCAAGCAGGATTTCATTGCGGAGACATCGTGAATGTTGTCATGGAGTGTCATGATTAGATGAGCATATATTTATACATACCAATAACTACAATGGGGAACTGACTTAAGACGTATAGTCAAAGACTCAATCCTATGTGATGCACAAACTATTTTTCCTCCAACAAGTGTCTCTGCATGATGAGTCTAAAATCAGGTTGTCAGGGTCCTGGTGAATGGATACGTTGACTGTCGCACCATGACTGGACTCCATGGCCTGAGAGCCACTCTCGAGACATGTTGAAACTATTGTCCTAGATCTCTACCAATACCTTTTTAAGGACGTCCAAGCAACATCCCAAGGAACGAACATCCTCTGATACCACTTTGTCATGACCCGACCCTACCCAGGCTCGAGCCGCAACTACCCCATGCCCGCCTCCATAGGCCAGGGGCTGGAAACCAGCACCGAAGGCATAACAACTCAGGGAGTCCTTTTCCTAAGTACCTGTACATAGATACACAACCCACTAAATGCAGAAGTGCAGAGTAAAAGGAAAAGAAAAGCACCAACTACTATAAAAACCCACAAGAGTGCATCGACCTCTAAACAGTACAAAGTAAAAGCTAAAGGTAAAATGAAAAGAAAAAAGAATAAACACGGGATCAACCAGAAAAGTGACACAACCGGGAAATAGGTAAACAAAAGAAAACAGATGGTATGGTCCCACAATAGGAACCCTACTTCTACCACCGCACGCTGTCCAAGATCTCGAACTACTAAGATCTGCTAAAGTCACGACCAACCTATCTGTCATCTGTAAGGGCGCACCAAGTGAGGGCAAAGCCCAAGCTAGGGTGAGTGTAAAAATACTCAGTAGGATTCCCCTAAGGCTCAAAGGAGAAACAAAGGAGGTACTGAAGAGGTGAGTAGTAGATCGAACAGGGAAAAGTAACGGAGTAAAACCGATAGTGTAGTAAATATTATAGCTCTACCCAACAAGAGGAAAGAAGTAGACTCATCTGAAAACAAAGATCTAGAAGCGGTGAGAGGATTAACTTCTTGTCGAGTCTTTGATACCTATAGCAGAAGAGTAGACTCATCCAACCACGAGAAGCTAGACACGGAAAGCACATGGCATACCTAGCGCATCTTCACCTCTCCTGGAAGGAGAGTAATCAAACCCAATAAGTGAGTACTGGAACAAGGTATATACATATCCATATCCTCAATCAAGAACCCCAAAAAAGATCGTATGGGTATCTCCATCCCACATCTCAGCCTAAGAAAGTGAGTAGCCAACAATCCCAGAAGTATACACCATCGATGCCTAGCATCTCGCACGTCTTCCCTGAACTGCATGTCAAGGGGCTCAAATCACCGCACCTAGACACTATCCGCTTTGGGCGGCACTAACTCGCCCACACTATTTTTAGGTCGCGTCATATGGACACATCTCATTGGTGAATGTTCTCCTAGTACTTGAGAGTTCTTTGGAAAGTCAATCCACACCACATCACTACCTGACAGTCAGAAGGTCTTCTCAAAGTCAAAGTCATCACATCCCTGACCCGTACAACCAAGGGTCCCGCTCCGGTAATCACAGAGAAATCCACAGAGTAGACTAGTAGAAAGGATTAATTTTGAAAGAAGTCATCGAGCGACCCACTGCCCAGTCTCTACTGGAGGGTATACCCTAAGAGGTCTTTGGGTGACCCACTGTCCAGTCTCTACTGGAGGGTAGATCGTAAGAGGTCATCGGGTGATCCGCTTCCCAATCTCTTCTTGAGGGTAGATCCTAAGATGTCGTCGAGTGACCCACTACCCAGTCCTTTCTAGAGGGTAGAACCTAAGAGGTCATTGGGTGACCCACTCCCCAGTATCTACTAGAGGGTAGACCCTAAGAGGTCAACAGGCAACCCACTACTCAACCCTACTAGAGGGTTGACATAGAATACATCGAAAGGGGACCCACTACACAATCTCTGCTAGAGGGTAGACCTAGAAGAAGTCGATTGGAGACCCACTGTCTAGTCTCTGCTGGAGGGTAGACCTGGAATACATCGAAAGTTGACCCATTGCCCAATCTCTGCAGGAGGGTAGACCTAGAAGAAGTCGACATGCGACCCACTGTCCAGTCTTTGCTAGAGGGTAGACCTAGAAGAAAACAATGAGCAACCCACTGCCCAATCTCTGCTTGAGGGTAAAATCGGAACTGCTCTGGCCATCCCTACTAGAAACAACCTCCTGAGTAGAGGATCAGTGCCCACGTAAAATATTGGTCACACTATATTCCAAAATAACCCTGCTGGTCTAAACTATCCTTAACAGAAGGACCATCTGTTCCACAAGAGGCCAAAGGTAAATAAAGAAGAACACGACACGTACAAGGGTCCCACACGACGTGTGTCCCTATGTTATCGCCAAACCAAGAACACAAAATTCCTTGGGTACAAACCACAACATGTACCTCTAGACATTCTTGTATACTCCCAGAGTATACCACATTTCCAGCCCAATGGTTATCATGCTCTCGGCAGCCAACATCAAATCGAATGGTGAATAGGTAATTCTGCCAACCTTCTTCCTCCATGGCCCTAGAACGGCCGACAACATCTCTTTATACATCAACTTCACTCACACGGTAGTGAACGCGATCTCAGGCCAAGGGTTAGCTTCCGAACACAGCAAGAAGAACATCCACCAGCGCACCTTTCATGCTTCCTCAATTACAAGATATCCCGAAAGAGACTCATCACATCCAAACGGATCATACCATTGTAATCCTCATGGAAAAACATGCAAGATACACTATTCACTCACCTCTAATAGATATCCGAAGAAAAATTCATCCAACACTGCTTTACGCCTGAACAGCATCCCGTGATCCTGAGCCTCGGCCCCAATAATAGTCATTCGCATCACACCATCTCGATCGCCTCGAGAAAACATGTCAAATTAACGGCTCACTTCAGTGCGACAGAAATTTTGATAAAAAGATTCATTTCTCCATACCACACACGAGAGGTGCTTTGTGGGACCCGCATCTAGGTCCTGAATTACAACGGACGGATCACATCCTTGTGATCCTCTCGAAAAAGTACACAAGATTGACTATCCATTTGTCTGAAACGGACACCCGGTGAGAATGATAGAAATCACCGCCAACTCCCAAAATGACCCTCATGGGGCCTGAACCATCATGCAGAATTAAAGAGGGAATATTGCGCCATTGCAATGACCTCGGAAAAACACCCAGAATCGACTGATCGCATGCCCCAAATAGACATCCAATGAAAAAGTTGTTAAACGCTGCTCTGACCTTAAAAGACGGGTCGTGGGGCCCACACATCAACTCTGATTTCAACGACCAAAACCATACTGGAAATATTCATCTCGATGCCAGGGTTGCAATGCCACTGACGGTGCTTCGTACAGACTACGGATGTGTTCGTGCTACCCAAAACAAGAATCCCGAGAAAAACGCTAAACAACTTAGCATATGTGTCATGCCACCAAGGCCCCATATCTGGATTTAAAAAATCCCCCAAACCCTCTAAAAAGCTCTGTCTCAATACAAGGATCATGTTTCTGCAGACGGTACACAATTCTGACGTCCGGTGTAGGAGCTACGTGAATTTAAACATCGACGGACGCCAAAGAGGGTGGACCGGGCCGGCTCGGCTGGTCCACACCTTCTGGACCAGATAGGTCCACGGCTAAGCATCCGAGACAGGCCAGTTCGCCGCTGTCCACAGTCCTGCTATGTGGACCACGGTCTTCTCCCCTCGGACAGGTCGAGCCGGTCCCATCTTCCACGCGGACCCAAAAAGTGCGGGTCCTGGTCGTCTAACAGGGTCGCGTGACCCGGTTCCTCACCTCCATCGGCCGACATAGCCGACCGGTCTTCCGAGCCACCCGCACGAGATGCCCACGCCAGCTACCGAACACTCGACGCCCCGTCACCGTGCCAACCACCTGAAGCCCCAGCCGCCGCTGCCGCTGAAGCCGGACCACCGCACGCCGCCACCGGAGCTCCACCCTGCCACCGCTGGAGCCCGCCGGACCACCGCTTGAACCCACAAAACCGGGTAGAAAAACTCCGAAACTGCCGAAAAACCTCAACCGACCACCCCGGACTCATCGGGACTCCGATTTTTTATCCAAAAAGTGTGTTGTGGAGCTCGGTTCATCCCCTACGCATCTAATACCCTCGCTCGGAAAAATTGATAGCATAATAATGCTAAAATTAGGATTTAAATGGGGTTTAGAAATTAATATGAAAAACGTAAACTCCTAACTGCAGGGGCGTAGCCCGAAACTTCACGGTCGATCTGCACCTCACTGTTGTCACCCCTGTCTTGATCGGAGGAAGAAGATAGAGGAGGGGGGTTCCTCTTTCATTGGGAGGGTTTGCGCCAGTGGGAAACAAAACAAGGGGGAATAGAAGTGTTTCAATAGAAAACACTTAAACCCCTGCCCGTAGGCCCCATACCCGAACCCTCAGCGGGGTCGAGGTTAATCCTCCCATAGGGTAAAATCCACGTTATGATCCCAACAACGGTCTCAAAATTTTAATCCGAGGCCCCATTAAAATGTTATAAAATTTAACGTCTAAGGCCGCAAAATTATGAAAATTCCCATTGTTTCATTTTTCACACAAGACCCGTGCCCGTGAAAGTTACACCCCTCCTAGGGTTAAAAACACGTTACTGACTCAACGGTGCCCTCAGTTTTCCAATTCGAGCTAACAACTAAGAGTTGATTGAGTTTGAGCTATTAAATGAATAATTTAATTTAATTTATCAATTTAACACACCGCTAACGAGCGAGAGGTCCTAACGTCCCACGCTGACTCATTTTATGTCGTTACATGGGTAAACACCCCATTTCGGACACATATATGCACTCAGATTTCGGATCCAAAACACCGTTTAGGAGTTATCCCATTTATTTATCATTCTCAGTGTGAATGCACTGAAAATTTAATTCCGGCCACACCAGGGCTCGGAATCGCACACCGTCTGAAGGCGCTGCTATGTAATAACATCAAAAATATTCCAAAGTCTTTTACATGAAAAACCGGGTTCTTACAAAATATGGGAACAAGAGGATGTTGTGATGAATAACTACCCAAATATTTTTATAAGGAAACACTCTGAAAATATATAGGATGAAATTTTTGAAGGATTGAATGTAATGGCCCAAAATTTTATAAATGGGACTTCCCATCATAAAATTATGCTATATAGTAAAAATCACATTAAACCACATAGGAAATTAAATAACATTATAAATGAATAATTAATTAAATAATAAGTATTTTTCAAAATTTGAAAACCTTTATTGAAGTAATAGTTATTTTAACCATGGATTATAACATAACCGTTGAGAATAGTAATCTACCCAATAATATTTTAACCACACCTATGAATGTATAAATAAAATTTTGACAACTTATAGAATAGAATATGATATAATTATCTCATTATAAAAGTAACTGGATGTTTTGATAATGATAAAATAAGTGATAGTGTTTTATGTAAAATATAAATTAATATTTAAGATTTAATAATTAATATAGTGATTTAAAAGAAATTTTATATCCATAAAATATATTTCAAAATAAATATTTTTCATTCTTATGATTAAAAGAAAATTTTATGATGCCTTAATGGACTTTTCAATGTTTTATCAAATCCTTTATAACTTTAAAATCTATATTTTTTTTATTAAATGATGATTTAATTTTAAAAATAAAATTTCCCATATATCAGTGATTATTTCCATAAAATAGAATTAATTCATTGATTCTACACATAGATAAATTTTTAGGGTGATGTTTTGGTATTTGTTTAAAATAAATGAATTTTGGGTGAATATTGGAAGATGGAAATTTCTGGTATTAATAAAATACATAGATTATTGAGTCCTAGAGGATTTATGGATGATATAAGCTAAAAATATTAATTAATCATCAATTATATTAATTTAATTAGTGATAATAATTAACATATTCATAGTATTGAGAAAAAATAATAAACAAATGAATAAAATATTCAAAAAACACTCCTCTCCACCACTATAAATATCAACCCTCACCACCTCTTCCCCTCACACTTATTAGGCCTTAAATATTTCAAAATTTATGAAAAATATATTTTACATGCCCCTCCTCCATGTCAATAATCCCTTAGTATCTTCAAAATACCAATCCCATTTATCTATGAAGGTTCCCAAGGAGGATAAATTCAAGTGGTAAAATCATTTTTTTTTCATTTTTCATTCTAATTTCATTTATTTTCTTATCCACTCAACACCTCAACCTATTCAAGAGGAATGGTACTTGGATATCCTATATATACTATAATTTTATTATTTTAATGAAATTATTCATTTTTAAATATCTTTTCTCTCTCTTTTATTCATAAAATGAAAATATTGTCTGTTGTGTATCGATTTTTCACTACTGGTGACAACGTGGTTTCATTATTCACTAATGCCCTCATGGATGGCCATAAAAATATATTTATGGTCAAATATAAATATAAAATACATATTATAAGTTAAAAAATTTCTGGAAGAAATATAAAAACATGAAATCAAATAAAATTATATATGTTCGTGATGGTAGTAAAATCTGCTAAATAAATTAAATCTGTTTAATTAACTATTTTTCTAATGATTAATCCAAACGACATTTATCAAAAAAAATTGTAATCATTTAATATTATATATGTTACTCAATGAAATATAATTTTTATTCTAGATAATTATATTAATTTTATAGGTTCATACATACACCTATGTAAGTAAACCTGTCATGAAAACCATGGAAACAAACACTCCAATAATGATGACTTGTATATATAACCCATAAAAAAGGCCATAAATGAACACAATAAAATTTTACCAAATAAAATAAATTATAAATTGGTTCTGAATTAATTTATTAAATAATATAATTCAATTTTACATGATTTTAATTACACATGAAAAATGATTTCGGACAAAAGGCTAGGGTATCATCCCGAAACTCCATTTCTTATTCGGGTTATGCTTTATTTTAATCTACCCCAATGTTATTATTAATTATTATTATATACAAATTGAAAATTATATTTATATACTAAAATATCATTTATAAATATTATTAAATCAATAATTTTCAGGGAATGCATGTTTGATAATGTTCACATTTCGATTCCCCCCAATAAGTGAGCTCGATTTAAGATAACTTTCCAAATTTTTACCCATTTTCAAGTACACACAATTAAATTTTTTAAGACACCAATATTTTTCTAAAATAAATATTCTTATAAAGAAAAAATTTATTATTTTATTTTTTTACACGCACAATAATTTCATTTTCTATTTTAAAAACTATATAACATTTTCCCTTATACAGCACTAATGAAGATCTTTTCCTAATTTTATTAAACAAAATTTTTGGAATGTTTTCACTTCAGTTAGAAATAATTTATAACACAAATTTAATTCAATATTTCATTCCTTTTCTTTTTATGGATATATATTTTTATAATCCGATTTTCTGAAAAATAAAAATGAGTTCTCCAAAAGAACTCTTCTTTGCAAAAAAGAATTGTGTATTTATCTCAAGAATTACTCTATAAATTTATTAAATTTATTTAATGAATTAAAAAAATTGAATATTGTGATTAATTTGGATTTAACTTATATGATATAATTTACCATATTTTATTTACTAGTTTATTATTTTTTTGTCATTGGATGGTTTTTACACCATTAAAAATATTACTCAGAATGGTTGTTGATTATGTTTAATGATTTGGAAGCATTATCTGAATTTCATATGTATATGTTGTTTATGATTCAACCAATTCATATTAGTAATGTATTGGACATATGACGTCATGGTTGTGCCATCTATATCCAATCAATGCATTAGTATCTCTCATTAGTCAAACTAAAATAGGTTTTTACACACTATGGTATGGTGTCCTAACGGAGGCCTTGAAGGTCTATTTATTATGTACAAGATTATGATTTCCATTATCATGATAAAAATAATTTATAATCCATTGGATCATTAGACTTTAAAAATACCCACATTTAATTTTCTTTCTCATGTAATTATTTATAGAATTATGTAGTCATATTCTTTCGTACCATATTATTCTCAAAATTATGTTTTAATGGAATATGTTTCTAGTTATTCACCATGCCATATAATTTTTGTTTATTTATGATAGATTCCGCATCATTTCATACCCTTTATAAGCATCTAATATCACAATATTTTCATTATTATTCCCTATATTTTGAAGATTTATATTTGGAATTACATACAGGGATAATCGATGAGTTTATGATTTTTTCCGAAGGATTTATATGATTTTTTTAATTTCATGAAGTAATTTTATGTTCAAGTATGTAATATAGCTTCAATTACTAATAAACTAATCAGTAAATAGGGATTGGAGTCTTTTATCTATTCAAATATTATAATGTAATCGACTGACTCTGAGCTATTGTGTTCGGGGTCTTTAAAAATGACCTAGGTTAAACCTAAGGTGTAATAGAATAATTTTTCATGATTTAAACATTATAAAAATGATTTTATATTATAATATATTTTAATCAATTATTATTTATAATCACACTATGCTTGTTAGATATAATCAATGGGTGGAACCTAAAAGAGTCGTGTTAACAATGAATTTGATGTAAAATGGATTTTTTTACTCTTGAGAAACCTAATATTATGTGTGTAATGGCCCGGACCTCTCCGGTACATTACATTGTGAAATTGTGGTGTTAGAGGTGTTCTAGGAGGTCAGGGGGACTTATCCCCAACACTTTGCCAATTTTCCAGTTCTGTGAATAGTTTTTCCAGTTTTATTAACAGTAACAGATCGCTCTCACAGATCGGTCTCAAAGATCGGTCTGACATATTGGTCTGACAGATCGGTCTGACAGATCGGTCTGATAGATTGGTCTCACAGATCGGTCTGACAGATCGGTCTCACAGATCGGTCTCACAGATCGGTCTAACAGATCGGTCTCAATGATCGGTCTCAAAGATTGGTCTCACAGATCAGTCTGACAGATCGGTCTCACAGATCGGTCTCCCAGATTGGTCTCACAGATCGGTCTCACAGATTGTTCTCACAGATCAGTTTCAGGTACAACAATGGTAGGTGAACAGTGTTTCAAGTTTCCTACAGTTTTGCCCCATTTAACGTTTCCATTGACGTGAAATACATTTAAAGCCTTATTTTTAGGGCTCCTAAGGCCGTTTCAAAGTCTATAAATCCTATATTAATTATTCCTATGGTTGGGATGTTGTTACATGGTCAAACTGTGTGGGTTAATGCGATCCACTTTTAATGGATAATTAAGCTCATTTTAGACCGTCCCGCCTTTAAATCTTCAAAAAGGGGCAGGATATCATTCTCTATTGTTCTTCCTCTTTGTTCTCGGCTATGAGACTCTAGAACCTTTCAATCCTTCCCATTGGAGTTTCACAATCAAAATTTACTCCTCGGATCAGTTCCACTCTATTTTGATGCAACCATGCTGTGTCGATCATTCTTCGATATAAGGTATGTTTTATCATCATTCCTTCAGAGATCACTTTCTATTGATCTCCTTTCCATATTCTCATGTAATATCCATTATTCTAATGGGGTTTTCTTGGGTTTTGGTTGGTTGGGACTTATCATGGCTTCCTCGAGTGGATATCATTGTCGCTAAAGAATGCTCATGACCCGTTGTGTGGATAAAGAATGTGAGGAATTGTTTGAGGTAGGGGATTCGTGGCTTCTCTAATTGTTTATGTGCAATCGTAGAGTCAGCAGGATATAGCCCTATGGATCACAATGAAATTGACCTAATTAAATATTTGAACCGGATAAAGAAATTGTAAACTCTCTTTTGTTATTGCCTCATATTTTTCTAAATAATGTGATATCTATGCTTACTTTCCTTAGTTGTTTATTCTTGATGGAAATTGATAAATAAAGTAAAGACAGAAATAATTGATAATTAATTGGCTAAAGATAAAGAAGCATGTAAATGAATCTGGTTGTTTCCATTGTTGTAGTTGTTCAAATTTTCTGTTAATCAAACTAGCATAGTAAGGATGTTAAATCTTTTGTGATAGCTTACTAAATTGGTTTCCAGGAGATGGATCCTATGAATTGAATCTGTTAATTCAAGAGTTATTAAAGAACTAGTTGGTTGATAAAAGATAACGCCTGGTAGGGTTCTTAGTTACCCTCTTGTTCGTAAGGCCGACTGCCTTGTACTTTAGAGCCATGAGTGCTCATTTTGTATGAAGTATGGATGCCTGGTAAAAGGTCCAAGATCCCATTTGATGTGATGATTGATTTCCTGCAGCTTGTGCTATAATGTGAGCCTGGATGGATGTTGTGATATGTGGAGGTTGGAAGGCCTTGTGGTTATGGCAGCAGATGACGCCTAGAGTGGCGAGATGCATCGGTTTATGCATGTGGGTGTCAGGGTGGACACCAATGATGATGGTATGGGATGGATTTGATGGATGGATGTTGGTGGTTTTGTTTGGTTGTTATCTGCATTACTTTCCACACTGCTCAAGGCAGCTGGTTTTTCATACCCTTCTTCCGAAAGGGGCGAAGACTCCCGGGGTATGCCATGTGATTGCTGTGTTTAGCATATCGAGGGAGAATGGTCCTACGCACTTACTATAGGCAGAAAAGACTCGACGAGCAGTATATCTACTCATCACGTTGATCCCCCTTATGTTTAGTAGCATAGAATTATTTTATATAATTCATGGGAATAGGGAAAGTAATTCTATATTGAAATTCTGAATAAATGATGGGGTTGGAATTCGCTGGAACTTAATGAGGTGGTGGTAATTTGAAAAAGGGAAAGTGGCCATTGGGTGTGATGAAAATGATGTTGAATGTGGGTTGTTCACGGTTAATTAACTTGAAATGAATTAATTAACTTATAGTGGAATTGATGAAAAAGGGGATGAAGTTACCTAATGAAGTTTTTTAACTGGTTGTGTTCTTATAGGATGCCTAGTCTTAGAAATTGCAGTCCGGAGTCCGAGAGACATTAGCTGCAGTGGAGGCTAAGACTAGGTTATTCCCATAGTGTGGTTGTGAGTTATATATATTCTCTACTCTTTGTGTTTATATATGCTACTCCACCCTTTCGGTAAGGGAAACTGACACCCCGGGGATTCTGAGCCCGGGGGGGGGGGTGTTTTACACAACATTCTGATGGGAGATTGAATGGATGACTACCGCCTTTAGCCCCGCTATCTTCTCTTGGTAGATACTTGTTCCTTTGGCACAATGGTTAGTTTTCCCCATATATGTGTGTAGAGGGCTGTAATAGATTATGGTTATTTCACACACATATATTCTGGATATGTTATCATATGGACTACTATAGGTGTAACGTGTATAGTGTGTGATGGCTTGAGGATCCTTACTCGAGGTATGGGTTGCGATGGCTTGAGGTATAATACCCGATGTATGATACATGTTATGCGAGTTGTGGTGGATCCTGGAAACTACCTGGTAACTTTTGGTTATGAGGATGGTGTGGTGCTTAGCCCAGGTGTCTTCGGGAAAGCCTTTGTGGTTCACGTGGTACAGATTGTGGAGCTTAGCCCAAGTTTATACGGGTAACGCTTTATAAAGAGATGCACCGGACGTATGTCGTTGAGGAAAAGTGGAAAACCAGTGGGGAAGTAGTAGCGGGGTACCCTTGATATTTTTTACTATTGGATATAATCATGTATGCTTTACTTGGTGAGAGTAGCCATGGTGAGGTTGGGAACTTAGTATACTTGTTTAAGTGATGAGTTAGTTTCACTTGTTGTTCACTATGCCCTAGCAAGCTTTACTTACTTTTGCATGAGAGGATTCAGAGAGGATCCTACTGAGTATACTTTTATTCTCACCCTATGTATATATAAACTGCTTTTTCAGGTCAATTGGAGCAGGTTGGAGATCAGGCTGGTTACAACTAGCTTGTGGTTACAGGAGCTGTTCGGGCTTGTGGTTGCTACTGTCTTTTCATTTCTTTTGGGTACTTATAGTTTTTCCCTTTCGGTTGTAGTACTTTCGTATGTAATTTCATATATGAACATGGGTTTTCTTTTATATTTCAGATATGAGTTGGATTTGGTTGGTTCCTATTCTATCTCTCTCTTCCGTATGTGTTCTCTTAGAGGGTAATGCCTCTCATTTGTGTGTTTATTATCCCCTCGGTGCTAGTCGCCAACTCGGGGCCTACTGGAGGTGTGACTCAGGTGTCATTATCTCCCTTCATACATTACCGGCCCAGGAGGGGTACACTTTGTGAGGAAGGGGTCATGAGAGAGTGGTATCATAGGTCTGGTTGAGGGATATGATGGAGATTGGAGTTAGGCACAGGTGAGTTTGCATGGGTTGGTAGGGTAATAGTGTCATTTGTGTTTAGAAAGTGGGGTAAACACTGGAGACTGCAAGATACATAGGCATTTAGGGACCCATATGATCTGTTGCACGAACCTTTAAGTTTACGATGGCTACTAAATAAGGTCATACTGGTTGCAGGGTAGAGACCTAGGAAAGGATCATGCATCATTTTTCTTTACGCCTATGTTTTAATGAGTAGAACTTGAGATTGGTTAACCTAAAATGAAAAAAAGAAAAAATAAATAAATTAGGTAATGTTGAGTCTTCCATAATCCATGCTTAGGAGCTCTAACGGTTTGTTCTTTTGCAGGTATGGCTCCAGGTCGACGTCCTCGTCAGGTTTGTGTAGAAGATGTCCAGCAGGATGAGCCAACAAATTGCTACCGGGTAGGGGTTGACGACGACGACACTTAGAGGAAGAATCTTCGAGAGTTTCAGCACCAGAGTCTGTAGAAGTACGAGGGCCCCATTTCAGATGCATTCACAGAAGACTGGTTAGCAGAGGTCGAGATTGTCTTCAGTTCGATTCGTTATTAGAAGGAGAACTGGGTGTTCTTGTTTGTGACGATGCTGCGTGGAGAAGAGAGGTAGTGGTGGCTCTTGTTCCTCAGGGATTGTGGGGAGTCAGCGATCTCATGGTAGGAGTTTCAAGACAAGTTCAGAGTTGAGTTCCTTTCTTCGACTGTGAAGGGCTCCAGTTGTCAGGATCATCTTACCCTTCAATAGGGGAGCTCCAGTGTTCGAGAGTTTGGAATCCATTTCAGGAACCTTCTTCGATATTCTTCAGACCTGTTACCAGATGAGGAGGCCAGGGCGAGGAATTTCGAGTAGGATTTGCGTCAAGAGATCCAGCACCAGGTCATCCCTCTTATGCTGAATACATATCTTGAGGTGTTGGCAAGGGCAGAGGTTGTCAAGAGGACTTTGTCCAGGACCGGATCTCCATGAGAGGGGAATCATCATGATTCCTCATGAAGCAGAGCTGTGGTCCGGGGTACCCGGTTTTCAGGGAAGAAGAGTTTATGTTCACCTGGGAGTAGGTCCCAGCCCTTCCCATCTCTTTTCTCCAGAGGCCGCAACTCTCAGCCCTATTCCAAGGGATCAGGCGCTTGTTTTTCTTGTGCTGGTCGTGGTCATCACTATTGTGAGTGCCCGAATTTTTAGAGTTTTCATCGTGCACTAGGTTCTCCACTCCAGGTTCCTCTGTTGAGGCAGTTCTAGCAGAGGTAGTAGTAGCAGGATGCACCAGCTTTAGATCACCAGAGGGTAGATGGGACAGGAAAAGGACAGCCCCATGACGCTCCTCATCCTCAGAGAGTTGAGCGCAACCTTTGTGGTGGTCGTCATCACAGTTAGAGTGGTCGTAGAGTAGGTCATGGTCAGCTTCATGCTCTAGCATTGCCACCTCCAGGCGAGCCAGAAGTCGTTCGAGGTACCCTTTTCTTGTTTTCTACCTTAGTGTATACATTTTTTGATTCTTGAGCGACACACTCCTTCATATAACCTACCCTTTTCCATGCTTTGGGACTTGAGGTAGAGAGTCTTCTAGTTCCCTGGGTGTTGAATACACTAGTTGGAGGCCGAGGTGACTTGTTTGAAGTATGTAGAGACTGTGAGCTAGTGTTGGGGAAACACCTCTCTTGGGGAGATTTCCTAGGTTTGCGGATACAACCATATGATGTCATCCTCGACATGGATTGGATGTATTCGGTGGCGGCTATCATGGATTGCTTTAGGAATAAGTTCATCTTCATCGGTACAGATGGAGAGCAGGTGGTGTTTTCTGGTGAGAGAGATCCTTGTATGGGTCATAGACGAGTTCCATCCTTATCATCCTTAATGGCTGAGTTGATGCTGAGTTCTTCAAGGGTTCAGTAGTTTGTGTTTCCTAGGGTCGTGGAGGAGTACCCTAATATCTTTTTAAAAGAGGTTGTAGCATTACCCCCTTGAAGAGAGATCTTGTTTGGGATCGAGCTACAGTCAGGAGAGTCTCCTATCTATATGTCTCCTTATAGGATGGCCCCTTCAGAGTTGCGAGAGCTACGTATACAACTTGATGGTATATTGCAGTGCGGTTTTGTTTGGCCAAGTGTGTCACCATGGGGTGCACCAGTATTATTCGTGAAGAAGGATGAAGGCAGTTTGTAGTTGTGTGTCAATTATCGTCGCTTAAACAAAGTGACAATAAAGAACCGCTATCCTCTTCTGTGGATTGATGACTTATTTGATCAACTGAAGGGTGCAAGTTGGTTCTTAAAGGTCGACGTCCGGTCAAGATATCATCAAATGCATGTGAAGGATGAGGATATTTTGACGACTGCTTTCTGTTGTCGCCATGGGCATTATGAGTTTGTTGTAATGCCATTTGGCATGAAGAATTCTCCAGCTGTATTCATGGGGTTGATGAACGCTATTTTCCATGAGTTCCTGTACAAGTTTGTGGTGGTTTTCATTGATGAAATCCTTGTGTACTCCACATCTGAAGAAGAGCATGCAGAACATTTATGAGCCATTTTGGGAGTTCTTTGCCAACATTAGTTGTTTGTGAAGTTGTCGAAGTGTGAGTTTTGGTCTTGAGAAGTCCGTTTCTTGGGGAAATTTTTGTCCCAATTGGGAGTAGCCGTGGATCCATCGAAGATGGATGTAGTTGTGTCTTGGGGAGCCCCCAAGACAGTTTTAGAGGTGCAATGTTTCCTTGGTCTCGTAGGCTACAACAGGATGTTCGTAGCCAATTTTTGCTAAGTTGCGACTCCTCTAACAACTTTGACCAGGTAGGATCAACTATTCATATGGACTGATCAGTGTCAGAAAACTTTCAGGTATATAAAGTAAAAGTTGGTAAGTGCAACAGTCTTTTGTCTTCCAGCTGAGGGAGTCCAGTTTGATGTTTTCTGTGATGCTTCACATATGGGTTTAGGCTGTGTTCTCGTGCAACAGAGGTCATTTGTTTCTTATGGGTCTCAGCAGTTGCATCCCAATAAATGCAAGTATGCCACCCATGATATTGAGTTGACATCCGTGGTGTTTTCTCTGAAGTTGTGGAGACATTACCTCATTGGTGAGAGCTTTGTGGTTTTAACCGATCATAAGAGTTTGAGGAATGTTTTCTCCCAGCGTGACTTGAACCTAAGATAGCGTCAATGGATGTAGTTCTTTCTGGAATACGAATTTCAAAAATCATATACACCTGTAAAAGGGAATGTTGTAGCTGAAGCGCTGATCCAAAAGTCAAGTAGTGATGCTGTGTTTGAATCCGGCGATTCCTGGAGTGTAATGAAGGAACTGTCAGCTTTGCATCTTGATATGGAAGAGGTTGAAGGTAGAGGTTGTCTTTTCCAGATGATGGTGCAGTCATCCCTGATGCAGAAGGTGGAAGAGTCCCAGTTGGGTGATCCAGAGGTGGATGTTTCGAGAGACAGAGTTGTTTGTGGTGAGACCCCTGATGGTTGGTTGGAGGACGAACAACACCGAGTGTTGTATCACAGCAGGCTTTTTGTTCCCTTGGTGATGTGTGATATGGTTCTCCAAGAGTTCAATAGTTCACCCTTAGAATTACATCTTGGTGTGACAAAGATGTACCGATCATTGAGGAGTTAGTTTTGGTGGACTGGACTGAAGCGTGCAGTTGCGGAGTTTTTGTCTCAATGTTTAGACTACCAAAAGGTGAAGGTCGAACACCATGTTCCTTGGGGTCTTCCCCGGCCATTAAAGATTCCTCAGTGGAAGTGGGAGGACATATCAATGGACTTTGTTACTAGTTTACCTTGAGCTCTGGGAGGACATGATTCTATTTGGGTGGTTGTGGATTGTTTTACAAAATCATCCCACTTCATAGCAATCAAGGAGTCAAGATTAGTGTATGTTTTGTCGAGGCAGTAACTAGAGGAGGTAGTAAGACATCATGGATTCCCTAGGATGATCATTTCTGATCGAGATCCTCATTTTACCTCCAGGGTGTGGAGAGGTGTCCAGCATGCTTTTGGTTCTCAGCTATTCCTTAGCACATCTTTCATCCTCAAATGGATGGTCAGACAGAGTGAACTATCCAGACTCTTGAAGACATGTTGCTCTCTTTTGTTCTTGACTTTTTAGGTTCATGGATGAGGCACTTACCATTGGTGGAGTTAACTGACAATAATCGTTTTCACTCCACCATTGGTATAGCGCCGTTTGAACCCATGTATGGCCGGCCTTGCCGTTCCCCATTGTGCTGGACTGGGGTTGGAGAGTCAGCAATTCTCGGACCGGAACTAGTGCAGAATACAACAGAGATTGATCAGGTGATTCGTGAGAGGATTAAGACAGCACAAGATCATCAGAAATCATATTCTAATCAAAGGAGGAGACCCATGGAGTTTAATGTTGGGGATCATGTGTTTCTGATGGTGACTCCCTGTCATGGGAAGTGATGGTTTGGTCGTGTAAGTAAAATTTCTCCCCTGTTTGTTGGGCCTCTCGAGGTGTTAGCTCATGTTGGAGATGTGGCGTATCAAGTAGCACTTCCCCCAAAAATGAATCAGATACATTATGCTTTCCATGTATCATAGCTCCGTCCTTATCTTCACGATGGCTCTCACATCATCGATTGGGGAGAGATCGATGTTGATGATGATGCAACCTTTGAGGAGAGACCCTTGGAGATCTAAGACCGCTAGAAGAAGGTGTTGAATGGGCGTTCTATTCCCTTAGTTCGTGTCTTTTGTCGACATGGTGGCATGGAAGAGTGTACTTGGGAACGTGAGTCACAAATGTGTGTTCAGTACCCAGAGCTATTTTATGTTGTTGTGCTGAGTTTCATTTGATCCTTTATTTTATGTACCTTTGATGTGATGTTATTCTTGAATGGTAGGGATATGGATTGTTTGTTCCCTTTCTCTTGGATGTCATGGTTTTTTCCCAGCTTTAGAACAAATCAGGGTGTTTTTCCCCTGAGAGGTATCTTACGGGGTGGTTGTTCGGACCCCTCTTTTCCACATGTTGGTTTTAAATTCTCGAGGATGACAATGTTTTGAGAGGTATTTGATGTAATGTAATGGAGCTATCCGGTCCATTAAGTTGTGAAATTTTGGTGTTGGAGGTGTTCTGTGTGGTCAAGGGGTCTTATCCCCAACACTTTTCCAATTTTTCAGTTCTGTGAACAGTGTTTCCAGTTTCATGAACAGTAACAGATTGGTCTCACAGATCGATCTGACAGATCGGTCTCACAGATCAATCGCACAGATCGGTCTCAGAGATCAGTCTCACATATCGGTCTGACAGATCGGTCTCACAGATCGGTCTGACAGATCGTTCTTACAGATCAGTCTTACAGATCGGTCTCACAGACCGGTCTCACAGATTGGTCTCACAGATCGGTCTCACAGCTCGGTCTGACAGAGCGGTCTGACAGATCAGTCTGATAGATCGGACTCACAGATTGGTCTCATAGATTGGTCTCACAAATCAGTCTGACAGATCGATCTCACATATCGGTCTCACAGATCGGTCTCACAGATCGGTCTCACAGATCGGTTTCATGTATAGTAACGGTGGGTGAATAGTGTTTCCAGATTCCTTCAGTTTTTCCCCTTTTAACGTTCCCTTTGACATAAAATACATTTAAAGCCTTATTTTAGGGGATCCTAAGGTCATTTCAATGTCCCTAAATCCTATATTAATTATTCCTATGGCCGTGATGTTTTTACTTGGTCAAACCGTGTGGGTTAATGTGATCCACTTTTAATGGAGAATTAAGCGCATTTTAAACCGTCGCCCCATTCAATCTTCAAAAAGGGACAAGATATCATTATACCTTGTTCTTCCTCTTTTTTCTCATCTATGAGACGCTAGAACCTTTCAATCCTTCCCATAGGATTTTCAAAGTCAAACTTTACTCCTCGGATCAGTTCCGCTCTATTTTGATACAACCAAGATGTGTCGATCATTCTTCGATATAATGTATATTTTATCATAGTTCCTTTTCGGATCACCTTATCTTGTTCTCCTTTCCATATTAGCATGTAATCTCCATTATTCTAATGGAGTTTTATTGGAGTTTCTTTGGTTGGGACTTATTGTGGCATCCTCGGGTGGATGCAGTTGTCGCGAGAGAAGGATCATGACCAGTTGTGTGGATAAAGATCATGAGGAACTGTTTAAGGTAGGGGATTCGTGAGTTATCTAATTGTTTATGTACAATCGTAGAGTTAGCATGATATACCCCTTTGGATCACAATTAAATTGACCTACTTAAATATTTTAACCGGATAAATAAATTGTTATCGCTCGTATGTTTCTACCTCATGTTTTGGTTGATAATGTGATATATATGCTTACTTTTCTTAGTTGTTTGTTCTTGATTGGAATTGATAATGAATGTAATGCCGAAAATAATTGATAATTAATTGGCTAAAGAATAACAGGCATGCAAATTAATATGGTTGTTGTAGATATTTTAGTTTTTCTAATTTTATGTTAATCAAACTAGCATAGTAAGCATGTTAAATATTTTGTCATAGCTTAGTGAATAGGATTCCTAGAATTGGATACTACGAATTGAATCTGTTAATTCAAGAGGGATTAAAGAACTAGTTGGTTGAAAAACGATAATGCCTTGTAGGGTTCTTAGTTACCCTATAGTTCATAAGGCCGAGTGCCTTGTGCATTAGATCCATGAGTGCTCATTTTTTATGAAGGCTGGATGCCTTGAAAAAGGGTCAAGAGCCCATTTGATGTGATGATTGATTTCCTACTGCTTGTTCTAGGATGTGAGCCTAGATGGCTATTGTGATATGTGGAGGTAGGGAGGCCTTGTGGTTGTGGCAGCGGATGACGTCTAGAGTGGCGAGATGCATCGGTTTATGCATGTGGGTGTCGGGGAGGACACCAAGGATGATGGTAAGGGATGGATGTGATGGATGGATGTTGGTGGTTTTGTTTGGTTGTTATCTGCTTTACATTCCCCACTGCTCACGGTAGCTGGTTTTTCGTACCCTTCTTCCGAAAGGGGCGAAGACGTGCGGGGTATGCCACGTGATTTCTATGCTTATCCTCTCGATGGAGAATGGGCCTACGCACTTGCTATAGGCGGAAAAGACTCGAAAGTTAGTATATCTACTCACAGTGTTGAGCCCCCTTGAGTTTATTAGCATAGCATGCTTTTCTATAATGCCTGGGAATAGGGGAAAGTAATTCTGTATAGAAATTCTGAATAAATAATGGGGTTGGAATTCACTGGAACTTAATGAGGTGGTGGTAATTTGAAAAAGGGAAAGTGGACTTTGAGTGTGATGCAAATGAGGTTGAATGTGGGTTGTTCATGGTTAATTAGCGTGCAAAAAATTAATTAACTTAAAGCAGAATTGATGAAAAAGGGAATGAAGTAACCTAATGAAGTTCTTTAATTGGTTGTGTGCTTATATGATGCCTAAGCTTAGAAATAGTAGCCCAGAGTCCGAGAGACGTTATATGTAGTGGATTCTAATACTAGGTTATGCCCATAGTGTGGTTGTGAGTTATATGTATTCTATACTTTTTGTGTTTCTATATGCTACTCCACCCTATCGGTAAGTTCAACAGACACCCCGAGGATTCTGAGCCCTGGGGGTGTTTTCCCCAACATTCTGATGGGAGGTTGAATGGATGACTACCCCCTTTAGCCCCACTCTCTTCTCATGGTAGATACTTGTGCCTTTGACACAACGGTTAGTTTTCCACATATATGTGTGTAGAGGGTTGTAATGGCTTGTGGTTATTTCACACACATATATTTTGGATATAGTATCCTATGGAAAACTATAGGCGTAATGTGTATAGGCTGTGATGGCTTGAGGATCCATACCCAGTGTATGGTCTGTGATGGATTGAGATATAATACCCGACGTATGATACACGTTATGCGAGCTGTGGTGGCTCCCAGAAAATACCTGGTTACTTTTGGTTGTGAGGATGGTGTGGTGCTTAGCCCAAGTGTCTATGGGAAAGTCTTTGTGGTTCACGTGGTGCAGATTGTGGAGCTTAGCCTAAGTTTATACAAGCAATCCTTTTGAGAGAGATTCACAGGACGTATGTCATTGTGGGAAAAGTGGCAAACCAGTGGGGAAGTTGTAGTGGGGTACCCTTGATATTCATTACTATATGCTATATTCTTGTATGCATTACTTGGTGGGAGTAGTTATGGTGAGGTTGGGAACATAGTATACCTGTTTAGGTGACGAGTTAGTTTCACTTGTTGTTCACTATGCTCTAGTATGCTTTCTTTAGTTTTTCTTGAGAGGCTTCGGTGAGGATCCTACTGAGTATACTATTATACTCACCCTACGTATATATAAACTGTTCTTTTCAGATCACTTATAGCAGGTTGGAGATCAGGCTGGTTACTACTAGCTTGTGGTTGGAGGAGCTGTTCGGGCTTATGGTTGCTTCTGTCTTTTCCTTTCTTTAGGGTACTTGTAGTTTTTCCATTTCGGTTGTAGTACATTTTCATGGAATTTCATATATGAACATGGGTTTTCTTTTATATTTTAGTTTTGAGTTGGATTTGGTTGGTGCCTATTCTATCTCTCTCTTCTGCATGTGTTCTCTTAGAGGGTAATTCCTCCCATTTGTTTGTTTACTATACCCTTGGTGCTAGTCTCCAACCTGGGGCCTACTGGAGGCGAGATTTGGGGGTCATTATATCCCTTCATACATTGCCGGCCTAGGAGGGGTACACTTTGTGAGGAGGGGGTCGTGACAATGTGAGATTGAATTAATAATATCACTTGATTTATTAGAATTAAAACTCTTTCTATATTTCATTCCATGTATCCTAATGATCATTGTCTGGGAAAATGTATTATTGAATCATTTATTAGGAAACATCCACATTTATGTTGTGCATATTATGATCCACTAGTGGTTGAGTGATGGATCAATTGCATTGAGAATGTAGTTTCTATTAATCAATGCACAGAAAATTAAAAAATTACCATAGATATCTATATTTTAGAAGGAGAAACATACTAGTGGTGGAATTTTATAAAGAGTACAATAAAATAAGATGAAATTGAATTCCTTAGATGGGATGATTTTATGTAGATATTACTTTCTAATTATTTTCCATAGATTCTACAGAGAAAGATGGAGAAATAAATTCTTGAGTTAAGAAAAATGATTATGAATCCATTCGTACATATAATGGAATTTCAATAAGACTTTTAGGGTATGATCTAGTTTAATAATATTCCCTGAATGTAAAATTGATTGATTACTTGTTGGCATATGACTAAGAATATAAAATGAATTATTTATAAGATACATCAATACTTTAGAATAAATTATTCTATATGAACTCAATGTATAAATGGAAATTAGAGATTCCCACATTTCCATTGGTTATGATATGAAAATAAAGATTAAGAATCACGAAAAAATAAATAAATAACATATTTGGAAGAAATTATATCCATATAAATTATATAAATTTTTGGTGAAACGTCATTTTATATTTCCGAATGGAAATGGAAGGTTCATTAAATTCATAAATGCATTTTATAATGATAATTAATGTTAAAAGTGGGTGAATATACTAGTAAATGCAATGAAAAAATGAATATTCAAAAAAAATATGCCACTAATGATACAATACATCAAATTAATGGAGTATGGGAATTATGAAAACTAGTACACAAATATGATGTTTTTTTATGAACACCACCAACAATATCATAAGGATAAATATAATGGGAAATTTCAAGCAATCATGAACACTAAATAGGTACATGAGAATAACATGGGGAATGGTACATTAATATTTAACTCCAAAACAAAATATGTCTTATTTGATTATGGATCTTCCAACTCCATTAATTATATTTAATTTTATAACTATATCATTGTAACTCCACAACTACTAGATACTGATGTAGCATTAAAAAACATTAGGGTACAATGATTATTTCTCATATATATATATATATATATATATATTATGATTATTGTTTTTTGGTAGTGTTTTCATGTATTTAATGTGAAAATACATTTAGTTTAATTAGATATGCTTCATATAATGTATTGGAATTACTTATATGGAGAATAAATTAATTTAGGAAGAAGGGAATTCACTTTTCATAGTTTGAATGAATTAGAAAACATTTATTAATGTTAGGATGAATGTGAGCATCCAATTGAAATTTTATCCATCTTATAGGACTTAATTCATACACATTATTGTTATATATCCAAAATGGTTGGGGAGAAACTAAACATTAATGATGTTATTATAGATAGATATTTTTTTAACATATTTCTTAATGAAGTTGTAGGTCTTCTACCAAACGATGATGTAGGGTTTTCAATTGAACTCATACTCAGTTCTACGCCTATATAAAATACCCATTTTAGATTAGACCCAATTGGGTGACATGAATTGAAGAAGAAACACCATAATTATGTTGATAAGGGATTCATAACCCTATTGCATCACTAAGGGGTACTCATATTCAATTTATTAATAATAATTATTGGTCAATTTTACATTTCACTGACTATTGAGAGCTTAACAAAATCACAATCAAAAACACCTATCATATACCACATATTTATGAAATATTTTATCAAATAAAAGGATCTCAATACATTTCCAATATTTATCTTCATAATGGATTCCTTCAATTTAGGATCCACATTAAGGATATACATATGGTAGAATTTAGTACATGGTATGGGAACTATGAATTTTTAGTTATGACTTTATAACTTATTAATGCCCCATCCAACATCAAGGATTTAATGAATATAATATTTAATGACTATATTGATAATTTTTTGGTAGTAATTATAGACAAAATTATACCATAATAAATGAGAAATTATGATCATGAAGATCACAAAATAATTGTCCTCAATTCCCTGAGGAAGGAAAATATTTTTTATAAATTTACCATCTCTAAAATTTTGATTTAGAAGTATTTATTTTTTTGTCAGGTATTCTAATGTAAGGGTGTATCATTAGAACCATCAATAAAATATTTTATTCTAAAATTGAATAAGTCAACCACATTGACAAAAACCTTGATTTTTATTAGTTTCACTGTATCCTATTGGTATTTTCTAAAATAATTTCAATGATCATTATACCCACACACCTTGTTGACATGGAAATTAGTTACGTTTATATGGATAGTTGAATTTGAAGATAATTTCAAGGATATGATCATATGGATGGAAAGTTGCATGTGATCACACTACCCTATAGTGGATAATGTGTTGGGATATATAGTGACACATCAAAGAATGTATTAGGATGTGTTGTCATGGAAAATGATATGGTGATAGCATATAACTCATTCCAAATGAATATAAATAACAATAATTATCCATGTAATGATATGGAGTTATCTATGGTATGTGTTTTCATTAATTAAATGGATGTATTATCTATATGGGTAATGGTGGGACAAATATACCGACAAAAAAATACTGTTAAATATTTTCAGAATGAAAAAGTGGAACAAGCACCAAATTAGACAGTTGTATATGATTAAAGACTATTACTTCATAGTAAATTTCATCCATTCTATGGAATATATTGTGGTAGATAAAATGAGTTGAAATGATCATGGTATCTTATCTATGACTTGGATTACAAAATATTGAGTTTTTTTTTGTTTTAAATTGTATGGATTCTTAAATCTTAAACAAATATGGGATATATAATCTGTCTCAAAATGAGTACTCATCCACATATTCATTATGATTAATGAGGCACATAAAACTGATGTATTTCTTCAATATAATGTGACAAATTTTCTAGAGTTCAAAATTGATTTTAATGGAATAATATGGTTCATAAATATTCTTGGTATCCATCTTATACCAGATTTGAAGAAGGTGATATTTTTTGAGGCTTTATGTTCATCCTTATCTAATCATTATGGATGAAAAAATAATGATTAGAGACATTAAATAGTATTTCTAGTGGAATTTAATGAATAATGTTATTGAAGAGTATGTTTTCAGGTGCATCGTTTATCAGCATATAAAGTATCAATTACAAACCTCTAACAAGATGTTATAACCATTTAATAAAAATATAATGGAATTAGAAATTTTAAACATTTATTTTTTTTGTAGTACAACCCAAATCATCTATAATCCATAATTTTATATAACTTGTAGTCTATCAACTTACGAATTTAGAACACTTCATTACTATTATGGAAAATTTCACTCTTTATGAGTGTTCACAATAATATATTATTTAATTGGTATGATTGAATGGGGTACAACTTTTGATTATATCTGATTAGGACATGAGGTTTAACTCAATCTTCATTTGTAGTCTTTGACAAGTTATGGCTATAGAGTTATATATCACAATACATATCATCCTCAAATAGATGGTCATTTTGAGTGGACCACTAGAACTCAAGAATACTTTTTAAGAGTTTCCTTTATGGATTCCAAATGTGGTTTGTATCTGTTGGAACCAAAATATGGCCCAAAAGGAAGGGACGGAAAAGACGGTGGAAGCGCTGCCTTGCGAAGCACCGACGCGAAGCACCCCAATCATCGTGGTCTCGCGAAGCTCCAGAGGAGGTAATTCTCTGTGAACGCATTTGACGATCGTGATCCCACTGTGAAGCTCCAGAGGCGGTAACGCTCCACGAACGCATTTGATGTTCGCGAGCCCGCCGCGAAGCTCCAGAGGCGGTAATGCTCAGCGAACGCATTTGACGTTTGCGAGCCCACCGCGAAGCACCTGAGGCGGCGCGCGAGTTCTGCTTCGCGGAGCCCCTTCCCTATAAATACTGGACTCCCCCTGAGTCCCGGGACGGACAATCGGACGTTTCGGCTTCTCCTCTCTCGAATCGCGAAGCAATCTTTGCCCCGGGAATCATGAGCTCTGCGAGGTATTTCTACTTCGCGAGACACCTTTGCATTGTCTCGTTTTGGTCCCCTCTTCTGAGAGGGTTGCCCTTCGCGAAGCTCAATGGCATTCGCGAAGGAAGGGGATTCCCAAGGGAACCCGAGCAGCCGCGGAGCACTTATGCTTTGTGAAACACCCAACCCATACTAGTGATACCTATGCTAATTCAGGATCGCTCCACCTCGCGAATCACACTGCTTCGTATCACCATGCATCGCGAGGCACCCCTTCTTCGCGAGGCAGTGCTCCTTGAATACGGTTCCACTTCGCGAAGCACCCTCCACTCACACATATTCCCCATGCTAAGGCCAAGGCACTCTGCTTCGCAAAGTACACTCCTTTGCTTGGAAATTCCCCTTCCCATGCGACCCTCCAGGTTCGCACGATGTGATTTCAAAGTCCCATGGACAATACCACTCGTATCGTTGCTTCGCCTAATGCTTCTTCGCATAGGCACTCTAATAGCTATTTCTTCTTCGCAAAGCTACGCTAACGTGGACCCTTTGATGGTTCGTTCCACAACCCCCCTTCACTATGGCCTTACCGGTACCTTCCCTTCCCCAAGGACCAGAGGGTACCGGTTATGTAAGTCCTAGGGGTGTGGAGTGAACCCACCTCGTCCGAGCTGCAGGATGTTAAACTTCCAAGCACAACGTCCTCAAAACATGATGTTAAACTGTGACCCAACCTCGTGCCTCTCACGAATGGGCCCCCCAGCTCAAACATTCGTTACACCACTCATCTCCACAGGAATGGAATCACCCATCCACAAGGGAAGATATCCTCCTTATTGGAGTGGCGTATGTTCATAGGAGAAGGGTGACCCTAGTTCCCCAACGGATGGCTGTACCTCTACATCTCTGTACTTCCCCACTACCAAGGTTAGTGGAGGGCGTGATAGGGAATGAGGCACCTCCCATCATTGGTCCCAAATCCCTCTTTCGCTGTGCTTTGTCTCACTCTGGGGCTCCATCCCGGAGCAAGTCCCAACACCATCGGTCGCCTAATGCGTAAGCCCCTCTTCGCTTCTCACGGACGCATCCTTCACGATGTGATCATCAGGTCCTTGCAACCTCTTGTTTCTCACACCGAGCATGACTCACGTGGTCTTAGAGTGAGCACTGACCCTAACCCCCACCCATAGCGAACTACGAGTACTTTGATCCATGTCAAGGCATGGTACGTAGGAAACCTCCATGAGGTTCAATCCACATTTCTCGGTCGTTCATTCACGTCGAGTTTCGCCCTCGCCCAGCATGATGTTAAACTGTATGCCCCCCTTGTCATGTATGACATTAAATTAGACACCCATTCCCACTTGAACTACGAGGTCGTTGATCCATGTCAAGTCATGGTATGTAGGAAGCCTTCCAGAGGTTCAAGCCCACCACTCAGTGGACCAAGGTCCACCTTCACATCGGTCCGCCGACAAAGCCCCCTTCTGAACTACGAGGTCTTTGATCCATGTCAAGGAATGGTACGTAGGAAGCCTTACTGAGGTTCAAGCCACCCATCATCATTCACATCGAGTTCTACCTTCAACCAGCATGACTTTAAACTGCATCCTAGTCCGACGGCAAGCCGTTGTGACTAACCCGAACTACGAGGTCTTTGATCCATGTCAAGGCATGGTACGTAGGAAGCCTCTACGAGGTTCCAACACACCATCTGGTCATTCCAACTTCATTCATGTCAGTTCACCCCCGTCCCTCATGAAGTTAAACGGTATTCCACAATTTGAGCTATGGGGAATTTGATCCATGTCAAGGCATGGTACGTAGGAAGCCTTCCAGAGGTTCAAGCCCAACAATCATTGGCCCAAACTGTCTTTTTGTCGGTGTGCCAAGCCCCCATTTTCAGCCGAACTATGAGAACATTGATCTATGTCAAGGCATGGTATATAGGAATCCTCCCAGAGATTCAAGCCCATCTCCCCTCGGATCAAGGTCCTTCATTTACATCGGTTCACCGACACCCACCACCTGTCGTTTATTCACGTCAGGGTTCGCTACCGTCCCGCATGACGTTAAACTGTATTCCATCAATCCTTTGAACTACGAGGTCTTTGATCCATGTCAAGGCATGGTACGTAGGAAACCTCCCCGAGGTTCAAGCCCATCTCTCATCGGACCAAGGTCTACCTTCACGTCGGTACGCTGATGACATCCATCGGACCAAGGTCCACCTTCACGTCGGTACGCTAACTATGCCCATCGGACCAAGGTCTACCTTCACGTTGGTTTGCTGACGACATTCATCGGTCCAAGTTCCACCTTCACGTCGGTTTACCGGTACCATTCCGAACTACGCGGACTTTGATTTCCTGTCACAGGGATACGTAAGAGGCGTCTTCAAGGCTCAATCCCAACTTCACTGTCGCCCCTGCGATGGTCCCATTCCACTCCCCCTCCACTCCATTCATCCACTTATCACCCATCCCGAGTCTCGCCCAGACCATCATATCTCAGTGAGACCATGTCGGTACACTCCTCTTCACAGCCGCCCATGGGCTGGCCCCGGTATCGGCATCCCCGCAAGGGAAATCCCTCAATCCGATCTATCCTAGGTAATGCTCTGGTTGGGTTGATCCATCTTCGCTGGATGTTAAACTCGCGGCATACCCTGTGTTAAACACAGGAAGCTAAGGAAAACCTCAGATATGTGTCTATGACATATAATTCCCCACGCTCGATGTGGGATGCCTCGAGCTTCCACGCCCTCGAGAAGCCCTATGACCAGGGAAATAGAGAGACATGTTAGGTTCCCCAACATCCAGACACGCTACTAATTCCTCAACGTGACTACTCCCCCAACTGAAGGTTGCTGCCCTGGCCGGACCCTTTGTAATTTCCTGATAGAAGCAGTGTAATTAACCGGCGTCCATGGAAACATGGCACTGTGAAGAGTTTCACGAACTACGTATGAAATCTATGAGGGAGACCCGGACTAGATGAAGAGTTCTGAGGAGGAATCCACAGAAGGAAGAACTGACATCCCATCATCCCGTTTCGATCAAGGAGAAGACGTCCCTGAATAAGGAGCGAATTCCGCCCGCCTTTGGAATGCGGGAATGCGGGGAAACAAGCGCAGTGCATCCTCCTCCTCCACGGACGGATGCGCGTGCGCCCCGGAGAAAGTGTTGGAAACAGAAATGGTGAACCTGACGTGAAATTATTATCCTAAATATGGAGATTAGTAGCGTTCGAGACACCAGTAGATTGACGTGTCACTGGATCTAGATATCCGGCGTCTGGTCCCACCAAGAAAATAGCAGGCCTGTCGTGAAACTCACCGAAAGTCGGGGCAGTAGAACGTGGGTCCTCTGTTCTGCAGCATGTTGGCGTGGATCCTTCTTACAGGCGTGGAGCATGGAAGGACGTTGGGGCACTGGTTGTCAATCCTTTTCCCTCTCAGTGCTAATGAGTTGATCCCTTCGTTTCTCATGAACCAGGTTGCTGTGACAGAGAGGCGATCACCGACCGCTAGCCTACGCATGGGAAGGGGAAACATCTCCACAACCACCCCACCTGGCGCCGCTACCGCCACGACGGCTACCACATCGCGGAATACGGGGCGCTCATGTCCCCTTTCCCCATCAGAGGTCGTCCAGAGAATGGTGATCAATAACCTCGTGCACAGGTACGAGGAGGAAGGGGTCATCCCAACTAGGGTTATGGCCCGCCTGGACCTGGAGTCATCTAGGACTCACCGTCAACACCACCCTAACAGGCCGCGCAGGGAGACCCTGCTCCCCACCCCAACGTTCAACCATTTCAGGAGCTTGTCCCCGGAACACCTTGAAGACTCCTCGCCTTACACCGAAGAGGCGGGTGCCGTCCGGCTCAGCCCGCTCAGGGTCCCGACCCAAGGGCTCCACGCGAGAGCTCCTGTCCGGCTAAGTTAGTGCCATCGTCCGACTTCGCAGGAAGAGCAGGCAGGCCATGCCCCTGCACCACCTACACCAGCTCGCCTGACCCGACGTCAGCGCCGGGCCCGGGCTGAGGACGCTCACTCAGGCGCTTCGACGTCGACAGTTACAGTATCCTGAGCCACCGCCGACGTGCATCATGAAGCCCCCGCATACACTGAGCAGGGGCACTCCTTCACCCAACCAGGATCGAGACCCCAACTGCCCCGCGGGTAGGCTGGGTTTGCTCTCCGGGTTGCAGGCCCAAGTGGTGATCGCCGCGAACTAACCCACGGTGATGTCACCCAGTACGGAGGTCCTCCCCGTACCACTACTCCAAAGAGCGTCGGCCTTCCCCGCTCAGAATTTCATCATGGAGGCATGCCTCGTGCTACCTCCATCCCGAAGGAATACCTGCCCCGCGGGAGCGACGCTCGGCGCGGAATCCTTTCCTGTGCCCACTATACAGGGTATGGAGTCCATCCTCCTGCCCCCATCCACTGATCTAAAGGCATCGTACATCCATTCCTTCTCCAACGTGGGGGCCCTCCCTACGTCCTCTCTGAAACTGAAGAAGGTCCTCCTCGCCCCAGCAATTCGACGAGTGAAGGTTAGCCTCGCTTCGCCCGCATCGACCATGGAGGTCCTCCCCATGCTCCTGCCGATTCCAACAGAGGATCCGCCTACATGGATTTTGTACATGGAGGTCCTCCCCATGTACCCTTTGACATTTTCCCTGGTGGCCCTCGCACCTCGGCTATCTCGAGTGGGGGCCCACTCTGCCACGGCACCACCGTCGCCCCGAGACTCAATGATAGGGATCAACCCTGTCCCGAAGAGCCACCCCGGGGCAGGAGAGCGGGTCGTCGCCGCCACAAGAAGAATCCTGGGAAAGCCCGGGTGGAGATCAAACCTGCCCATTTCTCCGACTCTGAAGCGGAGTGCAACTCAGAGATGGAACCTTCTCCCCGCTCCTCTGTATCAAGGACCGGGGTAGGAACCAGATGCTTTAACCTCATTCTCCCGGAATATGAGGTCCACCAGATTCCCATATTTCTCTGCAGGTACATCCAGGAGGAAGAAATCTTGGGAATTTCGCATGTCTCGACCGCGCAATCATCGCCACCGTCACTAGAAGTGCCCTCTAAATCTACCAGAGATCACGGAGAGCTGTTTTCGAGGCTAGAGGCAGTAGAACGATGACATGACCGGTCACCGGTAGCCGCGACTCCTATTCCAGAAGCTGTGGCTATCAGCCCATCGTACCGTGACATCGTGGCCAGGTCACCTTACTCTTCGGAGGATTCCCCGGAATTCAGCGGCCAGTCAGCTCATTCACCGTATTCTCCACCGCCAAGTTTACTATCCCAGATGTCCGCCTCGGTACTGCTACCGGTCCCTCAGCCGCCCCCGGTTGACGAGTGGGGCAATATAGGGCCAGAACCTCAGTCTGAACCCAGGAGCTTCTGGAGTACTCTTACAGTGGATTACTTTCCGGAGAAGTTCTGGCCGACGGCGGCGCTGAATTTTCGCGTACCAGAGTCCCTTACCCCTGAAGAAGTGGGGTGTTTCTGTCGAACCCTATGGGAGACACACTTCCGCCTCTGTTACAAACGGGTGGTGTTCCCCAGAAGTCGAGAGCACTTTGAAGAAATCGGTGAGCAGTGCCGCCTGATCGATTCGGCTGCACTCCTTGTGACCCAGCAACCCGAGTCGCTAGGCCGTCAGAGCGCCCTTCAATGGAAATGTGTTCAGAGTTTTAAATCATTCTGCAGAATCATCAGGGTAGCTACCGCCCATGTGCATGTCTGTGGTTGGGGACACTATGCTGCTCTCCTCTCCGACCCTATCCGATGGCAGCCCGATTCACTATGGAACATCGAGGACATGCCCTCGAGAGGAGTCGTGGTCCACATGGCCGAAGTTGTGGACAAGTAAGACGATCTTGAATTCCTTGATGGAGACTTACCCCCCCCCCCAAGGGCGTACCTCCACTGCTGGACCCATCAGGGAGGGTTACCCGTTAGCAGAGGAACCTGCTAGGCCTCCCCGTACCCACCGAATCGCTGGTACTCAGTCGAAACACCGGCAAGGGTAAGGAGCACGTTGGAACTGTCAAGCACTCCGACCCGTCCACCTCCATGCAGAAAACGGACGAAGATCCTGAGAAGGCCCCGTTACACCAGCAGCTTGCTGAGCAGAAGAGGCTGGTTGACGAACTCTTGGATAGGCGCGCCGCAGAGCGGCGACCCGACTATGGTAATCCCAGGCCGGGGCAGTAGGGGCAGGAACACTTTCCCACCAGTGAGATGCCTCCAGGAAACCCTGATCATGCTACTGCCGCCGATAGGGCAGAAGACGGAACGTATGGCAAGAGGGCACGATACGTCTCGCCAAACCCCCCCGAGCGACGAGGCAATCTGAAAAACCCAGTCTGGGTTCCCCCAGTTGCCCCGCAGGTCGTTCCGTCAGTTGATCCACTAGTGGCCGAAGCCGTATACCATATTGAAGAACCTGGAAATGCACTTGTGGTTAGGGATCCCCGTCAAGACAGGGACCCCCACCCGGATGATCTTATTGCGGCACTCACAGCCTGCCTCGAAGCACTGGAAACGCGGCAGGTGGCAGTCCCACCGGATGGTAAGCCGTATCCCGCGTGGGTAGATGATATGCCCGCACCCCCGGGGTTTGGGAACCCCACTTTCTCACCCTTCAATGGGACAGGGGACCCACCACAGCACTTGGCACATTTTTCTTCCAGGTGTGGCCCCATGCTGGGGACCCCGGCTCTGCAAGAAGCCGCCAAACTCCGGTGTTTCGTACAGACATTGGAAGGCCCAACATTCGTCTGGTACAGCTAGCTCCCTATCGAATTGGTGACCGGTTGGGAGGACCTCCGCCGACAGTTCTTGTACCAGTTCAGCTCCACCACGCGGAAGACCAGCATTGCAGACCTCTTCAAGTGCAAGCAAAGGCCTGATGAGCAGGTTGCAGATTTCATCGCCTGGTGGAAGGGGCTTACGTATTCCCTCGATATGCCACTGACTCAGGAGAAATTACTGACAATGTGTGTGGGGAACGTCAAAACGGAGCTGGTACCCTCCCTGATTACCCAGAACTACCCTGGAGGGTTCAGATATTTCTTAGATAAGGCTCAGTGCCTTGAGGAAGCCCTACAACAGGCTAGTCAGGCACGTTTGTTGCCCCCTATGATCCCAGCCAGGAGGACCGCCAGGGCTGAACCCGCTACGGTGGCCCAAATAGAATCCCCGAGGCAGCTGGAGTTACTGCCGGCGGCACCATCCCTGAAACCCTGCAGAGGTACTCCACCTCAAGCACAGGCTCCTGCCCAGTAGCGACCGCCTCAGAACCGACAGGTTCCCCCGTGCAATGCGCCACCGCCACCTAGGCGAGACAATCAGGCGCCGCCTCCTCGGCAGGCCCCTCCGGACCCTCATCAGGGCCAGGCCCCCTATCCGTAAAGAAGGCACCAGACTTATTCGTTCAACAAAAATCAGGTCCCTGTCTACTTCCAAAGCGCTCTAGAGAAAGGGATTGTGCGTCTGCCCGAGTGCAGAAGGCTGGCAGAGGCGAATCTCACCGATCACCCCAACTACTACCCTTATCATCGAATTCTGGGGAACACCCTCAAGAAATGATATGTGTTTAAAGACTGGCTTCAAGACCAGGTCAACAACAACATAGTCAAGTTGGGCCCGGCACCAACACAAGTGGCAGGTGTCTTTGCAGGATCAGAGATCGGAAGCGACAACGAAGGCGAGTGGCAGCAGGTCCCCAGCCGCGCATCCCAGAAATACGACAACTGGATGGATCGAAAAACCGTCGTTCGTTCCCATGGTATCATTTGGATATGCCTGAAGTAGTCGGAACCTTCAGAAGAAGTAGTTGGTGCCTCCGCATCGTCTTCACAGTCGACCTCTTCCCAAAAGGGCAAGCAGCGGCGATGCAAGAAGAAGCAACGTGCACTGCCGGTGTCGTCGTCATCCCATACTCATGGCAACTTTATGCCCCCTGAAATGGGGATTCCTCCCAGAATCTGCCCAGTGGTGGATGGATACTCAAGAGACAGCCAGGGGTATGCTTCGGTTAACACCGTGGAGCTGGTAAAGCCCTATATGACCCCCGACGAGGGGGAACACCAGGCGAACCTCCCCAACGTTTCCAGCCGGCGTCAACGTCAGCGGGATCGCAACCACGCTGGTCATCGAGGTACATCAGTGGGCACTTTTGGCCATGCCGTGCATGCTACTGAGACCAGACAGAAGGCTCAGCGCAGAGCTCAGCACGCGCAACCCCATCTAATGCCCTCAGCTCTACCTCCACCGCCTTCCGTGCTACTAGATCAGGGAGAGCTGATTCGTTCGTATCGTAGTCAGTCTCTCCTGGCTACAGGACATCCTCCGCTGTCCAATCCTAGTTTGACGACTATTATCCAAGCTTTAAATAGTAGGTAGCAGGATGTACCCAGTACTAGCCGATCGCCGGTTCAACCGGCAGGACCCGCTATGCCTCCAAGTGTCGAACGACCTCCTGTAAGCAGAGGTTCGCGTTTAGCATGAAAGTATGATGTCCTGAAGCACCTGGATGGCATTCCAGCGAGGCTCTCCATCCTTGAGGCCCTTCTCCTGACATCCGAAATGCGCGAGGCACTTGCCGAGGCCCTAAAGAGACCCCTCCAGTTTGTGACGGAGGTAGCAGCTGCAGAATCCTTCCATACCGAGACAATTGAAAATGCCGAATGTCAGGCGGTTATCTCGTTCTCCGGCAAAGATGAGGACCATCCTAAACAGGGGCACATTCACCCGTTGTACATCACTGGCTACTTCAATGGTGTGTAAGTCCATCGTTGCCTCGTTAACATGGGTTCCGGAATCAACCTAATTCCGACTCGGATGTTGCGAATTTTGGGTCTGTATGAAGGTGATTTATCTCCCTCTGACCTCAAAATTCAGGGGTACGATAGGACCGAGCAAACCCCAGTTGGAAAGATCTACCTGAAGACTCAGTTCGGTGGCTTAATTGCCAGCACTGAGTTCATGGTAGTCTCTCAGGACACTGCCTACAACGCATTGATGGATACGCCATGGCTCCATCTGCATGCAACGGTCCCTTCGTCGTATCACTAGTTCCTCAAATACTCACTCAACGGTCGAGTAGGCGTGCTCCAAGGAGATGCGTCCCCTTTCACTTCTTGTGAGGCCCACTATCTGGATGCGGGTTATTACAAAAGTAAGGATAAGCAAATCCTTGTAAGTGAGGATGAACCCGCCCTGGTAACAAGTTATCTGTGGGCAAGCATGGATGACGCCTACATCCTCCCGATCCACCGGTTGGAGGCCACGACCCCCGACATGGGACAATGTTTTGTTGTTTCAGGTACGCAAGGAAGGATTGTTCCCGTGTCCAAGTGACGGTGGAAAATCACCTCGTACTCCTACATCAACCAGGCTCAGGTCATCCCGGAACCTCCTACCCCTGTACGGTACCGAAATGTCAAGCTTATGAAAACGGCAGTATTCCATATGTGTCTCCTCCACTGGGATGGAATCCACCGACTCAGGCCGACACGTCACCATTGCTTTGATATCATCAAACGTGGCCCCTTAGGCCGAAGGCCAGATGGGATAGGATTGACTGCCTTCATTGCTATAGTCTCAATGGCAAGTGAGTCTCCCGATGTGATGACCGCTGCTGCCCAAGCCGGCACCAGTTTCCCTTCGGATTTTGATAGCCCAGAAATATCTTCCATTGCGGGAAGTTCCCCCACGGGTGGGGAGGAAGACCTGGAGGATGCTCCCCCCTCCTTTGAAGAATGCGTCTCTACCACGGTTGATGAATTGGTATAGGTGAACCTTGGTAGCGAGGAAGATCCGAAACCCACATTGATCAGTGCAGCAATGTCCCCAGAGGAGTGGCAGCAGTACGTAGACTTCCTCAAACAACACCTTGACGTGTTTTCCTGAAGTTACAACGAGATTCCAGGACTAGATCCCAAGGTAGTCGTTCACCGTCTGGGCCTCCCAGAAAAACAGCGTGGGTTTAAACATCCCCCCAGGAAAATTCAACCTTCTCATGGTGATATGGTTGAGGCCGAAGTTGAAAAGCTTATCAAAGCCAACTTCATTAAGGAAGTCCAGTACCCCAAGTGGCTTGCCAACATCGTGCCAGTCAGGAAGAAGAATGAGAAGATCAGAGTCTGCATCGACTTCCACGATCTTAATCGCCACTGCCCCAAGGATGACTTCCCGCTCCCGGTGGCAGAGTTATTGATTGATGCCATGACCGGGATCCAAGCCCTCTCTTTCATGGATGGATATTCCGGGTAAAACCAGATCCAGATGGCCCCCGAAGATGAGGAGCCCACTGCCTTTAGAGCTCCCCTGGGTACCTTTTTCTACCAGGTTATGCCATTCGGTTTGAAGAATGCAGGTGCCACATATCAGACGGCCATGCATCGCATATTAAAACCGATCCTTGGGACATTGGTGGAATTCTACATGGATGACCTCGTAGTGAAATCCTGTCAATGAAAGGACCATCTCAAAGACCTCGAGAAAGTGTTCAGTTTCCTCCGTTCTTGTCACCTAAAGATGAACTCGTTGAAGTGTGCCTTCGGGGTCACCTCTGGGAAGTTTCTGGGATTTGTTGTCAGATACTGAGGTATCGAGATCGACCCAGAGAAGATCAAGGCCATCAGCCAAATGCCTCCCCCGAGCAACATTCGGGAGCTTCGAGGCCTTCAAGGCCACTTTGCCTATATACACCGATTCATCGCGAATCTGGACGGCAAGTGTAAGCCCTTTCCAGGATCATGAAGAAGGGCGCCGCCTAGGAATGGGATGAGAAGTTTCGCACCGCCTTCGAGGAAATCAAACAGTATCTGCTCCAACCTCCGGTCTTGGTGCCACCCGTCTCCAGAAGCCATTGGTCCTTTATGTGACCGCCCTGGAGAGATACCTTGGTGCGCTGATCACCCATAAGAATAACGAGGGTACTGAGAACAGTCTCTACTATCTCAGCTGCATGCTTCTCGATACAGAGGTCAGATACTCCCCCATCGAAAAGAGCTGCCTGGCGCTCGTATTCGCCGTGCAAAATTTGCGACATTACCTGCAGCCCCATGAAGTGCAATTGGTCTCCCAGGTAGACCCACTGATGTACATCCTGAACCTCCCCATGCTGATTGGCCGACTAGCATGGTGGGCAGTGATTCTCCAATAGTTTTATATCAGGTTTGTACCTCAGAAGGCCATTAAGGGACAGGCATTGGCAGACTTTTTAGCTGCCCATACAACCTCCGCAGATCAATCCCTGGACCAGGATTTTCCTGATGAGATGATCCTCTCAGTCGATCATGTTGTGCCATGTTGGAAAATGTATTTCGACGGCGCCTCCCAGAGCCCCACCGGTAGGAGGATCAACGATCCCAAGCTCAACAGAGTGGGCCTGGGTACTGTCTTCATTACCCTGACGCAGTCCATCCTGCCATACTCGTTCTTATTGTCAGAGGGTTGTACGAACAACGAGGAAGAGTACCAGGCTCTCATCACCAGCCTCGAGTTGGCCCTTCAGATCCATGTTCCACATCTACATGTGAAGGGAGATTCCGAGCTGGTAATCAAACAGGTTAATGGCGACAATGTTGTCAGGAAGCCAGTGCTTGCACCGTTGCTAGAGTACACCCTCCGCCTAATGGCCCAGTTCTATTATCAACCAGAGTTTACCCATGTCCCACGGTCACAGAATGGTCAAGCAGACGCCTTGGCTGTCTTGGCCGCATCGCTCGAAGAACCCGAGCAAGATGATTTAATCATACATGTGGCACACCGGAGAGTCATTGCCCACATCACCCAAGAGGACAATGATGGTCTACGGGTAGGTCATCTCACCGCCGAACCCTCTATGTTAGGGGTCCCAGGTTCGTCAGACAAAGTGGTTGAAGCCACTCCCGACTGGAGGGCACCTTTTGTTGAGCATCTCCAAAATGGTCTCCTCCCGGATGACTGGGCCGAGCGTGAAAGAATCTGATGCCGCGTGCTGCAATTTACCCTCTAGAGCGGCCCCAGTCTTGAACAGATCCTTTATAAGTGGAGTTTCGATGGTGTCCTCCTCCGTTGTATCCAAGGAGAAGAGATACCTCAAGTTATGCAAGAAGTTCACACCAATTTTCTGCATCGGCTGTCGGAGCCCCTCCACCCCACCAAGTAATCTTGGCCATTTGCGGTATGGGGACTTGATGTAGTGGGACCGTATCCACCGGCAACAGCCTGCCAGTGTAGGTTCATCCTGACTGCTACAGATTTCTTTTCCAAGTGGGCAGAGGCAGTTCCACTCAAAGAGGTCAAGGCCCGTTCCATCGTTGACTTTGTGAGCTCCAACATTATCCACCGGTTTGGGGTCCCTCACGCCATCCTCACCGATAACGGCACCAACTTCCGAGCGGATGAACTGAAGAAATTGTATGCCAAGTACGATATCCGGTCGAACCATACCTCCCAATACTACGCGTAGACAAATGGACAGATCAAGGCGTTCAACAAAACCCTCTCTAACATTCTGCAGAAGATGGTTGGTCAGAACAAGAAAAGTTGGCCGGACAAGCTCCCCAACGCCCTCTGGGATTACCAAACGACGACTCACAACTCTACCCAGGTGACCCCATATTCATTGGTTTATGGAGCTGTGGCCATCTTACCCATTGAGATCCAGCTGCCATCGTTACGCACTGCAGTTTATGATCACCAGAAATCAAATGAGGTAGCCGAGATCCGTCTAGCTGAATTGGAAGCACTGGACGAGAACCAGCTTCATGCCCTACACAATCTGGAAAGGCATCAGGATAAGATAGTGATGGACTTCAACAAGAAGGTTCGTCTCCGCTCTTTTCTACAGGGCAACCTGGTACTGGCCCTTCGATCACCAATGATTCCCGGTAGGAAACAGCCCAAATTAGAACCCAAATGGGAAGGGCCTTATATCATCCCTAAGGTTTACCCCAATGGATCATACCCCTTGGTGACCATGGATGGAGAGCGTATAACCCCTCCCAACAATGACAAGTTCCTCAAGCGATACTTTTCCTAGGGAAAAAGGGTCCTGCATGACCCTAAACTGCGAGATGGTCCTGCACGACCTTAAACTGCGTCTTCATCCTACAGGACGATTAACTGTGAAATGGTCCCGCATGACCTTAAACTGCACATTATGGTCCAACATGACCCTAGACTGTAAATTCCTGCATGACCTTAAACTGAATATTCGTCCTGCAAGACAATAAACTACAAAATAGTCCGAGCTCTATGACTTTAAACTAAGATCTCCCCCCGTCCTTACTGCAAGACGTTAAACTGTAAGCCAGTCAGGCCATCTTGACCGAGGTTCAGCCTCAGGCCCCTTGGCCTCCTCGAGCCCCTGGCCCCCCGTCTTCACCGCGAGACGTTAAACCACAAGCTGGTCAGGTCTCCCTGACCGCGGTCCGGCCCCAGGCCCCTTGTTTTTTCCCTGACCTACCCCCTTGTGGGATTGTATGGTATAGTATGGGATTACGTCCTCATTCACGTCGGGTTACTTGCCGTACCTTACATATCCCCAAATGATATGCTCCTCGTCCCGCATGACGATAAACTATATTTCAAGATCTACCTGTGGCTTGATTCCCATCTTCATGGGATACGTAGGAATGCTCGGACACCTCGTCTTGAGCCCAGCCCCAAGCTTTTCTCTTCCACTATTCCCCCTGGGAATAGTTTCCTCGGAGACTCCTTGTGTAGCAAGGGGAAGGCTTTCTTAGCCCCACACATACAACCCTGCTTGCACAAGGATTGTAAGGGTCGCACCATGCACCCACTCCCATTCTTATATCCCCCCATGTCCTCACCGCATGACGCTAAACTGCATGGCCTTCAAGAACTACGTATGGCTTGATTCCCGTCCTAATGGGATAAATGGGAACACCCGGGCATTTCGTCTGTTGGCCCAGCCCAAAGACAAAATCTTCCGCTCGGGTCAAGACATGGTAGGGTGCACGCTTTTTCCCCAACTCACATCGAGCAAGCCTCGACCCGGCTGCACATCCCCCTGGAGATGATTGCCTCTTTCGTGGATGGATACAGCTATGCTTCACCCACTCCTTGACTGGGATTCCATCATTTTTGCACACCCGGAGGGACCCCCAAGAACAGCCTCGATACTATGCCCAAGGGCTCTCCTACCGATACTGGAAAACGCCCCCGAGGGTTTTCAAGCAACAAGCCTATACAAGTCCCGCGTTGCGAATTCGGTCAGCGGTCAACGCTCATTTGTTGCTCCCATATCGGGTCACCATAGGAGCGTTGTGTTTCGAACATGGTTGACACCCCCCCCTAGATCTTCGGGTCCACCCAAAGATATCCTAGAAATCTATTTCAATGATTCATTCTACCCCATCCCGAAGTGACAAATTTCTTCCCGGGTGGTGCTAGCGATCGGGCCCACGGCCCCGATTCCTCATATAGGTGTACGGTGTGATGTGGGACTATGTCCTCATTCACATCGGGATAATGTACCATTCCATATGCCTCCCCTTATGAGGCCCAGCCTCAGGCCCCTTGTCCTCTTCGGGTCCCTCGGCCCCCATCCTCATGTAAGACGTTAAACTGCAAACCAGTCAGGCCTTCCTGACTGATGCTTGACCTTAGGCCCCTTGGCCTTCTCGGGCCCCTCTGCCCAGCCTCTTACTCAGAGTGTACGGTGTGGTGTGGGACTACGTCCTCATTCATGTCGGGATAATGTACGACGTTGTACACCTCCCCTTACGAGACCCATCCTCAGGCCCCTTGGCCTTTTCGGGCCCCGGCCCAGGTTTTCTCTTACAGGAGCATATGGTGTGGCATGAGATTATTTTCTCATTCACGTCGGCATCTTTGCCATACCGTACACCTCCCTTGTTTAGGGGTATATTACTCCCCTCCTCATCCCGTATGACGTTAAACTACATCTGGAGAACTACGTGCGGCTCGATTCCCATCCCTAAGGGATACGTAGGACCACCTGAATGTCTAGGATTTGGGTCCAGCCCCATCCCTCGGGAATCTTCATCCCATCATGGCCCCTTGGTCTACCCTTCCTCAATGAGGGGATTATATGGTGTGGTGTGGGATTATGTCCTCATTCACGTAGATCCTGTAATGACCACACCATGTACCTCCCCCTCTTGAGCTGTTTCGTCGATCCCTTTTCGGCAGTTCACCGATGTGCCTAAGAGTACTCTGGTTTATTACCTGGAATGCCAAGCTTTACTCAGACACGTCCGCACCCACTTTCCAGGCTTTTTGTATCCCTGTATCAGGGCTTTCATCATCCTTCACACCCGGAGAGACCCCCAAGAACGGTCTGGATACTACGCCCAAGGGCTCTCCTACCGTTATGGGCCAACGCCCCTGAGGGTTTTGGACAACAAATCGATAAAATCCCGCATTGTGAATATGGTCAGCGGTCGATGCTCGTTTGTTGTTCCCACCTTAGGCTAACGCGATATGGATGCTGTGTCTCCACCATGGTTAACAGTTTTCCTCTATCGCCATGCCAACCCATTAGGCCCAAAATTCCGGGTGCACAATTCACACCCTTCATCACTTCACCGTGTCCAAGCGGAGTCTCGAAACTTTTGGTACTTTTCCTCAGTGCACGTCTGTGCGTTGGGGGAACAAGCCACGTCAAAGGTGTCCTTCTGGGATCTAACAACTCCCGTTTGACTCGCCCCAAGTATTGGGATAAGGATACCCCCCTTGTTTCCCACACCGAGTTTAACTCACGTGGGCTTAGGAATCGGGTTGACATCTGTGCTTACTCGGGAAGTTGTCACTATTCACGATCTGAGCTCTAAGACCATAAACTAAGATTCTCATCTGGAACTACGTTCAACATGATTCCTATCTTAATAGGATATGTAGGAATGCACATACCCCTGGTCTTTGGGCCCAGCTGGAGTTCAGCAAATTCACCTCTCTGGTCCTGCATTCAGGACCCTGACTACGGGACCGCGTGGCGTAGTGCGGGATTATATCCTCATTCACGCCAGGTTTTCAATGGTTGCACCACACACACCCCCATTCTGAGAGTTAGCCCTCCTAGTCCTTGCCCATCATGACATTAAAAGGCACCCTTCAGAACTACGTGTGGCTTGATTCCCATCCTCATGGGATACATAGGACCGCCCGGACGCCCTGTCTTCAGGTACAGCCCATTTAGGGAACCAGTCTCCCCCCTGTTTCACCTCTTACCTTTATATAGGCCCCTTGTCCTAAGGCCTCTCTCTCCGATTGGCGTACAATTTGATGTGGGATCATGTCTCCATAAATTGTGTTTTATAACACTGCGCACATTTCCCGCCTAGCATCGTCTCTGCTACGTCTGCACTGCATGATGATAAAATGCATGCTTGGTCCTATCATAAGACCCTAAACTGTGACGTTATCATCCTGGCCGCACGATGAAAAAAGGCACTACATTGTGGTGACCTCGTCGTAGAGGACATCACGTTGGGTATTGGTCATGTGCCATGCTATTTGTCAACACCCATCACGTCTTGATCCTTGTGGTGACATCACAGACTATTATTCTACGCCAGTCGCTTCACAAAAAAAACCATTCACCTTAAAGAACAAACAAGACTTATCAAATTCCGCTTCTTTTAGTGCAAGGGCCATGGCCGCACTCCCCTTTTCCCCTAGCACTAGTACCTTACCGCACCGCCTTTCGGAACTACGTATGGCTTGATTCTCATCCTTATTAGATACGTAGGAGCGTCCGAGCACTCCCCCGCGGGACCATCCTAACTTTTGTGTTCGGTCCCTCGACTCGAGCATTTCCCCAGAGAATGCATGGTATGTAGGGCTTAGGTCCTCATTCACGTCGGGTTTTGTAACCGCCTTTCCATGTATCCCCTGCTCCCCTTACCCATCCATAGTCCAAATTCTACGACCCTAAACTAAGATCTCCCTATGGGAAAGGAATTTTATCCCTCTATCTAATACGTCTCGCTGTCGTATTCAGATGTGTTTCGACAAAGAGCCCAAAGTGTGGGATTTATACAGGGGCATCCCCCTCATCCCATGACCATGCTTCGTGAACACGCTATTTGGATCCTCATACTCCTCCACATCCAAAAGTTCCCTCGGACGACATGGATACTAGGCTTAAGAGCTCTCCATGAATGTTGGGCCTAAGGGCCCTCCAATCGTTTCGGGCAAATGTCCCTACGGATCTCTGACAACATTTCTGACATGGTCCCGTGTTTCGAACATGGTCAAAGGTCAAACCTCATTTGTTTGTCCCCATTCTAGGCTAACACGATATGGATGCTGGTTTCCACCATGGTCAACAATTGTCCTCCAACGTCACGCCGCCATCATCGTGATCTGAATCTCGAGCTCCATGATTCACACATTTCCACTTCCTCATTTTCAAGTGGAATTCCATCATACTCGACTCTTTATCTTCGCGCATTTATGTGCGCTAAATGATCATGTTATTGTTATTGGGATGGTATTCACCGAGCGTCCCTTTTCCCTAACCTGCCCCTTTTTGTGTCGGGAAATTCCCACCACTACTGCTTGTTTCCCACACCGAGCACGACACACGTGGGCTTAGTAGTTTTGGCGGGATGTGTACCAACACGGTCAGGCTTCTCATCGTCCCGCATGACGTTAAACTACACATTCAGAACTACGTATGGCTTGATTCCCATCCTCACGGGGTACATAGGAACGCCCGACCACTTTGCTTCGAGCCCAACCCAATCCTCACTCTTGGTCCCTCGACCTGAAAAGTTTCCTCCAGGGGTATGTGGTATGATTTGGACTCCAAGTCCTCATTCACATCGGTTTCATATCTACCGCGCCACACGCTCACTGGGATCTTCCATTTTATTCCACGTCCTATCGTATGACGTTAAAATACAGGAGTCCATGTGTCCTCAACGCATGACACTAAACTGCGGTTCCACCCTGAACAATTTCGGGATGCCCCAAGATCCTATTGGGAAGTGACAGATCCCCTCGCCAGAGAGGCCTTGTCTAAATGAAGGAATGATCCATGTTCAAACCAATGCTCCCATATGGTGTACTCCCACCATGGTGGTGTGACTACTTATGTTTTGGATTCTGTTCAGACAAACCATCACTCCATATTCCATGCTTTGTGTACCCCTTATTCGGACCCTCGTCCCCTTTCATGTCTCACGGGACCCCATAACGGACTGGTCTCATGCCAGAACGGCTCACCTACCGTCATGGGCCAACGTTCCGGAAGATGGGTCATGTCTGGAGAGACCCCCTAACAGTATGGATGTCTGACCTATGGTCCGCCAACTGTCCTGGGCCAACATCCCGAAGGATTGATCGACAACATTTGTGACATGGTCCCGTGTTTCGAACATGGTCAGCGGTCGATGCTCATTTGTTGTCCCCATTATAGGCTAATGCAGTAAGGATACCGCTTCTCCTCCAAGGTTAACGGTTGTCCCTTATTGTCACGCCATCCCCACAGTGTTCTGAATCTTGCGTATCGTAATTCACACTTTCCATTTTCATCTGTTGGGACCGATTTCAGCACCCTTGGCATTGCCCCGTTCGTGCATAAGAGCACGCTGAAAAAATGGTGATTCGGCTATCCTGAAAGTTCCTTCTCCGATCAAGCCTCTCCCGTCTTTCAGAAATCCGGACTGGTAATCCGAATCTCGGATGTCTGGAGCATGATCCCCACTCCTATGTTAGGTGGGATGAGAGGACAACTTTCTCATGTTTCTCACATCGGGATCGACCCATGTGGGCCTGGGGAATTGTTGCCGAACGTCCCGCAAACATTGTAGGGATGTAACAAGGCAATTCAAACAGTGGAAATCGTGTGCACTACGGCATTCAAAACAATGAAAAGAAAAAATTTTGAAGCACGAAAGTACTAATAAAGGGTTTTTGGGTTTGTTAAAATACCCGGGGGTCGACTCCCCCCATGGACGGGTTGAACCCGTCAAAAGAGCGTTGCAGCTCCGCCACCCATTGGCATGTGGCATCCAAGGCTTGCTGTCATTGACTTAGCTCCCGCTCCTCCTCAGCAGTGGCGGGGTGCAGTTCGTCAGTCCTAGATTTGGCCCTCTCTACGTCAGCTTGAACGGCAGCCATCATTCCAGAGGTCTGCCTAATATGCTCTTATGCCTCTTCCAGCTAGGCCTTCAACCATGAGACCAGCTCATATTGTGCATCAAGAGAGGGTGAAATCTCGTCTGCCCGGGTCTGCATCTGTTGGACCTCTCCTTCAGCCTCCTGGAGCTTCTTGATGCTGGTCACCTTCCTCCGCTGCCAGCCCACGCTGAGCCCACGATCATGCTCCTGGATCTTCTCGGCCATAAAATCTTGGATGAGTGTGTGAGGACGTTGGGCATCCACTCCCCCAGCACACAGTTCGCGTAACCGCGAGTGGAGTCTATCCATTTCGGCCAGCCATTGCGCTTGGGGGGTGTCCTTGATAAAGCGTGTGATCAGCTTCCACGACCGGCGGCTGACTATGTTGCTGTCCTCCTCATCGGAGGTCGTTTCGTCCCAGTCCGCGCGATTGGCGGGCTCATACGCGGGATACGCCCACAGGAAATCCTCGGCAGGATCAACATCTAGTGTTAAATCCAGTTCGACACCTGGCGCCGAAGCAGGCGTGACAAGGCTGGGACCGACCGGTTGATCCTCTTCCTCGGATTCCACCTCAATGACTTCGGGCACGGCCCTGCTGGTAGTCCCTCCAGTGATGATGTGCGTCGCAGCTGGAGGAGATGGGGGGACTATCGCCACTATCACCAGCATGCCCCTAGGAGGGACGCCACCAGGCATCCCAACCAGTCTTTCCACAGTATCCCACACCAGTGGAAGACCTGCAGGACAGAGAGGGACATAAACGTTAGTTGGCCGGCATGGTCTACATATTACGACAAGGGAACCAGTAGAGGAGACTTACAGAGATCGACCTCCTGGCGCTGATCTTGAGCCGGTACTGACGGGACCCTGAGGAGAGGCCCTCTGTATACTGTTGGAAGGTCTGGAGATTCCGGAGGAGCCACCTCGGGTGCTCTGGTCCCACCAGATACGGAACCGGACGCAGCCATAGGCACGGGTTCCAATGTTCCTGCATAATCACCCACCGAGGGGTGGGAACGAGGCCTGCGAACAAGTTCCTCCTGCATGACTCAAACATCAGTGAGAAGTTCATAGCGACCCAAGGACAGATCATAGGGAAAAAAGTTCGGAATGCTACCTCGAGAGCCTCTGCGAATTTGTCGGAATTTGAGCCTCGGTCTCCGACCTCGCCCTCCTCCAACGGTCTCCCTCCTCCAGCCTCATCCTCCCGAGAGGAGTCCTCTGATTCTTCCGGTAGGGGGAAGCGCTCCCTTAGATCGGCAGCCGATAACTGTGGGGGGGTTGTTTGATTCAACAGTACCCTCACCAGGTCTGTCATTTGGCGAGGGACACCACTGTAGTGGACGTAATCCTCCAGCTCATCCAGGTATTTTTCTGCCTCCGACGGAGACGCCATGAATCCAGCCCGAACTGGGCCTATGCCCGGTAATTCCATCCCGAGGCGATTCAGGTGGGCCCATATCTCGGGTGGGCTGAGGAATTGCCGGTTGACATCCCAAATTTCCCAATATTCCAGGAATATGGCATCCTCTGCCATGTCGATATGACGCAGGCGTTTCCCCGGAGCCTCAGTAGATATCCTACGAAATCCCCTCGGTGGATGCACCTCCGGATGGCCCTGCTATTCCAGAATCACTGGATCCACCTCTGCTGCCATACCCTTGGCCGGTGCAGGTCTCGCCGTCATGGAAACCCCGCTACCGTGAGCGGCCCTAGCTGCCCTCCGACCCCGACCTTTAGATCGAGGAGGCCCATTGTCACTGACCCGAATAGTTGGTTGCTTCAGCATCTCTCCTGGGTAAGAAGCCTCCCAACTGATGGCGTACTCCCTCACCAATCCGAAAGCGGCGGTGGATGGAGGCAGTGAAATCCACATCTTCCCATATTCCCATGTGAACATGAGCCATAGCTGCCTCATCACACACGTGTGCTCCTCGTGACGCACCTCCCAGTAGACCTGCGGGGTCAGCCGCTGGAGGAACCGGAACTGCCTCGCAAACCAATTCGGGGTGTACGGTTTGCAGAGTGGCTCACGATCTATCCGTGTCACCAAAACTCCACCTCGAAAGGCCAGCAGGTAAGCCCGATGTTCTTCCGTTCCCCTCACATCATCAGTAAGTATCCCCGTCAGCAATGGGAAGGGGTGGAAATTAAACTCATCCGCCCTCCACACTCGATTCAGCACCATCGGAATGACTAGTTTGAACGGGAAGCTCCAGACTGCGTTCAGGATGGAGGGGCGGATTTTCGATCCTGGTGGTGAAATGGGGTTTGGATACTCGTAAATCCCCTTGATATGCGCTGAGATCCACCCATACATGAGGTGGAAGGGCCCACATATCTTTGGCGGCTTCTTACACTCGCTAATGTGCCGCAGTATTCAGTACAGTTTGGTGAGCATCGGAATCCCCAGATTGATCCGCTGCCCCATGGCCAACATCGACACCATAATAAACGAGCTGGGTCGTACCCCCATGCTTGTATCCCTCACCGGTAGGATCCAACCACAGATGAGAGCCGCGATGAATGCCGCCAGCCTGACTATCGGCTGTTGTTCAGTGCTGACACTGAAACCCCAAGTCTTCCATTGGCTGTCCTCCAAGACCCGCCAATACGAGTGCCCCTTTCCCCGTTGGGCCGCCCTTGGACAAGTTCGAGGCCTCGGAGGGAACTCTCGATTCTCTGGGAAATTCAGGAAGCATTTGAACCATATCCTAAAGTGGACATCCCTTACTGCCTCCTTGTCCTCTCCAGGGACAAATGCCATCAGTGCTGATGCCAGTCGCGGCATTTGCTCTGTATCCTCCCATGCGCTGATGAAGGGGAGGAACTCATCATTCTTGGCCCCCAAGATCGGGACCCCAAAAATTTGGTGGACATCCCACAGGCTGATTCCCACCTCCCTGTGATTCAGGTGAAAGTTATTGGTCCTAAAAGACCATCTACTCAGTAGTTCCAGCATCAGTTTCTTTGGTTGGTAAATGTGGAATTGGGAGGCCCATGCGGCCTCATACAACCCCACTCTCCTCAGATCGACCCCAAACTCCTCTCATGAGGCGCCTACCCAGTAGGCCCAGGCCCAGTCATCAGTAAATTTTCCGCCCTAGTGCAGGTCCCACTCATCAGACCATCCCTTCTTCGAGTCCTACAAAGTTGCCTTCAACATGGTGAGGTAGAGAGGAGGGGACGTCTCCGGTTGCAGTGGCTTCCCGTCCATATCGTTCACATGGTTATAGAGACAGTCACCGGTGACGGGTGTGAAGTCCTCCCGCGCATGACCATCGGCCGCCCTGAACCATTAGTGCTGGCATGGTGTGCTCCTGAACCAGCAAGATGGTTCGTCCCTACTCGCCTCAGGGATGAAGACGTCATCCCTCAGCCCAAAGCCGTACAATGGCAGTTTCTTGCACTGCGGATAATCCTTCCGACCCTCCGATAGCAGATCTGTCAAAGAAGAGTGGTCTGAGTGGCTTCGGACCATCTCCCCCAGGCCTTGACAGTTGGCCATCTCATCCCGACGAGCAGCATCTGCAAGCACCCCCAATACAGCCTCTTGATGGGCCATTTTGATTCCGGACCTCAAAAAAGAATTTTTTTTCAGATGGATCGCGAAGCTAGACCACGAAGCTGAATCGCGAAGCTGGATCGCGAAGATCTGTCGCGAGATCAAGCCATGATGTCTGGCCGAGGCCGACAAGCAGAAGTTCGCTTGGCACGAACGCGGAGTCGGAGACCCGTGGTTCGCCGCAAAGCTCGATTCACGGAGGGCTGTCGTGGAGTACGAGGAGCTTCGCGAAGTCGAGAGCACAAAAAGACAAGGAATTCATGTGAAGACAAAAGAAGTTGACCCCCCTATTTATAGGCGGCGACCCCGGAGCATCGCGGTGTGCCTCACCCGCGCGGAGCATCGCGGCGCATCCGGATCCGGGGTCCCAGTCAGCACTGCGGTCCCCTTTCGCGGAGCTGCATCGCGAACCACCGACAATTTTGGCAATTTTCCCTCAGACTTCGACCCTTCACCTTCCGCGGCACCAAGTCTGAGGGGGGGGGGCATTTGTTGGTGCCAAAATATGGCCCTAAAGTAAGGTACGGAAAAGACGGTGGGCGCGCTGCCTTGTGATGCACCGACGCGAAGCACCAACGCGAAGCGCCCCGATCATCGCGGTCTCGCGAAGCTCCAGAGGCAGTAATTCTCCATGAACGCATTTTACGTTCATGATCCCGCCGCGAAAATCTAGAGGCAGTAACGCTCCACGAACGCATTTAACGTTCGCGAGCCCGCCGCGATTCTCCAGAGGCAGTAACACTCTGCGAACGCATTTGACGTTTGCGAGCCCGCCGCGAAGCACCTGAGGCGGCGCGCGAGTTCTGCTTCGCGGCGCCCTTTCCCTATAAATACTGGACTCCCCCTGAGTCCCAGGACGGACAATCCGACGTTTCGGCTTCTCCTCTCCCGAATCGCGAAGCACTATTTTCCCCGGGAATCATGATCTCCTCGAGGTATTTCTACTTCGCGAGACTCCTTTGCTTTGTCTCGTTTTGAGCCCCTCTTCCGAGAGGGAAGCCCTTCACGAAGCTCAAGGGAATTCGCGAAGGAAGGGGATTCCCAAGGGAACCCGGGCAACAGCGGAGCACTTATGATTCGCGAAACACCCAACCCATACTAGTGATCCCTATGCTAAGGCAGCATCGCTCCACATCGTGAAGCACACTGCTTCGCAGCACCCTGCTTCGCGAGGCACCCCTTCTTCGCGAGGCAGTGCTCCGCGAATACTGTTCCACTTCACAAAGCACCCTCCACTAACACATATGCCCCATGCTAAGGCCAAGGCACTCTTCTTCACGAAGCACACTCCTTTTCTTGGCAATTCCACTTCCCATATGACCATCTAGGTTCGCACGATGTGATTTCAAAGTCCCATGGATAATACCACTCGTAGCGTAGATTCGCCTAATGATTCTTCGCATAGGCACGCTAACGGCTATTGCTTCTTCGCATAGTCATTCAAACGTGGACCCTTTGATGGTTCGTTCCACAACCCCCCTTGACTATGGCCTTACTGGTACCTTCCCTTCCCCAAGGACCAGAGGGTACCAGTTATGTAAGTCCTAGGGGTGCGGAGTGAACCCACCTCATCCGAGCTGCAGGACGTTAAACTGCCAAGCACCACCTCCTCAACACATGACGTTAAACTGTTACCCGACCTCGTGCCTCTCACGAAGGGTCCCCCCAGCTCGAACATTCTTTATACCACTCGTCTCCATAAGAATGGAATCACCCATCCACAAGGGATGATATCCTCCTTATTAGAGTGGCATATGTTCATAGGAGAAGGGCGACCCTAGTTCCCCAACGGATGGCTGCACCTTTTCATCTCTGTACTTCCCCACTACCAAGGTCAGTGGAGGGCGTGATAGGGAATGAGGCACCTCCCATCATTGGTGCCAAATCCCTCTTTTGCTGTGCTTTGTCGCACTCTGGGCCTCCATCACAGAGTAAGTCCCAGCACCATGGGCCGCCTAACGCATAAGCCCCTCTTCGCTTCTCACGGATGCATCCTTCGCGACGTGATCGTCAGGTCCTTGCAACCTCTTGTTTCTCACACCAATCATGACTCACGTGGGATTAGAGTGAGCACCGACCCTGACCCCCACCCATAGAGAACTATGAGGACTTTGATCCATGTCAAGGCATGGTACGTAGGAAGCCTCCATGAGGTTCAAGCCACATTGCTCGTTCATTCATTCACGTCGAGTATCGCCCTTTTCCAGCATGAAGTTAAACTGTATGCCCCCCTTGTCTTGCATGACATGAAACTGCACACCCATTCCCACCTGAACTACGAGGTCTTTGATCCATGTCAAATCATGGTACGTAGGAAGCCTTCCAGAGGTTCAAGCCCACCACTCATTGGACCAAGGTCCACCTTCACGTCGGTCTGCTGACAAAGCCCCCATATGAACTACGAGGTCTTTGATCCATGTCAAGGCATGGTACGTAGGAAGCCTTTCTGACGTTCAAGCCACCCATCATCATTCATGTCGAGTTCTACCTTCGTCCAGCATGACTTTAAACTGCATCCTAGTCCGACGGCAAGCCGTTGTGACTAACTCAAACTATGAGGTCTTTGATCCATGTCAAGGCATGCTACGTTGGAAGCCTCTACGAGGCTCAAACAGACCATCTGGTCATTCCAACTTCATTCACATCGGTTCACCCCCGTCCCGCATGACGTTAAATTGTATTCCACAATTTGAACTACGGGGACTTTGATCCATGTCAAGTCATGGTACGTAGGAAGCCTTCCAGAGGTTCAAGCCCAACAATCATTGGCCCACACCGTCTCCTTGTCGGTGTGCGAAGACCCCATTTTCACCTGAACTACGAGGACATTGATCTATGTCAAGGCATGGTATGTAGGAATCCTCCCAGAGATTCAATACCATCCCCCATCAGATCAAGGTCCCTCATTTACGTCGGTTCACCGACACCCACCGCCCATCGTTTATTCACGTCAGGGTTTGCTACCGTCCCGCATGACGTTAAACTGTATTCCATCAATCCTTTGAACTACGAGGTCTTTGATCCATGTCAAGGCATGGTACATAGGAAACATCCCCGAGGTTCAAGCCCATCTCTCATCGGACCAAGGTCTACCTTCACGCCGGTACGCTGACGACATCCATCGGACCAAGGTCCACCTTCACGTCGGTACGCTGACGATGCCCATCGGACCAAGGTCTAACTTCATGTTGGTTCGCTGATGACATTCATCGGGCCAAGGTCCACTTTCATGTCGGTTTACCGGCACCATTCCGAACTACGCGGACTTTGATTTCCTATCACGGGGATACGTAGGAGGCCTCTTCATGGCTCAAGCCTAACTTCACCGTTGCCCCTGCGATGGTCCCATTCCACTCCCCCTCCACTCCATTCATCCACTTATCACCCATCCCGAGTCACGCCCGGACCGTCATATCTTGGTGAGACCATGTCGGTACACTCCTCTTCACAGCCGCCCATGGGCTGGCAACGGTATCGGTATCCCCTCAAGGGAAATCCCTCAATCCGATCTATCCTAGCTAATGCTCCGGTTTGGTTTTTCCGTCTCCGCTGGACATTAAACTCGCGGCGTACCCTGTGTTAAACACGGTAAGCTGAGGAAAACCTCAGATATGTGTCTATGACATATAATTCCCCGCGCTCGATGTGGGATGCCTCGGGCTTCTATATCCTCGAGAAGCCCTGTGACCAGGGATAATAGACAGACATGCTAGGTTCCCCAGCATCCAGACACGCTACTGATGCCTCAATGTAACTACTCCCCCGACTGAAGGTTGCTGCCCGGACCGGACCCTTTGGAATGTCCTGATAGAAGCAGTGTAATTAACTGGCGTTCATGGAAACATGGCACTGGTAAGCGTTTCACGAACTACGTATGAAATATAAGAGGGAGACCCGGACTGGGTGACGAGTTATGAGGAGGAATCCACAGAAGGAAGAACCGACATCCCATCATCCTGTTTCGATCAAGGAGAAGACGTCCCTGAATAAGGTGCGAATGCCACCCGCCTTTGGAATGCGGGAATGCGGGGCAACAAGCGCAGCACGTCCTCATCCTCCGCGGACGGATGCGCGCGCGCCCCGGCGAAAGCGTCAGAAATAGTATCAACACCTTTCATAGTTAAAATTTATTTTTAATAAGATATTTCACACCAATTTTCATATGGATCTTTATAAAACCCTATATGTTAAGAAGTGTATAACTCCAACATGCTAAAATAATTTTATAGAAGTTATGATATTGTTACCTGATTTACATATGGATATGGTAGAGAAGGTTAGATCAAATCAACAACACATACGAGAATCTAAAATTTGATAAATAAAATTATGCTAATAATCCTCAGAATGATTTAGAGTATGTTGTGGGTGAGAATTTATTACAGTGAATATATCCCTAGAATAGAGTAGTGAGATTTGGAAAGAAGTGAATGAAAATATATAGTTCTATTATTCCTTTTCAAATTAAAGATCTTATACAAAAGGTTGTTTATTGATTGTTTCTTACACTAAATATCTATGAACTTCATAATGTGTTCGATGTACCTTTTATCCAGATATATATAGGTAATCCTTAACATGTACTAAAATCAAATGTTGTACTACTTTTGAATTGTACTTATTTTTATAAAAAATTGCTAGTGTTTTTTTATCATAGATATAATGTAATAAAAAATTAGACCAATATCATTGTTAATGTTTTTTTGTTGTAACAACCAATTTAGGGAAGCAATGTTGGAACATGAGGTTTCTATGAGGTTGAGTTATGATTAACTATTTTTATCTGATTAAATATTTTATATATATCAATTAGTTTTATTGGGGGTAAAATCTAACACCCCATCAGTATTATAAAATATTTATTTTTAAATAATTTTATTTATTCGGTAGCTTTTGTTGCACGCAAAAACACACTTAAAAAAACATCAGAACATTATTAAAATAATATGTGTCCATTATCACCATAATATTAGTTATGATATTATTAATAGTCATATCTAAGAATAAAAAATATATACTCTATAAATGTATATAATAAATTCATGATAATAATTCAAATAAAAAATTATTCTAAAATAAGAGTGTTGTTTTTATAAAAATAATGATTTTTGTGTAAAAAAATGTTATATCAATATATTAAAATAATACACATTTCTTAATGATATTAATTTAATTGATATATTATTTAATTTTCCCAATATTTTATACATTCAAAGAATATTTTTCTAATCATGGGATAATAACAAATCCATGTTTAGGATTACAAATCTATTTGTATTAAAATATAGTATTTGACACATTTTGTGCACTTACATTCATGTAATTTTTTCCATTTACATGTATTTATTTTGATTAAATTTAAAAAATATTTATAATAATATTTTTTAATTTTGGTAATTATTCCCTCTTTTATATATGTTCAATAAGAATAATATGCATAGTACAATTTATCACCATAGAAAATGTAAAATAAGGTTAATCTAGTATAAAACTAAGTGATAAGATCATAATTATTCATCCTTATTCTTATTGGAGAGATTAAATTAGACCCTTAACACCTATAGTCTGATATTTTGTTATTTAATTGAAAATTTTCCATGAAAATTACTTATATTGTCACGACCCCCTCCCCACAATGTGTACCCCTCCTGGGCCAGCAATGTGAGAAGGGAGATAATGACCCCCGAGTCCCACCTCCAGTAGGCCCCGGGTTGGCGACTAGCACCGAGGGTATAATAAACATACAAATGGGAGGCATTACCCTCTAAGAGAACACATGCAGAAGAGAGAGATAGAATAGAATCCAATCAACTCCAACTCATAATATAAATATAAAAGAAACCCAAGTACATATAAGAAATGTCATGCAAAAGTAATACAACTGAAAGGGAAAACTAAAAGTACCCAAGAGAAAGTAAAACGACAGCGACCACAAGCCCGAACAGCTCCTCCTCCAACCGCAAGGTAGTAGTAACCAGCTTGATCTCCAACCTGCTCCAAGTGACCTGAAAAACAGTTTATATGTACATAGTGTGAGTATAATAGTATACTCAGTAGGATCCTCCCCAAGACTCTCATGCAAAAGTAAAGAAAGCATGCTAAAGCCCAGTGAACAACAAGTGAAACTAACTCGTCACCTAAACAGGTATACTATGTTCCCAACCTCACCATGGCTACTCTCACCAAGTAACGCATACAAGAATATAGCATATATTAAAGAATATCAAGGGTACCCCGCTACTACTTCCCCACTGGTTTGCCCCTTTGCCCCAACGACATACGTCCTGTGAATCTCTCTCCAAAGGCTTGCCCGTAGACACCTGGGCTAAGCTCCACAATCTGCACCTCGTGCACCACAAAGGCTTGCCCGAAGACACCTGGGCGAAGCACCACACCGTCCTCACAACCAAAAGTAACCAGGTAATTTCCGGGAGCCACCACAGCTCGCATAACGTGTATCATACGTCGGGTATAATACCTCAAGCCATTACAGCCCATACTCTGAGTAAGGATCCTCAAGCCATCATAGCATATACACGTTACACCTATAATAGTCCGTAGGATACTATATCTAGAATATATGTGTGTGAATATCCACAAGCCATTACAGCCCTCTACACACATATATGGGGCAACTAACCACTGTGACTCATGGCACAAGTATCTACCAAGATAAGAGAGCGGGGCCAAAGGGGGTAGTCAGCCATTCAACCTCCCATCAGAATGTTGGGGAAAATACCCCCCCCCCCCCCAGAGCTCAGAACCCCCTGGGTGTCAGTTTCCCTTACCGACAGGGTGGAGTAGAGTATAGAAACACAAAAAGTACAGAATATATAGGTAACTCACATCCACACTATGGGAATTACCTAGTCTTAGATACAACTGCAGCTAACGTCTCTCAGACTCCAGGTTGCTACTTCAAAGACTAGGTATCCTACAAGCACACAACCATTTGAAGAGCTTTATTAGATTACTCCATTCTCATTTTATCAGTTCCACTGTACGTTAATTAATTCTTTAAACATTAATTAAGATTGAACAATTCCACATTAAACTGAAATGGCATCACATTCAAAAACAACTGCTCCTTTTTAAGATTCACATCACCTTTAAATTCCAGCATCTCCATCCCCGTGGATTTTCACCATTTAATCAAACATTCATTACAGAATTACTTTTCCACATTCCCAGGCATTCTAGAAAAGCATCCTATGCGTCTAAACACAAAGTAGGATCAACACGGTGAATAGATATACTATCCGTCGAGTCTTTGCCGCCTATAGAAAGAGCATATACCCATTCTCCCTCGAGAGGCTAAACACGGAAAGCATATGGAATACCCCGCGCGTCTTCACCTCCTTCGGAAGAAGGGTAGCAAGACCAGCTGCCTTGAGCAGTGCGGAAAAGCAAAGCAGATTAACATTCAAGAAAACTGTAGGTAACCAGCAACCACATCCATCCCATTCCATCACCCCTGAAGTCCTCCCCGACACCCACATGCATAAACTGATGCATCTCGCCACTCTAGGCGTCATCTGCTGCCATAACCACAAGGCCTCCATGCCTCCACATATCACAACAACCATCCAGGCTCACATCACAGCACAAGCAGCAGGAAAACAAACATCACATCATGGGCTCTTGACCCTTTAACAAACAAGAGGGTAACTCAGAACCCTTTTAGAAATTCCCACATAATCTGTTCTCTAATCCATATTGAATTAACAGATTTGTTATTCATAGGTTCCAATCATGGATACCTAATCAGTAAGCTATCACAATTAAACAAACATGCTTACTTCCCTAATTTGATTATCCTCAAATTAGAACTACAAAAACGGCAACAACCAGATTAATTTACATGCCTCTTTATCTTTATCCAATTAATTTAAAATTAATTCCGGCTTTATGTTCGTTATCAATTTCTATCAAGAACGAACAATGAAACAAAGAAACATAGATATCAATATATCTAGGAAAACACGAGGCAAACCGTTATCACGGTATAAAGCAACAACATGTGATCAACCAATTCTTTTAATCCGGTTCAAGTATTTAATTAGGTCAATTTCATTGTGATCCAAAGGAATAAATCATGCTAATTCTACGATTGCACATATAAAATTATAGAATCCATGAATCCCCTACCTCGAAGAGTTCTTGACGTCCTTTATCCAAACAACAGGTCACGATCCTCCCATCGTGACAACCGCATCCACCGGAGGATGCTTATATCGAAGATTGATCGACACGGCTCGGTTGCATCCAACAGAGCAGAACTGATCCTAGGAGTAAAGGTTGATTGTGCAACTCCTACGGAAAGGATCGTAAGGTTCTAGCGTCTCTTAGCCGAGAACAAAGGAAAAGAACAAGGGAGAATGATATCTCGTCCCTTTTTTTAAGATTTAACGAGGCGACGGTTTAAGATCCGGTTAATTCTCCATTAAAAACGGATCGCATTAACCCACGCGGTTTGACCAAGTAAAACATTCCAAGCCTTAAGAATAATTAATATAGGATTATGGAATTTTAATCGGCCTTAAGAACCCTTAAAATAAGGATTTAAAAGTATTTTACGTCAAAGGAAACGTAAAAAGGGGCAAAACTGTAGGAGTCTGGAAACACTGTTCACCCACCGTTACTGTACATGAAACTGATCTGTGAAACCGATCTGTGAGACTGATCTGTGAAACCGATCTGTGAAACTGATCTGTCACACCGATCCGTGAAACTGATCTGTCACACCGATCTGTGAAACGGATCTGTCCCACCGATCTGTGAAACCGATCTGTGAAACCGATCTGTCACACCGATCTGTGAAACCGATCTGTCACACCGATCTGTGAAACCGATCTGTCACACCGATCTGTGAAACCGATCTGTCACACCGATCTGTGAAACTGATCTGTGACACCGATCTGTGAAAACGATCTGTCAGACCGATCTGTGAAACCGATCTGTCACACCGATCTGTAAAACTGATCGGTGAGACCGATCTGTTACTGTTCATAAAACTGGAAACACTGTTCACAGAACTGGAAAATTGGCAAAGTGTTGGGGATAAGTCCCCTTGGCCTCCCGGAACACCTCCAACACCAAAATTCCACAAAGTAATGGACCGGAGAGGTCCGGGCCATTACATTAGATACCTATCAAAACATTCTCGTCCTTGAGAATTAAAAACCAACCCAGAAGAAAAGAGGGGTCCGAACAACCACCCCATAAGATACCTCTCAGGGGAAAACCACCATGAGTTGTTCGAAAGCTGGAACAAAACTACGACATCCGGGAGTATGGGAACAAACAATCCATACCCAAACAATTCAAACATAACATCACATCAAAGGTACATAAATAAAACATGAAAGATCTAACCAGAGAGGAAACATCATTACATGAAAGGAGTTAAAATTTGAACAACTCTGGGTACTGAGAACGTATCTGTGACTCACGCTCCCAGGTACTCTCCTCCATGCCACTGTGTCGCCACAAGACACGAACTAAGGGGATAGAATGCCCACACAACACCTTCTCTTTGTGGTCTTGGATCTCCACAGGTCGCTCCTCGAAGGTTCCATCATCATCAATATCGATCTCTCCCCAATCGATAACATGAGATTCATCATGAAGATAACGATGGAGCTGTGATACATGGAAAACATCATGTATCCGACTCATATGAGGGGGAAGTGATACTCGATACGCCATAGCTCCAACACGAGCCAACACCTCGAAAGGCCCAATAAACCGGGGAGAAAGCTTACTTCCACGACCAAACCTCTGCTTCCCACGACGGGGAGTCACCTTTAGAAACACATGATCCCCAACATTAAACTCTAACGGTCTCATTCTTTGATCAGCATAAGATTTCTGACGATCTTGTGCAGTCTTCATCCTCTCACGAATCACTTGAACCATCTCTGTCGTATTCTGCACTAGTTCTAGTCTGAGAATTGCGGACTCTCCGACCCCAGTCCAGCACAACGGAGAACGACATGGCCGGCCATACAAGGCTTCAAACGGCGCCATGCCAATGGTAGAGTGAAAACTATTATTGTAAGCGAACTCTACCAAAGGTAAGTGCTTTTTCCATGAACCTCCAAAATCAAGAACACAAGAGCGCAACATGTCTTCAAGAGTCTAGATTGTTCGCTCTGTCTGACCATCCGTTTGAGGATGAAAAGCAGTGATAAGGCATTGTTGAGAGCCAAAATCATGCTGGAGACCTCTCCACACCCTAGAGGTAAAACGAGGATCTCGATCAGCAATGATCGTCTTAGGAACTCCGTAAAGCCTCACCACCTCCTCCAGATACTGCCTCGACAAAACCTCCACTGAGCTCGACTCCTTGATTGCTATGAAGTGGGCCGATTTAGTTAAACGATCCACTACCACCCATATAGCATCATGTCCTCCCGGAGCACTAGGTAAACCTGTAACAAAGTCCATTGAGATGTCCTCCCACTTCCATTGAGGAATCTCTATGTGCTGGAGAAGACCACCAGGAACACGGTGTTAGGCCTTCACCTTCTGGCAGACTAAAATTGAGACACACATTCTGCAACTGTACGCTTCATCCTAGGCCACCAAAACTGACTCCTTAAGGATCAGTACATCTTCGTCACACCAGGATGTACCGCCAAGGGTGAACTATGGAACTCTCGGAGAACCGTCTCGCGCATCGCCAAGGGAACAAAAATCCTGCCAAGATACAACACTCGGTGTTGTTCATCCTCCGACCAACCATCAGGGGCCTCCCCACAAACAACTCTGTCTCTCCAAACTTCCACCTCTAGATCACCCAACTGAGACTCTTCCACCTTCTGCATCAAGGATGACTGCACCGTCATCTGGAAAAGACAACCTCTTCCCCCAACTTCTCCCATATCAAGATGCAAAGCTGATAGCTCTTCCATCACTCTCCAGGAATCACCAGATTCACGCACAACATCATTAAGTGACTTTCGGCTTAGTGCATTAGCTACAACGTTCCCTTTTCCAGGTGTATTCGATATTTCAAATTCGTATTCCTGCAAGAACTTCATCCACCGACACTGCCTCAAGTTCAAGTCACGTTGGGAGAAAACATACCTCAAACTCTTATGATCGGTGAAAACCACAAAGTGCTCACCAATGAGGTAATGTCTCCACAACTTCAGAGCAAACACCACGGCTGCCAACTCAAGATCATGGGTGGCGTAGTTGCATTCATGGGGACGAAATTGTCGGGACCCATAACAAACAACTGACCTCTGCTGCATGAGAACACAGCCTAACCCCAGATGTGAAGCATCACAGAAAACATCAAACTGGACTCCCTCTGCTGGAAGACAAAGGACTGGAGCACTTACCAACTTCTCCTTTAGATACTCGAAAGCTGTCTGACACTGATCAGTCCATATGAACGCTTGATCCTTCCTGGTCAAAGCATTCAGAGGAGTCGCAACTTAGGAGAAATTGGCTACAAACCTCCTATAATAGCCTGCAAGACCAAGGAAACTTCGCACCTCTGACACAGTCTTGGGGGATTCCCAAGACACCACTGCTTCTACCTTCGAAGGATCCACAGCTACTCCCTGTTGGGACACAACATGCCCTAAGAAACGAACTTCTCAAGCCCAGAACTCACACTTGGACAACTTCCCAAACAACCGATGTTGGCGAAGAACTCCCAAAATGGCTCGTAGATGCTCTTCATGCTCTTCTTCAGATGTGGAGTACAAAAGGATGTCATCGATGAAGACCACAACAAACTTGTCCAGGAATTCATGGAACACAGCATTCATCAACCCCATGAAAACAGCTGGAGCATTCGTCATGCCGAATGGCATTACAACAAACTCATAATGCCCATGACGACAACGGAAAGCAGTCTTCGGGATATCCTCATCCTTTACACGCATCTGATGATATCCTGACCGCAATTAGATCTTTGAGAACCAACTTGCACCCTTCAGTTGATCGAATAGGTCATCAATCCGCGGGAGAGGATAGCAGTTCTTTATTGTCACTTAGTTTAACTGATGATAATTGACACACAACCGCAAACTGCCATCAGCCTTTTTCACAAACAAAACTGGTGCACCCCAAGGTGACACACTTGGCCGAACAAAACCACACTACAACAGACCATCGAGCTGAATACGTAGCTCTCGTAACTCTGAAGGGGCCATCCTATATGGAGACATAGAGATAGGAGACTCTCCTGGCTGTAGCTCGATCCCAAACTCGATCTCTCGTCGAGGGGGTAAGGATACAACCTCTTCTGGAAAGACATCAGGGTACTCCTCTACGACCCTAGGAAACACCAACTGTTGAACCTCTGAAGAACTCAGCATCATCCTAGCCATCATGGATGATAAGGATGAAACTCATCTATGACTCATCCGAGGATCTATCTCACCAACAAACACTACTTCCTCTCCATCTTCATCAAAGAAAATGACCTTCTTCCTGTAGCAATCCACAATAGCTTGCACCGAATATAACCAATCCATGCGGAGGATGACATCATATGGTTGTATTCGTAAACATAGGAAATCTCCCCAAGAGTGGTGCTTCCCCAACACTAGCTCACAGTCTCTACATACTTCAAACAAGCTAGCTCGACCTCCAACTGGCGTAGTCAACGCAAAGGGAACTGGAAGCCTCTCTACCTCAAGTCCCAAAGCGTGGACAAGGGTAGGGGATATAAAGGAGTGTGTCGCTCCTGAATCAAACAAGGCATACACCATGGTAGAAAACAAGAAAAGGGTACCTCGGACGACGTCTGGCTCTCCTGGAGCTGGCAACGCTAGAGCATGAAGCTGACCACGACCACCTCCACGGCCTCTCTGACCCTGATGACAACCACCACCACGGCCACGCTCTGCTCTCTGAGGACGGGGAGCGTCATGGGGCTGTCCTCTGCCTGCTCCATCTACCCTCTGGTGATCTAAAGCTGGTGTAACCTGCTACTGCTGCCTCGAATGGAACTGCCTCAACGGAGGAACCTGGAGTGGAGCTCCTGGTTCACGATGACTGCTCTGAAAAGTCGGGCACTCCCGCTACTGATGACCATGACCACCACAAGAAAAACAAGCGCCTGATCCCTTGGCATAGGCATGAGAGTTTCTACCTCTGGAGAAACGAGATGGGAAGGGCTGGGACCTACCCCCAGGTGAACGGAAACTCTTCTGTCCTAAAAACCGGGAACCCCGGACCACAGCCCTGCTTCGTGAGGAATCATGACGATTCCCCTCTTGTGAGGATCCATTCCTGGCCAAAGTCCTTTCAACAACCTATGCCCTCGCCAGCACCTCTAGATATGTCTTCAGCATAAATGGGGTGACCTGGCGCTGGATCTCTGGATGCAAAGCCTCCTCGAAATGCCTCGCCCTGGCCTCATCATCTGGTAATAGGTCTAAAGCATATCTTAGAAGGTTCCTAAAACGGATTCCAAACTCTCGAACACTGGAGCTCCCCTGTCGAAGGGTGAGTAGCTCCTGGCGACTGGACGCCTTCGCATTTGATGAAAGAAACTCGACTCTAAACCTGTCTCGAAACTCCTCCCATGAGATTGCTAACTCCTCACGATCCCAAAGGAACAAGAACCACCACTGTCTCGCTGCTCCACGCAACATCGTCACAACCAAGGACACCCAGTTTTCCTTCCGAGCACGAATCGAACTGAAGCCTATCTCGACCTACTCCAACCAGTCTTTTGTGACTACATCTGAAACGGAGCCCTCGTACTTCTGTAGACTCTAGCGCTGAAACTCTCGAAGTGTCTTCCTCCAAGTGTCATCGTCGTCAACCTATACCCGACGGTGATATGCTGGAACAGCCTGCTGGGCACCTTCTGCGCAAACCTGACGAGGACGTCGACCTGGAGCCATACCTGTAAAATAACAACTGTTAGAGCACCTAAGCCTGGAATATGGAAGACTCAACATTAATTAATTAATTATTCTGTTTTATTAATTTTAGGTTACCTATCCCAAGGTCTACCCATTCAAACACAGGCGCAAAGAATAATGATGCATGATCCTTTCCTAGGTCTCTACCCTGCAACCAGTATCACTTTGTTTAGTAGCCATCGTAAACTTAAAGGTCCGTGCAACAGATCATAGGGGGCCCTGAATGCCTATGTCTCTGCCGGTCTCCAGTGTTTACCCCACTTGCTAAACATGAATGACACTGTTGCCCTACCATCCCATGCATCCTCCCCTGTGCCTAACTCCAAACTCAATCCTATCCCTCAACCAGACCTCTGATACCACTCTGTCACGACCCCCTCCCCACAAAGTGTACCCCTACTGGGCCGGCAATGTGAGAAGGGAGATAATGACCCCCGAGTCCCGCCTCCAGTAGGCCCCGGGTTGGAGACTAGCACCGAGGGTATAATAAACATACAAATGGGAGGCATTACCCTCTAAGAGAACACATGCAAAAGAGAGAGATAGAATAGACTCCAATCAACTCCAACTCATAACTGAAATATAAAAGAAACCCAAGTACATATATGAAATGTCATGCAAAAGTAATACAACTGAAAGGGAAAACTAAAAGTACCCAAGAGAAAGTAAAACGACAGCGACCACAAGCCCGAACAACTCCTCATCCAACCGCAAGCTAGTAGTAACCAGCTTGATCTCCAACCTGCTCCAAGTGACCTGAAAAACAGTTTATATGTACATAGGGTGAGTATAACAGTATACTCAGTAGGATCCTCCCCAAGACTCTCGTGCAAAAGTAAAGAAAGAATGATAAAGCCCAGTTAACAACAAGTGAAACTAACTCGTCACCTAAACAAGTATACTATGTTCCCAACCTCACCATGGCTACTCTCACCAAGTAACGCATACAAGAATATAGCATATATTAAAGAATATCAAGGGTACCCCACTACTACTTCCCCACTGGTTTACCGCTTTTCCCCAATGACATACGTCCTGTGCATCTCTCTCCAAAGGCTTGCCCGCAGACACCTAGGCTAAGCTCCACAATCTGCACCTCGTGCACCACAAAGGCTTGCCTGCAGACACCTGGGCGAAGCACAACACCGTCCTCACAACCAAAAGTAACCAGGTAATTTTCGGTAGCCACCACAGCTCGCATAACGTGTATCATACGTCGGGTATAATACCTCAAGCCATTACAGCCCATACTCCGAGTAAGGATCCTCAAGCCATCATAGCCTATACATGTTACACCTATAGTAGTCCGTAGGATACTATATCCAGAATATATGTGTGTGAATAACCACAAGCCATTACAGCCCTCTACACACATATATGGGGCAACTAACCACTGTGCCTCATGGCACAAGTATCTACCAAGAGAAGAGAGCGGGGCCAAAGGGGGTAGTCAGCCATTCAACCTCCCATCAGAATGTTGGGGAAAACACCCCCCCAGGGCTCAGAATCCCCAGGGTGTCAGTTTCCCTTACCGACAGGGTGGAGTAGAGTATAGAAACAAAACAAGTACAGAATATATAGGTAACTCACATCCACACTATGGGCATTGCCTAGTCTTAGATACAACTGCAGCTAACGTCTCTCAGACTCCAGGCTTCTACTTCAAAGACTAGGTATCCTACAAGCACACAACCATTTGAAGAGCTTTATTAGATTACTCCATTCTCATTTTATCAGTTCCACTGTACGTTAATTAATTCATTAAACATTAATTAAGAATGAACAATTACACATTAAACTGAAATGGCATCACATTCAAAAACAACTGCTCCTTTTTAAGATTCAAATCACCTTTAAATTCCAGCATCTCCATCCCTGTGGATTTTCACCATTTAATCAAACATTCATTACAGAATTACTTTTCCACATTCCCAGGAATTCTAGAAAATCATCATATGCTTCTAAACACAAAGGAGGCTCAACACGGTGAATAGATATACTATCCGTCGAGTCTTTTCCACCTATAGAAAGATCATATACCTATTCTCCCTCGAGAGGCTAAACACGGAAAGCACGTAGCATACCCCGCGCGTCTTCACCTCCTTCAGAAGAAGGGTAGCAAGACCAGCTGCCTTGAGCAGTGGGGAAAAGCAAAACAGATTAACATTCAAGAAAACCGTAGGTAACCAGCAACCACATCCATCCTATTCCATCACCCCTGGTGTCCTCCCCGACACCCACATGCATAAACTGATGCATCTCGCCACTCTAGGCGTCATCTGCTGCCATAACCACAAGGCCTCCATGCCTCCACATATCACAACAACCATCCAGGCTCACATCACTGCACAAGCAGCAGGAAAACAAACATCATATCATGGGCTCTTGACCCTTTAACATACAAGAGGGTAACTCAGAACCCTTTTAGAAATTCCCACATAATCTGTTCTCTAATCCATATTGAATTAACAGATTTGTTATTCGTAGGTTCCAATCATGGATACCTAATCAGTAAGCTATCAAAATTAAAAAAACATGCTTACTTCCCTAATTTGATTATCCTCAAATTAGAACTACAACAACGGAAACAACCAGATTAATTTACATGCCTCTTTATCTTTAGCCAACTAATTAACAATTAATTCCGGCTTTATGTCCGTTATCAATTTCTATCATGAACGAAAAATGAAACAAAGAAACATAGATATCACTATATCTAGGAAAACACGAGGAAAACCATTATCACGGTATAAAGCAACAACATGCGATCAACCAATTCTTTTAATCCGGTTCAAGTATTTAATTATGTCAATTTCATTGTGATCCAAAGGAATAAATCATGCTAATTCTACGATTGCACATATACAATTAGAGAAGCCATGAATCCCCTACCTCGAAGAGTTCTTGACGTCCTTTATCCACACAATAGGTCACGATCCTCCCCTCGTTACAACTGCATCCACCGGAGGATGCTTATATCGAAGATTGATCGACACGGCTCGGTTGCATCCAACAGAGCAGAACTGATCCTAGGAGTAAAGGTTGATTGTGCAACTCCTATGGAAATTATTGAAAGGTTCTAGCGTCTCTTAGCCGAGAACAAAGGAAAAGAACAAGGGAGAATGATATCTCGTCCCTTTTTTTAAGATTTAACGAGGCGACGGTTTAAGATCCGGTTAATTCTCCATTAAAAACGGATGGCATTAACCCACGCGGTTTGACAAAGTAAAACATTCCAAGCCTTAGGGATAATTAATAAGGATTATGGCATTTGAATCGGCCTTAAGAACCCTTAAAATAAGGCTTTAAAAGTATTTTACGTCAAAGGAAACGTAAAAAGGGGCAAAACTGTAGGAGTCTGGAAACACTGTTCACCCACCGTTACTGTACATGAAACCGATCTGTGAAACCGATCTGTGAGACTGATCTGTGAAATCGATCTGTGACACTGATCTGTCACACCGATCTGTGAAACTGATCTATCACACCGATCTGTGAAACCGATCTGTCACACCGATCTATGAAACCGATCTGTGAAACAGATCTGTCACACCGATCTGTGAAACCGATCTGTGAAACAGATCTGTCACTCCGATCTGTGAAACCGATCTGTCAGACCGATCTGTGAAACCGATCTGTCACACCGATCTGTGAAACTGATCGGTGAGACCGATCTGTCAGACTGATCGGTGAGACCAATCTGTCAGACCGATCGGTGAGACCGATCTGTTACTGTTCATAAAACTGGAAACATTGTTCACAGAACTGGAAAATTGGCAAAGTGTTAGGGATAAGTCCCCTTGGCCTCCCGGAACACCTCAAACACCAAAATTCCACAAAGTAATGGACCGGAGAGGTCCGGGCCATTACATATATAATATTCAAATCAAATGAAGTGACAAAATATATCTCAATTAGTTTTAAATAACATGTATATGTTCACATAGGGAAAACTGTTTGTTATTAATTAATATCAATTTAAATTTTGTTCCTAAATGAATTTATGGTAATTTATTTATTAGTTTTGTGAAGTAAATAATTACTTTAAATAATTACACAACAATGTAATTACTCAATTAATGATAAAATAATATATAATATATTAAAAGTACTAATTGTATTATAATTTGACATAATTATGTTGATAAAAGAATATTATATATGAACATGTCATCTCTATGATGTGTTAAATAATTATATTGAATTATATCTATTTCTGGATGCTATTAAATTCATATTAATGAATAATATCAAAGTTGACAATAATCAAATTTTATGAAAATAATATTTTAATAAATTATTTAAAAACCATAAAAATGTTTAATAAGGACATACGAGAAAATATATTGTCAAAATATCATCCATTATCCATTTATTAGTCAATTGTTACCATATATTTAATTTTATTTCCATTCATGTATGAAAAATATGATACCTTGGTTAATGCTAAACTTGTTAATTAATGGGTTAAACAAAGGGATATTATTATATATTGCAGCTAATGTAATTCCACACGCTTAAACATTATTTATTTTTGAGATAAGTCAATAATTTGTCTTTAATTAATATCCAGTATATTTTCAGGTTTAGAGATTTGGGGAATTAGGTCATACCACATACCTAACATCTTTAATATTACAAGTAGACAGTTCTACTCATTATACATTTTTTTAAACAAAAACGTTTTAAAAGGAAACATAACATCATTTTATGTTTAAACAATATCACTTTACATTCATCCCATACATGACTATATTCTTCTTTATGTCCTATGATAAACATTTCAAAATTTTGGATGACCATAAAAAATCTCAGTAATGGATCTATAATGAAATAAAACTGTTAGTCTAGGGATAACATGAAAACCATGAATACATTATCATAAAGTAATAATTTTTAAACTTAATGAAGTAGTAAATATAATTCAATTAATATATTCTCATTAAATACCCTTTTGTAACAAAAAAAATTACCATAAATCTTATAAAAATCAACATATCGCATATAAAGGTAACTTGGGACATAAACATACATGAATGAAATAACCATATGGTTGACTTCCACATGTATCACTAAATGGAATAGCCAAACGGCTGACTTCCATACCCAATGCATTGGAGGTTATAACGTAACCACCCATCCTTGGTAAATCACGGAACTCCCCGTCATTTGTTTAATCATGTCACCACCCATCATTGGTTAATCACACAACCACCCGTCAAATGTCCAAGTAACATTATATAATTATAACACATAAAATATTGAAAATAACAACATTTCACTAATAAAAATTCCCTTACAATCACAAAAAATAATTTCAAGATATTGAAATAATCAATACATTTCAATAACTATTTTCAATACCAAAACAACCAAAAAGGGAATAAGTGGGTTATTTTCCTTTTTAAAACAATAAGTATTATATAAGAATCCAAATATAAAATTACTATTATGGTAGTGAGGATGTCATTGTCTCAGTATACATTAAAAATATTCCATTTTTTGTTTAGTAAAATTATTCATAGAAAAAAGAATCTATTTGAATGAAATTAAAAGTCAAAGGGGTTTATCATGCACTGTGTAAAAGAAGAAGGTGTATTTTACCAAAATTATGCCTCAATGAAAGTAGATTTTGATGAAATACCTTAATAATATTGCATCAATGATGTAAGATTTTATCAATAGGGTGATTATGTGTAGAGATATTAGATCAAAACAAAATATAAGTGGAAATTACAGAATAAATAAACAAATAGTGACTCCACAAAGAATCATTTCACAATATAACCAATGAAGTTTTTATAAAACCCAATGAGTAGAAATTGAGTTTATAAATTCCATTACAAAAATTCTACAGCCTAACGACATCACATAAAAAATCATAAAATAATTTGATGAAATATAAAAGGTTCCCTAAACACATGGAGATTAAATGTACAACAATAAAGATATATAATAACATATAAAAATATAAGAATATGGAAATTAAAAGACATAACATAAACTAATTCTTTGATTAAAAGCGGAGGGTGAAAGGTACCCTTACAGAGATCATTTGGTTAATAAAATAGATAGATTATGTGAATTCACTATAAATCCAAAACAAATCAAGTATAAATACTAGAAAATATATCAAATTTAATTTCTAACATAATCATAGCATAATATTACCCATATGTAAAATATCAGCCCCATGAATGGAAATTGGGTTAAGTGGTTCACTTAAATTATGCATGACTTGTCTTGTTCATTCTTTATCTCAGTGAATAATAAAATTATGTTAATTTATAATTGATTCATAACATTTTTCACATTTATTTTTCATTTTATACCAATCATTATCTCTCAATTATAATCATATAATTATTCATGTTCATATCAGTCATTTTTTCGATGTTCGGTAATTGAGTAAAAAATAAACATGTTATAATTACAAATTTTCCATGTGGTCAAAAAAACATTTTCTCTGGAATCATTTTAATGATTTAATTGTAATATATATCTATTATATATGTATTTAGATCCATAATATATGTATTTATAATATTCCATAACATTTGGATATAAGAAATGAAATGCACCATTCATTGAGACGGTAACCCGTACCAATGCATGAGTGTTACATTCATTTCTTTTTCTTATTTAAAGAAATGAAAACTAAATGATACATAGGTACATATTAATTATAGTATAATATCACATTTTATATACATTACATAATATCATAAACTCTATCTTTTATACGTTCCGTGTATGGAATGAACAAGTCATATCACTTTGAGTGGGCGGTAGTCCACATTTCCTCAAATGAAATTATTGTATTTACAAATTATGGAAAGCATTAAATGTATAATGTAAATAAAAATTAAAAAATAATTTTCAAAATATAAACATAATATATATCATATATAAATAAAGTGACATCATAATGTCCACTATGAGAGGTGGTAGAGAAAAATTAAACAATCATTGTTTCATGAGTCATTTGTTCGTCATACATAGAAACAGTACGTTCTTATCCATTAGATGGAGGTGTGTGTAAGTGTAGTTTGAATCCTTCTAGTAATAACATACAGGTATATTCAGAATACTTGTTTTTTTGCGTAAACATTGACTAAGAATATCATATGGTGTGGAGAAGGAAAATAATGGAAAGGAACTTGAGAGAAAATGTTCCCTCTAAATCAGGTAACTTCTTTTGATTTGATCCTAAAGGATGTCTCAACATTCCTTATACCCCAGGTAAGGCTTCTATGAGTATGGTAGAGGTATTGGGATCTTATTTTAGCCGATGTCGGATGATTCAAGGGGCTTGAGATGTGTGATTAAATGGTTAAAGGTGAATCCCTTTTATAAGAGGGAGGAGGGTCACTTTACGAAGGAATTGAAATATTATTTTATTGTAAATTGATTTTCGATTTCAAAAGGTCACAAAGTCATTTATTTCAAATATATTTTACATTTGGGCCACAAAAAACATGAGAAATTGGTTTTATACAAGTCTAGTTCGCACATTTTACATTATCTTTTCGCTTCAACCATTAGTTAACTAATTTAACTCTTACCACATCTTATGTTATATTCATACTATATAGTTAATATATTTAATATAAAATGTCAATAGAACCAAAAGTGGATCATTAATGACATTTTAAAAATTATATAAGTCATTTAAAAGAAATTTTATATTTTTATGACTATTATATCATTTAATAAAATAGTAATTTTTTTAAAACCCATTCTCGTCAATTTTTATATTATTCATATCATGCCTTTTTTAATAATCCATAACAACTTTATTATTCAAAAAATTCTTCATTGATTCAAATATATAAATTTATAATCATCCATAAAATCAATTTCTGTCATATAATGTTTTAAAATAAATTTATTTTAATATTTATATTATCAATTATTTAAATCATTCATTAATAAGGTAATCACTAAAACATCATTGTGTCATAAATATATATATTTATTTGATGTCTAAAATTTATAAAAAATACAATGATGTATTTAATATTTTTATATTTATAATTAATTATTATATTTTAATATATCATTTATATAACCCCAATAAAAAAATTGTTTTAGTAAAAGATACATGTTTATATTATATTTTTCATCACATTAAATAAATTAATATAACATCTCATTATCACTCCCAAGTGGCTCTATGGGGATACAAAATCGAACCAAATATTCCCATGGTAGGAAATAAATCATCTAGTATGGTTAGTACAAGTGTTAGGATAAATTAATTATATGAAAATATTATTTTTTTACCCATATTTACCAGATTTACCCTTTGACCATGGTAAATAAAATAATTTATGAAGATGGTATTCATAATGTCAAAAAAGTAAAAGTTATCTATTTACCAAATTTTTACCTCTTGAATTCGTATATGGTTTCCATTTTTGAAAATTAAAATTACATAATTGGAAAAAATTAATTTTAATTAATTCACAATTTTATAACTAAAAAATGGATTTCAAAGAAGTAATAACTATCAAAACATTGAGATTTTTTTATGTCCAATCTAAAAGTGAAATTACATCCAATGAATATCATTGGATTAAATGATAAAAATATAACCTAGTTATACTTTAAAACCAATTAAAATGAAATTCTAACTATATAAATAAAATATATGAAAAGAAAATTTTGATTTAAAAGAAAATATTTTTCACTATTTATTAAAAAATGAACATTATCAGAAAAATTCCAAAATTTTACCCAAAGTATATTTTGATGCCCCACTTCTAAATAAGAATTTTATTTTATCAAATATAATGTATAAAAGTGAAAAAACTAGATTTAAAAATGGTTCTCCATCAAAAGGCGGTAAAATGACCTTTTAAAAATGTTATAGTATTTCATGCTTAAAATCAGATTCATTATTATTTTAAGCCTCTAAAATTTATTGGATAAATGCAAAAAAAATTAAATAACATGTAAAATCATATTGTAGTTAGTTTTATTCATTACCACCATTACAATGGATAGACGATAACTACCATTTAAAATAATAATAATAATATTTTATTATTTTTTGGTATAACCCACCATTTTGTGCAACTAAAGATTTCAGAGAAACCCTTTGTTGTGTGTTGAGTAAGCTATTTGAAAAAGGGTCCCCTTTAACCCAAAATCAATATCTTATTCATAAATTTGAATATATATAAAAATGTATTATTCTATAATTACCTGGGTCGTTAAATTTCTCCCCCATTTGTTAATTGCATCCTTGTAATTTTAAAATGTAGCTTGGTAAAAACATTAAAAACCCCACATAGAAAATAGAGTCATGAAATGTATCACTTTAAAAGAAAATAATGATAAGTAAAAAAGGTCACCCAAGATAAAAAAATACAAGGAATCGATGTTTGAAAACATTGATATGGAAGAGAAGCAACCCATCAAGTTCTCATAGAGAATGATAGAAAACATGATTAAGAGAAATTTGACCACCGGAAAACCACAAACATGAGATAGGTTAAACAATATTTGATACCCAATAATGAAAATTAAATCGGCGATGTTTTTATTTTATGTTCCATTTAATAATTTTGAGGAATTTCTTTATGAGATTTACTAAGAAGATAAGTAAATATACTTACTTTTCTTTTAGAGTTTCATCCTTTAAACAATGTCTACCACAAACCTATATTTTCTCCAAATGAAGTGTTTTCATGATAAATTTGTCACACCAAATGTTCTATAATCAACTTCTGGAGAAACACAAAATCCAAAAAAATAGGAACTATATATTTTTCATGTCTTAGATATTAACCCAAAGAAAAATTGTTTGTACCATATTAGATAATCCACAAAAAACCTTTATTAAAAGAAATGTCACTCATAATCTCCACAAAAATACCTCAAATCAAAAAAAGACAATTCACAAACAATTTTCCTCAAAATTTTTTAAAATAATCCAAACTATGCTTGAAATCCAAAATTCATAATGATTTGATAACATATTCTTACATGGTAAATCTTAACATTTGTCTCTTAAAGTATCTTACCAAAAATTATTTATCCTAATAACATATTATTTATGATAGGAATATAATTTCCATAAATAACCCAAATAGCCATATGTCCACAATAGAAACATAGATTCTTCAAAAATAAAATTCAACCATTACTCTAAAAATGAAATCCCATAGTATTCTATTTTTCATAGGTATATAGTGTTCCCAAAAGAGTGAACGTCATCCAAAATAAATTTTATCACATAATTTCCAAATAATTTTCCTATACTAAGGATATGTATTTGATAAAATATATGTTTCCAATGTCAAATTTTTCTTGATATATAAAATCATTTAACTAAAAATAATTATTCATACTAACTATATACTTCACATAGTCTAGTGGTAGGCGATAAATCCTTGTCACACATTCGTTTTCAGTTCTATTTCCGTAGATTTTTCCAAAATGATGGGATGGAACACACTATGTGTGTTGAAATTTTTCAAATACCATATATTTCTATTAACACTAAAAGAATTGTGGTAAAATCCATAAAAATGTACGTAAAATTTTTTAAACTCAATGGTTATTTTATACCTCACATTTTTCACCCCAAAAACTAATAACCAATAATTGCCTCAAATTCGGTGATCATATAAACCCAAATGGTTCTTTATAACTATATACAAAAAATAAATATAGTTCTTCCTCAATTAAATTTTTTCAATAACATACTTAAGGGTTACAAATACTAAAATTATTCCAGTGTAATCCCAACAGTAATAAATTTAAACATAACATCACCCATTAATCCAACATAACTCTTTAATTAATAAAGTGTTAAAATATTAATCATCAAACATTCTTATGACCCTTTACCCATGTTTTTTCATCCTATTCTTTTATACTTATTTCGTAAAAAACAATATCTTGCATAGCATCCAAATATTTCAATAATGTCAAAACCTGAGCTCTGAAATAATCCAAACCTTTCATATATCATTTTTATTTCTCTCATATACAATTAGAATATCATTAGGTATTGATAAAAATAAATTTTTACAGTCCTGCTAATCCTATTCTATAACCTTCTTCATAGGGAATCTATTTTTTTAATTACCATGCACACCCCATTTAAAACATTCAATTGATCCCTCGTAAAGAACTTATTTCCATATCTTGGTGTTAACTAGACTTTTCCTTTTTCTATAGTAGATTAATGCTTTATGACCTTCATTACCACATCAATAACATCCTATCGTCCCTATGAATATTTTTAATAGGTTTTTCTTTCCAAATCTTTTACATATATGTTTTTTAATACACTTACCTTTATAATTACTACTCGAAATTCCATAGGGATTTATTTCTCATATACATGATGTCTTTAAAAATCCCCAATGATCAAGTGATAAACCATGAATCCAGATAGTTGGGTAAGAATAACCACAAGAGTTCTCATTACAGCTCCCATTTCATTCTGTTTCTCATTTAGAAAACTGTCACAGTTTCGTTCACATCCATTATTACTTTTGTGCCTGCGACATCAAGCTGTTTATTGAAACCAAAAATGTCGGTGTGAGTATATTAATAAACTCGTTATATATTATCTTATGAGGAGGTTAAAAACTAAGATATACTTATTCATGTAATCATAAACTCATTCAATTTAACTAAAATAACTATGACTCTTTCTAATTTTCAAACCATTGTGGTTATTTCACTTATGATTAAATAACACCATAACCTCTAAAGATATCAAAACTGACCTCTGACACAAACTACAAGGCCCTATCCTTAAACATTACTTATTCTTAAGATAAGTCAATAATTTGAGTTTAATTCACATTTAATAACTTTTCAAGTTTCTAGATTTTGATAATTTGGTTATATATTTTAACTAACATCATGAATATTAAATGAAGACACTACTACTCACTATCCATTTTTTCATAAAACAAAAACTATTTAAAATGAAATATTACATCATTTCATGTTATGACAACATAACTTTTCCTTGATCCCATCACTAAATCTATTCATCTTTATTTTATATGATAAATATTTCAAAACATGGAAAGAGCATAGAAAGCTCAGTAAAATATACATAATTAAATAAAATAGTGAGTCATGGGATAACCTAAAAACCATGAATAATTTGTCATAAATTAATACATTTCCCCTTTAAGATGTAGGAAATACACTTCAATAAATATAATCTCATTACATATTATTTTTAAAACCAAAATATTACCATAAATCCCATAGAAGAAAAAATATATCATATAAAGGTAACATGGTTCATAAACATACATAAATTGAAGAACCATAAGGTTGACTTCCACACATATCAATAAATGGAATAGCCATACAGTCTACTTCCATAACCAATGTATTGGAGGGTATAACATAACCACCCATCCCTGGATTATTACAAAACCACCCATAGTTTTGTTTATCATGTATCCACCCTTCATCGGTTTATCATGTAACCACCCATCAAATATAAAAGTACAATTATATTTTCATATAACATAAAATATTACTAATATCAAAATTTCCCTAATAACATTTCATTTGAAATCAAAAAAAATCATTTCAATATATTTAAATAATTAAAAAATTTCAAAAACCATTTTCAACACCAAAACAACCAAAAAGGGAATCATTAATTTTTTTTCCTTTTAAAAACAATTAGTTTTATAGAGTAATCCAAATATCAAATAATGATTTCCGCAGTAGAGAGGTCATTGTCATCGCATGCGTTAAAAACATTTCTTTTGACGTATAATAAAATGATTTCTTGAAAAAATATTCCCTTTGAATGAAAATAAAAGTAAATGGGGTTTATCATACACATTATAAAAGATGAATGTGTATTTTATCAAAATATGCCTCAATGAAACGAGATTGAGATGAAGTCCCTAACAGCGATTGTATCAATGATGTAAGAAATTATAAATGGGGTGATTATGTGTAGTAATAGTATATCCACACAAATTTACGTGGTTATTACAACATTAATAAACAAATATTTCTTCAACTCGTAATCTTTGTATAATATAACCAACAAAGTATGTGTAAAACCCAATGAGTGTAAAAAGAGTTTAGAAATTCTCTCATAAAAATTCGGCAACCTAACGGCGTCACATTAATATTTAGAAAATGAGTTGATGACATATAACCAGGTATCTCATAAAATTTACATAACATTTACATAAATATAGATATATAATAAGATATCCCAACATAAGAAAATTGTAATTCAAATTCATAACATAAAATAATTCTTTGACTAAAAGAGGTGGGTGGTAGGTTGCATTACAAAGATCATTTTGTTAATAAAATAGATCGATTATGTGTATTCAATATAAATAAAAATAAATTAATTATAAATAATAGATAATATATAAAATTTTATTTCTCAGATAATCATTGAATTATGTAATAAATATGTAGAAGATCTACTAAAAGAATGGAAATCGGGTTAAGAAGTTACCTTACCATGTGTCTGACTTGTATTGTTCGTTATTTATCTCTATAAATAATAAATTTAATTTAATTACTACTTGATTAAGAAACATTTTCAATTATATTTTTTCTTTTATATCACTTATTACCTAGCTATAACAATCATATAATTATTCACAATCATATCAGTCACTTTTTCGATGATTGGTACTTGAGTCAAAAATGAACTTGTTATAATTTAAAATTGTTCATGTGGTCAAAAGTCCATTATCCCTATAATCATATTCATGATTTAAATATCATATATATTTATAATATTTGTATTTATATCCAATTTATATGTATTTATAATAGTCCATAACATTTGGATATATGAAATGAAATGCACCGTTCATGGAGACGGTAAGCAGGACGTACGCATGAATTCTACTTTTAATTATTTTTCATATTATACGGAATGAAAAATAAATGATACATAGATATATTATAATTAAATTATAATATAATATTTTATATATGTTATATATGTTCGTTACCTCCATCCTTTATACGTTACATGTGTGGCATGGACTAGTCATATCACTTTGAGGGGGCAGTAGTCCACACTTCCTAAAATTAAATTATTGAATTTACACAGTATGGAAATCATTAAAGGCATGTTGTAAATAAAATTCACAGAGTTATAGAGAAAATATTATATAACATGTGTAATATATAAATACATAACTATCATATTTTCCACTGTGAGAGGTGATAGGGGAAAATTGAATAATCATCGTTTCATAAGGCAGTTGTTCGTCGTTCACAGAAACTGCATGTTTGTATCCATTAGAAGGTGGTTTGTGTATGTATAGATATAATACTTATAATAAAAACATCCTAGTAAAATTTAGGATACTGGTTCTATTATGTAAACAAATAATAAAAAGAGCATAGGGAGTGGTGAAGGAAAATAATGGAATAGAATTTGAGAGAAGACGTTGTCTCTAAATTGGGTAACTTATTTGGATTTGAGCCTAAAGGCTTTCTATAATTACCTTATTCCATAGGTATGTCTTATAGGATGAAGGTAGGGATATTTAGAGCGTATTTGAGCATAATTTAGATGATTCAAGGGACTTGATAGGCGTTATTAAATGGGTAGAGGTTATTCCCTTTTATAAGAGGTATGAGGGGCACTTTAGGAAGGCATTGAAATATTATTTTATTATAAAATTAATTTCGGTTTGTAGAGGACCTAAAGTAATTTATTTCAAATATAATATTCTTTTGAGTCCAAAAACACTCACCCAATAAATTTTATACAAGTATTTGTCACAAATGCAACGTTATAGTTTATCATTAACCCTTAGTCAACAAATTTAACTCTTACTATGTATTCTTGCATATTCTTACTATATGGTTAATATAGTTACTATAAAATAAAAATTGAACTTAAATTGGTCTATTAATGAAATAAACATTATATAAGTCATTTGGCAAAATATTATATTTTAATGAATATTATATCATTTATTGAAATAGTATTTTTATTAAAAACTAATTTATGTCAATTTTATACTATTTATACCATGATTTTATAAAAATCCCTAACAACATGATTATTTCGAAAAAACATCATTATTTAATGTATAAAAAGTCATAATCATCCATAAAATTTTTGGATAACAAAAAAAGGTTTCAAATAAATTTATATTAAAATTTATAGTCTCATTTATTTAAATCATTCATTAATAAGGTAATCATTATATCATCATTATGTCAAAAAGATATTTATTTATTGGATGTATAAAAATTTAAAATAAAATACCAAGATTAAGGAAATAGTATTATCTTTCTAATGTTTATTTATAGTTTAATAAATTACTTATATAACCCCATATAATGTTTATTTTGTAAAAGATACATGTTTATGTTTTATTTTTCTTTACTTTAAATTAATTAATATAACATGTCATTGTCACTCTCAAGTGGCTAAATGGGGTCCCCAGATAGACCCAAGGATATACATGGTCTGAAATATCTAATCCAAAAGGATTAAGACATGTTTTAGGTTAGTTTAATATTATGAAAAAAATTACCCTTCCTTACAAGATTTACCCTTTAACCATGGTAAATAAAACAATTACTGAAGTTACTATTCATAATATCTAAAAACTAAAAGTTGCCTATTTACAAAATTGGGACCTCTGGATTTTAAATCTATATTCCATTTTTCCAAATTCAAAACACAGAATTGGATGAAATTAATTTAAATTAATTCACGTTCTCAAAACCAAAAAATAGTGTTTTTAAGAAGTAATATCTATCAAAAGGTTTACATGTCATTATGTCATGTATAAAAGTGAAATTACATAAAATTACCTTCATTATATTAAATTATTGAAATATAATATAGTTATACATTTAAACAAATTAAAATGAATATCTAACTATATAAATAAATTCGATGGAAATATGGTTTTGAATTACAATGGAGTATTGTTCAAAATTCATTTAAAAATGAAATTTATTAAAAAAATACGAAAATTTTACCTCATGTAAATTTTGAATTCCTTCTTCTGAAGAAGAATATTATTTTTTTAAATATAACTCATAAAAGTGACAAAAACCATATTTAAAAATGTTTCACCATCAAACATTCGTAAAATGACCTTTTAAAAATATTTAAGTTGTTCATGCATAAAATTAGATTCATTCTTATTCTAATCCTCTAAAATTTATTTTATAAATGTAAAAAAATTAAAAAACATGTATAATAATATTTTAGTTAGTTCTGTTCATTTCATCCATGACAATGGCTAGGGGGTAACTTCCATTTAAATTAATAATAATATTATTGTATTATTGTTTGGTATAACCCAACATTGTGTGCAACGTAATATTTCAGAGAAACCCGTTGTTTGGTGTTGATTACGATATCGGAAAAATCATCCCATTTAACGTAAAATTAATATATTATTCATTAATTCTAATTGATATAAACAAGTATTATTCTACAAATACCTGGTTCGTTACACCTAATCTAATAAAATTTTTATTTTTAAAGATATTTGATCTTTATTATAGTATACTATTGATTTAATGACCATTTGGAAGTATTTTAGTCTATAATAATTGTATTATATTTAATATTTTTTGAAATTCCCGAAGTTCTCCTCCCCTCAATTGTAAAAGGAATTCTCCTCCTTCACTTATTTACGTAACTTGGATCCTTTAAGATTGTCCAATAATTAAAAATTTCTATTATCATATTCCATATCAACATTCTATAGTTTCTCTTCCATAATAACAACCCTCGACCCCTCAATGGTTATCTAAAATAGTATATTCATATAATAGGTAATATCACTTAATGATCACTTTATTTTTCCAATTTTCATTATTTTATCTAAATATGTGATATTTATCATAAAATAGTAACTTCATTACCATAAATACGATGAAAATATGTTATGATTATTACTAAACCACTATACACCGTCTTTCCCATCAAATAAGAAGTGAAATCATCTCTCAAGCATATGTACGGCTTGTCATCCCCAAATTGAAATGATATTTATTTTTCATCAACATAGTTTATGGATAGGTATTATTAATATTTTAGTGTTTTTATATGATATATATGATGTTATATTTATTATAATAATATTAATTTTTATGTACCATTGTTACATTCCATCAGTCGAATAATGGATACAATGTTTATGTGTATGTATGGCCTACCGTATTCAGGAACGATGTAATTATTTTTTCTAAATAATCATCTATGAATGAGTATAAATATGTATATGATTAATATAAATAATATTTATCCTACTATTATCATCATGTAAATTATGGTATGATGACCATGTATAAGGGATGAGTCTATCGAATAAAAATATTCTTGGTAAATTAAGTAGTTTTCCCAATGATCATTGATTTTATTAACTAATTATTAATTAACTAATGATAATATGTTATTAATAAATAACAAATGATATTATATGTAAATTATTAGTGAATAAATTAATATAAATCCAAGTTTAATATACATTTATTTTGAATGTGAATAATTAAAGATAGTATGTATGGCAATAGTTCATTTCACAATCTCAAAATTATTCAGGATTGTTTGTGTGTATGTATTCATGGTGGAATGTTTCTCTATCATGTCAATGTTTTCCATCAACATTTTTAGAAGGTTTATACAATTCTTGCACAATTTATTTAAAATCTTTTATACCCATGTTTTAGTTTCTTCAAATTGGTTAGGAAGAATCAATGTTATTATTATCTGAATGTTGTTCATTATGAAGTTTCCAACAAAAATAGAAAAAAATATTTATTTTAACTTCTATGTAATGAGACTATTTTATTATATCCCTTAAACCTAAATTAATTAATCATTTATTTATTTTGTTTAAAATTTTATATTCAATGAGTAGATTTTCATTTATATGTATGTACTCATTTTATAAAAGAGATGTGAATTTAAAATAGAGAATATATTTTCCACAGTGAATTATTCTATGTAATCATTAAATATTATTTCCCTTCTAAGATGAAGTCATTTTATGGTACATACACATTACAATAAATTTTATTCTAGTATTTAATTGTTATTCTATCTCAAGATGGATTATTTTTATGATGAAATGATGAAATGTTTATAAAACACACTAATTTTCTGGGGTTACCAAATGATGAATGTTTTATGGTCACGTGTAACACATATATATGGATTTAATTATGTTATGAGTGGGAACTATATCTCCATCCAATTAAATGGGTATATTTTTTTATTTCATGATATAATTATGGGAAACAATTCAATGTTATTGTTCTCTTATTGGAAACAAGTCCATGTGTGGGGTCCATTATGGGAAAAAATTACATTTGCTTTGACATTTATGGGAATCCAATTAAAGTGCATTATTTGTTTTAGGTTATTACTATTGACACCTAATCGAAGGGTCTTGGTTGTTCATCTTCACATATTTGATGGATTCAATACCTATTATGGCTCTATTGACATTTATGAAATGAACTTATGGTTCAGGATTGAGTTATGATTAATTGTCTTTATTATCAATGATTCCTATTGATGTTTTAATGTTTTCATCTATGACCAATTTTTATGACATTTTCATAATTACTTATAAACTTTTAATTTTATCGACCCTATTGTAATCCATTATGATTATCGTATTGTTTCATATGATCATAATTTGACATATCCAACTATTTATTCTTCTGTAGTTTCTGATCTCACCCTTTTCATATAAATCATTATCTTGGCTATGAAGAAATTTTTTAGTAGGGTATTCCTATGAATAGAATTGTGTGGAATGATATTTATGGGATAAATAGAAGATGATTAAAAAAATAAAATGATATTATATCTAATCTTCATAAACTCAAAACCTCTATTTTTCATTTTTTGGATTGTATAGATTTATAATAAATATTTAACAAAATAGATGATTTTTTTATAAAATAAATTGATGTTATATTTTCAAATAGATAGAGTTGGATTTATAGGTTTCATCTTATAGGTTCAATGATAAATGGTTGTATTTATCATGCTTCATTCATAAGATCAATACAATATAATGGGAGGAGAATTCTAGTGTTAAAGAGTTCGGATTCTAGCCACCGATGAAATATTGGGAAAATTATGTCATAGATCCGAGACACCTAGAGATATCAAATGACGAAGTGATGGTGTTTAGAGATTCATAATTTTCGATCTATGTTAATTGAAAAAACCTAACAACATACCATGTAGTCTATGAAGATAGTATGTATTGTCCCCTAGATGATGATGTTAGGGTTTCATGCATAGATAAAGGTCACACACCACGTATGAACCTATAAAATCTATGTGACATTATAATGTATTCTTGAGATTTAATATGGGAGTAAAGTATAACATATATGAATAGATACACGTAAAAACCCAGTTACAAAATCATGACCATATGTACAAAAGTATAACCCTAATCTCACAAGAAGACCCTGATATTTAGAGACATGTCATGTAGTACATGTACAGGTTATGTAGTAATATATTTACATCATAGAAAAGTGTAAAAAACATTCTTGTAGTAAATTATAGTTTACACACATTCTGACCCCAGGTTAATGTGATGTACTTTTTTTAGGGCCATCCATAATGCAGATCTCCATCTTTTGGACATGAATTCTAGAATATGAGGATCCTATCAAACGTAAATTACATTTTAGAACATGATGATAGAAATTGAAAGAGATTTCTATATAAGACATGATTTATTATGAGAATGTTGATTCCTTAGGCAATAATTGACCAATAGTGGTGTTCATGTGGGATAATCAAGGAGATTATATTAATGGAAACTCCTTGTACACACTTGGTTATCGGTACCCCATATTCACATATTAATAGAGTTCCAACCCCCATCCTGGTGCATGAGGGTATGAAAAATCAATCAATTGTGTGGAAGATCCTATCAAACTAGGTTTTTGGTCCTCTATCAACATGGCACCCCCAGACACACTTCTTCTTGAGTTCTCTCTCTGGATTGTGGTTCCCCCTTGCTTACTATGGTTTGGGTTCTCTATCATCTGAGTGGTACCACAACTAAAATTGAGAGAAAAGAGTTCTCTACATATTAAGTGATACTCTATGTTGCAAAAGGTTCAGAGTCCTCTATCAATTGAGTGGGACCAATATCAAACTAGTTCATGGGTCCTCCATTATAGAATGTTCCCCTTAAAATTTAGAGTACAGTAGGGATATGTGGGTCCTCCAAATGGATTTTTTGCACAATCACATGAGATACATTGCATAAGAAATGGACCTTTGGAGTTTTAGGATGACTCAACATCCCATATTATTGATTTTTTAATATCATTTATCTATTATTTTGGTTGATTTATTATAATTTATATTCGTTTTTTCCAATACTCTATGGGTTGAGTTGATTTCAGTTGTATATGTCAATTTATACATTTTTTGTTTTTATGGCATCCTAGTGTTTATGTATATAATCACCCATTTCTAGAATATTCCATCACATTTCATTACTTATTCAGATGGTAGGAATATGAGAAATTACATCAGTGGAGTAATGTTACACTTGTTTGCATTAACAACATTATGTGATTGGCAGGGACTCTATAGATTGGTATATTTCTGACATAGTATTTTCTAAATGATTTCACTAATGCATGGTGCAATCATTTGGAATCAATGGTAAATTTACATGTTTTTGGCAAAGGGTCTCACATGATGTTGTACAATTTTTTAAAATGTTTTAATTTATTTCAACCTATGGGAATTTATATGGTTTTCAAAAAAATTGAAGAAATGGATCAATTAATTAGGTGCATATATTAGAACCATTTTTTTCATTTTTTTTCTATTATAGGATTTTACCACAACCTATTGACTGAGGATTATGTTAGTGGATATTATTGTGTGTGTTTTTAGTAGTTTGATATGGTTTAAATTAAATTATTATCTTATTTATGATTTTTTATAATTAAATGAACAATATTATTTGTCTATAGATAAGACATAGGATGTTGAGATGTGCATGACTTTGTTTTTTAAGGAAAAAATATCTCATTAATGTAAATTACTTCATTTTATTAATGTGGTGCTCGAACAACTTATTATTGTTTATGAGTATTTATTTTAAAAGTGAAGTGTAGTATTACCCCTATGAGTGATTGATGTTTTATTTAATTTAAATATTTGAAAAAAATAATATGGATAGATGATAATGTTATTATACACAAAGAACCCTTGAGAACAAGCTTGGTGCCTCCATCACCGATGGCTAAGGGAATGGTCATAAAATGAATGTGTTTAGAAGTAAGGATGAACGAGTTTATAAATATAATGTAATTAATAAATTTCGTCGATCTAGCTTTAGGTACCCTCATATATCTCTTTATAGAAGAAATTATTGTACCCAGATTATTATCCTGAGTGAATCCTTATAGGAATTTTGTTTCATTATAGCCCTTAAACTAGATTATTGGAGTGTGGGGAGAGTGTTTCTACCCTACAGTTATATGAGTTCCTATGTGGGTATAAATTGTCTTGGTATATGATTTGTTGGATGAGGTGAATTATATAAGGAGTCATGGGAAGTGATATGGGAAGAGTCCTATCACATATGAGTACATGCTAAAAAGACTTGTCTACGAGGCCTGTGAGGCCAAGTCAGAAGTGCGGTTATGATGAGGGACACTATGGCCTATGAGTAGTTGTCTTTTGCAAACAATTAATAATGTGATAATAAAACCCATGTATGGTTTCAAATTATTGTATAACCTAATAGAACATGACTGTTCACCCATATATCATTGAACATGATGTGGGTTAGTATATGGAGTTAGTATTGTTAAATTTAAATGTCACTGTATAACACAAAAATAAATATTATGAGAAGGAATATATATAATATAAAATATTAGGTCCCAATACCCGAAATTTTAAATATAATATCAACAATATGGACTCACTAACCTTTATATTAAATGATTTTAAGTGGCTTCATTAGATGGATGTTGGATCCTAATGATTAGAGGATATATGATATCTTGGTAGGGTAGAAGAGTTCAACTAAATATATATATATATGATATATATTAGTGATAAATGTAATTTACTTGTGTAATATATATAATTTTTTATGTTTCCCAATATGGAGGTCCTTACCTTAGGTTCCGAACAACCTGTTGCTTATTTTTTGGATGGGAGAAGACATTCTATTTGGTTCCTAATAGTGTTATTCAATATAACTAGTGCCATCTTTTATGTTTCTGATTATTATTATTTCTTCCAAGTAAGAAGAGTCTAGTTTTGGGTTCTAGATGATTTTTTATTCATTTTTTGAAATCACATTTCTACCCCTATGTTTTGAATGACTTCTTACTTGTATCCCATTGGGATCATTTTCCCTTAAATCTAGGGAAATTTGTTAAGGTAACAGAGATGATAGAATTCATTACAATGGATTTTAGATGATGCCATTTTACTCACAATGATCTAAAACAACCCATATTAGGTTGATTCAATCCTAGTGTAACCTAATATGTATGACCCTCATATATAAAATTACATTTCCCTATAAAAAGTTTCTATTCAATATCGTGTTTCATGAGAAATGATAGACCAATACAATCCCCATAAAATTATATGACAATTATAATGAATATTTTATGCGGGAGGGTATAAATATGGGAAACCTATTTATGATATATTTATATAAACAATTTTCATTATTTTTAATATAAGTATAACACTAATAATATAACCTTGTGGTTAAAATTTAACTATATTAAAAAACTATATTTATATGAAATTTATTATAAAAGGTCAATATATTAAATACATGGTGTCTTTTTTGTATATATAATATATATGTAGGTATGAATAATATATTTTAAATTAATATATTAGAATGTTATAAAAACTTAAGAAGACTGAATAATAAGATGAAATTTTTTTCCAATAAAAAATTATTATTTTATTTTATAATTTTATTAGCAATAAAATTTCTCTAATTTTTTTTATATTTAAAAATCATGAAATCATTTTTGGATTTACAATATCAATATGAAAGAAATATTAATTTTTGGGTATTTAATTGAATTCAATTGTTTTTAAATTAATCGTGAAAAATTAATGATCATTTAAAACCCACCAATTTTATGAAATTTTTATAATTAATGAATAAATTATATTTTTTAAAAACTATTATAAAAACTATATATACATTTATTAGAAAAATTAATCATTTAAAAAAAATTGTATTTATAAATTACAATCCTATCATTCTTGAAATATATCTAATATTTTAAGTTAGGACTTGAATTATTTTATTATCTTAAAAAAGTTACATATATTTTATAAATTAACTCCCCAAAATGGATTTTGTATTTTAGATAGAATGATTCATAATATTTTTAATTTAAATTCCATTATTAGGAATAAAATTATGATTCCAAAGATTAATACTAAAGACCTTGATAATGGTAAAAACTTTATTTTCAATGAATTGAATTATTATCAATTTGTTGTTTTTATCAAAATAAATAAATCGACCACTTATTAATAACAACAATAATATAATTTATAAACCTATATTTAAATATATTAATCATATTAATTTCATTGATCAGTATATAATATGATTATGAACACCTAATTTTGGAAACACTATTATTTCAAGATAAATGTGTTTATATATAAAATGTTTTATTATAAAACTAGATTTTTTCCAATTCTTATATTTTATTTTATTATAGATATATTTATTATAGTTTAGGAACACAAAAATTGTTTTAAAACATTTACTATATATTATTAATAATATATAAAATAATTAGTGGAAAAAGAATTTCAACCGATAAAACCAAAACTGTAAAATACACAAATCTATAGGTAAATAACGTAACATAAGCTTTTAGAAATCATAGCTGTGTCTTTACTGAACCAATACCACCCAAATATCAAATTTTAGATATTTTTATGTATTCTACACTCGAATAGTTTAATGATATCACTGAGAAATTCAATTGTATTAACAAAAGATTCCATTTGTTAGCTTATAAAAGGGGAAAAATCAACCCCTTCTTTCCACACCCATTCAATGTAGTTCCTTCTATAAAATATAAAATTTCATCAATACTATAATTATATATTAATTTAATTTTCTTCTATCTTCAATTATTTATCCTTATTACTTAATTTCCATTCATACATTGAAGTTAATGTTCAAGGCACCATAGTGAGTACTACATACTCCTTTCATTTCCTTCGTTATCATTGCCATCCAAAAACTACCCTTTACATTATTGAAGAAAAACATAATTATATTTAATATACTGAATTTTTTTATATTACTATTAATACCATTATCGACTTCATTCCAACCACTAATAAAATCAAAGAAATTTTTACCATGTGTTATGGGTACTTCTACCTCCACAAAGTAATGTTTTCCATTTTTCTTCATGATTTTCGTTATTCATCCATATAAAATAAAATTTAAATCAAAATATAAACAAAAATAATAAAATCATTTCTTATTTAATAATTATTATATAAACTTCCATAACCATACTCATTCATTGAAATAAAGTGTGATATTTTTTTGGTATCATTAACCACCTACTAGAATATAGTTACCAAATTGTATCTCAAATGAATATGGGAACTAAAATAATATTAATATCATGAAATAATAATATATTAGTAACTGGATTTGGATCCTAAATTTTTTATATTATGTATTTAAATTATTTTTAAAATATCATATTTGGAGAGAAAAATTTTAGAAATATAAAAATTTTGATTTTATTTTCATAAAAACATAAGAAGAAACTATTTAAAAATTGATTTTATATAATAATTAATGGTTTGTATTAAATATAATAAAGAGGAATTGGGTTCTTAAGAATGAATTAAATAGAAATAAATTTATTATTTCGGAATTTAAGAATAATCACATAACAAATTTCTAATAATGTAATGGTTTTTTCTAACTTATATTTCACCCATTGGGTTATAAACATTATTACATAACCATATTGTTCCATGATTCATTTACTCTACTGAAAAATTAAATTTTATAATATTTATTCATTATTATCTAAAGTTTTAAAATTCATTTGAATGCATTATTTAATTATAGTTACCTTAATGATTATGCTTCATAAAATGATTTCTAAGTATGAATTCTTATTTCTCGATATCTGATACTTGCTATGAGAAAATTTTGTTTTATATTTTTTATTTACTGCCAATTTATTGTGTTATATAATTAGTTGAATTTTATTTATGGTACATTAAATTTATATTTAATAAGTTTTTCCTTCCTGAGGTTTGATTTAAATGTTAATGACTCCATAGGTTATCATTTCCCAACACCTTTATAAAATCTGGGCCTCTCAATTATGACAAACCATTTGGGGAACAAGGATATTACATATTCAAATATAAAATTATTATTTTTTCAATACAGTTTCCCTTTATAGGAATTGATTATATTAACCATGTTTTATACTCTTATCCTTATAATCGTTGAAATTAATATCACTTTTAGAAAAAGTAAAATAACAATATTAGAAAATAAATTTAATTTTATGGTCATATTTTATCTTAAAATCCACATCCTATTGATATACCATTTTTAATATTAAAAAATTTTCATTTCAATTAACTTTACATATCAATGATGATTTTTAAACGAAAAGAAATTTAATATTTTCCTCTATTGTTATTTTACTATAAAATAATTTCTCTTCAATTTTTTCATGTGAACTTATCCTTCCATATTTTTATTTTTTTTATGAAAAATCATATATATGTTAATTTTTTATAGAATAATAATTTAATATTCCTGATTTATGGTAATATATCTATAAATTTGTTAATTAGGGTGATGAGTTGTTCTTATTTTCGAATACATTTTTCTAAAAATATAAAAAAAATTTAAATTATTCTTCATTAAACTCTCTTATGTATTATCAAGAATATTAATAAAAAATTAACATCAAATTTAATTTTATGGATGGATAATGTAATGATATTTCAACCAACAATAGGATCTATCATTATTATAGTCTTTAAATAAATCCATGTTGAATCACAATAACACTTCATGAAATTCCATTTCATTAGGAACATAATATATTTCCCAAAATTGAATTAAGGGAGTCAATGTTGTCTATATATAATGATTTATTTGTTGAAATTAAATAATTTTAAATATTTTTTTTGATACAATGTATATTCCATATAAATTATTATGTTGATGAATAGTATTTACCAAAAATTTTACATGATTTTATAGGACATTGATTTGTTTCATTTAAGTTTATCATGATATGATTATTTGTAAAATAATGAATTTTTTCCATATTTGATTCTTTTTGAATGGGATTTGAAAATAATTTCATTCTTGAATTAATATTGATTTATGAAATTATGAATTTTATCTATGGAAACATTTTTGTATTTAAATAATATAATTTGATTGAGGGTTTATGAATTATATACTACTCCAATTCATTAGGGGAATAATTATAACCCCTGATATGTTATGTATGGTATAAAAGAGTGAACCTAATCCACTCTAGTAAATTTCTCACTATATGATTTTTAACTACATAGTGACATGTATTATATTCTAATGATGTCATGATTTATGTTTTAGATAAAATATTAACATGTTTGGATCCATTGATATATGTTTCTTTAGTATTAATCCTCACAATATAATTTTATGCAATAATTTTTTAGTTATTATGATTGAATATTATATTTTATATTTATATTTATTTTATAAATTCAATTTTCCATATTATTTTTTTGTTATCAATTATGATATTTCTTTTTTATTTTTTTAATTATATTTATTGAGTTTTTGATCCCACCCTATTAATATTTTTCTCTTCCCTGGTCTATAATGATAATTATAAATTATTATAATGTAATAGAATGGGATATAGAAGTGATTTACTATAGATATTGGAAAAACATTATTCAAAAATTGTTTCCTATATAACTGGACCTCAATGATAGTAAACAAATTGGTTCTGCGAGCTATATGATGTTATTGTGATATGTCGTGATTAAATTATGTTAATGAGTTAAAAATGACTTGTTTAGAACATGTAGTCATATTTGGAACTATATGAATGTTATGTTTTTTCTATGGATTAGAATTTTTATTTATAAGGAAATTAAAAAGATTACTTTAGTGAAAACCCTATCTATTTATGAAAGGGTTGATACTTAGTAATATATAATATTTATTTTATTTGTATAATGTTGATATTATTTGGTACTACTGAATATTACATATGTATCTAGTAATAATATGTGGATTTAGTAGATAGATTTGATGTACCTAGAAGTAATAACCGTAAAATGTAATGATGGATATTATATCAATCAACACCTGATTCATAAAAAAGGCTCATGAATACACACCTAGTTTGACACTCCATAGAGATATTATTTGGTTAATATAAATCTATATATATTCCAATATAAAATATTTTTTATGTTAATTAATTAGGATAAGGAGTTTGATTGAACCCAGCCTAAGAAAACATATATTCAATAATATGTGATTAATTTTTTTATTGAAAAATAATGCCGTAGTTTTATAATTTAATAATATTCTAGGTCATATTTTTCATTAGTTCGTATTTGATAAATTTATTATTAAGGTAATAATACCTTTCAAAAATTATACCCTTTTGGATTTAGTGAGAGACGAACTATGAAGGAATCAAGTTAACGTTGGGTTCCATGGATAGATAAAATATTCTTCCAATGAAAAACATAATGGGATAAGATCAAAAATAATACATTTTTTCATTATACTGAATGAAATATAAAAATATAGGATTATAAATATGGACATAGATAAATTTATAAACACATTAATGAATTGAAGGATAGTGTCCCATATATGGTCAACTGATGGTGAAGATGTTTTTTGAATATTTTATTTCTATTTTGAAAAAAAAATATAGAGGCACCCAGGGGATTTTCTAAAGGTTAATGAAAGATAATTTTTTGTGGTAATGGATGGAATTTAGAAAACACTACAAAGAAAAAAAGTAATATTTCCTCTAAGATAGTAAAAAACAATAATGTTATATCCAATGATCCATTAGAATTTCATCATTTTAGATATAACGAATTTTTTCACTATGAGAAGAAGTTCATTAATCAAAGGGATGAAGATGAATATAAATTACAACAACATCTGATGTCATGGTAAAAAGGAAAAAACATTTAACTGAGACTAATTTTGGATTATTGTGACAATTAATTAGTGTTTGGTAAACCTATTCATTACTTTAGAATTAATGTTATCTAATGTAATGTATATTTTCTTACACTAGTGGATGTTGAAATTAGAAAAACTAGTTAATGTTTTTTAAAATATATGTTATGTATATTTTTTTAATCATTGTGGGATTATGAATAATTCATGTATTTTTATCATTACATTATATAAATATAATTGTATTTTGGTAATTGAGTTTCTCTATACATAGAGGGAAATTTTATATTATTGAATAAGTAAATAATATTTAAAACCATTAATTATTTGTTTATCAATGTATAGATAATTATGAAAAACAATTAGAAAAAAATATAGATTTCTTTTGGAAATGAAATAAATATAGAAGCATTTCATAAATGGTGAGAGTAGAAGAAAATATTAGTTTCAGTCCCATTTTGAGGAAAATGATGTGTTCATGAATTTATGAGGTCGATATATCTATTGAAATTATATCCTGATACATGTCCATATTTTAGATACCCTAATATATAAAAATTACTATGTTTGAATTTAAATTTCAATGTTGTAATTTATTATGTGGGATGAATATAACACTTTTTTAGTTTAAATAACATTTTCCCTTTATAAAGTAGCATGGTCAAAAGCATAATCCACTTGTAACACTGTTCCAAATCTAGTTATGTAACATTATATAACCATTATAATATAGTAGTTTTCTTTATAGGAATAATAATAAAATATATTTAGAAATAAATAAAATTAGTTTTAAAGTACATAGAAAACAACTATGATCCCCTTAGTGTTAAAAATGTGTTTTATCTAAAATTATCTTTGTTTCAAATTTTTTTAAATAAAAAATATTTTGTACATTAGGTATAATTTTTATATGATTAATATAAATTTTATATGAATAATATATTAACAATAACTCTATTAGTAATATAATGAAAATAAGAATTGTAATTTTGATGCATTGAAATGATATTTTTGAATTAAAACAATTTCTCATTGAATTATATATTTTTTTAAAGTAATTTATCAAATCCTAAAATTTTAATTTTATGAAATTAACATCATTTTTTGATTTTTCATACTAATATATATTTTATATATTTTTTGGATTTTTAAATAGAGTATTTTTTAGGATAATATGGAGAAATTATGGTTTTTCATAAATCATCACTTTCAGGGAATTATCATATTACATGAACGGTTAATTTTTCAAAACATTTTTATATTATGTATTTTTATATTTATATTTAGAATAAATTATTTAGTATTAATATGTTGTATTTATAAAACCCAAGTATATCATTTTTGAAACATTATTAATATTATACACAAAAAACTCATTTTTTAATTATATTAAAAGATTATTTCAATCACTTGGTGAAATTAAATGTTAATTTTTTTTAATTTTTTAGATAAATATGATCATATTACGTATTAATTTTATTTACATTTTTATACATACAAGATATATTATTATTACTAATGATAATAACCATGATAATTGTAAAAATATTATTTTCATAGATTTATATTATGAAAATTGTATTCTTTTTATCAAATATAACAAATTTCTCACGTATAAATAATAATAAGATAATTTTTAAACCAATTTATATATATATTAATAATCATAAATTTATTATTCAATCCAAAATATTATGTGGATCACTTAATTGTGAAAATATCCTTTTTCTTTTAAAATGTTTAACAATATATTAAATTATATAAAATTAAATTTTAGTTTGGCATATTAAAATTTTGATTTATAGAAAAATATATATATTATAGGTTTAGAAAATCAATATATTTTAGGAAATATTACCAAATATTTTTAGTAAAATATATTTTATTGAATGAAAAATTATTTCCAAATAAAAAAATAGAAAATTGTAATAAGTAAAATTCTAATAGTAAATAACAGAAAAAAAGTTTACAAAATATTAGGGAATCATTTGTTGAGAGAATTTTCAACCCAATATCAACAAAAAACTAAAATTTTATATCTTTAGGGGGATATTTTCCCTTTTATTGAGTAATGATATCTTTGAATACCGTAAGAGAATTCACAAAAGTCCAATTTCAGCACTTCAAAGAGTGGACACTTCCACCCATTTCAGAAACACCAATTCCATTAGATATATTTTTAATAATATTCCAATTTTCTCCTCCTATAATCCAATATTAATATAATAAGACTTCATTATCAATTATTCCATTCATTCCATTCATTTTCATGTAGATTTTCACAAGAAACATCAAGGTTCAAAAGTGAGTATTACTTACCTGATTCGTTTTTCCAAAATAATTATCTTCATCTTTTACACTTAGTGGAGTAATATAATGACTTGAATTTCATTATTATACAAAATTATTACTATTTTAGTGGAAAATACATTTTATTACTTTCCATCAATAATGAAATATAAAATAACATTAGCTGTGTGTAGTGAGAACTACCTCCTACATAAGTAACAGTTTTATATTTTAAAAATTATATTAATTAACCATAATTTTAAAAAATAAACTCCAATTAAATATAATATATATATATATATATATATTATACACATCCTTAACCATACTCACTCAACGATATAAATCCTTTTTGTGTTTTGGATTGTTTAGCAACCTATATGAATACTATTATAAAATTATATCACATATGAAAATGGGAATAAAAATAGTAATAATATAATATGATAATTATAAATTACTGATTGAAAATTATTTTTAAAATTAATATATGAAGTTTAAAAATTATTTTTAAAATATCATGCTAAAACATTAAAATTATCAAAATAATTTCACAGTGATTCAACATTCATTCAAACTGATGATATATATATATATTAAAAAATAGAAAATGATAATAAATTTTCCATATTAAATTAAATATATAAGAATAAGGTTCCTAATATATTATCTAATAAAATTAATTTGATAATAGATGAATTTATCTGTATAACCACAATGAATCCATATCAAAGTAAGGGTTCGTACGAAATCAGTTATTTTCCATTTAGTTACCTACATTCGTATTGAACTTTACTCTTCAATGATTTATTTTCACTACCCAGTGAAAAGTTTGTATTTTATTTCCTAATTATTTTATGGTATTATAAAAATATACTTTTTCACCTCATTATAAAATGAGTCTTACCTAGATGATTATGAATTTCATAAGGGTTAATTGTCCTCAAATCCTATTTCCTGATAAATGTATCTTGTTAAGAACCAATTTAGTTTTACGTAATCTATATACATCTAATTTATTTTATTACTTAATTAATTATAATTTAGTAATGGTATTTTAATTTGAAATTAAAACCCTTTCACCTTAAAAGTGGTTTCATTTTAATTATATTCAATTCATAAAGTTTATTCTCAAATCAGAATTTTAAAATTAGGGTCTATAAAATTTTAAAACCCATTATGAAAATTTCCATAGATATTTTCCCAATTTAAAAATAATATTTTTCCACATTTTTTGTTCATTGTGGTATTTATTTCAAATTACCATGTTTTAAATTTCAGTTTTTTAATATTTTAAATTGATGTTGTTTTTAAGATAAGTACATTAAAATAAAAAAATCAATTTTTTCCCCATATTGTATCTTGAAATATACAATTTTCCAATATAAATATATTTATTTGAGATTTTTCAAATTTCATTATCAAATAACATAAATTCCTTTATTATTTTTTTTAACAAATGAATTTTATGTGTTCTTATATGGGGCTCATTTCACACAAGAATTCCTGTATTTTAAATTTCATGTCAATATGTTCTCTATAAATCTCTATCACTTTCATTCTGTCTTCAATTCTACAATTTAATGGTTTTTTAAAAGAAAACCTTATTTTTATTTATGTATAATGTTTTTGTATATAAATGTTTTAATAAGGGTTTTTATATTAAATATTATCAAATTGGGTTTTTATAAAACTCTTAAAATGTGTTTCTTATATATAGTAATTCCAATTCATTTATATTATGTATGATAATGAGATTTCATATAATGGTTACATTAGCCTAATATCTATTTATTATTATTTTAATTTTAATACTAATAAATAAATGATCCATCACTACTTTTTTATTGATTACAATAAATTTATATTAGGAATAAATATTCATTCAATTCCTTTCCATTATAAAAAATCTAGATTTAACCTCTTTGATTGAAGGGTGTTCACGATGATTCAATACCTAAATTGATATTGGGAACTTATTGACATAATTTTAGACCATATATTTATATGGTGTAAATACCACAATATTTATTTAATTAGATTGAATTTTATTTTACAATAATTTTACATGATGACATTGGATAAACATTTATTTTCCATGGGTTTATCATTTTGTCATTATCAATTGAAAAATTATTATTTTCCATATTTGATTCGATTAAAATAGTATATAAAATCAATTTATTTCATGGGTTAGAATTTAATGATTAAATTATTAATGTATTCTATAAATCAAACTTATTCATTTAGATAATATGATGTTATGAGTTGGACATTTTTTCCCACTAAAAAGTTTATTAATGATTTAAATATCAAGATATGTTATTATAGAATTATAGAGTTACCTTAATCGAAAATTGGGATTTTTCCACTATACGATGATTGCCTTGATAGTGACCATTGACATATGTTAATAATTTCATGCATAATCATGGGAAGAAAAAAATAATATGGAATGATCCATCGATATCTATTTCCATCCACAATCCATTTTTTTATTTTATTAAAAATCCACTTTAAGGAAAAGTGGGAACCAACAGAATCCTTCAATATCTAGTCACACCATCAAAAAACACACATTACATAGTTCAAAATATCAAAATAATAAAACATAACCAAAACATCGCGCCATGATAACCGACACACATCTATTTCAGAATTCAAACCATCATCACCGCAAATCATGCAAATCCTGTAAGCTGACCGAGGAACTGTATCGACTGCATTGAGGAAAGTCCTCTCCCATCTACATTTCGTTGTCATCATCCCATCACCTTTCTATCTTTTCCAGCATCCACCATCACAAGTGTTTGATTATAGAGAAATATTTACATCATTTTTAGATAAGTTTCTTTTGTAAGAAGTATAAAAAGACACTAAACTAAAAGGTTCTCATAGCGATATTATAATATTGGGGTATGTAATTTTTTAATTATGGGGATGATATAAAATAAATATTTTTTATCTTAGTTTTCCTATTATAAACAATAGGGAAATGTCAGTTATTTTATTATACTTCTATGTTTAAATAATGATTATGATATTATAAAAGTGGAATCCAGTATCATGTACCTGAGGTTGTATTGACCATAATTAAGGGGGTGAATCAGTTGAAAAATTCTATGAATTATGTTACATTTAATTCAAGATAATGAACTAGTTAAGGTACTTGATCCACTCAGTGATATATTAAAATCCAACTTTAAATATTGAAATGGAAAGAGAAAGTACATCACACTATATTTAGATGGTTCGATACAATGAGATACTCTTTTATATGTTAGTTAGACTCTACATCATTGATCCTATAGAATTATATTATTATTGGTTAGAATGGAAGAGGCATCATCTAGTTATACACCCACAGCAGTCGATCCACTAGTTGATCCCAAATATATGCCCTAGTAACCTGCAATTATATATTTGTTGGATAAACAAACCAACTATTGTTTTTCCCCTAATGCATTACTATTTAGAAACCCATGTATTTTAGTTCATCTATATATGGTTTGAAAAAACAATAACAATATTCTTTTTCTTCGTAATGTAATTGATCCGTAGATGGTATGATTTATGTATCCTATTGTTCTTTACTGGAACAAATGAAATATATATTACTCCATGTGTGTATTGGATCCATGTCACTAATATAATACATCAAGATCGTCAACATCTTATTATAGTAATCTTATTAGTCTTGAAAATCATTCACACTAGATCATGAATGATTTGGTTCCCCTCAAATTATTGAACTCTAAGACCCTATAGTCTTCTCCTATAGTTAAATTACATATTCAATCTTTTAAACTGATGATATTTATTGATATATTATATATTCCTCTATAAAATGATCATGAAAGAAATATTCCTTCTACTAATGAAGACCACACCTCAATCATATTTTTTCAAGAGAGTCATAAAATATCTTAAAAAAATTATATGAAATAATAGTCTTACATAAGTTAGAATAATATGAATTAAAACTATAAACTCAAATGATTCATGAATGTATGAGTATTCCAAGGTCTTATTAAATTTTTTCAATAAATCATGATTTCCTTTTCATTGTATAAATATAAAATTACATTATAAATTTTTCTGATACTCCTAATATGGTTAGAGAATAGAATAAGTTCATTAAAGATAAATGTTGGTTCATTTCCTTGATTCTTCATGTAATGATGCTTCAAAATTACATTAATTATTTTTTCATATAAGAGATAAAATGGATAAATCGCTTTATGAAATTATAGGGATGTGTAATTAGAATAAATTTTTAATCCACATAAAACGTATCCCATAACATCTCTTTTCAATATTTTCTCCTTTAAATGTTATTCCACAAAATTTACAAAACTAAATTAATGAAAAATAATATATTATTCTTCCGATGGGAATATTCTCCAAAACAACCTTCTCATAAAAAATAAAGAGTAAACCATATATTTATAGGTATCAATGAATTAGAGTAAATGATGATAATCTAAAAAATAGTCATAACTATTAAATAGTATCTGATATGGGAAAACATGTTTCTTATCTCCAAAAATGAAATGTTGATCATATACTATTTTTTAATTCTATTTTGCAAACGATATTAGTCAATATAATCTTCTATAAATTTACATTACCATAGTATAAATAAAAATCCCAAATTCAGAAACTCATATATACAATTAAAAGTATATCAATATCCACATTCTGAAAAACATACTCACATGTCAACTTCAACACATAAACAATAACTTATAAACTAAAATTTTCATACAATCATTATGCTTTGTGTAAAACTATAATATGGTGTTTTTAAACATTTACCAAAATTATAATGGCATCACATAACAATATATTTGAATATATTATCATGTATATGATTCATTAATCGATAACTAATATCTCTCTGGAATATGATAAAATATGAATTTTTGTTTAGAAACCAAATCTCATTACTTTCATTCCATCTCTATCTTCATACAAAATGATCATAACGAAAATTCCATCAACACACAGTTCATGAATACATCACATAATATTTGGTCTATATGAAATCATTATTCAATGTTGGAAGCTCTATTTTTATCATTCTAAAATCTTATATAATGTATACATATCAATATGCTCAAACCATGACATTTTCCAAAAAATTTCCACTTCACATAAAATTTGATTTACCAAAATCTAGTAATATATTAAAAGGTAAAACATTTCACCTATAATAAAAACATTTAAAACATTTTTTATTCTTTGTAAAATTATTTACATAGAATTTTTCATAATACCATTAATATTTGAATAATTAGAAAAGAAGTTTGATATGTTATATGGTTCCTCAGTCTACAAACACTTGATCACAAAGGCCTCATATACGAAGGCTGGAGACAGTTAGAAGAAATATATCTTATGGATAAGATAAATTTCATATAATGGTATACTATATTAAATATCATTTAAGAGATGGTAAGCAGTACCCACATAGGATCGGGTCCCATATTTATTTTTCTCACTTTTGAGGGGCACCTAATAAGTAATGTGATACCTATATAAACTAGATATGGTAGTATATTTTGACCATAACAACACACACATAGTAATCTTGATGGGATATGTCATGAATTCCTTTACCATAGGCACTCAGTCCATTTTCATGTGCACTCCCCTACATATTCTTGTGATCCTATAAACCTATCTACTCTTAGCCACCATCCATGTATGTCTAAATGGATATTTTGAATTTGGTTGGGATATAGGTGAGATGAATTCATGGATCACATTTTTTTCTCAAAATTTATTATAATTCCCAAAAAAATATTTATATTACATTACAAGTATAAAATATTACATCAAGCCATCCTCAAATAAATAATGAAAAATAAATATCATATTCCATGAGATTTTATAAATTCTTCTTCTAATATAATTTTTAGACAAATCAATACTTTCATGTTTATATTTTTCATCATTATTTAAAAAAAATCCCTCCTATAAAAAATCATTAAACAACAGACCAGTTCACCAATCACCACATTAAAACGGGGAATTTATCAACTATGACATAAACAAAATTTTTAGATTCCATAACAATTCTATGATAAGGACCACTTCACCCTACCACAAAAAACACATATGGAAATATCATTGGAAAAAATGAAACACCTTGGTTAAAAAATATCACCCTTTGTATTATTTTCTCAACATGAACACGTATAGAAAAGGACAATTTGTTTTACAAACATTCTCTCCCTTTTGGCATTCAATTGAAAATGATTAGTGGGGTCTTCTTATGTCATCATTATTCTAAAAAACATTTCTATCTTTATTGTTTATTTATTTAAAACACCTATGATATGGGTGATATCACATTTTATTCATACAAAATTCATTTATTTAATCAACTAAAAGTATATTTGGTATAACTAGGTGCATAAACAAGAGATATTAAATTGTGTAAGTCCATGTTCTCCATAAAAAAGACACATATAAAATCATTCTTTGAAATTACTGAATATAATATAGTGTATGTATATAAATTGATACTTATTTGGAAACATGTAAACTATATATATATTAGAAAAAAATTAAATTAGTTCACGTATATGTAATGTAACTCCCCCTTTTTATCATGATATGTTAATTAAAACTCCCTCATAATCATTACATTTAACATAAATAATAATATTTTGTGATAGTATGAGTTGAATAACTAAAAATATTCTTTTCTTATACTATCTAGATAACTCATAATTTATATAAACATGTTTTGGTATTGTCCATTCATAAATTTGATCCCAAAAATATAGAATTATATATGTGGTTAACAAGTTCTAATATCTTCCATTCCATTACCATAAAAAACAAAAATAATGTGTTCTATTAATGATACTTGGTTCAAAAAATGGTGGAATCATCATTTTATAGGAATATCATATTCTCACCATGATATATTTTTTCAAATTCAATTATGAATATTGTAATCCAAAATTGGATACATAAAATATAGAGAATAAAAGGTGGATATACGATGAGGTTGAGATGGTAATAATAGACATGTCGCAACACTTATTCCAATATTCATAATTTCCCATATGGTTAAAAAAATTGACTCAACCATGAGAATAATTTATATTATCACACCTACCATTTCACAAGGTGATATAGTTATGCTCTGTTTTTCCTTAAAATAACATGGATCCCCTGATTAGTGATTCCTTCACATCATAGATTCTTAATGTGTAGAAATTGTGTTTAAAAATAATCTATCACTATATTAGTCATGATATTGTATTGTATGTAGAACTTATTTGAAAAAGTGTTATTTTTTTATTAAATATCATGAAATTCATTTTTTCATGTTGAATCTTTATTTTACATTTATCAGTAGGATTTTCATTATCTTTTTCTAGATTTACTTCTTTAACCAAATCAGCAAAAAAATATGATGAATAAATTTAGGAATCACTATATATGTTTTATAAACTCAAAATTTCCCCACATGAGTGAATTATTCATATATATCTTCTGAGATTTAGAAAAAAAATAACTTCTTAGAAAGTGTATTTTTCTCTTGATTATTCTAATTCATTATCTATAAGGAAGACATCTTTTGAAACATCATTAGAGTAATTTTATTTGAACCATTTTTTTGGTTAAATAAAAAACTATGAATATTATTTATATTGTGAAATTTTATTATAATTATTTATTGATACATGTAGATATGAACATGCACCACTTTAGTGTCCCATTATATTGCAATCATCATTGATAAAATCAAGGACATAAAATCTGGTTGAACTAATTTTTTTTCATAGTATGCATTTATTACATCATTATATTTGGTTTTTGTACCTACAACATAGATATTGTTTTTATCATACAATCTAATATATTGTATCCACAATCCATAGAATAATTCCAAAATATACCACACCTCCAAAATTAACCCACAAACCTTGATCTTATTTTATTTTCAAAAAGATGTCCAAAATTTCATGCCGAATATATTTTGGGATTCTTTAAAACCTATTGGTCTTATTTCAAGGAACCATCAATTATATATATTATTTAATACACCATATATATGGAGGAAGTCTCTTCACTTTTTCTATTGTAACTATTTTTAAATAATTTTTATTGAATTCTATATTTTTGAAATGAATTATTTTTAAAATTTATAATGTTAATATATTAATGGTATGTAATTATTTAAAATAAATTATGATAGATAATTAGTTGACTTAGAAACATATTTTCATATAATGGTGTACCTATGTTAGTGTAATATTCCAAATATATTTTTTTTAATAGAAATTTACATCATAGTTTTGAATTCTAAACATGTATTCTTTCAGTTGTAGATACTCTAATTTTTAATTAAACACATCTCATACCTTATACTCAATAAATTGTTTTGAAAATTAGTAAATTAAATCATATCTTAATATTCCATCATCATTTTATCAAAACTCAGTTCATGAAATACATCTATTTCGTAGAAAAAAATATTAAATCTCATTTAACCCCTTGGGTTTAATATCTAAATCATAATTATTGACATCAATAGTACAATTGTACTGTTTATAATGTGTATAGAAGGCATCAATAAAAACAACATCCATGAAAAACTCTCGTACATATACCATTGAAATTACTGAACAGTATGATTTATGGATTTCTCCCACTTCACAGTATGTCTATGAGATTCTTTTAATTTTTTAACATTATACATAGTGAATCATGTTGTTCTTATTAATCTTCTTAAACTATTTTTTATTAATCAAAAATTAGTCCCCTGATAGTAAATAAACAATTTCATCCATTTATTAAATGAAAATTTTAAAATATTATATAAATTTTAAATAACAGATACTAAATGATTCATTGTCTTCATAGTGTGATGATTATTTATTAAAAAATCCTAATAAATATAACAATTAATACTCTTACCAATCTCATTTCCTTTGATTTCTAGTGTCTCTCCATTAACAAATGGATTACTGTTCAACATCAATTCAACTCATTTATTCCAGTTTAATGATTTTTTTATGAAATCCAAAAATTTCTACCCACATTAGTAAATTCTTTTTCCTACATCAGAAGATACTCTGAAACATTTTGTAATCTAAAAATCATATAAGATATTTAACACAATCAATGAAAAACATTAGATCAGTAATGCTAGCATGAATCAGATTCCAACTATAGAATCTAAATAGAGATTTACAATTAAGTGGTGGTGTTTGAAATAGTGGTATAATTTTTTAAGTTTTTTCTCATTAAATTAACCCAGTAAGACTACATATGATTTTTTATCATCTCAGTGATATATCACAATCTCAATTTTCATACAGAAATTATTAGAGAGAGAAGAAATAATAGTATTTACATTATTTGGTAAAAATACCCATACCTTTCTATGTTTTTTAAACAACCCAACTTGGATTATATTATATACTATTATCAGTGATAAAATGGAAGGGTAAAAATTTGGTTATACACCCCATTATTCGATCCCCAAATAGATCTATGATCTACACCCCACAACCAACTCTTCTTCCCTAATTAGTTTGACACCCCAACTATATTTTATTCTCCTTCGTCATGAATGGTAAGAAAAAATATTCTAATCCATTTTTATTTTTTATTTTTATGACCTATTCATATGAACATTTTTCATCTCATGGTTTTGGATTCCCATATAGATAAGTTTTTGTTTTTACTTAGTTAATTTTGAAATATAAGAAATATATCATCTTCCATGAGTCTAATAGATCTTCTTCACATAGAAAAACATATGGATCATCAAAAAAATATTGATATATTATTTTTGGTCTTGACTCTTTTTCATGTTATATCATGAATGATCTTGTTACTCTTAGAATACTAAATTCATAGACCTTAAATTTTTGTCTTGTATGTTCATTGGTGCTGAATTATCTTGAACTTCTATTTTTTTTAAACTATCACATATTCCTCTTCTTAATTCCCCTAAAAGAAATAATTATTACTCTTATGATGACTAATCCTCAATATAATGTATTCAAGAGGTTTACACAGGTTTTTTCATAATAATTTTTTCAATAATATACTTACGTAACTCAAACTAATTCATCATCAAATTCACAACTCAAATTCAATATGAAATCATGATTATTACATGGATTTCAAAACAATTGTTTCTGATCATTATTTTCATGTCCACATTATATACATCATATACTATTATAAACAATATCTATACCGATAATAAGGGTATAACATTACATTTATGCATTAAATTACACTGCTAGTCCACCACCATGATGATCTACATACTGATGCGTGAAAGTTTCATTAAATATTTTTTTTAGCTAATAGATAGTAAAGAAAACTCTATTTATGAAATTACTACACTGTTTAATTATATTATAATTTAGTCAATACTAATCTTAGCATAGAACATTTAATTCAAATAGTTTAACATTCATGAAGTTGACAACATGAATTATGACACTCTATAGGATACAAATATAATATTCCACTCTTGATGAAATACTACCCCAAAAATCTATTTCCACAATTTTGGGAGAGTTATCCTTGTATTTATTGGGAACATTCATTTTATTAATACAAGATAATCCTAAAGAATATTCTTAACCAGTTAGTAGCATGTAATGATGAATAATTGTTTTCCTCTGTAAAGACCCAGAAATTTGAAGGAAATTTTTTTCTTAATTTTCTTTGGAATTTTACAAGAACGCAGTTTCTGACGGCGCCTGATTCCGAGGCCCGGTGTGCCCGGAATTAATTTCCGAAGTTTGGCTCGGGTACGTTCAGTGAACGAGCGAGCGGGAATTTCTATCTTTTGAACCGTTGCTCGGAATTGAAATCTGATTGTACCGATGAACTCGCAACGCCGGTAATCGCTTAAGGGAACCTTTACCATAGTTGCGTTTGTGTTGGAGAAGAAGTTAATTTTTTGGGGTTTTATTAAAAAAGTGAATAAAATTGTTAAATCAATTTTATTTCATGTTAAGTTGTTAACTTCTCCCATGGGAAGTTGGTGGTGGGCCCACATCCATCCAACTTCCCATGTGTGGATATTTGAAAGGGTGGGGCCCACACAAACCCCTCCCCACCTCTTCAAATTCCTTAACATTCCTAACCCCTCTAAACCCCCCATTTAAGTTTTGATAACTTAACACCTCCTTAATTTTATAACATCTTATGTTAATAACTTAAGTGAGTTAAATATGGGTTTTGAATTTTCAAACTCTTGAAATTCAAAACCTATATTGGGTTAATAAAATAAGTGGGAGGATTATTTTATTTTGGGGTTAGTTGTTCTTGTGGTGGAGACTTGGGAGAGAAAAGGATAAGTCTTCTTCTTCTTCAACATCGATGAAGAACGCGAAGAACACCTCCAACGAAGAACAACTCCACCGAAGAACGCGACGTCTTCTTCCAACGATGTTTCCCCTTCGAAGGCACCTCGACGACAACGGAGTCGACGTTCTTTCCCCGCGACGCCCGACCTCCGCGACGCTCGCCTTCCGCGTGTTGTTGACGTGCACCGTATCTGAATCGAGGTAGGGGTTTATTTATTTAATTGTTCGTGAATAAAAACTTGGTGATAATCGTGGATTAAAACACTTTTTGTTATTGAATAACGCGAGGGGGTCGGACCGCACAAATACGGCTGACCCTCCTCTGTTTTTCGTGATGTTATCTTGAGGATGATACGAGAAAACGTGGTGCCGTTGCACCACAAGATTTATTGAGGAAGATACGCGCGGCGCCGTCGCGCCGCGCCGTGGAAAGAAATCCAAGAACGCGATGTCGTCGCGTCGCGTTGAAGAAAGTCAAAGGCGCCGCGGCCGGAGCGGGGCCGCGGCGGAGGGAAGCGATGCCGTCGCATCGCGCCGAATGGCATAGGCCGCGGCCGGTTCCGGGCCGCGGCGGAGCAAGAGGACCGGCGGCCGGCACCGGGCCGCCGGTGTCGGCGAAGGAAGGACCGGCCGTCGCCGGTCCTTGGTGGCGAAACCGGCCGGCCAGTGCGGGCCGGCCGGGCAGTGGAGACCGGGGGAATTAATTCCCACGGCCGGGTCTTCAAGCGGCCCCAATTAAGGGGTCGCGGTTTTACAAGGGGGGGGGGGGCTTTGCTCCCTGCGCGCGGCACCCGAATGACGCGCTGGCCGCACCGCCGGGTGGGTCGCGCCGCCGGCCGGGTCGACCCAGTTCGGGCCGACCCGGTTCGGGTCAGACCAGGGGGGGTCGGCCCGGGTCGGCCCGGGCCCAGACCCCCAGTTTCGGACCACTTTTGGTCAAATGCCCGTATCTTGGGCTACGTGCCTCCAAACGACTCGCCGTCAGCGGAAACACGATCCTTGGATCGAGACGGTCATTTCAGTATACTATACTCAAGGTACATCTTCCTTTCCGGGAGGCTACGTGGTTAAAACTCCATATTTAATCGTGCTTGGCCTAGAGTAGTGATCAGGATGGGTGACCTCCTGGGAAGTTTCCCAGGGTGGGTGTGAGACGGAAAAGCCAATAACTTCCGGACCAGGCGTCCGATTGACGCGCCGTCTATTGCGTTGCGTTCCTATTGACGATACAAAACTTTTGGCATCCTCCGCATGAGTTTTGGATGCAGATGGATAGTGTCCGGGTTGGATCGCACCGAAATCCAACCGGGACCCTGGAACGGAAAAGCTGATATCATTCTGACAGAACGTCCATTTGACGAACCGTCAGCGGCGTTGGTGATCGCGTTGAGAAACGGTACCTATGAGTTTATCCTATGAGAGTACGGGGTACAGTTGAGATACGGCCGGGTTTGGTTCGCTCACGAAACCAACCAGGCCCCTGGGACGAAAAGGATAATAACTCACAGACCGGGCGTCCGATTGACGTGTCGTCTGTTGCGTTGAGACCCCAATGACGTGGCGGTCCCTTGAGATACTTCTTCATGGGACTTTCAGATACTTGGAGTATCGACCTGTAGCTCGTGGAGCGGACCCTCCCAGTGACGAGCGTGCAGAGTACGGAGACCGTGTAGCTGGCTGAGACCCGACGACTGCTGATCGAACGACTCGGTGTGTTACAGAGGTGCGCTTGGTTGTAGCGGCACATGGGAGCGCTTGGTTGTAGCGGAAGACCCACGACAGAGGTTCTCTTGGTTGTACCGGCACATGGGAGCGCTTGGTTGTAGCAGCAGACCCACGATAGAGGTGCGCTTGGTTGTAGCGGCACATGGGAGCGCTTGGTTGTAACGGCAGACCCACGACAGAGGTGTGATTGGTTGTAGCGGCACATGGGAGCGCTTGGTTGTAGCAGCTGGCCCGCAGTACTCGATGGGTGGAGTTCTTCAGTAGTCTTAGGTTAGTGAGCAGTACCTCAGAGTCGTGACAGGACCACTGTACACTCCAGAGATGGAGCTCTTCAGCAGTTACGGTTTCGATAATGAAAATCCTGGTTGAGCTGAGACTTTTGACCTTGTGTTTACCTCATGATTGAGATGGGTCACTTGCTAACTTAGGTATATGTATGGGCATATACCCGGGTAGTGGTTATCCATTGATTTCACAATCCTTGTGTTTCCTCATGATTGAGATGGGTTACTTGATAACTTAGTTATATATATGAGCATATACCTAAGTAGAGGATATCTGTTGAGATCTTCTTTGTGGTTATCCTTGTTGGTTTAGTGAGACCTTGAAGGTCTCGGGGTCCCTACTGAATATCGTTATACTCACCCCTGCACAGGCTATGCCCGCACCTCGTTGTGTTGGTTGCAGACGACGAGAAGTGCTGACAGAGGCCGAGTGTTCGAGGACTAGACGGTACCTGGGGGTGGACTATACGACGAGATGGTACCTGGAGGAGGACCTCACGACGAGACAGTACCCAGAGGTGGACGTGACGATGAGGCGGTACCCGAAGGTGGACCACTGGGCGGACATACTCGGAGCGGATGGCGGGACCCGAGGAGCAGAGGAGCTATCTGTACCAACCCTTCAGGTGGGTTTTCCAGTGGACAGCTCGGCGTAGCAGTTTTACATTTCAGTTGCTGTTTTACCGTCGCGTTGTACTTTACAGTTGGGCTTGTATTTCCGGCCCATTTTTACTTTCCGCACTTACTGTTGTACTTAGTTTTTACTTAGTGTTTACTTCTTCCGCTTGTACTCTGTGTGATTGTTTACTTTACAAAGGCAATGCCTTCCCTTTTTACCGGGATTTACACCTTGGTGCTAGTCGCTAGCCCCTGGCCTATGGAAGGCGGGCTTAGGGTAGCCACGGCACGGGCCCCGAGGATGGGTCGTGACATCCTCCCCTAGAACATTACACGATTATTTTATAGTGTATATTTCTTTGTATTACGAAAAAATATCCTCTTCAACCTAAAATTATATCAATATAGTTTCAAATAGAATAAATTTAAAACCACACCACATAAAATCTTTCATTATTTTAAAATTGTATTCATGTCTACATAAAAATAATCTCATTCACATATATACTCTACCACATTGGAAAATAATCTTCCAACAAATGATCACATAATATCTTTTTTCACTGTCAATAACTACACATTGACGTTTATCAAAAAAATAAAATTCTGTAAAGATATTTCACACTAGAAAATCATCATCAATTCTCAAATACGACATGCATAATTTTCAAAATAATATCACCCTCAAAAAGAATAATATATTCTATTTTGATATGAATCTAATTATATTATGTTACATTACATCTACAACAACATACAAAATCCTCACATAGAAAATTCTCATCCACAACTAATATATAGAAGAATCACATAGCATCTACTACACCACATACTAATATTCTTTCACCATACATTCACAAACAATGTATTAATGTTATTATACACATGAAATTGAATATTAATCAAATAGTAACCCCCTTCACAAACTACATTTAGTATATAATGCTATTCCATTCCTTATATGACACTTTACCGAAAAAAATAACATCTGGTATCATTTTTCTATTTTTTAGAATTTCATACTCAGCCACATTTTAAACACACATTTTTTTAGAATGATCCCATATAATGTTTGAAATCAAATGTAATTTATCATTTTTAATACACTCGGTGGAAAAATATTTATATATATAGGGTAAAGATAATGGATAAAAGAAATCAAACCACTCAAAAACATTTAATCTATTAGCCCATGATATGTGCATATCATTTCAGAGATGGTGAACATAACACACATATGAGCAATTCCCATGCTGAATTTGGACATATTAAAGGGCTTATTAAAAAGTAATATTCTTCTACTTTACACAACTATTTACTGTGGGATTCAACACCAACAATACTAATTCACTACACCTCATGGTCTATGTCGTACCTACGTTGGAGACTTAACAGTCGACCGTTTATCATTATTTCTCACCTACACATTATAGTAATCATATAAATTGGAAGCCCCTTTTTTTACTATGTGGTATTTCCTGAATTTGGAATTTTATTATTAATTAATCATTTTTTTGTCAATTAATTTTTTATAAGGCCAAAAAAATATATATTATTTTTTAGCTACAAAATATATCATCAAGTCATATCCAAATTCAACATCAAAAATAAAAAATATTTTTCATGAATTTCATTTAATTATCATTATAATATCATTTTCATGTAATTAATATTTTAAATGATTAAATATTATACATTATTAAAAGAAAAATTTTAATTCATATACAAATATCTTGGAACTAGAGATCAGTTCAATAACGACCACATTTAGTGGGATAACTTTCTAAGAATGATATCAATGCTACTTGTTGAACCAATATCGATTATACAAGAATAAACACATCATATTACCTCAATAAAAACATATTAAAAGGTAATTTAAATAAATGAAGAAAATGGGTTCAATCTACTACCTTAATAGTAATTATAAAGGAACCAACACTACTGTCCAACAAAATTTTACTCACAATGTGTAGGGAAGCCATGGAATATTTATTCATAAGAAGATTTCAATCCCATCAATTCATGTAGGTATGATGTGAATTTTATTTCCTTGTATTATATTTTAAAAGAATAATTTTATGATTTTAATTGTGTTTTTTAAATGAAAATATGATTATAATGATGAATTATTTGAATTTTGTTTCCTTCAGAATAAATTTTAATTATTTTAATATTTGGACTATAAGGTGGATTTTTCAGTGATTAATAAATTTAATGTTATTTCCCAAATCTCAGCAAGTTATTATGGAAAAATATTTTCATTGTTCATTAAAATAATAATGTATGATTTTTTTTCTCGAAAAGAATTATTAAGAAATTCATATGTTGTATTCCTAATTTCAATTTTCCAAGATATCTGTTTTAAAAATATTTTTTCGGAATAATGTTTCATACATTTTTTTCATATTTTCTAGAATTAAATTTCAATGTTCTAGGATTCTTGTTTAATATTGAAATTACATTATTTTTACTTTTTTCTGCTTGAATATTATATTAATTTTTAAAATTCCATGTAACAACCTTACATGATATTATGTTCATTTGTTACACATTTAATTAGGTAAGTATTTTTACTATATTATTTGGATAAATTAGCGAAAGTATTAAAGAAATCAACATAAGGACTTGTTATGTAATGTATAACATTGAACATCAACATAACGATTTATAAGGAAAAAAATGCAATACTTGCAGTGGTCTATATAAGATATCAAGATATCAATGCAAGGTTTCATGATAGTATGAAATAAGTGGATATGTGAAATGCGACCAGATCATGAGCATCCTAAATAACGGTTAATCCCATATTAAAACAAAATATATGAAAATAAAAAGGGGAAAACAATTGACTATTCTAGTATAGATTTATCAATATTTCAAAATATCAAATAATGAAAACATGGGAAATCGTACATATGTCAAGAGAATATGGAGGTGATGCTATTGATATTGAATTTGATGATTATTGGAGAATATAGGTCCAAAATTGAACATCACTCTTGATGAATTTATGACTGAATAAAATATTGAGATTACTAATTTTGATGATATTCCAATATTTGACTGAGTCATCAGAAAAATGATTTTATGAAATTTCATGTATAAACCACGGTATGCCATTTAGAGCACCGAAAAAATAACATAATCATGATCGTGCAGTATAAATGTTTTTTTAAAATACATATTTGATTATGATAATGGAATTAAATTTTTCCCTGAGAAGGATAATAACTGATATTGTTTGAAGAATCATTTTATTTCTTTTCCTTACTTGCATGAACTCTGTGTTTGTGGGATTGATCTTTTTTATTGAATGATGTGTTCAATTAATTTAATTATATTTTCCAAATATTAAGGATGATGGGTCATATGTTATTTTGATTATTTTTGGATTTATTGTTGTATAGTGGTGAACATAAGATTCTTGAATAATCATCATAATGAAGAACACTAAGTTTTTATAATGATTTTTGGTATTGTGGTTTCTATACTAGTTTGAGTGATTAAGTATTTAATTTGTTAGATTGAGATATTATCATAAGGAAATTTATTTTTTTCATTCATTTTATAGATAGGGGTATTTTTGAGATATATTTATCATATTAGTGGATTATTGGAAAAAAATTATTTATGTTTAAACAATTATTGGCCTTTCGTTCAAATAGATTGAGATTCAGTGTGTTTACTGAAGCTGAATTCTGTGTTTGTGTTTAGGATGAGGGATTTGGATGTTATCTGATCAATACTAAAGTGATGATGGTATAAATAATGGTTTATTATGATCATAGATTTTTCATATTCATTCTGTGCTATATTCTTAGAAAAAAAATTATTTATTTTTAATTGAAAAAACTTACATTCACATGGATTTCATAAGATGTAGAGTTGAATGACAACCTACTGCTACCAGTATGAAAAATTAACTATGAAGAAATTATATAAAACTATTGACATGAAAATTCATGGATATATTGTTTAAATATGTTACTTTATGTGGTGGATTATTTAATTTAATGGAACTCATTTAAATGTAGAGGACTTTAACTATCCAATAACTTGTCTAGGAACATCAACATCAGGGAGTATTGAACATGATGTGAAGAGTTAAAGAATTTTACTAGATATAGAACATATTATATATTTTTAACATAAATTATCCTAAAATTCAATTTTAATATTTTTAGTCAATTTATTTGTTATTGTAATCACTCATTTAAACTCAAATTCATGAGTAAATATTGACTATTTATATCTATTAAATAGATTTATTCTATTGGTTATTTGATTCATTACTTAATTTAAATCACCTAGGATTTTTATTTCATTTTAATTTTATTATTGGTTATTGGGGGACGCTTGAATTTTTTTTCAAATATTTTTTGATATAATTTTTAAAATTAAACATATAATAATGTTGATAATAGTAAGAACCGAGCATGTAGTGGAAGCCCCAAATAGGTGGGATTTTAAAAAAAAATTCCACCAACATCGTAATCTTGGTGCTAACGCCAAATTATTACAACACCTTCTAAACTACAATTATCATTGCATCGTATCACTAGTGATGCCTAAGAGAGAGCTCCATCTGAGCTCCTTGGATCCAAAGAATCTCTTTCTAGATCATGGGAGAGAGTAGAGGAGAGAGAATACCCATGAATATTACTTGAAAAAAACCCCTCGTCTCTTATTTTTAGTGCTTCATTAAAATACCATGTATAGCCTCACCGTTCTCGAATACGTAACGCACTATAAATGACAATTTATGAGTACAAAACCGAGCCATAAATATTATTATCACTCACTAATAATATATTAAAATATACTACGCGATAATAAGTTAGTTCCGAACATTTCTCGCCATTCTAATTAATATTAAATGAACCATTAATATTTATAATATTCAGCAATTAATATTTTTCTATGTATTTACTTTAAAACATGTAAATAAAATTAATATATAAATTCAATTCTCATTATTCTAAACTTGAATAATAAGAATTTATTTATTTTGATAGTGATCATTTAACCTTGGACAAATCTCGGAACCCAATGGTGGGGCCCACAAATTTCAAAACTCTTATTCAACTAAATTGGGAAGATTCTCGAATATGCTATTGTGTGTGACCCTCTAGGACATTATCTTGATAGCAATGTATAGTATACATAGACAAAGAGTGGGATCTAGCAACCCATCATGTCCCCTGAAGAGATTAGGATCGTTATAGCAGCGACAACCAACCTACAAAAACATGCACTGTGTAATATAATATCTTTGTATGTAATATCATATAAAGTAGGATTCACTCATCTATCATCACACATTTCTTGCTTTATTATTTATTGATATAACTGGATTGATTTACCTTCGACTACCGTGTCCCTGGTCTTATAAAGGAACTTCAATCATTATCAACATTGCCTGAGATATATTACTTCCATAACTCGAAAGAGTCAAATCTTTTCTTGACCATTCAAATAAAGCCATATAACCAATGACACACCCAACACAATCTACCTCATGATGAATTCATTTACCTGGTTTTCTATTTCCATCAAAGTATGCAATAAGATGAAATAAATTTGTGATGATCTCATATCAAGAGACCATAAAACTTTATTTTAGATAAGAATATTCAATGACACCCGAAACATGTGGTGTTCTTATTGGCAGGTCAGTCCTCATGATCTCACTACTAGTGATCACCAAGTGCAAACATCATGAGATGAAGTCTCAATACTTATGAGCCTCCTACACGTGATAGTCAAACATCTATTATGTCTAGTCAGTGATTTTTAAATAGAACATAGAAAATATATTTATGATTAATTCCATGGTATCCAGAGGTTATCATTATAGCATGGGAACTGCTATAACCTCTTTATAGGTCAATTAAAATTTGGAAATTACCATTTCAATAGTAGATGCAGAAAAGTATACACTATAATAGAAATATGACATCATGTATAGATAACTATATACACGACATGTTAAATAGAAGAACTGAATAGTTGGGACTAGGACACTAACTATTTCAACACTCCCACTTACACTGGAACAACCTTTCTCAATATACTTATTAGTTACTCACTTGATAAAGATTTATGTTTCTTCTGAGTAACAGCTTTAGCTACCGGGCCTACCACGGATCGATTGCTTGTAAATTCTACTATTGCGACCTCAAATCATTGAGAAAAACATCTTAAGAGATGGTATACTTAGTATATCCCAATTTCCCACAATCATAACATGACATCTTGGCTAGTAAGAATATCATAATTTTCATTATGATAATTATTTTCCTACTAGGTGAGTTTCCAAGAACCGGAACAAATAGTGGCACTTAATATCTTCTTCTTATCATCCTTAAGAGATGCTACATACTCGGTATTTGTAGGTAAGTCTACAACTAGCTTATATGATCTAGAATCGCTCATCATCTTTATCCTAACTGTGATAATAGATTACTTTGATCTATGGAAGACTAGTTTGTGTCCCTGAAAACCTGTATCATTCATCTCCACTTACCATGTACATATATTTTCTACTTGAAGAAGTATAATTAGATGGTTCTAATGGAATCCCTTTCAGAGCTCTTGGATATAACTGATATTTTCTTACTATAATTTATACCATGGAAATATCAATTATTGTACATATCTTGGAATACGTGATAGATCAATCACTTATTCGTGTGGATTATAACTCACCGCATATATCTCTTCCCAAGTCCTACACATATCAACTTGAAGAGATTATTTCTTTTGACATAGGCAACAATTCATATCTTCACTTGTTCCAACGTGTATTTTCCAATACAAGGTCACTATATATATGATTGACTAGGACCAAGAAACCTAGAGATATACCTCAGTGTATCATGTTCCCTAAGATGTAGGTTGCTACATTAAGTCAATCACTGGAGAATAAATTGCATTTTTTTGATAACTTGAAGACTATCTATCTTCCATATGTTTTTGAACATGTTTTACATGGAAAACATTGGTGCTCCCACTCTCATTTCGTAGACATATAGAAATCATTTTATGAAAATGAATATTCTAAGTTCAAGTTTCTTACATTAATCCTAAACTAGATTTCAGTAACCTGCAACCTTTATTATCATTTTATGAAATGACCATCCCTTTTTGGTTGTGTTATATAGACACTTTCCACAATTGGTGGTCATGACATCCAATGAAAAATAATTTGATCATAGATATTAGCTTTGATAAGTAAAATTATAATGTATTTATGCCTAAGGACTTGGTGAAACCAATCGAACCTTATTGGTACTACTCTTGTACCACCCTTTTATCAACTCACACGAACACCCACCACAATATTCAATATAATAATCCCCTTTTCATATTGATACATGGAATCTGTTAATTGAATTTTAGTTGGTCTTATCAATTTTAGATAACTTATATACACTATTTAATTGTATAAAATATTTTTCACATTGAATAATAGATCACTAACGACAGTGAATATAAAAACCTTCCCCATGGTTTTATCCTTCCTAAGTTTTATGTGTCTTTGGAAAAAACTATGTTCCACATGCACTTATAGAACTTGATATTATGAAAACTATTTGTGCATCTTGTGCATTGACTAAAACCCAGTCAATATAGCTCCCACTATCTCAAATAGAGATACATTCACTATTATATAAATACTATCTATGACTATATATTTTCTATCATAGGGATTTTTGTAACATCCTAAGAAACTATTAGGATACTTAAAATAGATATAAATTTTGTTTTTCTTTATGCAAGTTTGTTTTTGTCATAACAAACTATTTTCATCTGAACACATGTTTGTATGAAATAAATAATTTCTATAATACCATAACTCATATGATATTCATTTTTAATTTATAGTTTTCATATAGTTATGAGATGCCACCATTATTTTTTTATCATTTCATGAAATATAATGGAAGTTGTTTTAGGTTATAACATTGATACTCTTTACATCATGAAATTGATGTATAAAACATGCATTAAAGAATTAATCCACGCTACATTTTGTATATCAATCTTGATATATAAGACTTCATCAACAATCCTCCTCTTTAACTTTAACGTCCTGATGTCCATAACGTAATGTTCATTTAAGAATTTCTCCATGCTAAATTATCATGATTGATGAATGCTTTGTAATGATATTCATCGATAAGTCGACCCAAAGCAACTCATATCATCAGATCATGCTTATACTTCAATTTATCATTCCTTAGTTACATAAAATAATCTTATGAACTATATATATATATCTAGCTTATAGTTCTAATAGTTCATGTTCACTGGTTGAACTATTTCCAAAATCTTTGTGACATATCTTTATTTTAAAGGTTCCATTGTCCAAACTACAGACGTCAAAAATACCAAAAGTATTGAGTTGTTCCGAGCATAAATACTATAATAGGTATATTCATGACATCAAATTTTAGTATTTATGGACAATGAATTATCTTTTCACAACTGGGAATAAGTATTACATTTATATTCATCACTCATTTCCAATGATTTTTGTATTACAGAAACTAGTTATTGAGTTTTAAAAACCATAGACAACATTCATTCCAAAACCTGGAATAAATTCTCCTTGTGTTGAAGGACACAAGATATTAATGTTTGTAGTTATACCAAATTATAGTTATACATGAATATTTCATTTGGAAATTAATAAGTTGTGTAATTCTCACCACTGTCCTAGGTATTACCCTTTTGCAGCCACTTGGAGAATACACCTGAATACTAGTAATGTTTCAATACATACTTCATAAATATATTTTAATACACATATAAAATACCCTTGTAGTAAAACTGAACATTATAATTGATATATATTATTAAAGAATTATCTAGTAACTTTTTTATTTAATTCTGTTTATTTCTTTTAAACTTCCATTGTTTTATTTTATAATATGTAATGCTAATAACCTTTGTTAATACCTCATTAGTTGATGGATGTTGTGAATGTTCCATTGGCCTTAAATTCCATTCACCTTTTCACATTGTCTTTCAATTTTTTCTCCATAAGAATTAAAACATAACTGTCCTTTATTCTTATTCACATGGAGAAAATTTCTGAGATTGGTAATGGAGTGTAAACTCAATACATTTTTGTTTTGTAAATTAAAATTAAACTTCAGTAATGGGGTGAAAATGATATGAAAAAGGGATCCATTTAAAGATCATGATCAATATTTCATTTTACACATTCCATGGTGAACATCTCCTAATTCAAATCATTGTTTTCCATTCTCCTTTTAAGCTTTTCAGAGATGAGACTTTATGTTGTATCATATATGTCATGGTGTAGCGAACACAAATAACATCAAGCATTAGTGAATGAATAATGATATAACTATCATATGTTTTATACATTTGTATCATGTAATAAATTTCAACCTCGCTTGTTGAGGTAGTTTAATAGTGTTGGGGACATTAACACCTTGTGTTTCCTATACAAAAGTACTATGCGCCTGTACCTGTACTATTCCTTGATATTGGTGTCAGTGAGGACACTAATATTTTCTGTTATAATATTTCAGTTTTAATCTAGAGGTATAACATTCCATTTTCCTAAAAAATGAATTTTATCAAATTAGTTCTTTTAACATGATTACTAGTGAATACATTTTGATAAATTTCATTAATCAGTTAATGTCTCCCACTATTTTATTAGATTCTATAAACCCTCTTTGCTATAATTAGAATACTTTGTCCCTTAATAATTCTAAGGGAAAGGATCCCAAAATCACCCCCATAGTTGACAAGCTATGGTTATGCCACTACATGGAGGGTTCAAGGTGTCCTTTGGGCTAGTCTACTGCTTTAACATGTAGTTCCTCAATGTGTTGAGTGATGAACCTGCATGTAAAAACATAACATGATTTACTCAATGATTGCCTCTAAAATTACATCCAGCTAGCTATGGCTATTTATTTGCAGCAATTTTACATAATTCAACTGATCATTCTTATAAGGACTCCATAGTAGTAAGAGAAACCATCAGTTTTGGCATGATCGGCACCCCAAACACTGAGTTTTGTCCAAATTTGAATGATAGAAGATTGTTTAGAATTAATATATCTTTGTGGGTTTTATTTTTTTTAGTGTGAAAAAAATAATTTTCTCTTTTTATAAGCACCTACTATGTGATTGTAATCACAAGTGACCATGAAAAATATAGAAATTTCATCGTGTCACATGTTCATTTTATCTTGATTGTTCGTTTATTATAATTTTATGTGATCATGTTCTAACTAAACATTCAAAAAATTATAAACCAAAAAAAAATGAAAATCATGATCATGATCCGGTACTTTTGGTTGATCTATTGAGTGAATAACGGACCAACTGGGACCCTAGGGAAAATACTTTTAGTCGTGTGGCTTGAAACTTGAATAGAAACGTCTGGTCATCCAATGCATCTAAATCTTGTCTTGTGTGTCATGTCACTTGGCATGAAGTGTGTCACACCTCATCGCATCATTATAATACTATACTTTCATATAGGAGAGGCGTTCTCGAGGTATAAAATACAACTCTGAGAATGGGCGTATAAGACCTTATACATATAATGACACTTAGAGGACACAAGAATCATCTTTTATTTAATTAAACAAATTATTAAAAACCAGTATGCAGAAATTAAATTAATTAATTAATTAATTAAACATACAAAATACATGAATTAGTCATTCTAAGGATCATGATTAGTCATAAATGCATTAAATTCATGTATATTAAATAAATATCAAATAAATAATTATTCTTTCATTAAAAATAATCATGAGGGAATTTAATTGAATTAAAAAATCACTCATATTTTTAATCCAAAATTTACGTCATTTGGTCCAATTTAATTAATTTTATTTTAAAACAAAAATTAAGTTAATTAATTAATTTAATTAAACAAAAATTAAATTAATTAAAACTCATTAAAAATTAAAAACAATAAACTAATATTTAAGTAATTTCTTTATCAACTGATATTAAATCAATTAATTTAATTACCTTTTGATTCTATTAAATCACCTGGGCCAATATAACTTCGAGTAGGGCCAATGTGGGTTAGGGAAAACCTGCACAGACCCATTCTAGGTGGTACTGACCCTCTGTAGGTGAATAACGAACTGGGAATGTCCGTTCCATCCCATTCTAGGCTACACATACCTGGTCGGACCTATTTCAAGGTAGTTAAAATACCTTTTTGCTTTGAGGATGGTGAGGTTCACTACTGGACTGAAGGGGTGCCACAACTGGGGTAATTAATGGTGTGAAAAGAAGCTGGTTCTTCCACTATGACGAGTCATGGTCGGTTGACCGAGGTGGAGCAACAGTGTCATATCAAAGGGGAGGCGGGGTGGTCCGAGGTGGTAGAGGTTGGTGTGGGAGATCAGTGGCTGATGATGGTGTGGCCTAGGGTGCAGCGACACCGGTGGGTCGGCCTGGCTGATTTGCATAGCAGCCCGATAGGGATCCATCAGTAGTAGGAGACAGACTGAGGAAGGGTGGCGTCTACATCTGGCTTCCGGCAACAGCGCGACTTCACGTAGGAGGACAGAGAGGTAAATACTAACCGGCAGGCTGCAGGCAACTGAGGGTGGAGGGCAGGGTTGAGCTGGGGAGCGCAGGGTGGAGACCAGAGCCAGCAGTGCATCCTAGGGAGAGGCGACTGAGGTAGAGGCAGTTGATCATGCCCTTCATGAAGCCGAAGATGGTGCCCTGGGGTGGTGCACCACTGTGCGCAGAGGGAGCCGCACAGTTTGCTCCACGAGAGGGATACAAAGTAGTGGGGGTGCCGCACCCCCCCCCCCCACTATTTTTTTTGGTCATGTTTGACCATGTGGGGCACCAGTTCTTCATTTTATTCTATTTTTTATTTGTTTCTTTAGCTTATTTCATAATCCAAAACATCTCTACTTTTTTTAAAATATGTGGAAAGTATGTCCTTTTCCACCCCTTTTAATAATTTTTCAAAAATCTAAATATTCACCTTTGAAAAAATATAAATTATATTCTAATAATAATATTATAATAAAATTAATATTAGTATTACTATAAAAAAATTTAATATTATAATAATAATTCAATTACTTTTAAGAAATCAATATCAAATAATGACTGAATTTCCGATGAGTATTTCGGCCATGGCATTTCCAGTCAAAATATGAACCCCACCAAAATTCAACCTTGAATCCGAATTCAAAACATTGGATGGATGTAGACTATCAATCTAGTGTCTGATTCTGATTCTTTCTCCGGTTTTCGGTCCGTATTAATGGACACATTAAGATTTAATGAAAATTAAATTCATTAATTATCTTAAAATTGACACTTACTCGTGCTTATTTCACTTTTAGGAACTAGGTGTGTGGAGGATTCCCCAAATAGGGGGATTTTATAAATTTTCCAACGATGATCAATGTAAACTTGACGACGTTGGTGAAGAGAAGCCACGTCAAAGCTTAGGATCTCACGTGAAGGGTTTTAAAAACAAAAATAATCTGTAAAATACCTGGTTTAAAATCGAAGCCACAAATCGCATCTACTCATTGTTAGTGATCACTGCTCGAAGAATCCAACATCGAACTCCTCTATATCGTCCACACGTGCTTCAAGAAATCCACGAGAGAACCATTCATCATAATCTGGGTGGTAGCATAGAATTCTGATGACACCTTCAATGCTCCAATGATCACTGCATTGATTCGCTAGTGATGCCTGAGAGAGAGCTCCATCCAAACTCCTTGGATCTAGATTATCTCTCTCTAGATCTTGGAAGATAGGATAAGAGAGAGAATCCCGATGAATAGTCCTTAGAAAAATCCCCTCCACTCCAATTTATAGTTCTTAATTTAAATAACTCATATAGACTCACCGGACCCGAATAAATAATGCACTATGAAAACTAAATAGAGTCATAAATATTATTATCACTAGTAACATATTAAAATATATTACGTGTTAATAATTGAGTCCAAAACTTCACTTATCACTCCCATAAATATTAATTAAACCTTTTATATTTTTAATATTCATCAATTAATATTTTTTCATCTATTTACTTTAGAACTAGAAAATATAATTAATAATTAAATTCAATTATAATTATTCTAAACTCTAAAAATATGAATTTATTTATTACAATGGTGATCCTTTAACCATTGACAAATCCCAAACCCCAGTGGTGGGGTCCACCAAGTCCAAACTCTTATTCGACTGAAGAGGGAAGATTCTTTAGTATGCTATTATGTGTGACCCTCTAGGAACTTATCTTGAAAGTAGTGAATAGTATTCATAGACCAAGAGTGGGATCTAGAAACCCATCATGGCCCCTAAAGAGATAAGGATTTTAACATCATTTAAAACTAACCAACGAACACACACTGTGTAATATAATCTATTTTTATGTATTATCTCATAATGTATGACACACTCACATGTCATCTCCCTTTTCTTGCTTTATTGTTTATTGATGTAACTGGATGGATTTACCTTCGAATGCCATGTCCATGGCCTTATAAAGGTACTTTCATCCTTATTAAAATGGAATGAGATATATTACTTCCATAACATAGAAGTGACAAACCCTTTCATGACCATTCAACCAATGTCATGCCTCCAATGATGCACCCAACACAAACTACATCGCCATGACTTCATTACCATGGTTTTTGTTATGCATCAGAGTTTGCAATAAAATGACATACATTGGTAATGATCACACATCAGGAGGCCATTACACAAGATTGTAGATAATAAAATCAAATGAAAACCCAATCATATAGTGTTCTTATTCCTAGGTCAGTGCTCTTGATCTCACTACTAGAGGTCATCAGGTGCGTACTTCACTAAAATAAGTCTCAATTATTATGATCCCCAAGCACCTGATAGTCCAACATCAGCTATGTCCAATTGGTAAGATGTATCTGGACCATAGAACATATAATTAATATTTATTTCATAGTATCTAGAGGTTCTCATTATAGCCTATGAACTGCAATAACCTTTATATATGACAATTAATCACTAAACATTGCCATTTCAATAGTAGATGCTGAAAAGTATACACTATAATGGTAAGATGACATCCTGTGAAGATTATTGTATACATGATATGGTAATCAAAATAACTAAATAGTTGGGTCTAGGGAACCCACTATTTCATCATGAAATAAGATTAGGATGGGATAAAAACTTATGTATTCATGATAGTGAATTCCATGAATGACTTATGATTACACACTCTTCACTACTGCATGAATGAAATTTCGTGATGGATGCTATGGATAAATTTAGTAGTTATTATAACTGATAATAGAATTAAATTTTTTTCTCAGGGTTAGTTTCTCATGATAGGTAGAATTATTTAACTTTAGCATCATCTTTCAATAAAATATTTCATTAAGATTATTCTGATTAATTTTTTTAATAACATATTTTTTTTAATGTAGTTTAGTACTAATACATTTAAAAGTTAATTATAGCATAAGAATCATTTAACAATATTTTAGTAATTCATCTTACCCATTATATCCATGTTTTTTGTAGAATAATATTATTACAATGAACATAGTATATCTCACATGTTCCCTTAGGTTTGACCCATTTTACCACTACTCTTGTGAGTGTGTAAATATTTAAAGGGTTATACTGATAATTTTAAATTTACACTGATCATTATATGGTAATATTTTCTTTTATGTAACATATTGTGTGGTATATGATTGGAAAAAATAATTTTATGAATCGATAATAAAAAAATTGTTTCAATGGAGTATCATGTCATTGATTAATATAAAATTATATAAAATCATTTTTGTGTTTGAGAATTATTAATTTTTATTTATTACTAATGAAGTTCACTAAAAAATCATTTTTACTAGTTTTATTGATTTTTCAATATTTTTACATCCACTAATTTCAATAGAAGTTGTTTTTTTGAATTTTTTTAAATATTGATCATTCATGTTTATTCATTCAGTACACAAAAAGGGAATATTATGGGTGATAGGTTCATCATAATAAAATTTACAATGTTTTAACAAGAATTAATGGGATTAATATTCTAAATAATTTTAATAAGCATCCTCATTATCATTATCAAATTCATCATCACAAAAATTAGTATGAACCAGAACCCAGAAATTAAATAAATTTGAAACAAATAATGCTGAATATTATTGTTCAATTTCACTAATATGATGAAGTACATGAATTTAGAATGAAAAATTGAAAATGTAAATATGTGATTTTACTAATCAAATAAAAAAATTAATTCATATTTACATGAATGATGAATAAAAGTAACTACCTTATCTCGGTAATAAAAATATAGTTGTACTAAAGGATTAAATTATGTAACAATCCACTAATATTGATGATTCTAAATTTTATGATGTATTAATCGATAAGGAGAATATATAATTTTAAGAAAAAACTATTAAAATTTTAATAATTTGGACTATGAGGATTATTTAGAACATTAAAATAATTTCACTATTGTTTTATTAGTACCTGGAATTGAAAAGACTAACTGTTATAGGTGTTTGAAGAGAGTGATTTCTCTAACTGAGGAAATATTTGAATCTAGGGATTTGATAATTTTAAAAAAAATATTTTTTTATAAGATATTAAATAATGAAAGATATTATTTTCTAATTAATGATATGGAATAATTTATTTGAAATAATTCAATTCTTAAATACTATGCCCTCATGATGAGTTTACTTTTTTATATGGAAAATAAAGAGACTAAAATTTAGAAATTTATTATATATTAAAATAATGAGGCCTTGAACATTAATGATTTCATATTTATTTGTAACTAACAACCTATTCATATAACTAATTATTACTGTAAATTATTTTTTAATAGAATAGAAATCATTATTTTCTAATATTTTGTGTATTTATAGAATATTGAACCACAAGAGTTTAGTTTCATGATATCTGAACTAAAATTTGTTCGCAATAAAATATAACTAAGAAAATAAAATATTTTTCGTCACTTAAGGATTATTTTGTTACTGATGTTAATCTAAATACTAATAAAAATATATACATTCTATGGAGATTCATTTGGAATGTAGTATATAATTAATTTATGATTTTATATGTGTAAATTAGGGATGAAAATAATAATATCCTGAACTCAGAGTATGTGGATGGGAAACAATTTATATTCTATACTTATTAATTCTATCACGACCCGTCCCAAGGGCCCGTGTCGTGACTACCCCAAGCACGCCTTCCATAGGGCAGGGGCTGGCGACTAGAACCAAGGCGTAAATCCCAGTAAAGGGAAGGAATTTCCTTTGTAATGTAAACAAGCACCACAAAGTAATCAAGCAGAAAAAGTAAAAAGTAAGTAAAAATTGGTACAACTGTAAGTGCGGAAAAGTAAGTGGGCCATAATACAAACCTAAACTGAAAGTAAAGTACTACTCGAAAGGGAAAACAACAACTGAAAAGTAAAGCCGCAATGTCGAGCCATCCACTGGAAGTCCCACCAGAAGGGTGGGTACAGAAAGCCTCCACTGCACCTTGGGTCCAGCCGACTGCTCCGAGTACATCCCGCCCAGTGGTCCACCTCAAGGTACCATCCTGCTCTGCAAGTCTCCACCACAATCAGCGTTGTCCTTCATCTGTAACCGACACAATGTAGTGCGGGCATAGCCCGTGTAGGGGTGAGTATAAGCTACTTAGTAGGGACCCCGAGACCCCCTAAGGTCTCCCAGAATCCATAAAGGATAATCCACAAAGGAATGATACAATTATGAAGTAAAATCCAACACGGCTTAGGTATATGCCCTTTCATATACCTAAGTCGTCAATTCTCACTCGGCTCCAACATCCGAGCTCAAGTACAACCCAGTCCACACAGGAAAGCAAAACGTAAATCCACACAGGATAGCACAACACAATCAACAAAGGAAAGAAAAACGTAATCCACATAGGATAGCACAACACAATCCACAAAGGAGAGTAAATAGGATTCAGCTCACACAGATATACTTCTTCGAATGATGATAGAGATGATCACTGATCCATCTAAGTCGTCGGACCCACAAAGGATCGATAGGTACTAACCCCCGCAATGACCCACAAAGGATCTGACACACAAAGGATCGATAAGTACTAACCCCCGCAAAGACCCACACAGGATCGTGCCCACACAGGACCTGTAGGCGCTGGCCCACACAAGACCGCTGAGCGCTGACCCTCACAGGATCGGACCCACACAGGATCGGTAGGAATGACCCACAAAGGATCGCTGAGTGTTGTAGTCGTCACCGCCGAATCCACTAAGGATCTCTGCAGAGTCGTCGTCGTCACTGTAGCAGTCGCAGCCAGCTCTAGGGTTCCCGCACACAGCAAGCTCGTTCGAGAGGGTCCGCTCCATGAGCCGAGAGGCTGATACATCAAATGACACATAGTCCAGAGTTGATGTATCCAAAAGTTCCGTATCGTCAACAGGAACTAAACGTCGCAGACGGCGCGTCAATCGGACGCCCGGTCTGAGAGTTATTGGCTTTTTCGTCCCAGGGACCCGGTTGGTTTTTAAGGAAAACCCAACTCGACCATACTCCACCTGTGTCCAAACCTCGGGCGGAGTATTCCAAATGATCCGTCTCACTTAGAGGAATTCAACCAAGTCGATGGCACGTCAATCGGACGTCTGAAGCTCAAGATATGAGTGTTTCTGCTCCGAGGGCCCGGTTGGTTTCGTGTACGAACCAACCCAGCCGAACCCAAGGTATTCTGAAACCTTGAGTGTGATATACCGAAACGACCGTCTTGATCCAAGGATCGCATTGCCGCTGTCGGAGAGTCGTTTTGAGGCCCGTAGCTCAAGTTATGAGAAAAAGACAGAAAAGGTCCGGAAACAGGGGGGTCTAGGCCCGGTCGACCCGGTTGGGCGCGACCCGGCCCGGCCCGACCTGGGCGCGACCCGGACCAGCGGGTTGGCTCGGCCGAGCGGCCAAGCGGAGGAACCGTGGGGCGCGCTTCCCCCGCGACATGAAGTGTCACAGCCCCGCGTGGGGCCGCGCTTGGTCAGTGGATGCAGCTTTGCCACGTCCCGTGGGACGCCGGACCGGCGCGGTCACGGGTCTGGTCGGCCTCCGCATCCGGCCGTCGGCGCCGCCGCGCCGTCGGCCCATGCCGCCGGTGGATTCCGCGGGCCACCGGAGTTGCTCCGGTGGTCCGATTCTACTTCTGTCTGCATCGTAGCTCCTCCCGGGTCCCATTCTTCACTGCCATGCCCTCAAATCGCCTTTGCGGTCCCATTTGTCATCGTCCACTGTTTCGTGCACCAAGAACGAAATAGTGCGGTGGGTTCGGACATGTTCGTTAGTCCACACACACCGTGTTAGCAGTTTTAAAATATTAAACAACTAATGTTTAACAATTGTCGTGGGTATAAATCACAAATATTTGTTTTAAGAATCAAACCGCTACCTTGTCGAAGTCATCGAACGGGCATTCTACATGGAATTTATCGTCGCGGAAGACGAGGATCGTCCCATCGCGGAAGGGCGTCGCGTCATCGCGGTATACGGCGTTGCGTCGACGAACTCCAAGGATCAAGAACATATAGATTTAATTATAACAATTAAATCCTTGTTGTTGCTATAAACCACAAAGAATTAATAGGTCTGCTATCTCTTATCTCAATGGATGATCGACGATTTGTCGCGGATGAAGGAACGTCGCAGAAGAATGACGCGGGAGAAGAATCATCGGTGTCGCGGTACTTGGCGTCGCGTCGTCGATCTCCGAGGTCTCGGCGTTCTTCGTCGCCTTTCATCGAAGGCCGGCGTTCTTCGCGTTCTTCACGTTCTTTGCGTTCTTCGCGTTCTTTGCGAAGGAGGATAAAGGACTTAAGGTTTCTGTCAAATCCTCTCAACAAACAACACTCAAGAAGAAAAATGTTGGTCTTATTTTATTACATGCCAACAAACGAAAAACAATCTAATTAATGACCAATTAATTCATAGAATTAATTTCAACGAATAAACCACCCAATTAATAAGCGCATTTATTTTTTTAAGAAAACGCCCCAGTTGACTTTATTTAAAAACTGTTTTCACGGGTGCGTTACTTAGCGGAAAAGAAACGGTGGGGCTCGTGCGGGCCCCACCAGACAAATATCCTACCAAGAGGGTAGGATATTTTGATTTCCACCCTATCCACTTCAACTCAGCTTAATCAGCTTAAAGTGGCTTTAAGTGGCTTTAAGTGAAATAAAATAATGTTTGTCGTGCCACATTATTTTATTTCTTAACTTAAGCCCAAAAAATCAAAACCACACCCGAGCAAAAGAAACTCTGGAAGAGGCGTTTCTAAGAAAATACCGGCGCTGATATTCCATCGGTGCCCTCAGAATTCGATTCTGAGCACCGGTTCAAAGGTTAGAAAAACCTGCTCATTTGTTCACTGAACGTACCCGAGCCAAACTTCAAGAAATGATTCCGGGCACACCGGGCCTCGGAATCACGTGCCGTCAGAAACGGAGTTCTTGTAAAATTCCAAAGAAAATTAAGAAAAAAATTTCCTTGAAATTTAAGAGTATTTACATAACTCCCACCTCAGGACTTTACATCCCTGTAAAGATACATCATAATCTAGGGAAACAAATGTGGGTACTGAGCATGCATCTGAGCCTCCCGCTCCCAAGTGATCTCTTGGAGGTTCCCGTGCTTCCATATAATGCGCACTAGAGGAATCGAACGTCCACATAGGACCCGCTCTTGTCGATCGTTGATCTCCACCGGGACCTCCGTAAAAGTCTCCCCATCATCAACGTCTATCTCCCCATGGTCAATGATGTGCATCAGGTCGTGCACGTATTTCCTCAGATGAGATACGTGGAAGAAGTCGTGCACCCGGTGCAACTGAGGTGGTAGAGCCAGGCGATAAGCCACCACGCTGATCCTGCTGAGGACCTGGGAAGGTCCGATGAAGCGTGGAGACAACTTGCCGCCTCGTCCAAATCTCCGTAATCCACGTCGAGGTGAGACACGCAAGAAGATGTGGTCGCCATCCTCGAACTCTAGTGGCCTCCGCCTCCTGTCAGCGTAAGAATTCTGCTGGTTCTGAACTATCCTCATCCGCTCCGGGATGACCTGGACCTTCTCTATCATGGCTTGGACCATCTCTGGTCCCACAATTGCTGACTCTCCAGGGTCTGTCCAGCACAAAGGAGATCTGCAAGGTCTACCGTACAACGCCTCGTATGGTGCCATCCCGATGGTGGAGTGGTAACTGTTGTTGTACGCAAACTCCACCAAGGGTAGGTGGTCCTCCCAGCTACGAACTAGGTCGAGGACACATGCACTGACCATGTCCTCGAGAGCCTGAATGGTCCTCACCGTCTGACCATCCATCTGAGGGTGAAAGGCGGTGCTCAGACGTAGTTATGTCCCGAATGCCTCTTGTAACCCCTTCCAAAGCTGGAAAGTAAAGCGAGCATCTCGATCAGATATGATATATGATGGCACACCGTGAAGCCGTACAATCTCTTGAACGTAGAGATGCCCCAAGATCTCCACTGAGCCCTGCTCTCTGATGGGTAGGAAGTGAGCCGACTTGGTGAGTCGGTCGACAATCACCCAGATGGAGTCGTGACCTCTGGAAGTGCATGGAAGTCCAGTCACAAAGTCCATAGATATCCCGTCCCACTTCCACTCTGGGACCTCCAAGTGTTGTACCAAGCCTGCTGGTACCTGATGCTCTACCTTCACCTGCTGGCAGGTGAGGCATCATGAAATGAACTCTGCCACGACCTTCTTTATGCCCGGCCACTAGTGCTGTCGTCTGAGGTCCTGGTACATCTTTGCCACTCCAGGATGTACCTCCAAAGGAGAAGTGTGAAACTCTCTCAGTACCACCTCTCATAAAGCGACTGGTACCAAGGTACGTCCTCTGAAAAGGATGTCGTGCTCTTCTCCAAAGGAGAAACCATCAGGTGCGTGTCCTGAGGATATCTGTGCATGTCGCATCTCACAGTCAGCATCCCCACGCTGTGCCTCTCTGACCCGCTATAGTAGTGGAGGAGTGACTGTGAGAGACCGAAGGAAGGCTTCTCCATCTCTATCCACAAAGGATATCTGCAAAGCAGCTAGCTGTTCTGTCGCCTCCTCAAGTAGTTGAATGCCAGTCCTCCTGCTGAGAGCATCAGCTACCATGTTCCCCTTCCCAGGAGTATAGACTATCTAAAATTCATAGTCCTGGAGGAACTCGAGCCATCGCCGCTGTCTTAGGTTCAGGTCCTTCTGCGAGAAGATGTACCTGAGACTCTGATGGTCAGAAAATACTGTAAAGCGCTCGCCCATCAGATAGTGTCGCCATGTCTTCAGGGCGAAGACCACTGCTGCTAACTCTAGGTCATGGGTAGCGTAGTTCTGATCATGCGGCCTCAACTAAAGTGATCTGTAGGCGATCACTGCCTGCTCCTACATTAGGACACATTTGAGCCTAGTCCCTGATGCATCACAGTAGACTACGTACCCTACTCCCTCCTCAGGCAACCTCATGGTTGGTGCGCTGGTCAATCTCTGTCTCAGCTCCTGGAAGCTCTGCTGACATCTGTCTGACCACACAAAGGGTTTCCCCTTCTTCTTCAAAGCTGAGAGTGGTGCCACAACTCTGGAGATGTCTGGCACAAATCTCCAATAGTATCCAGCTAGTCCCAAGAAACTTTGCACCTCCGTCACGCTCTTGGGTGGCTCCCAAGCTAGAACTGCCTCGATCTTCGCGGGATCCACAGCAACTCCCACCTCAGAAATGACATTTCCTAAGAAGTGTAACTCACGTATCTAGAACTGACACTTCGAGAGAATTCCATAAAGCTGGTGCTCTCAGAGTGTGTCTAGTACAACCCGCAAGTGGTAGGCGTGCTCCTTCTCAGTCGTTGAGTAAATAAAAATGTCGTCGATGAAGACTACGACAAATCGATCGAGGTATGGCGGAAAGATCATGTTCATGAGGCCCATGAACACTACTGGATCATTGGTTACAGCGAAAGTCATAAACAAGAAATCATAGTTTCCATACCGACATCTGAAGGCCGTCTTCTGCACGTCCTAGTCTCGAACTCTGAGCTGATGATAGCCTAACCTGAGGTCTATCTTTGAGAACCACCGTGCTCCCTTGAGCTGATTGAAGAGGTCATCAATCCTCGGTATCAGATACTTTTTCCTCACTGTCACCTAGTTCAGGCGACGATAGTCGAATCAAAGTCTCAAGCTCCATGTTCGCCTTCTTGGCGAACAATATCGGGGAAGCCCAGGGTAAAACACTGGGTCGGATGAATCCCTTTCCCTGAAAGTCCTCCAACTGTACCCGTAGCTCTCGAAGCTCAGTGGGGGCCATCCGATATGCTGGAGTGGATATCGGGGTTGTCTTGGGGTACAGATCAATATAAAAGTCTTCCTCCCTGCGAGGAGGTAGCCCTGGAACGTCGTCGGGAAAGACGTCCGTATACTGATCCACCACTGCCGGAAAACTAGGACATCGTACGTCAACTGCTCTTATGATGAGGCTAGACAACTGATGAGTGATGGGTTGTCCTCTCCTCTGCGGGAGTCCATCCTGTGCTGCGATGTCTCCCTTCTCACCGGTGAAGGTGAACCTACTCCCGTCGGTGCGTACACATCGCACCTTGCGCCTAATACAGTCGATTTGAGAATGAACTGTAGATAACCAATCCATTCCACAGATGACGTCGTAAGGCCTCGACCCCGCTACATGAATATCCCAGCCGAAGCTCTCGCCTCCTAGAGTAAGCTCACACTGCCGACACCAGTGCATAATCATCGAGTCTGCTCCCGTAGGAGTCTCTAGCCGTAAGGATCGAGCCAACGGCTCTGTTGGAATCTCCGACCACTTAACAAGGGTAGCAGCTATGAAAGAGTGACTCACTCCTATGTCTATAAGAACTGCAGCAAGGGTGGAATAGACACAGATCGTACCTCGAATCATATCGGGTGCGCCGTGGTCCTAGGCGTCCGCTGCCTGGAGCTGTGCCTGTCTCTGCCCGCCAGCTCCCTGTGGTCGGGGTGGACCTCCTGGTGGTGGTGGTGGTAGAGCCTCAAAGCGTCACCCACCACCTTATGCTCATCCAGCTCCCCTGCCTCGTCCACCTCCTCCCTACGGACCACCACGGTCGACCCTCTGCCTCTGCCTGGGTGGCCCATCAACCGTCTGCTGCTCCTCGGCATGGTGGGTCGGGCAGTCATGAGTCATTTGACCCTGTCCGCTGCAAGTGTAGCACTGCCTGCCTCTCGAAAGACTGGATCCACGCAGCGTGCCCCGCACTTCTGAGCCAATGTCCTGAGGTCATCTACGTGGGGGTCTGGTCTGCCTGGACCCCTGAGTCATCTGTTGAATTCCTGCTGCGGAAGACTCTGCTACGTGCCGCCCCGCGGTAGGTCTTGCCGCTGGAGAACTCTCAGCAAGAAAGCTATCTATCAAGAGGGCTCTCTCCAGTACTCCTTCCTAAGTCAGAATGTTGAGGGAGATCAGCTATGCCCTGATCTCGTGTCTCAATCCCTGCTCAAAGGTCCGTGCCTGGAAGAATGGGTCCCATACCATGTCGGTCGTGTAGCGCGAGAGATCGGTAAATCTCACCGAGTACTGGGCGACCATCAAGCTACCCTGCCGCATTTGAAGAAGCTCCTGGATGCGCCCCGCACGGAGGGTGGCCGGGATGAACTCTGAGCGGAAGAGGCCCTCAAAGTCTGTCCAGATGAGAGATGCCTCATCATGAACCTGGAGAATCAAGCTCCACCATCGGCCCGCTGCTGCGTGAAGTAGGCTCGCTGCGAGGATCACCATGAGGTCTGCTGGTGTCCTCACTAGCCTGAAAACTCATACCACTGCCTCCAGCCAGTCCTTGGCTACCTAGGGGTCCATCTCCCCATGGAACCTAGGCGGTCACTGGCGCTGGAACTCATGTAGTGCACTAAGGAGACGTGCATCGTCAGTGGCTGGGGCTGGAAGCATCGGTGGCTCGGCGGGTAGAGGTACCGCCGGTGCCTCAGCTGTCAAAGGGTCATGTACCGAGGCCTCGTTGCTCGGTGGGCTGTCGTCACGCTCAACTCTCGGAACCCTAGATGGCTGCCATCGTGGGGCCATCCTGAAAAGAAACAGGTGTGCCACGGTCAGAACAGTATACCTGGTGAGCTGACATAATGTAATCACAATGAAAACTTGAAACACATATGCAATCAATGTTTTTGTGCACTAAGTCGGAAATCAGAAGTTAGGGTCATGGTGTACGGATACATCGGCCGCCGCACCAACAATGGACTCCCTAGACTGATAACCACACTCAATATGCTTAACACTATTGCTTCACATAGAAGAAAGATCAGATTCTGCGGTAGAACCGAACTCCTTTGATACCATTTAATGTAACATACCCAAATGATAAACGGTTAAATGACCAAATGATATGACTCATGTCAACAAGGTGCACCTTCCTTTTCAGGAGCCTATCTGATTAGAACTCCACAGTTAAGCATGCTTGTCCTAGAATAGTGATCAGGATGGGTGACTTTCTGGGATGTTTCCCAGGATGTGTGCGAGTGAGGACAAAGTACACTAGAAAGGACAAGTGTTGTCCTGTGGGGACTATCATTAGTCATATAACCCGTTCGGGCAGGTGGGTGGACCCTAGGGTGGGACCCACATGTTTGTGGGGGAAATTGGTGGTACCTTGTGAGCCAGGACCCAACGGCCTTGTTAAGGCGGGGTGTCTGTGCAGTCACCGGGTCCCGGTTGTCACATTTGGTATTAGAGGAGGAACGAAGCCTTAAGTGTGGTGCACTGCTTGGGTTGAGATGTAGGTCCCACAATGAGGGTGTTGTTCTATAAAGGGGGGGTGAATGTAACATCCCCAAATGATAAACGGTTAAATGACTAAATGATATGACTCATGTCAATAAGGTGCACCTTCTGTTTTGGGAGCCTGTCTGATTATAACTCCACAGTTAAGCGTGCTTGGCCTGGAGTAGTGATCAGGATGGGTGACCTTCTGGGATGTTTCCCAGGATGTGTGCGAGTGAGGACAAAGTATACTGGAAAGGACAAGTGTTGGCCTGTGGGGACTATCATTAGTCAAATAACCCGTTCTGGCAGGTGGGTGGACCCTGGGGTGGGCCCCACATGTCTTTGGAAGAACCTTTTCAAAAAATATTTTTTAACACATAGCAACATTAACCAAAATTTTTGAGCTTTTATGGATTGAAAGTATTATTGAAATCCCTAAGGGCCATGTTATTGAAATAATACTACCAAATTATTTTTTTCCTTTAAGAGGTCCATGTTTTTGAATTAGAATTTTTATTTCTTGAATCTAATGGAATGCTCCATTTATTAATTATATTTTTTGTAAACTCAAAGTTTAATTGTGGTTGTGAAATAATCCCTCAAAAGGAAATAATATATAATGGGATATTTCATATACGTTTGATAAGAATCATGTGATTCCACTAGGATTCGATATTTATATTGTTTAAATATTTTATTATTAGTTTTATTTAGAAATATTATCATTAATTATACCATGGAACCATACTTGATTTGATTGTGAATTTTTAAATTTTTATTTCTAAAAGTTCACTTTTTAACATTATATTATATTGTCATAATTAATAAAATTACATGTGGTTTTCTATTAAAGAAATAACATGAATTTCATTATATTGATTACAAAGATGGGATTTTTAGAAAAATTAATTTAATTAAAATTCTTGTGGACCATAGGAAAAACTATAAACTAATACACTCAAAATCACTTTGAACCGTGACTATAATAATTAGATATTTCATATTTAAGATCAATGTAAGATATTATTATGGGGTTTGAGTGTTAGGGAGAAATCATACTTGAATTATAAACTATCAACATTATGTTTTCATTAAAATTCACTAATAGTTTTTCAAATTTTCTAGTTATTGGGAATTTATTAAGTTTTTTGTGGGACAACATTTTCTTAAAGGGTTATATTTTTTTCTCTTTTCAAGATTTTATCAAATTATTTCTCCCTATGGTTTTGATCAGATATATCAGTTTTTTACCCATGAAAATTCTGTTTTTTTATGATTTTGGTGTAGTTAATATAGTTATAAATAGTTTATTAAATTTTATTTGGGGTTAAAACTAGTAATATATTAACTAAAATGAAATGTGAAATTAAAATCCTTCTTGATGTTTAAATTTTAATTATTTATTTTATTAAAATTACACTGGTTAATTATTTAATTCTTCAAATTATATTTTCTTTTTCATCCATTAATGAGTATAATGATTATGAGATTTTAGTAATATATTTTGGTTATCCTAGTGGTGAACTATTGTTTAGATTTTACAATGAAATTAAGGGTGATTTTTATTTAAAATCTTTTTTATTTACCAATAATCAACACCTTTAGATAACAAAAATAGAATTCTTACAATAACATTGGATTTGTGATGATAAATAACATATTCTTATAGATAGAATATATATGGGGAAATATTTAGAAATAATAATTTAAGAACATCAAATTTTCACATATGTGATTCTTTTGATTCCTTATATTTCATGCAATAGGTTTCATGAGGACATAAACTATCTCTGATGTTGGGGAATTTTAACATCCCTCTATTAGATACATTTTCATCATATCATTTTAAGTAATTAATTTCACTTTTATGGTTAGTGTATGATTATAAAGAACTATTATTGGATTTCTATTTTTTACTAAAAGTATTTATTATGTTAAAATCAATGTAAAATTTTTTATTATGGATTAATTCAAAAAAATGTTCTTGTATCTTTATATTTTAATTTTTTAGAAAATAATTCATAATGAGTTGAAATTTTTTAATGGATATTTTTTTCATTAATTTAATTTTCAACAAGTCTAGTTGAAGTAGTCCTAATTTAAATTCTCCATCATTTCTATTTTAAATTGTATATGTTTTAACATTTTTTAAAATACATTTTTAAATTATTTTTAATGTCGGATTTAAGTGTCTTCTATTCAATTTTTCTATTAAAACTATATAGTTTGGATTTTTTTAAAATTTTAAACTATATTTAATTAAAAAATTACATATACCTTCATCATATGAAAATTTTAACTACATTAAATTTTTTATTTTTATAACTATTTTTATCATAATACATGGGATAGTGAGAATATGCCATCAAAAACTCAACATAAGGATATGGAGTTGAATTTAATATTAAATTATTCTATGTACGGATTTGAGTTACTTTTGATCATTCATTTCACACTACTTCATGATGGAATATTCTTGAAGGAGGTTATTCCTAAATTTTGAGGTTACTATAGTTTATGATAAAAATTATAGACTTATCTCATATATGATATTTAATTATAGGATGAATCTATTAAATTTACAAACATATCTCAAAAATATATTATAATTATATTTTCAAGATTTATAATTTTTTTGAGAAACTCTTTATTTTTAAATTATTTAACAACAGATGATTTGACATATTATTCTCACTACCTCCAATACTTTACAAACTGTTAATACTTCAGCTACCACAGTCATACCCCAAAAACAAAAGAATATGATCATAACATGGAACATAGTATATCCCACCATAGCCCCTTAGGTTCTACTTACTCCCCATTAATATGTTGATATTTGGAGACTAAAAATGTAATTTTGAATGTTCTATGTGATGTAGAGACCATGATCCCAGTATACCAGATCCCTTATCATATATTATTTAATTTTTATAGATAAAAGATTAGAATCCCAAAGGACCCAGAATTTATTTCATTATTTGAAATCTATATACATCTAAGATACCCATTTTAAATTTTAAAGTTAAATTGAATAAAAAACTAACATAATAAAAAAACTAAATCAGCGAAACCACATTTCATTAATTTTTCTTCATAGCAAGTGGTAAAGGGAAAATAAGGGAGAGATCAAATTCTCATAAAGGGTTACATAAAATAGAGGCCATTATTATTCAATAATCATAATCAAAATGAAATGGTAGATAACTAAACATTAATTCAAATCAACTAACATTACTAACATGGTCTGATAATATAGTGTCAATATGGAAAGGAGAATAACTAAAAATATCCAATTTAGTTAATAAAATAAGAATTAAATTCATCCATTAGTAATAACCTAAAAAATATATCATGGGTAATAATAATTTATGAATACACAATGATGGAAATTCATATTTATTGGATTCGATTTTTCATAGGTTCATGATATCTTTACCATCAATACATTCATCAATATGGTTTAAAACATACTTCGTTAAACCCATCTAATTCGACCATCTAATTTATCTAGTGATATTTCCAATGTATCTAAGGGTTGATTTTAAATAGTCTCAAACCTATAATTTACTAGTCTAATTCATTCATAATATATTAAATAATATACTTAATTCATTAAAAATATACCCTAACAAATATATATATTGAATATAGAATACATATTAATCAATATTTCTCTATAAAAAATTTATATTAAATGTAAAATACTATATGTTTAAATGATGGAAGGATCAGATAAAAAGAATACACATTATATAAGAGGATGTGTAATAAGGATAAATATAATATAAAATGAAAAATGGTTATAGTAAATTCATTCTTTAAGATACTGTTAACAATCAAAGAAGAAATTGAGATTGTATACTAACTTTTTCCACTTGGTAATCTTCATGTAAAATCCCCTTGTGTGAGATATTTCAATTTGAAATAGGAAATGCCATTAGGAATAAATTATTCATTATATTACAATTCAATGTGTATGTATATAAACCACATAAAAATAAATTGATTTGTAATAACAAATAAGTCCCAATGGAATGTAAAATGAGCTGTAATATATTACCCCATGATTTCTTTTAGTTATACATGATTAAACCTTCTATATATTTTTTAAGAATTATATTACAATAAAAATAAAAATAAAAATATTTATCATATCATATACTATAATTTAATAATATCTTATCACTCGATCATTAATAATCATTCATTATTTTAATTGTTTATGGTGTAAATTCCCATGTTTTCTAATGTCTAATATATTTGTTATTGCACACATTATATATTTCCATTACACAAAGACTAAAATTCATGACCTAATTATAACATTTAAATATATATTAAAATTTTAAAACTAATTTTGAATGATGGTTATGAAAAATGATGTATCGTACAATAATTGAGACGGTAGGCCCTACGTTCTCATTGGTATCATTTTGATTTTTCATATACCAATATTGAATGATGATAAGTAATATATTAACATAAAATAATAATTATTATATATTATTTAAAATATTATATACTTATCTACAATATCCATTTTTTGAGTTTATTAAAAGAGAGTAACATCGCCTTGTGATGGAGGTAGTCCACACGTACACTAATAATGTTATCTTCTTTACATGAGTGAAAATGAAAGAAATGAAATGATATAGGTTATCATTAAAAGTAATGATATTTTTTTATATCACATATTATCATTAAAATTATTCCTCATATACTTACATGTAGTGCCTAATTAAAATAAAATTTTCATTGGTTTTTAAGGTAGTAGTTCGTCGTACTCATGAGCGACTTTATCGTGTCTCTAATGGAATGAAACATTATAATTTATTTATGAAATATTGAATCAATAGGTATAGTAATTTATTAATATCATATATTATACTTATATCCATCATAAAACCCTATCATGAGTTTTGGTAATGTAAAAAATGAACGAAATTGGTTTGATAGGAAGGGACCCCCAATTACCCAAAAGAAGATGTCACAAACCATTTGATGGAATTGGATATGTTTTTGGTCAGCATTACATTATTATTAAGACATATAAGTTTATGTAGGATACCAAGGATATAATTAAACAATGGTATAATAAAAATTTAAGGAGGATGAAAATGAATTAAAATAATGAAACCAGTTGACCATAATTACATTTTCCTCTTGTATATTTCTCTGGTTTTCAATAAAAGCATTATAGGATGGTTTTATGCCCAAAATAATGATTCTAGGATAATATTATTGATTTTTTGGACATATATGGGAAGGGTTTTGATAATAAATATTAATCAATATGTGACAATAAGTAAGGGTAGTGAGGGGCCTTTTATTGTTCTATAGAAGTGGCATTCTTGTAAATACTCAAATGTATTCAATTTTGAGTGCTTAATATTACATCATGTAGCACCAGGATTGATAAATAATGAGGTGTACATATGATATATTATATACACATGTCCTATATAAAATAAAATAGTTGTTTTAATCCTTTCATTACTTAACTTTTAGTTTCATTATTCTTTCCATTTTGGTTTTCTCTATGGTAACTTTTTTCTAACGTATGTAATTATTTGATTTATAATAAAATAATGTGATAATTAACTGAAAATTTGGACCACTTATTATTTATATTATATATAATTTATATAATAAAAATACATTATGTCTTGGAAGATAATATTAATAGATAAGCAAGTTACACACAGAAACACTACTTTAACCATATCCATACAAACAACTTTTTTACTGTTTAAGGGACAATATAACCAATATAAAAGATAAATTTCTTTGTTAATGGTAATTTTTTATATTTTTTATCATTTAATAATATCTTGGAATATTATTGGATTTTTATTATTTTTAAAACAATTATTAAAATAGAATTTGTTATAAAGTAACAATAATTTTTATTTTGTGATTATTTATTTATTTTAAAGCTAAAAGTATAAATAAAATTATTTAATATAATATATGAATTAAAACCCTAGATATCATGATCTATTAATCACAAATATTAATTATATAAAATTATTCATTAAATTATCCTCACTTTTTTTATTTTAAGTATATTTCATGTTAATTATATAGTAATAAATTATGATTATTTGTTTCTGAAGCATTTTAAGTAAATAAGTGAACATTAAAAATTAAATAAAAAATGTTATGATGACACCATATCAATTAAATTTAAATGTATTAATTATATCTAAACACATTTAATTTTTTATTTTTACCAAATCAATATAAATAAGAAAACGAATCAATTTCCTTTTTGTTTCTTTTTTCCTTCTATAACCTATTATATAGATCACATTTTTAGATATTTTACCTGAAACCCATAAAAATTCATCCAAATGTAAAAGTGTCAAAATACATCCATCCAATTGGTTTTTAATATTTGTTCTTCCATTCCTAAATCTTATATTCTATGTATAACCACTTTATAAACAATTTTTACCACACTAACTATAATTAATTCTATCTATTTTCAAAAACCATTACACAAACAAATATGGTTGAACTTATTATATAATAGGAATTATTCTGATTCCATATATGTAATCCAGTTTCAAGAACTCAACACACATACGTAGAGAAAATTATTTTAAAATTAACCCCCAAGAGGCGATGGTAAAGTATGTTTTTAAGTAAAAAAGTTTGATTTTTTTAATTGTTTAAAAGTCAAAATTCAATACGAAAATTAATCTAAATACCTAAATTTCGTGAATTAATATAAAATTTCCTTAATAATTATTTAAAATTAATTCAAAATTTAATTTTTCTCGGTATAATATTTATGAAAAATGGTTTGCTTCAATAAAAATTCAATATATTTTAATATTAATTAAAAAAGGAAACCTATCATAAAAGTAACAAATAGTCCACCTAGGATAATTTTTTTTCTAATTTAAGAAATGAATTTTATATTTCATATAAATTTTCAAAATGGGGAAAAATTTATTTAAAAAATTTGTATTCCAAGAATAATTAATCCATCATTTAGAAAAACATTTTGATAAAAAAAATACATTTTCAATGAAATTATTATTAATTTACTATTACTAAATATGTAAATAATAAAAAAATGTAATATATATATTATTATAAGTTAATAAATATTTTCATTACATGTCATTACAAAGGCTATATGAAACTTTTCAAATCTAATAGTCATATTGATAATATATTGTTGTTCGGTAGAACTCATCCTTGCATGTAATGCAAGATAACCTCAAGGACGTGTTCCACCTACTATATAAATAAAATTATATTTCATTAGAATTTAGGCGTGTTAGAATTTACTCAGCTTAAATAAATTTAATCATTACCATTTATATTTTGGTGGGGAAACCAATGGTTTCACATTTGAATATTATTTTGTTGAATCCCAAATAGTATAATGTATGAGTAATGCATCCTTTTAATAAGAGATAAATTGAAGTAAAAAAATTCATCTTGAATAATTATGAATATTTATTTCTAAATAAGATATCATTGGTTGTAAATGAAATAATGTACATGGAAGAGAAATGTAACACCAAAATACTTTGGGATATTGATAGAGAACCAATTTAAGAGAAGTTGAATGACAAAAAATCCAGATATCAAAGATTTGAGAATTGTCATTCATATCACAAAAATTTATGATAATAGGAAATCATTTTTTATGACCCTTTTAGAAAGCTTTTGGAATAATTACATTCCCTATAAATACAAGTAAATACCCTTACATGATAAATTTCTATTTTAGAAGAAACTTTTCATCATTTGGTTGTGAAAAGATAAATTTAAAATTCATTACATACTCCATGAAATGAATTTTGAAAAATGAAATGTCCTGCTTAAATCAGTAAAATTCACATTTGAATGATCATAAGACCCCTAAATATGAAATTTTCTTCCATTTTTTTCAAACTATTTTCCAAATGCATTATGGGTAGAAACAATTATTCAATCATTATTATAAGTTGATGTTATATATATTCTATAAAACCACTTCTGATGTTCATCTTACACGATTTCAAAAATGGTTACCCTTTTACTTCTATCTAAAATATATTGATCCAAAACATTATTTAGAAGTTCATTTGATAAAAAAATTGGATATAACATTATTCCTTAATATAATTTTTAGTATCTCTTACTTTTCACACTCCAAAAATAAGAATACCAACATCATGTTATTTTTTACAACATGGTAAAAACATGAATTACTATATAATCATATTGATAATTTGATGATTAATTGTTCATTTCATAAAACAGATCATACTGGATATATTCCTTAACTTCAATAAATTAGGCGGAATCCATCAAGGATATCATAAATATATTTTCTAGTCAATTAAAAATCAGTACCGATGTAGTGAGTACTAACCTATTTAATTTAACCATATAAATAATATCTTATCCCAAAATAATTATCTCAAAATCAAGAATACATTAAGTGTTAACTTTCCCCCAAACATTTATTTTCCAAGAAGATCATCCTTTCACTGAATATATTTTCTTGGTACCATTTAATAAATTTTCAAATAGTTTTTTAAATAATAGACATGTACAATCCTTATAAATTTCAGAATTCTTATAACTAGAATATAATTAATAAAATACATTTATAACATATTACATGGATCCAAATAAATAATAACAGTATTCATTCTACTTTAGTTTCATCAATACCATAAGATTGACCTTAACCCATTAGCTTGTTCTGTGGTATATATCCCCTTGATGCTTAGGGAATTCATATGTGTAGTGCCTGATCTTCTTAGAGTTGAATAACGTAATTTTAGAGTATTTTTTAATTTAGTTTACTTCTTTTTTTGAACAATTTCTCATCATATATAAAAAATCCAAATAACTTCATGAATTTACCATGGTGATTTTTCTACATTTATCACATGTGTTAAAATCCTTCATTCCCTTCTTCCCTTTATCAGTTATTTTCTGTGTTATCCTATTATTATTGTGCGTACCATTGAATCAAAAATTATTGAAGAAGTATTTCTCTATCTTTTTTTCATATAAAACAATTTCATCATTTCAAGGAATAGTTTTAGTTTCTAGCTCCCTATTGAAATACGGCTTAATCCCTTCAAGGAAATGGTTAATTGTGAATTCTTTGTTGCATATCTATTTAAAAGAACACATATCTAACATTATAAATATAGATTCATACTAAAAACCCGCTTTAATCATATTTTTTATTTTAACAAATAAACTATCTCATTAATTTAGTTATTTTTTCATGAAGAAAATATTTTTCAGTGAATTTCTCCATAAAAGTTTCCATTCCCATGTTTATATTTTTTATTTCTCATTAGTATTTTATATAAATGAAAAACATTGATCAAAATTTAAAATGTTTCAATAAATTTTATTTGTATCCTTTTCATTCACATCACATCCCTTTGCAATTCATATTTATCCCAATATTTAATACATTTCTCAACATACATCTGATCTGAAGTAACACAAAATTATGGGGTACCATTTCCTATAGAACGATTTATCATTAGATAATATCTTTAGGGAATAGGTTGCTCCATCTAAGCATGTTCTTATGTCATAACCTGATTAATCTACCATAATATATTGACAACATTCTCAGTTCCTATAATACCTATATCATATTCTATATTAAGGGATCCTTAACATTTCACATGATTATTAACACTTTTATTCTATATATTCTTAATCCCTAAAAAATGGAATATACTATATTAGATCAAAATATTATGAATAATTTATAATTCAATATATTGTGTAACACATAGAATAAATTAAAATTTGTGAAATATTAATCTCAAAATATTAAACATTGGTTTCTTTGTGGATACCATTACGTTTAAATCCTTTATAATATATTTTATTGAGAATTTGATTTATCCAAACCATATCACCCTAGAGTGTGAACCCTGGTGCGAAGTAAGTCTTATTATTAGGTAAAAAGAGATTCTCAATACAAGATTAAAATTCATTTATTAATGTTATTACCTCTAGATATCTCTATTCCATAACAATATAAACTTCTAATAACCATTAAATGAACCATTGATAGGAATACCCAAAAAATATATTCCTTATCAAATAATTATGTTTTTCTTATCAACATATCTAAAAATTCTATAATTGATTTATGTTCCTTGATATTTACCTGCATAATTTTACCAAAGATTATATGATTCATATTTTGATGCCAACTATAGTGCCCCAATCTATCCCAGAGTTCAGGCAATAAATTATTACATTGTCATATATGTAATACTCTAATCCAATAGAAACGATCAGTTTTATAGTTTTAAAAAACAACATATATACATGATACCCATTTTACATTTATTATAGAGATTTAAATACAATACATAATAAATCAAATGAATAGTAATCCTAAAAACTCATTCCATTAATTATTCTTCATAACATATGGAATGGAAACAAAATAACCTTGAGCTCAAATTCTCGTTAATTGATAGGTATAGTGGAAGCAGTCATGAATCAATAATAAGAATAATTAACATATAAATTTATATAAAAAATCACGCATTATAATTAAATAAAACTATATTCATATTGATATAATTAAAAAATAAACAAGGAAATGAAAATAACTGAACCAGATGTCATTAAATCAAAAAAATGAGAATTAAATGAATTAGAGAATAATTTCAAAGAAAAAATATCATGGATAAAAATAAATACATAATTATAATTCAGTTAATTACTTAATTATTGGATTCCATGTTTCCCATGTAGATGTTACCATTATGGGAAAAATTGTTCGCAAGGCTGTTTAAAACATACTGGGAAAAAACCAAATTTATTTTTCAAAATGATTAATCTATTTAGAGTACCAATTAATAGGGGTGTAATTTTAAATGGTACCCAAACTATGTAATTATAGTAAAAATAATTCCTTGAAAATTGATTATAAATTTTAATTCATTATAAATATTCTTTATCAAATATTGAAATTGAGTAAAGAGTACAGATTTATCAATATTTCCCCAGATAAAAATATTAAATTCAATTTAGAACACCATATGTAGATATGATATATGGTTTAAGAAATAATCATATAAATTACAATATAATAAGTATATTAATGATAATTCTAATTTTCAATGAAAATTTATTTAAATATTGTGGTTGTTTTAATAAAAAATTTACAAACACGATAGAATTTTAAACTGTATAATTTCTATTACCAATTCAAAATTTTAATGTAAAATCAAATTTTAGAGATAATTCAAATTGAAACACATTATACCATAAATAATAGATTACTCATGATATTACATGTAAAATGTGATGTATATGAATGATAAAAATGTGAACTTTCATAATAATGAATAAGTCTTAATGGAAGGTATGTTGAGATGAAATCACTTACTCACAAATCCTTTTCGTTGATCTTGATTAAAAAGAATGAATGTTTTTTAGACATATCAATAACATAATTCAGAACCATATTAATATTTATAATATTATATATGATCCATTTATAATATATTCTCACGGATTTTTAATAATAATTCATTATATTCATTGTCTCATTTGATAGTTTTCCCGATTTTCTTATGAATTTTTTTCATCAATTAACTGGTTCATGAACATATTATATAGTTATATTATCTCCTTAATATTTTTAATCCCATAATTATCATATTTATACTTGAATTATACTATGAAAACCAATCACAAATTTCGTTTTTTGAAAAATGAAGTTTGTTTCTAAAATAGAGGTCGTAGGTCGTACGTACCAACGAGTAATATTTTAATTTTTTCAACAATCACTATGGAAAAATAAAAATAATATAATTAATTTACAAAATAATCATGTTATAATATATAAAATATTATATTCTTACATATTTCATCCATGTACATTGGTTATGAAAAAAGAGTCAGAACACTTGGTGAAGGCAATAGCCCACTCGTTCACGAATTATGTATTCTTCATTATGTCTGTTAAAAAATGAATAAAAATATATATTATCACTGAATAATGACTAATTTTTCATAAATATCATAATAATGTAACTAATATCAAATATAATCATTATCATTATTCTTTATCTCCTTCCAGGTAAATCATTAGTGAATGAGAAATCATATTTTTTGAGAAACTGTAAGCTATCGTATAAACGATCATCGTTATCATGTCACAAACGTAATGAAAATTCAAAATATTAGGCATTATATATTAAATCCACAACAATAATAATGTTTTAAATATCATATATATTAATTATATATGTCATCATGTCTCCAATTGAGTTGATTTTAGAAAAAATGAATAACATCTATTTGTGAGGCCGTAATCATCCAGACGCACAAACAATGATTTCGTAACCCATTATTGGATATGGTGATTATTTTTTATCATGAAATTATTTTTTTTTTAAAAAATTATATTTTTATGTCATTATTTCATTATGTTATAATATTTAGGTTATTATAGCACGATGATATAATAAAACATGAAGGAGGTGGATAAAGATGTAAAATAAATCAACTTGTTGAAAAACATTACCTCTTCTTCTAGTATCTTCCTTTTGTTTTCACTAAACCCACCATAGAATAGATTTAAAACCATAAAGGTCCCATATTATTATGGAATGTAATTTGTTGATAAATTTTTATATTTTTTACATGATCCAAATTACCTGAGAGTTTTGAATAAGTAACGGGATTCTATGCCCATTTATTATTGAAGAGGAGTGGTATTCCATTAGATACTCAAATGTATTCACTACTTGGATGCCAATATTACCTAAAGTGGATATAATATTAATATTTTATATGTTTTAAGAATTTAATTTTTGATAATCCCCTCCACCACAAAATAAAACACATTTATGAACATTTTTTCCTTAACATATAAGATACATTACTGTTACAATTTTTTTTTAAACTGTGGTCACTATTTTTCTTACCTAGGTAATTTATACATAAAGACAAAATTAAAGTTAATATTTTTAGATAATTTTCATCCATGTATAATAAATACTATATATGAATTTAAATATAAATATTTAATGAATGTTGGAAATTGATTTTTACAGAAGTGCATGTACCAATAAAAAATGTTGCTTTAACCCTAACCACAATAACAATTTTTTTTCAATTTAGAATCAAATATGATCATTATAAAATATAAATTTTTACATAAAAGAAATGTAATTAATAAATTAATTGACATTTTATAATATCTTGGAATAATTTTTTATTTAATATAAAGTTTTAAATCATAAAGTAAATTATCATTTATTATAAAATTCCATTAATTTTAATATTGTCATTATTTTAAAATATTATTTTTAAAATATCAATAACATGATATAATTATAATATATTAAGTAAAAAATTGTGTACAATGATATTAATATATATAAAAATTATATAAAATAATTCATTCAATTTAACTCACTTTTAATATTTTCTTTAAAATTAAATTTTCTTAATTATTAACTAAATAGGGACTATGTTAATGTTCCATAATAATTTTATGTAAATATTTCATCTCTAAAAAATGAAGATAAATTATTATAACAACACCTACTAATTTATATTCCAAAACAATATTTATAACTGATCTAATGTGGTTTAGCCCAATCCTGAATCTTTATAAATATTAAAAACATTAAAGTTCACTTATTAATCTAGTTATATACATTATTTATTATATAGGACACTTTTATGAAAAGTTTCTATATTGATAGAAAAACTAAGAATAATTTCATAAATTATGAAATATGTCCATGATATTTTTTGGACATGTTTTGATTCATTCATACCACTTATATTTTTTTAACATCTAGGTGAACTCATTTTTCCCTTATTCAATGTAATTAATTAGAACTATTTTAACAAATCATTTTTATTAAAAAATATTTTGAACTTATTATATAATATAAATTATACAGATTCCATATATGTAATCCAATTAGACTAATTAATGTCACATAAGGGGTAGAATTTAATTTCAAATTAATTTACTAAATGCGATTAGAAAGCTGGGTTTTAATGTGAAAATGTTGAGATGTTTACAATTTTTTTATATCAAAATTAAATATGAGAAACAATTTAAATGACCTAAAGTAGATTAATTGATATTAAATTTGAATATTTATAGATTAATATAAACTAAAAATATAATTTATCACTATAAATTAAAAAAACAAAAATTCAGTTTTTAATTAAAATTTATTTTTTTTATAACACTTCAAATAATGAAAATTCTTAGAAAAATCCAAAAAAACTTAGTATTAGATATTTTTGAAAGTATTAACTAATAATTAATTTTATATTATAATATAATTTTTATATAAGTGATAAATATTAATTTTAAATTTTTGTCACCAAACAAGATTAATCTCTCTTATCAAAAAAATACTATTTTTAGAAAGAAACAAATTCTTTACAATGAATATTATTTTATTAATAATAAATAGATAACTAATAGACATGTGTAAAATATATAATTTTAAATGTTAGTTAGTTATATTATTACCAACCATTCCAATGTTTAGGAGAAAGCTATCATATTAAAAAATAGTAATAATAATAATATATTTTTGTTCGATATAACTTAGCATTGCATGTAAAATAATATTAACTCAATGATGTGTTCCACATAATAAGTTAAATAAAATATTTTTATTTTATAATTTCTAGGTTTTAAAAATGACCTATCATAAATAGGCATATTTTTTCATTATTGATAAGAATATCATGGATGGAGTCTATATACTGTGATGAGTAAAGTATGGTAGTCAAGCCTCCTTTTATTTAATTTTTTTACAATAGTAAATACAATTAACCCAATGGGTGTTTAGATGAGTTGATGGACTATATGAATCAATATCTATTTTTAAACACATAACTTATATGATTTAGAGTGGTGTAGTGATAGAGGATAATTACATATAGCGGTGAAGGTTGTGATTGTTTGGTGCCACAAAATTTTTGGGTCTAGATAGTATATTTTAGAATGATTATAATAGTTATACCATGAAGGGATCGAATAGATTTTGTTTGAATTGTGGAAAGTAAGTAATAAAAAATGATCACTTTGGTATTTCGTTTTTATCCATACATATTTTATTTTTAATTAGCATTTGATTTCATGTGGGAGTTAAGTCTCCATGTCATTAAATTTATGATATAACGTGTTTGATCATGATTAAACTTCATGTCATGGTCACGCATTCCATGACCTATTTATATGGATGGATGGTTTCAATGTAATTCCTTTTGGACAATGTTGATCATTTTTTGATATAGTTGTGTAAGGACTTTGTTCTAGAATTTCATTTAATTAGTGTGAATACATTAGTAATTTTAAGAACTTTCCATAGATATATTAAATTATAGTAATTGACCAAGATTTAAATGGGGAAAGTGGATTAAATCAATGCATGTTTTTCATAAATTCATTCGATATGAGCCCACCAAAACACAACCATGACATGTAACATCATGATTTATAAACATTTAGTTCTATTATAAATTAGGTGTCTCATCTAAATTGTTATACTTTCTATCATTTCAAAAGATCCCCATGGGACATGATATTAATAATTGAAGATTATCAATTAATTTGTGGTAGAATTTGATTTTTAGAACTTGGAGATTTTAATATTTTATTTGAGGTAATTGTTTCATATTTCTTTCTTTGTTCTCTATTTCATTAATTTATTAGGGGTTTAAGATGTTGTATTTTTTGATTTTATAATATTTTTTCCCTCTATTTAGTTTGAGAATTACCTTTCTATTACAATACCTTATATATAGATACTGATACTTGATATACTCTTACATAGTTAATTTCAACACTTCTTTATCCACTATTTACGTATTAATGTCCTTATATAATTTATCATGTCAAAGGGTTAAAAAATTCCTAGATATAGTGAAAATATAAAGATACTATGATAGTTTTCATATGGTTCCTATTTAATAGATGTATCATTTTGATATTACATAGATTATTTTTTATAATAATGTGTCAGGATATCAGAAGTTTTGAAACTTATTCTCCGGATTTTCTAACATACTGATCTAATGTAAAGAGGATAATGGGGAATAATAGGCAAATCGGGAAAATCGACATCCAGTTTTCATTGGTGATTCTTAAATACAGACATGTGTATTGGTTTAATGACATGAGATCATTATCAGTTTTTACTATTATATCATTTGAATTAATTTATGATGATAAAAAAGTCATCTATTTGTACTAGGATATCTTGGGTTGGGTGTTTCTTTAATTTTATAACATTGGATGAATTGTTATGAGATAATTTTCAACCCCTATAATGGTAGAGATATCACATGTCCAATTGACTAGGATATGAATACCAATTTTTAATCCCTATCCATTATAGATAAAGGTTTTTATATCTATTAATGTCATTATATAATAATGCAAGAATGGGTGATGATATGGATTGTTCTTTATTATTTATGACATGTTAGGAAACTATGATATTTTCTTACATAGTCCATGTTTATGGTAGTTTTTGGATTCTCTGACTAAAAATTATCTTCTTAAGGGATGAGAAGTTTTTTTATATATAACTATTGGTTTATGATTAGTAGTCATTGTGATCAAGAAATGTCCTAAGAGGTAAAAACACAATCTGTATTCATAAGAAGTCACCACTATAATAAATTTGAGTTCAGGAAATGGTTGTCCCTATTTTGGTGGATTTGATATGTCTATGTTGAAATTATCAGAAATAAATAAATATATTCACTATTATATGATTTTATATTAAAAAATATGAATTTATTTACAAATTGTATTGAGTTTTTTTTTCAGAAAATAAGATAAAATATTTTACAAACATATATTTTTTTAATAATTTTTTTAACTATTTTTTAGAGTGATGAGTCAAATTAATAACACATGTTTTGTCACATAATGATATTTTAAATATTATTGATATGTGAAAATTTGGTAGTATTTCTATAAAAAGATTTATGTACCCATAAAAATGTTTTTGGGCTAATTTTGTTGGTGAAAATTAACTAGGTTACAAAGATAATTTTTAGTAAGATGAACCACCCTATATGATTATATTGGAGCATAAAAATCATGGATGTATTCATAATATGAATTTTAGATCATATCTCTCTTCTCTACTTCATCTCAAATAGATAGTGAGTCAGTTTATAATATTTGATCGAAGTAGTTTTTTGAGAATCGAATATTTGATGGTCTAGTGATCATCTGTGTGTTGAATTGATCTTCGATTTTATGCACTAACACTCATATATATAAGATGAAGGTATAATTTGGATTTTGTAATTTTTTTGGATGGTATAGAAGGGATTTTATTTATACTCCTTAAGAAATAATAAATGGAGATAATTAAAGTATGTACTTTCTCAAAATAATATGAGGTTAAAATTTTATTTTTTTGTTATAAATTTAGTTAAAATAAAAAAATACAGTTGGGTATTAGGATTGAACATTATAATGAAGAATTACCAAAAAACTAACGGTTTACTTTTATTAAAATCCCCACATTCTTATCATTTTATGTTCTCTTTGTATCGACATGTTCTATCAGTGAAAACCTATTTTCCTTTAAACTAAATTTAAATTATGTTTTCATTCATTAAGGTATAGATAATCTCAATAATTATAATGACTTTGGTGATGCTTTCTTAAGTGATGAAATGGATTATGAAAGGTTTTCCAATTGTTATATAAATGATTTTCAAATTTAAATTTTTTCGTTTAAAAAATATATAAGTATTAATATTGAATATTATTAAAATAAACAGTTTTATGAAACTATTTTTGATTATAAAAAATGATCGATGTTATAAAAATGTGTTAATAGTGTTCTAGTATTGTTTTATTAAAAATTTATGTATTGAAAATTCATTCATTATAAAATATAATTTTAAAATTTTAAATATTGGCAAAAAGAACCAACATGAATAGAACCATATTTAATACTCATCAACATAAATAGTTACCTTAGAACTATTTATGATATAATAAAGAATACTACACCACATAGCCTCCCCAGACTAGTCTGTGACTAGAACCACTCATGATGTTCCATGAAATTCTAGTAGATATTTAAAATCCAAGGGTAAATTAAAATATATTTAGGGAAATATTTTTAATTTAATTATTTTTTCATAGGACTATGAAACTTATATATTTTTCAATTAATATTGGTATTATTTATTTTAATTTTGATTTAATTACCATCAGAATAATTCTATACAAAATTAGTTTTATTATATCTAATTATTTTTATAAAATAGAGTGTTTAGTACCTAACATGAATGGAAATTTATTATTAATATTTTATGTATATATTTAGTTATTCATGATATATTATTACTATATTAGTTATGAAATGTTAACTTAAAACAATTATAGTGTTATATCCATAGATAATATTTAGTATCAAATATGTAATAGATTTTAGAAGCTACATTGAGAACCCTGATATACTAGTAAAATAATATTAAACATTTTCACGTGGTTTAGATACATCATGTTGACACGAAATAAATGATGTTAGACAGCATAATAATGGGGACTCATAAAAATTGAAGATTTTTATAATTAGTTCAACCTTTTTAATGTCGACTGTAATAACCTATACTCAATAATCCTAGAGAAGGTGGATTATTTAATACCATGAAATAGATTCAAGGGACCAAATCCAATTGGTTCGATCAATTTAATAGTTTTAGAGATCCAAATATGTACATGAAACCAATTTTATATTTTGGAGATATTATAAAAATGGTAAGGGAAAGCATTCAACATCTTTCATCTCATTCAGGTAAATCTAAATTATATCCTACGAAATGGATACAATATAACAGTGAGATTAAATTCTTAGAAAGTGTTATGTACAACCTAGAATATCATAAATCAAAAAAGGTATTATGAATATGGTACGAAATGTGACTAAAAATTAAGGTTTAATCACTAAATTGAATATCATGAATTGATAATGTATAATCAATAAAAAGATGTTTTGATAGTATTTGGAGGCCTGAATCCGTGACATTAAAATTTATAATAAAAAATAGATGTACATGTCAAAAGGATATAAATGGAAAAACTACCTAGGTAAAAACACACCCAATTGATAAAATATATACCTCAATAGGGACATGTCAAAGTAAATCATCCTAAAATCCCACAATCATTTTTAATGGATTATAATATTTTCTTTCATGCCCTATAGGTCTAAATTTAACTGACTAAATTTACCCACATTCACTAATCACGACTAATTCTTTTCATCAATGATGTTAATCCTATGAAACACTATCCACATTAAAAGGACTATTACACATTACTTTTCAAAAATTCCACCAAAACCAAGAAAATTCATCACATAAAAAACACTATATAATCACATGCATGAACCCCACCTCCCTCTAAAGTCCTAATAACCTTTGCACTGAACACATTTCTAATTTTAGACCATGAATCTATGTGGTCATCACTATCCCACAACCCATGTTTTGTGGTCCACCACAATCGTGTTCATCACATATTCCTATCACCAAGAAACTAATTTTCTCACATTAGTAGCGTGAGAAACAAATCCGACAACGCATCTCCCACCACCTTGGATTAGACATACTATTGTCACAATCATCTTCGTTCTAGACCCCTATAAAGATCCTCAATGGATTTCACCATATCTACAACCCTTATTCTTGATGTCCATATACACTCAATGTCGATATCCTCACTAAACTTCTCATGATCGATACGCTCGATGATAGTTAGGGGACTCTACTTACAGGCACATGTTCTTAAATTATTGATATTCTTATCCCTATGATTCATCATCTCCTACCCTACATTCATTCACCATTGCAATGATCCCAAAAACACTGATTCAAGAAAATACTATTTTTTAAGACACCATCCATTTTATCGAGAGGGACCACTAGAATATCATTTTATATATTTGGGTCCCATAAAAAACAACCATAACATCTTATGATAAAATTAAAGAAATAAATTTCTAAAAATAAAATTGATTTAGGAGTCTAGCATCTGATCCCCTTGGGAACTTTGATCATCAATGTGATCAAATTCAAATATTGTTCCACCAATCATCATTCAACCGAGTTTTAAATCATCTACAATTTCTTCTCAATGAGTCTTAATTACGAATTCATTAAGATGATGCATGATTTCAAATGTAGAAAAATTCTTATAGCGGAAAATGATCTCATTTTAATGATTACATTTTGGTTCAACTATGTTATAATATGATCACTGGAGAAATATCCATGAAATTAAATTTAGATAGGTCAACCATTAAAGAGATATAATCTATCAATTTCTTCATTATCAACAAATAGTGAAGGTTAATATTTTGAAACACATTCCATTTAATTAATAACATGGGAATAAAATGAATTTGTGATAATATAAATTCATCATAAATATCTTAGACTGAAATTGGAATGAAAGAAATTATTAATATTTCAAATCATGATCTCAAACATAAAAATAACAATACCATAAATTCCTTGTTATATAAATGATTAAAAATATTGGTAAAAACCATTAAATTTGGATAACTAATTTTTCTCATTTGACCAACTAATGCATCACCAGGTTATATAATTCTGGAACCCACCAGTTATTACATGTCCAATTAATTCCTCTTATATCAAATGATCTGTTTAATTAATGAACTATATTCGTTGTAAATGAAAATTATTATTTATTATAAGATTCTTATTTATAAATATTCCCCCCTTTAATCATCTTCCTTTTAATATAAAAACTAATTTTGGGAATGGTATAATGTTTATAAAATAATGATATACATGATTCGAAGAATATGTATATATAAGATGAATTTAATTACTAATGAATAATATCAAAATAAATATATTTCTCATAAAAACTTTATCAGCCACATAATTTATCATGGGATGAGAGGTGACCATAATATATTGGGAAATATAGGTTTTGGTAACAAAATAATGTTCATTATAAGAATAAAACTAATTGATGTGAAATATTTTTATAATATTTCCTAAATAAAATAATTTATTCAATGTATGAAAATCTGTACAAGAATTCACATTTCATAAAATTATTATGGAAGAAGATAAGTCTGTTATTATAGTCTATGTTAAGAAAAATTCCAGTTAACTTTTTCATGAAATAACACTTTTGAAGAAATAGTGGAATGACACCATTAAACCCCTTTTTTGAAACTAAAGGATTAATAATAATGACATTAATAAGTAATATGTTTTCAATAAAAATTACTTTTGTAATATAATTTTGATAGACATGGACATGGATAAAAAATATATTATTTAAATAAAAATAAAATCAGTTTTTTCTTTAAAAATTTACATTTCATTATTCATGTTAAAAATAGAGGAATAGTTTGAATAATGTATTTAAACACCTTAAATATTCAATTTATTACAAATTTATTAGAGCCTATGATAGACAAATGATAATATTCTTTTAATGGGAATAGAACTTGTCCGAAATAATGTAAGGTCGTAACATATATTGTTATCTCATTCGAAAATATTAAATAACATCCTATTGAAATAATAATGTTGAATTGAAATAAAAAACATAATGAATAAATAGGTATTCATGTTATAAATATTAGAGGGAGAAAAATATATTCCACATTAATGGAGATAGGTTCATAATAACAGACATGTCTCAATGGAATAGAAATAAAGGCAAATAGAATACCCACACTTCACTTTAGTTGATCATTAATTAAATTTTAGAATATTTGGTGAAATGATGTTATTAATTTTTAAAAACCAATATTCATATGTATAATACCATATATGTTTCTCTTATAACATCAAAACACCCCTTCTTTAACAATGTTTTTATATTTTTATTGCTTTAGGTTTTAATTTCTACTTCGATAATGATTATTTTTTCAAGGAATATCTGTTTCTTTTATAAATTATCTAAAAACATCATATACGTAATTATATTAAATTTATAATTAACTTATTTTCTGATTTGAACCATTTTTAACCATTCATTAATGTTTTACATAATGAATTAATCACATTGCTTCATGGTGAAGGTAGACCATACGTAAGAAAATATAATAATATAATTACATTAATGGCAGGAAGGGTACGAATCTGGGTGAAATTTGAACATTATAATGTTAATAAAACATTATATGTATAATAAATATTTATTATTTCAATAATTATGATTATTCATTTAAGGAAATGATTGAAATGAATTACATTCGTTCGCTTGGTGGTAGTCCGCAGTACAGATGGGTGGAGAATATTTTTCAAAAATGATGGAGAGGGAGAAGGATAAATATTAATTCATAAAGATAATATCATATTTGTATATGTGATATATTTTTTATTATATTTTAATTTTTAACACATAATTTATGGTTATAAAATAAGAAATTAAAATTAATTTATTCATTATGTTGATTACCTTTTCTTACAGAAACCTTTATTGTATCTTCACTTACAAACAATTTATTTTTTATTTTTTAGAAAAAAACCAATATAATATAAATTAGTGTATTTGGGAGTTATTAGGGAATGTTTTTGTTGGTCCAAATGTCTTGATAGGTGTGAATAAGGTAGGGTATGGTATTCCCTTTTATAATTGGTAATGGGTGGCATTTTTTTATATACACAAAACTATTGAAAAATGGGAATTAAATCTCACACTAAGTAGCTAAAATATTTATTGATAGTGGTATGGAGGGAATATATGTTCCATTAAAACCCATATAAATAAAGTAACATTTTTTAAAATTATTATTCTCTTTTCTTCAATGAAATATTAATTATACCATTTTATTTCTTATCACGATAATTTATTTTTTATCCTATGTAATTTTACTGCTGAGAAAAAAATATAATTAATGTTATAAAATAATTTGGACCCACTAAGTATAAATTTCAATTAAAAATTATGAATCAAAATTACTATGTATGTGGAAAATTTATTTTTACCCAAGCACCTATAATGTGTGAAACCCTATTTTAACCTTCAGCACGGTAAACAATTTTAACTTCTATAATTCTCAGTATCACCATAAAATGTTTTCCATATTATATAATATTTATTATAATGACTAATAATATAGAATCTATTTTTTTCAAAAAAAATTCTCAGGATTGATTGTATTTACCATATAATTATGCCCAAAATTTTTGTTTATAAACATCTTTTCATGATGTGTAGTTTTCAAACACACAATGATCTTATATTAACTATATAATGTGTAATAAAAATTAGATCGATTAAAATTAATATACTTATATATTTAATCTTTAAAGTTAATTTTAATCAGACAATATTAAATCTTATTTTAACTAATTAAAACTTATAGAGATTATTAGTTTTTAATAAAAAAAATTCCGGGTTTTACCTAAAAAAACATTCACCTCAAAATTTTCATATCTTTTTTTAATAAATATTATTTTTTAAAAATTTAAATATATATATATTATTATGCATCATTATAACTAAATTAGGAATATGTAAATACTAAAATTCCTATTATTTACGAATTTTTATTTCTATGCATCAATTTTAAAAATTCATTCTTTGATAATTTTGACCAGGTAAGATTAAATTGATATTCATCCTATCCAAAATTAATTTTTTTCAGATTAAAATGAATTCTTATTGTCAAAATATAATATTCTATTATGATTATTGAGACTTTGGTTTTAATTTCATCCTGCATAAAAACATTATGTCTGGGAAATTTTTTAAAACATTGCTTAAAAAAATGCTAGTGGTTCTTCATTATAACATCCTCTAGATCCCATATTTCTTCCACTATTATGTGATTTCTACAATGTAGTTTAACAATTTAATTTGTTTGAATTTTCAAAACAATATATGTAGAATCAATAATGACAATACAATCATCATATAATGAAATGTGTTTCTATAATTATATTTCTTTTTTGGTGAAAACATGTTTTGTTTCTATCATGTACTTTAGTTACAATGTCATGTGGACAACATCATATACTTTAGATATTATTTCTGTAATTTACATTTGATAGTTGCCCATTTTTTCCAAGAATTAAAAAGGTTCTGATATACTTGGGAATAATTTTCCTTTCTTAATTAACATTATGGAAACCATCTATGGCGATACATTCATAAAAACATGATCTCCCACATGAAATTCCAAATCATTCTTCTGATTATCTTCATAACTCTTTTTCATTCACTGGCCTTCTTAAAAATGGGTCAGAATAGTCTTTACTTTTTTCCTTATCTTTTCAAATACCTCCAAGACTAGATGTGTCTTTATGTCAACTTCAACCCACAAATTTGGAGTATGTAATCACGTTTCATATAGTGTTTTTTTATAAGAATCACTTGAATAAATTTATTGAATATATTATTATAGTAAATCACTAATAATGATAAATTATAATCACACATTATGTGAATGTAATGTTATAACAACCTCAACATGTCTTCCAATTATTTAATAGTATTTTTGAACTATTCATTAGTTTTATGATGGTAGGGAATGATCTAAAAAGTCATTGTATCAAGAATGTTTTGAAGAATATTTTATTATTTTTATCTAAAATGTGGATACCAATCAAAGACAATCAAAATAGTAGATCCATGAAGTCTTAAAACATGATTAATATAGTTTCTTGTGAGGTTATCTAGGGGTAAATATCCTTTTATAATTAGGTATTGTGAATATTTTATTGGGAAACCAACAATAAGAAAAATTTCATCACTCATTATAGAAGTTTTGGGTGGTAATCTGAAAAAATATAATGTAATGTAATCTCATTTTCACATAGAAAAATTAATAGGTTACAAGAATATTTTAGGATGATTTCTATCATCGTTCAATAGTTTTAAAACTAATAATATTGATATATAATCATTAATTTCACACTTCATTTTTTCCCACAAAAATGTTCCCTAAAATCCCTACTCATTATTGGGATACTATGGTATATATGGAAATTTGAGCAATGATATTCAAACAAAAAATCATTTTTTATCTCTTGTATGGATATAATAGAATATATCATTGATTAATTTTGGTTTCCAACTTCACAAATGAATTCGACCAACATCCCATCCATCACATATTTAATTTTCTTTTTAAAATTCTCAACATCAGATGAGGAATAATATTATATTTTATAATAATATTGGTTTCATAATCATTTGAAAATGATTTGATGTTTCCTATTCCTTGATAATTCCCTAATCCATATTTTCTTGATCAACAAAAACATTATTCCTCAAAATATGAATTCAGGTGGGAACTATAAAGGACCCATCCTTAAACATTACATAATCCAGATATTTCAACTACATTTCACTTCTTCAAATTCCCAAAGATTTTTTAACTTAATGTTTTAGAATGTTAAAAAATACTTTATACATATCATCCCACAGTAATACTAATTGGGTACGATTAAAATAGTATCCATTTTTTTCAAAACATATAATTATTTACATAAAACAATAACAAGATTTCATTGAAAAAAAATCATAACATTTAACCTGACTTGCTTATTTCTCTCACACATCCTTTTAACCTATGAAAATCATTAAAAATATGGTATGATAATACAATATCATTAAATGATATAAAAATAAAGAAAGAAACCATTATATCATGAATACTGATAAATATATTAAATCATTTCCATAATGACATACTTCTCACCCATATATACTTACATTCTGAAACATGATATTTCTATAAACAAAATAAAGATCTTATATAAACCGATTAATGGGTCGCGGGTAATTACATACATATATTGTGACCATATCATTTACCTTATGCTTTTTAACCCTCATTTCGAAGAAAATAAAAATAATTGAAAAGAAAATAGAATAAAATGAAAGAGGATCTTTACCACTGGAACTCTTTTCCTTGATATCCTCATTAATGGATTTGGTTGTGAACTTTTGGTGAGACAAGTAGGTCTTGGATGTGGGTAAAATCCTTGGGAATAGTTTTAGGAATAATTTAGATAATTCAAAAAGCTTTTGAGGTGTGAGAGAAGGAAGGGGGTGACATTGGTATTTATAGTGGAGGAGATGAAGGGTTTTCTAATATTTTATTTATTAGTTTAATATTTTTCCTCAAGACTATGTATAGTCTTTATTAATGTGAACCAAATAGTAATTCGATCATTTGAGTTCAATCAAAGGGTTCTTACATAAGCCATGATTTTTAGAATAGTGTATTTAACTGATAATGTATATAATCTGTATATTACTGTACTTTACTATTCATCAAAAAGTCACAAATTTTGGAAAAATCACAAAACTTCACCCCTACCATTTTTAGATGTGTAGAATTATAAAATTAACTCAATTATTTGTAAACAAATTTCTTAATTTGATTAATTAAATTTTTAATTCAAGTCATAATTTATTTGAAAAATAAAAATTTTAAAATAATAACTCATTTTATATCACTTTGAAAAATTAATCCAGATATCATAATATTTTAAATATAATAAAATAATAAAATAATATGATTTAATATTCATATCACTCATATTATTGTTCATATTACTATTTATAAGGGTATGGTACTATTAACCAAATATCTTTTTGGTTCTATCAGACTCCAGATAAATTACTATTTGCAACCATAGATGTCCGTTTTTTGACATTTGAATCATAGAATTTGAAAAATTATGTTTCATGGCTAGTTTATAACTATTTCCTGAAAAAAAATGTTTTACTATGTAGAAACCCAATGTTTCCTGAATTTCAAATTATTTTTAAAATCATGTGGTGCGACATAATCCTCACCTTCTAGAAATTTCATCCTCCCAATATTATACACTTATTAAACAAGTGAGGTTAAATTTACCACATTGAATTTTACGATTCCCATGTCACTTATTCAACCATACAGTTTCTCCAAAAAACCATTACTTAGTGGATTACCTTATTCAGCAATACTATTTCTCTTCGATCGTGAATCTGAATATGTTTCTATGTATAATAAATTTTATCATCCATTTTATCTTCTTCGAGGATCAAAACATGAGACGAATGTGGCACACACATTCTCAACATCGAAACATGAAAAACATTATGTACCTAAGATAAACATAAAGGAAAACTTATATAGAAGGAGACCGGTCTAACATTCTATATGATTTCCTAAGGTCCAATGAACCATGGACTTATCATTCCTTTCATATCGAATATTATAACACCTTTACATAGTGATATTCCATGAAAAACATTATCAAATACCTTGAAAGAAAATCATATCCACATGTTAACTATATAGCTTTTCTGCCTGCTCTGATCTGTCTTCATGTGTTGCTGGATCATCTTCACTTTCTCAGCAACTTCCTATACTAATTTTGGTCCCCACAACTTCCCTTCCCAATCTTCATCCCTAAATATTGGAGTTCAACAATACTTCCCATTTAAGGCCTAAAATGGTGAAATCTCTATACTAGAATGGAAACTACACTTGTATGAAAATCTGACTAAAGAAATATGTTGTTCGCAAATTCCCTGGTAATCTATTTAACAAGCTCACACCATATCTTCCAAAGTCTGAATATTTCATTATGACTACCATCTAATTATGGATGAAAATAATTATTTAAATTTAATTCTATTCCCAATGACTTCTAAAATTTATTCTGAATGTTATAAGGAAACCTAAGATCAAGGTCATATACAATAGAAAGAGGAAAACCATGTAACATGAAAATATTTTCGAGGTATAGTCGAGAATACATATCCATTGACATTGTATCTCGAATAGGAATGAAACGAGAAGATTTAGTCAGTCGATAAACAATAACCTATATTTTATTGTTACCTCAGGAAGTAATTGGTAGTCTTATAAAGAAGTACATGGATATGTTTTTCCATTTCCACCCTTGAAATGGTTGTTGCTAAATTATCCCCTTCATTAACATCCACTCTTCTTTAACATGTTGACATGTTAATCATTTTATGGTAAAATCTATAATATGCCTTTTCATTCAATATCACTAGAAATACTCATGAAGGTCTCTATACATCTTTTTTGTACCAGGATGAACTAAAAATGGAGAACTATGGGCTTCTCACAAGAATTCTTACTTCAACTATGAAACACAAGGCATGCACTATATTTTTCAAAATCTCAAAACACAATCATTTTTAATGTTAAATTCTATAAACCGACCCATTTTAACAAATCTACCTTTTCAATAACTACCCATCTTCCTTCTGTGAATTCTTAGTTATATCTTATAATGATTACTACACTGAAACCTAAAACAATACAGAGAAATTTCTCACACAAAAAACATCAAATCCAAATTTCATCAAATTGTTTATCAAAGGGTCTGGTTCCAACCGTAACGTAATAAATAATGGACGCTGATTCGACTCAAGGAATCTACCACTTTTTTTCTTTTCCATGGTGGTAATTTATCATATAATCATAATCCTTTATCAATTCAATCTGTCTTCTTAGAGTCAAGTTTTATTCCTTCTGACTGATTATATACTTCATACATTAATGTTCCATATGTATTTTATATTTGGATCATTATAAATGATTCCTCAAAAATTTCAAAGAAAAAAACCACATCTGATAATTCCAAATCATGTGTGGGATAATTTAACTCATGAGGTCTTAGTTTTCTTGATGCATAAGAAATTACCTGATCATTCTACATCAGAACACATCCCTATCGCTTCAATAAAGCATCAATATAGATGAAAAACATACCATTTATGGATGGTAGAGAAAAAACAAGATAATTCCCTATTCTCTTCTTGAATTCATGAACTGAAACATCAAATTATTATGTCCATAAAAAGTTAACCCCTTTTCATGTTAACATAATTAGTAGGCTAAATAATCTTGAAAATGTTTTAACAATCCCTCGATAGTAACCAACTTGTCCATGAAATCTATAAATCTCTGTTATATATGTGGGTGGGATCAACAGTTATTCCATATTTAGAAATAATGTGACCATGTAAAGAAGATTTTTTCTACCAATATTCACACTTTCTGAATTTTCTATGTATTTTCATTTATTTTAAAGTTTGAAAAATAACACTTAAATTTCTTTTCATGAACATATTTACATAGATAATATAATAGAATTTCATTAATAAACGCAGCCACCAACTTATCCAAGAACTCATGAAATACAATATTCATAAGATCCATGAATACAACATGTGAATTTGTTAACGCAAGTAGCATGAAAAAAAATCATAATGACTATATGTAGTTTGAAAAGTTTTTTATGGAATGTCATCCCCCATCACAACCAACTGATGGTACCCGAATCTAATGTTAATCTTTCAAAAATGCTAAACTCCCTGGAGCAGATCAAACAATTAATTGATGTAAGGTAAATGATAATTATTCTTGACACTAATTTTATTCAAAACTCCAAAATCAATGAAATATCTCATGGAACCATATTTTTTTAATGAACAAAACAAGAGATCCCTATAATAAACTTATATGATGAATGAAGCCTTTATCATGTAACTCTAGCAACTAATTTTTCAATTCAATAAGTTCTATTTGAGCAATTTGATAAGGGGGATTTGAAATTGGGTTATCATTAGGAACTAATTTAATTGTGAATTTGACTTCATGATATGCTATAACACTGGGTAACTCATCATAAAAACATTAAAACATTCCTTTACCACTGGAGGATCATTAATCAAGATAGTAACATTGTTTTAAAAAATATAAGAAAGATAAAATTAATTTCCATCATTCCAAAACTTCTCATCTTCTAGATAAGTAATCAATTGTATTGGTTATTTCTTGAATAAAAACTAAAACTATTTCTAAAAAACAACTAATATATCTATACAATCAATCTTATCTTGATAAACAGAAAGGAAATCCATACTCAGAATGACATAAAACTCTACTAAGGGGAAAAGCAATGTTTTTAGATTAAGTCTTCTATAGATAATAATAGCTATATTATTATTATTTTTTATTAATAAAACATTTCCCCTAGTGTTTTGACAATAACATATGGTGTCATTTTTTTAGGTGATATTTTGAATTTACCGGAAACTTTCTCAGAAATAATGGAATGTGTAGACCCTGTATCAAACCAAACATTAGAAAAATATTATTAAAATAACAATGTACCTGATACCACTTCATTGTATGTACCATCATATACTAACATAGTCACAAATTATGTCACTACACCTTTCAACTTATATTCTAGATGCTTCCCATCATTCAGATCTTTCTTTGGGAAAGAATTTTAAAAATGAACAAATCTCACCACATTTGAAACACATTATATTTTTCTTCTAAAGATTAGTATTAGTATAATTTTCATGACAATATTAGGAAATATGTCCTAAAATAACACATAAATAAAACTTCCATTTTTTTTATGGCATTCCCTATGGTGATTTTTAACATAATTTTAAAAAATAAAAACTAGACATTCACACCATAATATTTATTTGATTAATTATTAACCATCACTATCCATCTAGACCACATCTTTACATTGTTCTAAAAGTACATGCGATCACCAGTGAACTCTAATTCTACCCTCTCATCACATCATACAAGATCTTAAAAACTTTTTAATTCTGATGAGGCAAATTCCCATCGGTATCTTGGCTTCAATCTTGAGTAAAACCGATTGATTTTTCTATCGAGTACCAGAATAAGATTTGGAGAATACATTGCCAGTCGGGTGGTGATTTATTCACACACGGGCACAAAATTATCCTTATTTTGACTCAATTTAATTAATTTCTTCTCCATTCTATGTCGAACCATCTAATGAAAATATTTTTCAAGGAAACTATTTTTAAATTCATCTGACTCTAATGTGCCAATATCCTCTATATCCCTGATATTCTTGACCATTGACCACCACTGATCACCTTCACCTTCAAAATGATAAATTGTAAGGATAAACTTTTGATTATATAAACATCTCATAACATAGAATATATTTTCAATGGAATTAAAATATCCTTCATCCACGACTATTTTAGAAGTTTCACTGAAAGCATGAGGGTGTTGGCTCATAAAATGTTCCACATTCATCACGGTCCTTTGTGGTATCTCTTCTTGTTCTCTTGAATAGATGTCACTATAATTTATTTCTTACTTCAATGGATCCATTACTATTATAAACATCTTGGATCTAATTACCACTATTATTGGTGGTCGATTCAGAATGATATCATCCCCTTGGTTTTTTCCTATATCAGTATCCCTATTCCTTCTATGGAAAACCATTCTGAATAGACTAATCGTAAATGAAGAAACATGGTAATATTTAAATTCTATATAATTTCAAAATAAAAATAAATTAAGAAAATTTTGTGGTATTATATTAACATCACCATATCTATTAATGTTATATAAATTGTAATTTGATGCCAACTATAAAATCCCAGCCTTAAATATTACGTAATTTAGGCAATCCAACTAGATTTCACTTCCTCACAATCCCAAAGATCTTTTAAGTTTATATTTTTAGAATGTTAGGACATAACTCGTACATATAAACGCCAGAGCCAAAAAAAATTCATACCATTAAAATAGTATCAATTTCATCTAAAATATAAATTTTTCACACAAAACAACAACATGATTTCTTTGACAAAACATCATAACATATACCTTGAAATTTATTTCACTTAATCATATTTATAACCTATGAAAAACATTAAATAACATGATATGAGAATAAAAATCTCATTAGAGGATATAAAAATAATGAAATAAACCATTAGTTCCGGAATACTTATAAACATATGAAATCATTTTCAAAAATACATACTTCTCTCCCACATATACATTTGTTGTGAAATAAGGGAATTTAATATAACAATAAATATCATATATAATACCATAAACATATATAGGGGAATTAAATACTTATATTGTAACCATCATGGCATCCTTAGGATTTGCAACCCTCAAGGCTACATTACAATGTAATCCTCATGGATACCTTATATTGTAACCATAATAGTTACAATTGGAGTAACCATATAGAAGACCTCAAATGTACACATTCCCAAAGAATTAGAGGGAGATATAGGTATAAAACATCATTATAAAAATTACCATGAACCCGAACATAATCATAAAACATGAATAATTGCAAAAAAACATTTCTTTTGAATTTTGTAAAATAGAATTTAAAAGAGGATTTTTAAAGCAATGTCAATTGAAAATATAATATAATTTTTATGAGAAATTAATATAAATAAAGTAATATATTTATAAAATATAAATACACATAATAAAACATAATATAAACAAAAATACATCATACAAATAATCTTAATACCATATAATGAATAATGTATAAGGTAAACCCAAAGATTTGAAACGTGGTTAAGAATTACCTTAAAAATATCAGATAATTGATGTTGGAAATAAATAGAATAAAAATAATATGTGTATACACTGTAAATAAATATCATAAAAAAATTAAATAAAATATCAAAACTGAAATAATCTTAATAAAACATAATGAATGATGTATAAGGTTAACTGAAAGAATGGAAATTGGGTTTAGAATTCCATTACCTTAGGTTCATCTTACATAAAATATGTTTAAACATCATGTATAATTGTTAATAAATTGTTATTAATATCATACATAAAAATATTAAAGTTTACAGCACATTATATAATCATTTTATAACATTATTTGACCCATTTATAAATATTATTTTTTTACTTCCATTGTTTTGGGGTGTTGCTTTACATATTTTCCAAGGTCGATTTGTAAAGGATTTCTTTATATAATGAAGTGAAATGAAATGGTATTAATATGTTCCTATAATATTAATTAATTCAAAAAATCATTTTTCTTATATTTTATGTGGATAAATCAATATATAAATAATTAGTTACATGCATTTAGATCTTTTTGGTGGTTCTTTGATAATGACGAACTAGTTTCATCATGTACCTTTTATATTATGCATATATGTTAATTGCATAACATAAGAGAAGTCACAAAACAAAAATAAAAAACTTTTTTAATAATTAAAATGGTTTTACAATCATATTTTAAGGGTGTAATGAAAATAGAACACACGTCATCCATGATGTTTTAAAATTGACAAAACACAAATGATGATTTTATTTTTAGAGTAAGGGGAATATGACAAGATGAATAATGGTGATTTTTTCCATAACCATGACAACATCCAGCATGAATATGATTATGGAGCATTCATTCAACTTGGATAAGGGGTATGGGAAGGGTATATAATAAAATAAATGTAAATTAAAAGAAAACACAAGAAAATGAATGAGGATCATTACCTCCTCATATCTTCCTCTTGAGATCCTCCTTAAGGCCTTCAATTTTGTCCTTTTGGAGAGACCAGTTTCTACCAGACATGGGTAAGACGCCTGGAAAGCGTATTGGGTAGAATTTATAAAATTTAAAAAAATTTATTGTTGTGATAGGAATAGGGCATGATGGTGTTATTTATAGTGGAGGAGAGTAAGTGTTTTCCATTATTTCAATAATTAGATTAAATTTTTTTCTCAATACTATGAATATTCTTGATTCATGTAAACCAAATACTAATTTGATCATATTTGTAAAAAGCAAGGGTCTTTAAATCATCCATGATGATATTAATAGTGTATTTAACAGATTATATATATATACCTTATATTACTGTATTTTACTATTCATCAAAAATTCATGAATTTCAAAAACAAATCCCAAAAAATCACCCAAACCATTTTTTGACATAAAAAATTAAAAAATAAAGTCCATTTTTTTAAAATAATTTTATATATCTGATTGAATAAATATTTAAATAAGATCGTAATTTATTTGAAGAGTATCAATTTTATAACTATAAGTCATTTTATATCACCGTGAAAAATTAATCAAGTTCTCATTATCTTATAACCTTAAGAAAATAAAATAATAATATGGTTTACTATTCATATGGGTTATATTACTATTAATATTATTATTAATAAGGGTATGTTAATATTCACCAAAAATAAATTTTGTTTTATCAGACTCTAAATAACATACTAATCAAAACCATAGAAGTTATTTTTTTTTGAAATTGAAATCATAGAAGAGGCCAAATTATGTTTAATGGCTAGTTTATAACTCTCCTCTTAAAAATCATTCTGTAGAGACTTATTATTTCATAAATTTGAAATTATTTTTAAAACCATGGGGTGTTATAGGAACTCCATGATCTTTCCTGATGAATGCCTCAAATACATTATGTTCCTTCCTTATGTGGTAGTTTATCGAGAAATAATAATCCATTTGTTTCTTACGCCTTCATCATCATCTTGTCTTGAAAACATTACTGAAAATATGTATTTTTAGATTTTGTATTCTATGTATACGACACAAATTTCTACATATAGATAAAGTGTATATATATTTAATGAAATATTATAAAGGATAAATCAAGTAATTGAGTTTTATATTTCTAATAATGAGTATTTAAATTACTACATTCAAATGTAATAATTCTATCATTTCCCTTAAGGACAGAACCGTTCACTTTTGTGAATCAAAATATATCATAAACCCAACATCTCTTGAGGTTATATTATTAAGTGATTAATTGAAAAGTGTCATCTTATTTTTTCCAAAATAATTCATAAAAATACTTTTTCCATAATAAAGTATCCCCTTTATGTGTATTCATGGTTAAAAGGTTAGAGAATCGTGAAAAAATAAAAATGAATCACTGATAGAAAATTTTTAAACCAATAAAACTACACACCTCTATTTTGATCATTGGTATAGTCCTTTATATGAATAGAAATACCATCATAGGATTAAATAAAAATATATCATTGGAGAAAATATAACCAAGAAAATAAACATATCTTATCCATAATTCATACATACAAAATGTCCCATAAAACATTTTTCATCAATGTGCCTCAATTACGATTCTATAGTGATTCTAATTGTCCTCATATCTATCTTATAAAACACAAGATAAAATCAATTAAAACCACAATAAAATCATGATGATATTCATTAAATACACAATTCATTAGAACCATAAAAAATATAGTGTTCATTACTCAATAAAAATAGCATTATTGTAAACACATAATCTCTTTACCACATTCAGAATTTATTCTTTATTTACGCTAAATTGAAAAATCCTAGACTGAAGGTCATTCATTTAAAAATAAATAAATATATAATGTATATTGTATAAGAAATCATTGTGTAGAAGATGATAAATGTTCTCTATCATGATAAATATTATTCCCCAATAATCAATACATAGCCATGTGGATTAATTTTCTTCATCATTAAATGAATGGTGGATCCCCTAGTGATATAATAAGGTGGATAAATCCCATATCACAAAACTCCTTTACTTTTTTCTTCAGCTAAACTCATTTCCCATTGAACATTGTATATGGATTCATATATATTGGTCTTTCATTAGGTATTAAATCAATATTAAACATGACTTCATGATCTATTGGATGTCATGTTAATTTCTTAGGAAATATATTTAAGTATTTCTCTATAATGGTTATATCGTGAATTAATATATTACATTTTCCATCCATAGAATGTATATTATCATATTACCCAAGAATCGCATTTTGGAGAGATACATGGGGTCCATATATCCTTGAATCATATGATAATTCCACAACTCTAATGAAATGTATTTGAAATCATGATCATGTGTCATACATTCATTCTCCTTACAATGAATATTTTTCATCATATTTTTTCTTATTGTCCATACCCTGGGTTTTATCAATGTAATCAATGGGTTTATCATTTAATTCTTATAATAGATCATGATTAGGATCCATAATGGGAACCTACTAACACATACTTACTGTAGTGATAAATTCAATAGGTTTACTGATTGAAAAATCTCCTGTAATGGTGGTAAGGGAATATATTATTTTCATAGAAAAATTGTAATATATTAAATAGTGAGAAGATCCTGATTTAAATAAAACAATGAATTAATTTTATAATATGACTAATGTACCTCCAACCATATAATATGGTACTTCCACCTCAGCTATTCTGATCAAATTAGCTTTGAAGTCTCCCCATTCCCTCTTATATGGTAGATTTCATTGATTCATGTGAAATTTGTTTTAATAATTCTATATTTCCATATAGATAAATAGCTAGATAATGTGGTATCTTTATTTAAATTAAATTTATGATCTAAATGACCCTTTTCACAAAACATATAACAAATTCCCATGAACCTCATCAGTCATCTTGGATTTTCATTCTACAATTTACACATAGTCGTAACTCCTATGTCATATTATTCTTCTTGACATGAAACCTTTTTCATGATGTTCATATGAACCATTATTAAATATATTCCCCATGAATAAATATAATCTTGATAATTCCTTCCCAGTTTTGATGGCAAAGAAAACCATTTCATCATATGATGATAATCATTGAGAAACTAAGCCCCTTAAGAGACATTAACTTAGACCATAAAATCATAGGTTAATATTCAATTCTATATTTATTTTTTATTCAATATTATTCCTAGAAATTATTGTAATGGTAGACTCACACACTGAATACCATTCCTAATATTTCTCCTTTATACTATGGAACATTAAATTCTCCTTATTTCATTCATCATGGGGGATATATTTAGCGAATAATGCCTCCTTAAAATCAATCCATTACATGTATTCTATTCTCCCATCCTCTAAAGTATTCAGCATCAATGAACATAGTTTTACATCATCACATTTTATAAAATTAACATAAAGAATAATATTTTCTATTTAATCATATTTTAATGGAATAAATATCATTTTATGTGACATAATCCATTTCTCAGCTACCTCTATATTAGTTGTCCCATTAAATGATTTGGTTTTCTATCACATGAATCTGTTGAATATAGGATAGTCATATAGTGGAATAATATTATTTAGTATTTGGTCATGGTTATTAATAATATTGTATGTATGTTTCCTTAATATATCTATGATATAATTAGATCCAATACTAACTATTTTTGTTTACAAAATTTAGAAATTTATAAATTGACCACAGGATCTAATACAACCCTATCAAAAAATAAACCATTTCTAGATAATGAAATTTACTAAATTAGATCTTAACACTGTGTTTTTTTAATTCATAAAGTATAATTATAAATTTGGAGTCACAATTAAGAGAAATTAAAAACACATCCACTATTAATCTCATAAACATAAACTCTATTTCATTGAGTTTATAATTAGATAATGAAAATAATTTGAAATAATTTATAATTGAATATAAAATAGAATTTAATTATCCATTGAACATCACTACAGAGTGTTACACTATGAGGTATAAAAGTCACATTTTCATGACCATTGTGAAAATTGAGTAAATTACCAATATTCAATTTTTAGTGTTCTTACCCCAAGATACAAATGTTCAAGATCCATTTCCACCAGTAGTATTTATTACTTAATATATTTATTGGAAAAAACAAATATTATATTCCTTACCAATATTATATTATTTTATTCTAAAACAATCCTAAAATACTGGTATGGGGTTATGTTCCCTATTATATGTTTTCAATAGTCTATTTCCTATTGTTTCTAATAATCTTCCTGAGATACACACTGTAAAACAACAACTCTCATATCCCATATACAAGGTGTACATTATTATAGTCAAATAGATACAATGGGTAATATCCCAAAGGTGTAATTATTTTAGTAGTGATAAAGAGATAGATACATTAATTACTCCCATTTCATGTTGGGGATAAAATATTAAAAATATTGATCAATTTTTTGTTTCTTCCATGAAATCATTAAATGTATTATTATTAATATTATGTGGAATGGAAAAAAAATATAGGTGAGCTTAAAAGATCATTAAGGTTTACATATATTGGAATCTATCATGAATCAACAAATAAATATAAATATGGAATGTAGTATAACAAATAACAATTGATATTTAATCGATTGCATTTATATTTTGATTAGACTATGAAAATAAATGTGTCATGATAAATATTTTAAAACACATTTCTTTTAATCAACAACATTTGAACAAAATGGATCATTGGAAAATATAAATAAAAAAATATCATGTATAATAACAATTGAATTCTCAATGATGTAAATTCATAATATTTTATAACAAGATCTCAAACATCATGATAAATATACCACCAAAGGTTTGTGAAAATAAATTTAACACCATGGATAAAAATAAATTTAATTTTGAAACAATAATATATTTTTGTGACTTATAGATTCATCAAGGGGATATATTGTTATGAATCCCACCCATCACCACATGAAAAATGCATTCCTCGCATATCTAAAGATATATTTAATTGATGAATAAAATTCTTTATAAAAAATTATATTTATTGATTAAAGGATGCATATTTATCCATATTATCCTAGTAAATAAATTAACATTCAATGTAAAAACGGTATGTTAAAATGTTAATTGGATTTGGAAATATTAATATCCCTTGTATAAATAATATGAATGTTTAATTGAAAATTAATTTCTAAAAAAATATCTTAATATTGAAATTTTAGAAAGATAATGTAATGATCCAAATAATTAATCAAGATATGAGAGGTTTCCATCAGTTAACTTTGAATATAGGCTTTTTGAAAAAAAAAACACGTTGATTAGAAGAATAAAGGAAATTGAATTTAAATATTGAAATAAAATGTCAATAAAATATTTTATTTGTAATACCATTGACTGTGATTAGAATAAGATACCTTTGGTAAAACAATTATGATAGCGAGGAAGTATCGTATGGAAGTATATGTAAAAAATCAATTTTTTACTTTCGATTGAAAAAATTAATTTTAAAAACTAGTATAAATATTAAATTAAAAACCATTTAAGATTTCTTGGATAATATTTTATTTAGTTAATCATTAATTTTATTAAATAAAATCAATTTTTTGAGAAATATCGATGTGGATAAAGAATATCTCATATTTATTGATTAATAAAAACAGTTTCTCTTTAAAAACATTATTTGATTGATACATGTAACAAAGGGAGTAAATGAAGGAATAAAATATGGATACATATAAAATATATAGTTTATATGAAATTTATTTGGGATTCTGATGGATAAATCATAAGATTACTTCAATGATAATATAAGTAATACTAAATAATGTGATGTTGTAAAATAGTTCTTATAACACCAATAATGTCAAAATTTAAACACCATGAAAGATTAAAATGAAATTAAAATTAAATAATTATGAATAAATATTTATTCCAATAAAATAAATTAATGGGGAATAATATACTATATATAAATTTTAATAGGTTCCTGAAAATAAATATGTTTGAATGGAAGGGAAATTGAGACTATACCCTTACCTCATGCTTCCCATTAATTAAACATCATTTAATCGCCTATAAAATGTAATTTAAAATGTCATTAATTTATAAAATGACCTTATTAATGTTTATAATTTCATATATAGTCCTATTATAAAATATTACATCCCAATTAAAATCAATCTATTATTTTTTATATTGTTTCAAGGGTCAATTTCCATATTTTTTCATGAATGTTTTGTCTCAAAAGATCCAGTTATTTTCAATATCATTTATATATATCATATCTACTATTTTATAAATCATATAATTTTCATATAGACTCATTATATACATTTTAATATCCATTATTGAATGTTTTACATGGAAATTGATCAGATCATTTTATAGAGATGGTATTCCATAAATACGCACGAGCAATGATATCATTTTCATAATGGGTGAAAGTGTAAGGAAGTGGATGGTATATAAATTATATTGAACTAATATCATTTCAAATTTAATATATATATTCAATATTACCATTACTTGGATTATCCATGTGAGTGGTTATTGAAAACATGTTACAATGGTTCGTGAGGTGGTAGTCCATTCTAGACAAGAGCCATGGATTTGATTCCCATTTAATGGAGAAGGAGATTGATAAATATTATTCCATAAACATAATAAAATCTCAGTATATTTTATATAATTATGTTATTATTTTGGAATTTATATAACATAATTATGAATTTAAAACAAGAAAGAAAAAATAAAATACCTTTTTTATGATGATTACATTGTCTTAGAGAATCCTCTTTTAGATTATTCCCTTAAGACTAAAGGGTTGGAATTTTATAAAATATAGATAATTAAGAACATCGTTAATTATTTTTGGATGTATTTTGGTAGGTTTCTATTGATAAAAATAGATTTACTTGTTTTAATAATGTAGCAAAATGAGTGACCATTTATAATTGAAGAGGAGTGAAATTTCTATAAACACCAAAACAATATTCAGTAATGGGAATATACTATAAAACCATTTTCCTCCAAAATATATAAATAATTTATTTTCGAAGTTATAAGGTAGATAAAAGCATCTAAAACAAAAAAATACACGTGTTTAAAATACTTTATTCCCATCTCATCTTAGTTTACATACTATTTCCATTTTAGTTTTGACTAATGTAACCATTTTTTTAAGTATGTAATTTAACCATTAACCCTAAAACAAAATTATCCTCACTAGATAAATTATTACCCACATTTTATAATTATGAATTCTAGATTATGAAATTTAAATTAATTCTGCGTGGAATTTTAATTTTAACTTAGGTTCATGTAACACACAAAACATTATTCTATATTTATTATTGAAAAATAAATTTTAAATTCCTTACATATCAAAATAACCAAAATTATGTTTACCATTTTATATACTATTTTTTATGATTATTCCATATATTGAATAAATTTTTCAAATTCATTACATATTATTTGGAGATTTTAATTTAAAATTAGAACCCCAAATCATCCTGAGATATGATTTCTCATGAAATAAATTTTTTAATAATAATATGATCTAATATTATATATATGAAATGTAATCACAATTTGATGGATTTAAATTTAAATTGTATAACAGTTTAAGGGATTGGCCATTATTAGAAAATATGAAAATTGAAACCCCTTTTTAATTAGGTTATGGGAGAACCCATTAATATTATGAAGACCCATAGGCACGTAGCCTTCAATTTTATTGGAAATAGATCCCAATGATTCAAAAACCATTACAGAATAAATGAATTAGAGTGTAGAAATTTATGAAGACCTAATGGACCATAAATTAAAACTAATACCACCCCCAATATTTCTATATTTTGGGATGCCACCTCCAAAAGACGCGCTCACATTTATATTCACAGAAGTCACTTTGCCATCATCTCCTAAAACCAAAGACTTCAAAGGCATCCTCTATGATGTTATTCCACCATCAGCACCCTAAAAACAAATTACATTACATGTAAACCATGAATCCAATTAGTACATACATAATAGATCATGGAGGAAGAGTTATGGGTGAGATTTGATCTTGATATATCTTCTCGGGACCACCACTCGTCATCATCACAAATTCCCCCCACAGAATGTAGAAATAGGAAGAGAACCTCTCGAGCCACTAATGCCAACATTGAATCCATACACTATCCTAAATTATTATATAAACAATGATTCCATTCTCATCCCCACCAGGATCTTCCTAGGTATAACGAAACCACCTATGCTAAATCTCAAACAGAAATGAGAATCCCTATACCAGACCTGAGTAAAGATGTAGAAGTTCTATTTTCTTCCAAAGGATTCAAATCTATGTGATAAGGACAAAAAATGATAATGAAAAGTTGAATAATTGTGGCATGCCATGTGATCATTGGAAAATTTTAAAAACATATGTGGTTAATACTCACAGTGGTGAAGAATCACTTGACAAATATAATCTTTGCCGAGAGACTCCCCCCCCCCAACGAGAGAGCTCTTGACCTCATATAACCAAGTCTATTACAATAATTTGAATTAATATAATTAAATAGAGTTTATATATTTTATTTAAATAAAATATCATTATATATCATTTTAATGAATTAAAATTTATTCATAATATTCGTTATTAAACCAAATAGTTTTCTAAAAAATTGAATATTTGAAAAAAAAAACTTTTTAACACCAGATGATGTTTTTTAATTAAAATATATATATTTAATAAATATGTAAATATAAATAATGATAGAAATTAAAATTATTTTTTCATATTTTATTTTATTCTTTTTTATTATTCATACATGATTATATCTAATGGAAAATTTCAACATATAATTCTACGATTATTTTGACCATGTAAGTTCAAAATAGATATTTTCCAAACAAATTGCGTTTTTGTAACATGAAATATTAAAATATTAATTATATTACATTTTTATTAACATAAAAAATTAATGTAATATAATTTACACTTGGGAGATACATAAAATTAAACCGATTATGAGGACTAACCCATCAATAGGAACACAACATGTATCAGATGTCATTGGCAGTTCCAATCAATGAGAATTTGTATTAGTGTCTTGACATGCTATCTTTATAAATGTATACCGTTTGATAACATACATTGATAAAATATAAAAACCAAATATTACATGTCTTATTGAGGTATCATGAATTATGTATATCAATAGTTTTATCAAATTGGTTGAGTTTTGAAAATAGATTCAGTCGCATTTAGAAGGAATAGATATATTGGGCCTTGTTTAACAAGATGGATGTACCATTTTAAAATTAATGGACATGGTGATTTCAGTTAATTCTATTATGTATTTTATAAATATTATAAATAAAAAATAAATAATTACAAAATGTGTGTATTAAAACATGAGATATCGCGACACAATGAAATTATATTACATACTATATATTTGTAGCATGATGTGGTTTTCATGACTATACTATGTCTTTATAGTTTCCATTGGAGTTTTCTTGAAATATCTCTTGAACTATGAGTATTACTCATAAATATCATGTTGTGAACATGGAGGATAACATAAAACATTTATTCAGAATCATGGAAAATAATATTGAAATAGAGTTTTAGAAAATTTCTTACCCCTATTTTCTGGACCATGTAATGTCAAAATTTATGCAATTACATGTAAAAAATTAAATATTATTCATGTTTGTAATAATTTATAACAAATTTTTTACTTATTATATTCAGATTTTATTCATATAGTAATAATTGTTTCTAAATGAGAATTAATTATTAAATATTAATTATTCCTAAAATATTTATAAGGGAGAAATGAGTTGAGTTAATGAATAATATGTTAATTTGAAAAATTATTTTAAATTTGAAGAATGTTATAATTTACATTTTACTTTTTCAGTATTTTTTCAGGTTTATATGTACATCTTTGGGAAATAAATTAATGGATTACTTATTAATGGGATTATAATGAAATTTTAAATTCATATAAATCAACTAATAAATGAATGTATAATAAAACTTTTATTAGAATATTAATATAAATGAATATAAGTGGTTATCTCCAACTGGTATCTTATTCTATAGAAGAAAAAATTGATTCATGTCAGCCTTTTAATTTTTATCCAATTCGTACTGAATAGTTAACAATCACATTATCATTTCATCATCAAAATCACATTTGATTCACCACCCTAGAAGCAGCTAATAGACGATCGATGATTTCTAATTATTCTACAGTTCAGGTGGGAGATCTAGAGGGATCCATCTTAGGTTCCCTAGAGAGATTCTCCCCAAAAATGAATGCAATGAATTTCTAATAAAATTCAAAATTTGTAGGATTTCTATTTCACTATTATTCTCATATTAGATTTCACAGGTTAATCATATTGTAATTGGGTTGTGGATATTTGTGAGATGATGTCACTAAAATGATTTTTTCATTAAAAATTTAATACTTATGGTTTTTTTGTCTTCCTATGTGCACCCATTTCCAAAAATTGGTAATCGAGAGCGCATGTATTTTTTAACCCAAGTACAAATTTATTTTTTAAAAACTAAAAAAGTTGGATGAGTAGCGATCACATAGACATGGATGGAAATTCAATCAGATATCTAATTTCCAATGTATGTATATCAATAATAAAAATATAATTATCCAATTATTATTTTATGTGATTAAAAAATATACTTCATCTGATTATTCTTTTAAGGGGTTTTTCTGTTATTCCATATATCCCTTGTGAAAGTAAAGATATAATGGCTTATTCGCATGAGAAATTAAATCCATAATTTTTTTTAATTCTATTTTATTTCAAATACCTATTTATTGAGAAATAATAAATTAAAATTAAATTAAAATATATTTTAAAATATATGATTCGGTGGAGAAAAGGGGAAAACTAAACCCCATAAAAGATTGAAAGGAAGGGTACGTAAGGGAAGCTAGTCACATGAAATAAAATGAAATTAGTCTAGCTTCTATGAACCATTTATCTTCCCCCTCCCAAAGTGGTGCACATTTTTTAATAATCCTCTCCCCATATGTGGGAACCAATTTATATTTTTTTAAATATTATTTTGAAGTAAATTGTGTTGAGAAACTGTCTATCCTACCCCTTTTCTATATACCTCACACAGTTACCCATGGCATGGCTACTAAAGTGGTGCCTACAATGTGATGCTATTTGTATAACATATGTACAATGAGAATTGTTGTTCATAATCTCATGAGTTATTAATGAATCATGGTATTAACTTAAGTTCCATTGTCAACCAATTTATTCACAATAGATCATTTGTAATAAATAGCCATGATTAAATGTTTATTTTATTAATTATCATTGGATAATTATTATTTTCTGAATTTGAATGAATATGTGATCACATATGGTTGTAATAATGCATTAATAGATAAAATAGACATATATGGTGAATTTTTTCACTATATATCATTTTATTCTTTTCTGGTTTGTCATATAAAAAAATTTACTCTGAATATAAATGTATTAGATTCAATGATAAAATTGTAATACAATAAAATATATATTAATTCAAGAATTTATTCTATTAATTCTATTTGATTAAAATGAATATCTATTTCTCGTCATCCCTAGTTGAGGATGTATCCTACTACCAATGAGTTTCTATAAAATTGAGGGGGTAATATGACAAATGTTGATTAAAATGTAATTTCCATAACTAACATGTCACAACATTAGAGCCAATGGTTGAGAAATGAAATTTTATCCTCTATAGGAGAAGGGAAACCACTCAACAGATAAAGGAGTTTTGTGTTAATATAGTTGTCTGGAAAACGAATAATTTGAGACTATTATGGTAGTGGAGAATCCATATCTTGCTCAATATGGAGATTTTTAAAGGATTATTTATTTCCAAAGACTCTTAAAAACTGGTTATTCAAAATCATGTATTTGAGGGATACTCAGGATTTAAAAAATATTGTGTTATATTTAAGATAATAATTATAAAAACTTTAATATATGTTAATCATGAAAAATGACTTATATAATATATTAAAATTAAATCATGAGGGGTGAAGTCTGTAATTCCAATTAATCCTCCTTAATTAGAAACTGCTGATGAGGATTAGGGTTATAGGGTACTCATGATTAAAAAATTTTATGTTTATGTGATTACTCTATGATTTATTTTAAATTAGGTTCAAATGAAATATAAAGACACAGGTGGATACACCATTTTGTCTTATCTCTACAATATATGCATGGAAAAGATAAAGTAATAAATCTATTACACTATGATCAAACTAATGAAAAGAAAATTTTGATGATGGAAATGACGTTTTTAATCTTGTAATTTGAATGATAATGTACATCTAAATACCATAATTATTGGGATTGAAGTAAAATGAATAATATTCCTCACATCTCAATAAACCGTCACTATCATACATTTAATCCTATCCAATAAAATGTTTTGAAAAATGTTTTCTCGAGAAAATTATTCAAAATCTATTGGGAACAGTTCACCATGAGGATGCTATTATTATGAATGGTAATTCCTTAATTCATACAATTAACAACAAGAATGCTAAGGAGCGAATTACCATTTCAAATACACCAAAACGCACTATCAAACTATTATTCCATTGAACCAAATATATATAGGGTTATAACCAAAAAAAAGGATATTTTCATCACATGTGTAATTATAATTCACTGGAAGAGATACTTCAATGAATTAAAGAAGTATAATAAAGAACCATTTTCTACAGGTATATTCATCATTAAATTAATTTCTTTTATACTCATCTTGGATTAGATAAAATATGTCCATACATATATTTTAAAATATTCAGTGACCATTAATGGAAAGAAAAATTAATTTCTGTCTAGGTGCATTTTCTATGAGGTTGATATAAGATTATTACTATATCTGTGGAGAGAAGCACACAATCTTATTAACAAGTTATTTGTTATTTGAAATAATATTTGTTCGTTTAAATACACTAAAATCTTTAAAATGTTATATTTTATGAAATTTTAAACATAACCAATTATTTAAAATTATATTGATTCATTTTAAATATATTATAATTCTATAATTTTAAGAATATAATACCAATTTGTAGGAAGCAATTATGTTTTCTAGTAAAACTGAATTTTTTTTTCATTGATACACCCAATATTTTAATTAGATACTTTGGATATATAACCACTTATTTTATTGATACATTTAATATTCTATTATTGTAAAATTAATTTTTTTAAAATTAAGACAATAAAGAAATTCATCAATAATATTTTATATAGATAACATGAATAATTCTGAGGAGAATCTAGAATCAAATTTATATAATATCTCTTATTCCATTAATATTTTTAAAGAATGTAAATCTGATGTTATAAACATTCATCGCTAAACTATATGTGTCAATTCGGGCCCATTTTCCTATGAATATGAAAACTATAGATTCATCAATCATTATAGATGTTGTGTATATTTATTTTTATACACACATTTTTTATACACATCAAAGATATATTGGTAAGGAGTAGAGATTATGAGTCCTACATGAAAAAATTGATCGTTAAAACATATAATGGAGTAATTCCAAATTCACATTTCATTATACACATAAAATCCTTGATGTTGTTAAAATATGTATCAATGATGAGACTCATATATTCTGAAAAAAACTTATATTATATTATCAAGAAATTCATTGAAAATAACAGTATCATACTATTAATGTATGGAAATTATAATGTATAATGGATTCAATATATGTTATTTTTTAAAATAAATCTATTATATCATAGTAACATTTGAATTGATGAAAATATTTTGTTTAGGATTTATGAAAACAAGTTTTATCTAGTAAAAATCAAATTAAATCTCCTTTGATATCCTAAACATTGTATATTATCTTATATATTTTACTAATATATAAAAATATTAGTAAATATATTTATCATTGTTCAATAAATGGGTCCAAATCTCTTTTTCATATAGTGGAAGCATAATTGACCTATAAACGTTGATGATGGATATGTGTATATGACGACCCAAAAAATTGTTAGTGGAATATTTGTATTCTTATAATTATGATTCATTGTATAAATCACATACATCAAATATATATCCCTGTAAAATAATCAGTCTCAAAAATGATGAATGAAATACATGGTATTTGTAGAAATTGAGGAACATATACTGATAGAATAATAACATATTCTTTGGAATATAAAAAAGACCATGAATAATTGTAATATGACCAATAAAATAGTAACCAAACCTATAAATGTATAATTAAAACATAAGAGTCTTATAAATTAAGATATTACTTATTTATATCATAGTATAAGTAAATAAATTTTTTAAAAATAATAAATTAATTGTCAGTGTTTCAGTAAAGTTTATATATTTTTTTAAAATTTTATAATTAATATAAATATTAAAAGTAAAATTTATTTTCATACAATATATTCATGAATTAATATACATTTTTTTATAATTATATGATAATTTTATCATAGGATACAAAAATTTTCAAATATTCAGAAAATCAGTTATAATATTAAAATATGAAGGTTTCTAATAAATGCTGATTTTAATTTAAATGGTATTTAAAATGTTTATAAAATTGTATTCATAAAATAGAGTACATTTTTGAATTATACAAATCAAAAAATGGTTTGGGTTTATAAAAATCCTTCATTTATTACATTACTTTTACATAATTATAAAGATAAATGAAATAAAAACAATATACATTGAATATCCAATGGTTTACTGTGTTGGGAAAATTAGGAAAATTCAAAACTATTTCAACATAAAACCTAAAAATTTATTTAATTCCTTCTTCAATAACTTTTTATTTTTCCTTCTCTTCACCTTAGAATGTGTATTCACCTGATGATATATATAAAAATGGGTGAGTTAAAATCCTTATAAAAGTATAGATAGGAATGTGAAATAGTGTAACATAGGTTGAGCATAATCATAACAATATCATTATAATCATGAGAGGAAGCATTAAATAATATCACGGAATGTGTAAATGCATAAAAATTAAACCTTATGTCCTAGTGGTTAACTACCACACATAGTTTTGAACAAATCTAGCATTATGTTCACACATTTTTCACTTTAACTCATTATAATATTCATTTTAACCAATGAACTGGATGTCTATATAATTCCAGGCACACCCACCACATCATAACAACTACATTGTGCTTTATAATTTTTGGTGCATCAATTAAATCGTAACAGTAACTTTATCATGCATGATACAAAGAACATATATCAATCAAGGCCATAAATAACCCATGGAATGGAATGGGTTTTATTTCATAAATCATACATTCATAAACATTGGGTTTCTAAAAGAGGGAATTTCATACATGATACAAGAGACATCAACCTTGACTGTGAAGTGAATTGTGTGATTTTGAATGAAGAGTTATTTTGGAAAAAAATTTGTATGGAATATGATATAGTGGAAAAAAAATGTATCCTTGAATAGTTAATAAAATGATGAAGAAATTTTTTTAAGGAACAACCATATTTAAAATGGAGTGAAATAGGGAAAAACCGAAGAAAGAAAGTTGGGTTTGAGAATTACCCTAATGTTGTGTCTAAACAGTTTCATCACATTAATGTCCAGTATAATCACATTAGATTCATTTATTTACACTTAGATAACCTATTATACATTTAATTTATTAATTATGGTTTTATTAAATTCTTTTATGGTCTATTAGATGTGTTATACAATTTAAATTAATTGTTTGGGAGTCTTGTTTTTATCAGTTTTCAAGAATGGTTCACTTGTACCCATGAATGGAATGTACTGTATAGAATATAAAAACATATATAATTTCATTTACATTCTATTAATTATATTTAATGATTTTATATGATCTTATAATGAATATGGTTATATACCTTGATGATGAATCAATAGTTAAAATTTAATAATCATCGTATTAGGTAATATTTTTCTGTTTTTGGAACAAAATGAACATGTTTTATTTTTTCTTTTATTATTAGAAATAAAAGTTGTTTATAGATCATAAAAGGGGTCAAATAATGCATATTAGAATATAATTTAAACCATTTAATGGTTTTACAGACATCATTGAAGGTGTTGAAGGAAAAATGGATGTACACCACCCAAAATGTATGTAAACTAACAGATCATGGGTGATGATTTCATTTTTATAATCAAGGAGAGAGAGACATAGATGATTGTAATGAATAATATTCAATTAACATGATATAATACTATTATATCAATAATAATCTAGTTACCATGACATTTGGATAAGAGAAAATTAGGATAAGATAAAAATGAAATGAAATTATTAAAATAAATCGAATAAAAAGAGAGAGATAAATTACCTCTTGAATTCACCTCTTGAGATCCTCCTCAAAGCACATAGAATTAGTCTTTTTTTGAGACCAAGATCTCTTGGACATGAGGGAGGGACTGGAGAAGAGGAATGGGTAGAATTTGGAAAAGGGGGTTTGCCTTGTTGCATATAACCTTATCTCTCTTGACTTGTACCATTACTGGTTTCTCCTCATAAGAGAGATCATCTATCAGCTATACCACCTCTGTGTTTAATACATATTACATATCAAGTATGTTCATCCCCAATAGTGATACGTGAAACAAATCATAATGTTGATCCATATTTAATAGATGTGAATTCTAATAGGACACAACACCTATACCGTAAAGTATCTCTAAGGGGACAATCTAGCATGGGCTTAACTTCCCTTTCTGTAAAAACCGCATGACTCTCTCCCTTGTCGAAATTCAAAGGAAAACATTATCTAAAACAACAAACTCTAATCCCCTTTGATGGTTTTCATTATAGAACTTTTTTCTACTATTAATATATTTGATAAGTTTTTGGCTGACAAAATCTTTTCTGTCATCTCCTATTTAAGATCAGGTCCAAGTAGAATTCGTTCTCTAATATCATCCCAATAGGTTTCAGTTCTACATCACTTTCCATATATAGAATAATATATAGAAAATCTGAATACTTGAGAGAAAGTTATTATTGTATGAGAACTCAACCAAAGAGTGATGTTGATCCCATCCACCCATTAATTAAAGTGAGAATGCTCTTAAAATATCATTAAGCATCTGAATAGTCCTTTCATTTTGGCCATTAGTTTAGGGGTTATAGGTCACGATGAAAATCAATTCAGTACTCAAGGCACGTTGAATACTCATTCATAATTTAGATTTTGACTTTGGATCACAATTAGATATAATAGAGTGTGTAACCCCATGCAGTCTCACCAATTATTACACATATATATTTGCATGTTTTTCAATTTAGAGATCTTTCCAAATAGTGATAATGTGGGAAGTCGTGGTGAGTCGGTCCACCATAACCCATATCGCATTATTTTCATTGGATGTCATCGGGTGACCCATGACATAGTCTATATTGATATTATACCATTTTTATATTGGTATATATAATGTTTGCATCATTTCCTTGGACTTTTGTCACTTTTATTTATCTTGTTGACATATCAAAAACCTCGTAATATAATCAAAAATCTCCTTCATCATGTAGTCCCACTATAAGTGTTCTTGGAGATCACAATACATCTTGGTGCTACCAGGATGGATAGAGATTGGTATGCTTTGTGAATTATCAAGTAGCTCTTAATATATCCTAGGTGATTAAGGCACATAAATTTGAATTCCAAACTGAATCACACCATCAATATCAATAAAAACTCTAACAGCTTCCCTTCAATTACTGCATTCACCTTATTTTGTAACTCCAGATCATCCATTTGTGCCTCCTTAAACTTCTCTAGGATATATGGTTGGGAAATAATTTTGGAAAGGAACTGTGTATTCTCTTCTATTATAATTTTCAAACCCATCCCTAACATATCCATGAAGATGGGGTCCTTTCCAATCTGTAACATGGTTATTGTAGCATGTTCTTTCCTACTAAGAGAATCAACATCACTATTTTCCATGCCCGGATGATAGTGAATAGTGGAATCATAGTCATTTATTAGATCTAAACATATCATTTGATGAATGTTGGGATACTTTTGTGTGAATATATACATTATGTACTTGGATAGGTATATATGTCACACTAATCAATGTAGAGGTATGACACAATATTTTCATGGAAAAAAACATTCTTACTAGCTCTATATCATTTGTTGGGTAGTTTTACTCATCGATCATCAATTTTCCTGGGGAATAGGATATCATATTATCATTTTTCAGGAGCACACAACCCAATCCATTCTTGGAATAATCACTTTATATCACAAAAAATCTCAACATTTTTGGTAATGTGATGTTATATGAAGTGATCAGTCTTCTATTTATCTCCTTGATGATTTCCCCACATTCATTCATCCAGACATACTTTACCCCTTTCCATGTAAATAGAGATAGTGGGCATCACAAAACATTTGTAGTTCCCAGATAATCTAAGAAAACTATAGATTTCTATGACACTAGAGGGTTTGGTCCATTCCTCAATCACCTTTGTTATTGATGGGTTGATATAAATTCTTTCACTTGTGATCATATTTCATAATAATGTGAATTTCTTCACCCAAAAGTCACACTTTATGAACATGGAATATAACTTCTTCTTTGTCAGATTCTCCAAAACATTCCTTGGATGTTCTTCATGTTCCTCTTTTCACTCTGAGTATATAAGAATATCATCGATAAACACTACCACAAATTTTTTGAGGTAATGTTTAAATACTATATTCATACAATCCGTGAAGATTTCAAGGGAAGTAGTAAGTCAAAACGTAATCACCAGAAATTTGTAGTGCCCATACTTTGTATAGAAGTAAGTCTTCTAAAATTCTCTCCTTTTTTCACCCTTAGCAGACCATATGCAGGATGAAGAACCACCATTGAGAATTATTGAGCTCATCACAACTGATCGAACAAGTCATCAATCCTTGGGAGAGGATACTTGTTCTTTATGGTGATTTATTTTGAGTTCTTGATAATTTATACACAACCACATTTATCCATCCTTCTTATTCATTAAGAGAAATGGGTCACCCCAATGTGATTCACTAGGGTGTACAAACCCTTTTCCAAGATTCTATTTCAACTTCATCTTTAACTCTTCCACTTCGATAGAAACCATCATATAGGGACTCTTTGAGATAGGTGTAGCTATGGGTGTGAGTTTTATTGAGAATTATTCCACAAAATCTATGGGAATTCTAGGTAATGCCTTGGAAAATACATCATTATAATCCCTGATGATGGGAATTCCCCCTTTGTGGATAACTTCCTTTGACTCAAACATTTGATTGATGTATTCTTCATTATATGGAATCAACACCCACACCATTGAAGTATTTTTCAGAGGAGATTCATGATCTGCATTTCATTTGTATAGGAGCATGGGATGGTTCAAAATATGAATAGATATTTCGTTTTCATGATAGTTGATATGTGATCTATATAACAAGATCCAATCCCTTACCATTATATCATTGAATTCCACCATGTTATGTATCACAAGATTTTCTAGGAGAATCATCCCACATACACCTATTGGAGAAGATTTCAATAATATGGTTTCAATGAAAACACCACATAGTGTTTTTATATGTATCTCTTTTGGCATTCGATTCAATAGTTACAGGAAACATGTGAGATATAAAAGAATTCATATAACCATAATCAAATAAGCCATTTTCCATTATTCGGTGAATATGATGTATACCTTGTATGACTTCATTTTCATGATCCAATTCCATATTAGTGATGAAATAATACTTCCCTTGTTCCTTTTATTTGGTGGATGATAACAATGATTACCCTTCAGGACTTGAGGATTCATGCACTAGCTTGTGTAGTTACATTATTCCATACAGTTATAGCATTGGACCATGGGTGGTGCTATCCATTCATCCAAAACATTATCTTTCAAATTCATGTCTTGTTGGCACTCTTAAGCTTGGTATCCTTCTCTCCCACACTTGGAGAATTTCCCCATCCCTTCGAGGAAATTCCCATGATGATCCTTCCAACATTTTCGTTAAGTGGGTGGTTGTGTTACCTTTACACCTTTCTTATTAGATCCAACAGCATGAAAATCCATAATTCATTTCTTATCAACATAACCATGAGACCATTATCCAAACTCTATTTCCACTTTGAGAGAATAATGAACTAATTCTTAATAACTTCCAATGTCTCTAATTTCAAGATACATTAGAAAGTTTGGTTTTTATCCAGTAATGATTCTATCAATTTTCATATCATTATTAATAACAAAACCTAAAGGGTACCTTGAATGACTTGTGAAATTTCATTTGTATGCCATAATATATTCCCCATAATTTTTATTTATCTCTTTGAATTCTCTATCCATAATCATAGAAAGAGTTTTTGGGAAATAATTTTTAAGAAACATTATCTTTAGGTCTTCCCACTCCATCAATTCAATTTCTTCTCTCGGTTTAGTGTTCTTAATCAAAGCCCATAATTGGATGACCTATCCATCATGATAATAAATGTCCAGCATCACCATCTCCATCTAAGAACAGTGAATCATATAAAATATCTTCTCCATTGCGTTTACCCACTATTCTACAATAAGTGGATCAAAAGATCCAGTAAACATCGGTGTTTGTTTACACATAAATCACTAGAAATCAAGTTGCTCCCTATAATGTGAAGGAGGAGGTTACACATTATTCTGGTTATTATTCATAATATGAGACAAAAATGTAATCATCCCCATGAAGTTTTTAACTCCACCTCCCAGTTCATTAGGGATGTTATTTGGGAAATCTCTGCATTGTCCTTCACTTGAGTTGTTGGCCATGTTTTTCCTAGTTCCCTCTATTTTCTATAATAGAAATGGTAAGAATATAACATATGTTAGCAAGTCTTCAAAAAAAATTCATTTTTTAAATAAAAACCAAATTCATATATTATTGGATAACAATTTTTGTAACTGATTTTTGTGTGATTACATATAATAAGTCTCATAGTAAGGTTTTCATAAAGGTTCTCTAATCATAATTCCCAAATTATGTAAATTGTGCCTCTGATGACAAGTATAGAGACCCTAAATTTATTACATTATTTTTGTATCATCTTAAAGATAGGGGATGTAAAAAAATTACACATTGTGGATCCAAAGTTTTACTTTCTTTGGAAATTGAGATCATACATAACTTTTACTACATAAAACATAGACATTAATTTAATTCCTTCTTCTCTTGCTTCTTATTATCCCTTGTGTTCTCCATAGTACAAGTATTCACCTAAAGATATAAATAAAAAGGGGTGAGCTAAAAGTCCAATAAGTTGACAGATAATAACATGAAAAATTGTAACATGGTGTTAGAATAATCAAAACATCACCATCATAATAATGAGAACATGTATTAGATAATAGCAAAGAATGTGGAAATGCCTATAAATGAAACCATCAGTCTTAGTGGTTAAATACCATACATATTTGTGAACAAATGTAGAGTCATATTCATGGATTTATAAATTTAACTAATGATATTCATCACATTCCAAAATTCATTATATCACTATATAATTCCAGGTTCACCATTCACATCAAAACATTTACATTTCTCTATATAATCCCAGGTGCACCAGTCACATTATAACATAAACCTTATCTTGCATTCCACATAGAATGTATATCAATATTGGATATAAATATCCCCTATAAAGGAATGGGTTTCATTTCATAAATAAGACATTCAGAAACATGGGTTCCCATAAGAGGTAATAACGCATTTCATAAAAGAACCGTCAACATTGAGTGAGAAGTAAAAGGTGTGTTTTCGAATGAAGACATCCTTTGGAAAACATTCTTTTGACATAAAATCTAGTGAAAACCATGTATATACAAGAAAAGTAAATATTATGATAATGAAATTATTTTTTAGGAATAAGAATAATGAAAATTTAGGGAATTAGGGAAAACTAAAGAAATAATGATAGGTTCTAGAATTCCCCTTTTCTTGTGTAAACACACTTTATTAACATTAATTTCATGTATTATCAAATTAGATTCATTAATTAACACTTATAGAACATTTTATATGTATAATTGATAAAATATGGTTTGATTAAGTTCTTTTGTAGGCCTTTGGATGAGTTACAAAGTTTAAATTCATTTTTTGGGAGTGTAATTTTTTTAGTTTTGTTGAAAGGTTCACCTGTACAGATGAGTGTACATTCGTGTAGAACATGGATAAATATATAGAATTGATTTTACATGCTATTAATGATTTTAAATGATTTTAAATGATCTTATAATGAATTTTTTTATATACCATGAAGATAATCATTAGTTAAAATTTAATGATTATTGTTTTTGGTTAATTGGGGCAGATATATGATCTTAATGGAAATATATGGTTTAATCATATAGTATTATGTATAAAAGTTTTTTACAGAACATTAAAGGTGTTAAATAATTCATATTAAATTTTTTTTTCAATAATTTAATGGTTCTATTAACATCCATTAAGGAATTGATGTAATAATGGATGTGCATCGCCCATAGGGTAGGTAAATTAACACATCACGAGGATGATTTCATTTTTAAAGACAAAGAGAGAGGGGGTGGAGAGTATAATGAATAATGTTCCATTAACATGATAGAATACCATTATATTAATAATACTAGAGTTATAAAAACATTTTTATAAGATAATATGAGTATAAAAGAAGAAATTGAATGATATTTTGAAAGGAATTTGAAACAAAATAGAGGGATAAATTAACTCTTAAATTCTCTTCATGAGATTGTCCTCAACGAACCTAAGATTGGTCATTGTAAGATAACAAGAGCACTTGGACATGGGGGAGGAGATAGGGAAAAGGTTTGGTAGAATTTGGATAGGTATAGATGCTTTATAAGTTTTAGGAAATGTGGTTGTGAGGGGTGGTATTTAAAGTGGAGGGGAGGGTGTTTTCTCAATATTTAAATCATTTATTTATTAATTTCACCCATGAAATGAAATATTAATGATTACATGAATAATTAATGTAAATAAGTAATTTTAGTTATATATTTGGGATCATACATCACTAATTATATGAGAAATACTATATTTATCTTATAATGTATTAATACTGTAAATTACAATATTTTACCATTCACCAAAAATTCAAGTATTTTTGAAAAATCTAAACAATTCACTATAACCATTTCTCACATTAGGGAATTAAATAATAAACTCCATTTTGTGAAAGTAATTTTCTAAATATGATTAATTTAATTTTTAATTAAAATATTAATTTACATGGAAAATAAAAATATAAAAATTATAACTGGTTTTCTAACACATTGAAAAAATAACAAATGACTCATAAAATTATCATATAATCATAAAAAATCAATATATTAATTCATAAATTCATTTTATGAAAATAAAATTTCTTTTTAATTATTTAATTATTCAATAAATATTCATGGAATACAATAATACCAACACAATATTATAATTATATCATATTGTCACTTATAAGATGGATAAATTTAATTGATACTATCATTGGTAAGGTTCTTATTTACATGCCTGATTTACTATTCATAAGGGTTATATTAATATTCATAAGGGTAAAATTAATATTCATAATGGTATGTAACTATTCAACATTAATTAATTTTTTCATATTAGACACTAAAAATATTACTGATCACATCCATATATATCAAATTTTCAAAATTCAAATAATTGAAGTGGAAAAATATGTCTAAAGGTCTCATAGATTTTTAATAATTCATTTAATTATGAAGTGGTATTGTATCCCCTAATTTATTTTATGTGATTATATTATATGACAATACAATATGAGGGGATAAATTACGTTGATAATCATTTGGAGGGTTAAAAGGAAAAAATTTGGTATATTTCTAAAAAAGATGAAATTTTGTGAATAATAATGTATTTTATGGTATTTAACATTTTAAGGAAAATACATGAGAATTTATCTAATACATTATGTAATAATCAAATGGTTCTATATATCTTTTATCATTTACTGCATTCATTTATATTAATAATCACTATTTATAGTCACGATGCAAAATAGTAATCAAATGAATAAAATAAAAAAAAACATAACTCTCATCCACAATAAATACCACCCCTTTAAACAAGTTCTCCTCCCACATTATAAGAATTTTATGTTGTATAAATTCATTCAAATTACCATTACACTACTCTTTCCATACTCTATGATATATTGGCCTCAACAGATGTCATAACCCATCTTCTATAAGTACGTTCTCTAGGAGAATAAATTCAAGAGGTAAAATCAGGTTTTGTTCTCTATTAATTTCTTATAATTTAATTTAATTTCATTTATTTTTTTATTATTCTCTCCTATCCTCCACTATATTGATAGTAATTATATTTATTTTATTCTATATTTAATATATTTATATTTTTTATGTGATTAACAATCATGAATCCCCTTCTTCTCTCACATCCTTAAAAATAAATAAAACCTCATCATATATGTATCGATTCAACACCATCAAGGATTAGGTGTTTTAATTTTCCACTACCGCCATCAAGGTAGTCCATATTGAAATTTTTTTCGATATAAATGATTTTAATTTTCATATTTTAACTTTTTATTGTTTTTAAATTAATTTATAAATATAATATATAATAAAAAGAAATTAATTAAAGATGAGTGGGAAAATAGGAAATAGAAAATAAATATTTATCATTAACATTTTATAAAATATATCATCTATATAAAAAATTGACATATAATACAAATTATACTTCTAAAAATTTTATAATATAATTCTAGAGAATTATCATCATCTAAACAACACTTTCATACTTTTATACTAGTGAAATGATCATGAATAGAATAAAAAACAAACACTCCTAGAATAATGAAATTGAACTCTACAACTCATCGAAATGTCCATAAATGAACATCACTAAATTATAATGAATAAAAAAACATGTATAATGGTATCATCATTTAGTTATTAATGAGTATGAATTTGTTATCTGGGATATTAAAGGGAAGAATTAATTCATTCAAAGGGTAATGTGATTATTAAACCCAATTACTTTTCTTTGGGTTATTATACATTGAGGCCACAATTTAGTGTGGATATTTTTTTATCTCTCTAAAATAAAAATATTATTATCCATTCCTATTATTTTCCTGGATATACATTTTTCCTATGTAATTTTATGAAAAATAGATTTTTCCCAAAATAAATCTTCATTCTAAAACATATTTTGACTCATACTGAGTTATTTATTCTTCAACCAATAATGACTAATCTTATAAAAAATACTATTTTTTATATCACCCATGAGTTCCATGGTTATCCTCGGTTTATGGAATCATTATGAAAAACAATTCTCTATATGATATTTTTCATTAAATTTATTGATATTCATTCTACATGGCATGCATGATTAAGTACATGTTATTATTTGATATGATTTCCTAGAATTATATATATCTTCATTGGATTATGAAATGTGTTATATCTAAGGGGAAATTGATTATAATTTGTGGAAACTATAAATTAATTTTTTATAATGAGGATGTTATTATTATGAACATATGTTATGTGTGAACATGATGCTATCATTTTCACAGCTATGGGTGGTATATGACCACTAAGTCATGATGTTTTAATTTTATGCATTTCATAATTCCATGATTTTATCTAATGCTCCATATGATGATTATGATTATGACCATATTCTTAGTTTATGATGATTATGATTATGATCACACATAAATTATTTACTCATATCATTATTTATCCTCTTACTGTGATTTTAGTTCACAATTTTTTTTGATGTAGACCCCTAAGTGATTTCTTGTCTGTAATAGAATTTATTGGCCACTAATATGATATAGAAGGGGAAATTAATTAAATCATATGTTTTACTATGTTAATTTTATGTTTGAGCCTAATATTCCTAATATAACAAACCATTGGATCTAGGATTTTGACACTTAAATTTTTCTCCTTAAAATAATGTAATAGTCATGTAAGAAAATTAGTGTCTCTATATTTGTTTGAAGGTAAAAATTTTGTTAATTTGTTAATTATGATTATAGAAAATTAATGAAAACCAATTTTATGAGGCTAGGTATATGTAATCATCCTTGAATTATTTTGTTGAAAAATAAATAACATATGGAACCCACAAGATATTATATTAGATTTAATTCCACATTGGAATAAATTATTTATTCATGGATTGTTGATTTATTTTTTTTCATAATGTTTCAATTTTACAACGTGATGTGAACCAAGATAAATCATGACAATAACCTGTGTAAAGGATAATGTAGTTATTTACCTGAATGATCACCCCAATTTATTTGGAGGTGGAGATCAAAATTTCATGGATATGTTTTCCAATATATCTCATGGATTTAAAAATAACCTGAAAATGTTTAATTTCAACCTTCAGTTACTAGGATAAATTAGATATCAAATTTTTTATGTCGCAATGAGCACTTACATTTAGTGGATCCCTTAATCCGTTCATCACAAAATAGTGGGTGAACTCAATGGAGAAATTCTTTTCAATGAATTATTATTCGGATAAAAAGAATATGACTCTATTAATTTATCATTTATATGGAGTGTCCAATTAGTTGTGGGAATTTATTAATAACATTAAGATGAATGATTAAATATAATATTTAGAGTTTTAAGACTTTAAGAAATTTTTCCCTGAAAAGTATTTCCCTCATGGGTTTTCAAAAAATAACGAGAGAGGGTTTAAAGATATAATTAGGATATAAAGGAAATCTATCAGGGATAACAAAGAAAAATTGACATGTTGTGAATTTTATGCATCAATATTTTTTTATCCATGATGATAGAAAAATATTTGTATTATATTGTGTCTTAAAAACGAAACATTTGAATGATTCTTATTGTTTGAGACATTGGGGGTTATGAAGAAGTTTTACAATGTGATATCAAAGTGGAAAAAATGTTTTGGGAGTGGTTTCAAGGATATGTATATAAAAAAAATATAGAGTTTCAAGCTAGATGATCTATTGTAAAAGTGGAAAGAAGGATCAACTACTCAAATGGAAAAAACTCGGAAGAAGCGCCAAGGGCATTTACTCAAAGGGGACGGTAAATCATTAATGTGTGGGAGATATGGCCACAAATATAATCATTGTCATGGAAATGAGAATAATTCATAAAATATGATGGTGGAAGGGAGAGCACCTTCCTTGGTTAAATGCTTATCTATTGGGAGAAAGGTAACTATGAAATCTAGTTCACTAAACATAAACACCATAAGAATAATAACTGTCACAAGCCATTAATTTCAAATAAGAAATAGAAAGATTATTCCATCACCAATTTTGAATAATATCAAGAATAATATTTTCAAAAACCTGCACATACGATTCACTCAATAATGGAAAATATTTTATTTAAATCTAGTTCTATGCATTCCATTATATCATTTATGTTTTCTAGAACTTTTGAATTGAATCCCAAATACATTGAAATATATATTTACATAAAATATATAATTGTGTGATAATTTCTGACCATGTTATTGCCTCTTATCTTATTGTAATATGTGTGTATATTATTCATATGAATCACATGACACCTCCCTTGGTCAAATTCGATGTTATAATATGCATAGCTCCCTTTATATATATCACACACAACCTGTCAGGAATATAAAAATTATTTTCAAATTCCAAACCCTAACATGATCATCTAAAAAATAAAATAAGGCTATGAATTTCTTTTTTAAAACCCCTTAATTGTGTGGGTGAATATTCACTATGAATAAGAATTCCTCACTCAAGTTATTGAGTCAAAGGATGGTATCAACCTAAAAGAAATTCCTATTATAAAGGAATATAGTGATGTATTTCACAAAAGGATAACTACACTTAACCTAAATCATGAGGTTGAGTTTTTATTTGAATTCATTCTTAAAGATACTACTATCTCAAAATGTCCCTATAGAATCGAACCAATGTAACATGAGGTGTTATATGAGTAGATATAATAGAATATGGCCATAAGTTTCATTCTCTCTTATGTAACCAATTGGGGTGGTCTAGTTATCTTTGTAATGAAAAATTATGGATAAATTTAAATATGTATTTATTACCAAGAGATCAATAATTTCACCGTATAGAATAAGTATCATCTTCTAAATATTAGTGAATTTTTTGATCAAATATGAAGTGCTAAATATTGTTCAATAGTGGATCATCATTATTGATATAATTAACTAATTTCAATCAAAGAAGAAATTCCGAATACTACATTCCATACATGGTGTGGGAAAAATTAGTTCCCAGTGATTCCCTTCAAACATACTAATCCCATTTCATATTCATGGATTTTATGAATATATTATTTAGACACAATGATGGAAAATATTTGGTAGTGTTTGTCAATGATGTTCTCATTTACTCCAAGAGAATATAAGAAGATGCATGACTTCTATGGATTTTCATAGAGACCTTAATAGTGGATAAATTATAATTCATGTACAGAAATTTTAACTTTTTGATTAAGAATGTCACATTCATAGGATATTTGATCACATATGAGTGAATTTATGTGGACCCATCCAAAACAAACACAATTGTGGAATGGAACATGCCCAAATTTTTAATGGAAATACATTATTTTATTAGATTATATGGGTACTATCGACATTATTTTGTGAAATTTATTATGATTGTTTGGTACATAGTCTATGTTAACAAATAAATGGGTAAATTATGTCTGGAAAAAAGAATATGAGGAAATATTCAAAAAGATATAGAAAAGTAAAATTAATCAATTATTCCTCAAACTCCTAGAAAATAGAAAATATTTTTTTATATAGAGTGATTCTTCGATGAATACAATAGTTTTTGTACTCATTTAGAATGATAATTTTATATTCTATGCCTTACAATAGTTGAAGATCAATGAGAAAAAAATATTGACACATGATCTAGAGAGAACAGCTATGATTTCAACCATGAGAATCTAGAGGTACTACCTCCATGGTGAGAAATCTGACATATATACCAACCAAAAGAGTCTAATGTATCTATTCACATAAAAAAACTCAAAATTCATCAATGAATATGTTTAGAGCTAATATAAGACTATGAATTCACTATTCAATACCATCCATGAATGGATAACAATGTATTTATTTACCTTCAGTAAAAAAACATGTTACTCTTTATATGATGCGGATTTTAAAAGATGTTATCCTCATGGATATTCAAAAGATGTATTTGGAAATAATAATGATAGTGAATACATCCTACCTCGCCCATATTATTTCTTAACAGTTTATACAATATAAGATAATGTATGAACAAATAGAATATATAGACTTTAAAAGAAGGTGAGAGAGAAAAATGAATGGAATGTGCATGTGTTCTAAATAGATGATGATATTTTGATCTGATTTCAAAGAAGGATTTCTATACCTTCATCACATAAGATAAATAATTATTTATTGAATCATGCACATAAATAACACTTCCCAATCCCAAATAGAGTTAGCACGATATCTAGTGGTCTTTATGTAAACATCGTTTGTGAAGATATGAATAAGGATGTTTTAAATTTTATCTCAATGTGCATGATATGTCAAAAAATTAAAGGGCAAAAAAATATATTCAAATGGATTATGCAACCATTGTGTATAACAATGTGGAAATTATATTATTCCACAATGTAATTTTTCATTGTTATCCTGAATACATCCTAAAGAATCAATGTGATATGGGTTTTGGTTGATCGACTCACCAAGACTACACATTTTTTTAATTTGGAAATATTTCTCACTTGAACATCATGGATGGATATTTGTGAAGCATGATGTTAGGATGAATTGGGTCCCATTTCTAGGTACTCTCATCATGATAAAAGGTTCAAAAATATGTTATATAGATTTAATCAACATGATTTTACAACTAAATAGAATTTCAGCAAAGCCTATAGCCCCTAATGTGATGTCCAATTTGAAAGGGCTAATAACATGATCAAAGACTTGCAAATAGACTAGTCTAGGGAATTCAATGGTCGATGGGATTGGCATCTCCCATTGGATGATCTCTCATACAAAAATAACTTTCACATGAGTGTTCAGATGGCTCGACAAAAAGCTCAATATAGACATCGGTGTAAAACTCCAACCTTCTTGGATGAAATTGGTGGGAAAATGCTACTTGGATAGTATTTTGTGCACAATATGATGAATGATGAATCCTTATAGTAACATATCAATGCTACTTAAATTCAGAAAAAGATCTATACTGACAACCATTGAAGGGACTTCGGGTTCCTTGAAGGAGAAAAATTCATTGATCAAACATCACGATGGAAAAGAGTCAGGCGATTTGGAAATTCAATGGAATATTATACCAAGGTACATTGGTCTCATAATTGATCATTGATCACATATGATAATTCTGCTATCGTCATTCAATTCCACCTAATATGGCTCATTTTTATAAAGTGTTCCATTTATCACCCTTGAATATGTACATATCAAACCGCACATATGTACTAAATCGAAATGTGGTACAACTGGAAAATGAATTCTCTTATAAAGATAATTCAGGAATGATTGTTGAACTTTGAGAAAAATTCATACAATACAAGATGAATCACCTTGATAATGTTTTTCTGGCGGAACAATAAGTTATAATAACTGAAATGGGAACTAGAGAAAACAATAAGGAATGGTACAGTCATATATTTTCCCCTTAGTATGTAAAATAAAATTTTGAGGGTGAAAATTCATAGGAGGGAAAGAACATAATGAAAAAAAATTGTATTTGTGACAATTTTCCCTTATTATAATTATCTTATATTGTATAATAAAAATAAATCCCATAATGATCCAAATAAAAACATCATTCTCATAAATTAATAATAAGAAAATTTATATTTATTGAAAATAAGGATTCTAAACCGATAGAATAGTAACCTGATAATTACAATAATAACATGAGCCTTAGGAATTGTAATCAAGCTAATAAAAAGTTAATCTCACCAATTAAGTTATAAATGTAATTTCTGAATCTTATAATGTAAAATATTTTATTTTTATATAAAGGTATAAGTATATAAATTTTATAAGTGATAAATTGAGTGAAGGTATTTTTCCAAAAGTTAAATATTAATTCTTAATTTTATAAATAATATAATGATTTAAGAAAATAATTCTTATTTTAATTTTAATATTAATTATAATATAATTTTATGAGACCTTAAATATTTTTTTCAAAGTGTCATAAAATAGGTAATAATATTTAAATCGATTTTTTTGAATAAATAAAAATAAAAATAAAAATAAAAATTTCTCATATTGAAATATTCTTTTCCTAAAATGTATTAATTTTTTAAATTATAAATGTTAAAAAATGGTTTAGTTTTATTTTTCGAATTTTTCAACAATAGTTGAAATATTTTTGCTTTGTTAAAGGCGATAATTTGTAGTATTTAACATTTTAAGAGAAATACATGAATCACTATGTCATGCATGATCTAAAAACCTATTTATTGAATCTATCCAATACCATTTATAGTATTTATTTATATAAACCATCAATATATATAATCATGCGTGAAAATAATAAACAAATTTGTAAAATAATCAAAAAATCACCTCTCGATCCTCCATAAAAAATACCAACACACGTACCCTATTCTCCTCACACTTTCCAATCACTATATATTTTCAGAAATCAACCCCATTTCCTTAAAATTCCTCTTTAACAAATCTTTGATAGTGTAGTATCAATATTATACTAAAAACATGTCCCATCAGAGGTTCCCAAGGAGAATAACTTTATGAGGTAAAATCCTCTATCATTCTCTTTTAATTTCTTTACTTTTCTTTTATTTAATTTTCATTAATTTTCTCTCCTCATTTCTTACATAAATATTGTAATGATATAAAACAATTTATAAATATACTATATTTTTTTAAATTAATGGAAGGTAGATCAAGCATCATATTCTCTTCTCTTTTTATTCTAAAAAATGTAAATATCATCTGAGATGTGTTGATTCACAACCTGGATGGATAACAAGCTTTAATTTTGCATTTATATATTCAAGGATGATAATAAAACTATTATTATTGTTAATACATATTTTTATAGTCATATTGAATATTTGTTAATTTTTTGTGTCTAATTTACAAATAATATATTTAATGAAATGTAATTATTTCATGATTAATGGGAAAAGAGACAATATATACTAAAGAATTATCTAATGATTAATTCTCTTGTATAATTAAAAAATTATATATAATACTATTCAAACATCATCAAATTATTATAACTTCATCTCTAGAAAAATAATATCATTCTACATTAACATCCATACTTGTATAAAAGTGGAAAAATAATGAAATTCCAAGAGAATCAATACTCCAAAATTGATGAAATTGAACTCTATAACTCATAAAAATTTTTATAAAAGAACATAATAACATTATAATTAATCAAAAAAATATATAAGAGATTTTTGAATTACTAATTAATGAATATAATTTTATTATACATGAAATTAAAGTGAATTATTAATTCATACATAAGGTATAGGGATTCTCAAACCCAACACCATTTGATTGGGTTAACAATATTTCATGGAAAATTTCAATGTGAATGTTCATTTAATATTCCTAAAATATAGTTTTATTTAAATCCCTTTTATTTATTGAAATATATATATTTACAATCATATTTTATGAAAAATAAAATGAATTTTTAAAATAACTCTTCCTTCAAAAACAAATTTTTACACTTCTAGTGTTGTTTCTTCTTTGATCAATAATCATCGATATTTTAACTAATAATTTTTTTTGTTTACTTCCAAGAACCCCATGTTTATTCATGATTGAATAAATACATATGTAACCCATTCCACTATATGGGTAACATAAAGAGTTCGATTTTTATAGAATCTATGTGACATTCATGTTAATTTAAACATTATGATGTGATGGGTGGACCAAGAATTATATTTAACTCCAATGCAGTAAGTAATGTGATTTATCACATGAGATAATGTGTATTATTTATAAACAAGTTTATAAAATTTTTTGAAATGAAGATGAAATGATTATAATCACATGTAATTCTTGAACATGAATCTAGCTTTGTTCTCCACTAGGTGTGGTATTTTACCACTTCGATATGATGTTTAATTTTTATGCATTCTTATATTCCATGCATATATGTAATGCTTCCTCTGATGATTATGATCATCACCCAATGAGGTTTTTATGATGATGATTATTATTCTCATCCATGTTATATTTACTCGTGCCCTTATATATCCTCTTAATGGGATTTTATCTCACCCATTTCATTCATGTATATCCTTGTATTACAACTTACACTAAAGAAAACACAAGGTCAAATAAGAATATATAGATGAAATAATTAAATAATGTTTATGTTTTATTATTTAAATTGAATTTGTTGGACTTATTTCCCCTGTCACTAAAACACTGTATCCTATATTTTAATTCTTATAGGTTGTATATATTTAACACATTGTAATATTTATGTATAAAAAATTGGTCGCTATAGAATAAGTTCTTCAAATAATACATAGTTCTATAAGTGTTTATGGGAAATTAATTTACTAAAGACACATAAAATTTAGGAAGGATAAAACCGTAGTAGTTTTTTTATATTCACTATAGTTGATGAAATATTATTTTCATGTAATATTGTATCATACAAGAAAAAATAATCTTAAAATCCCTTTTAATTCACCAGTTTATAAGGATTTATAAATTAGGATCCAAAAATAGAAATCATGTATATAATTATGTAGTTTCATCAATGGATGTAAATATATTGGTGGTTTTTCCAGAGATACTACACATGAGTGGTACAAGAATCGTACAATTAAGGTGTAGTTTTTTTAGAAATTCATCATGTGTAATTCCATTACAATTATACATATCATAGAAACATTCTACGATCAAAATATTATATATTTTATATCATGACCACCATTCATAGATGATGTTTATATGATACAACTAGAGATGTTTCATGACTCCTAGGAATTCCAATTATAAATTCTTTTTGTAGAGATCAATTTATGGATTAATTTAGAAATTTTGATCATAGAAAATTCATTTGTAATGAAGTAAAAAATCATCTATAATAGACTATTGGGAGACCAACTATATACAATAAAATATTTAGATAACATATTGAAAAAAACATATTATACCTACAATTAGTTAAGAATTGAATAAAAGTGACTCCATAAAGATATAAATATTTTCTCATCCCTTGTTCTAAGGAACAATATTTAATATATTATATCCATGAGTTACCATGTCTATGTAAATGTACATATATTGACAATGTATTGGAATAATTTGAAAAATAATAGTTTATAATTTCATACTGAATAGTTATCACCATAAAGAAATTAATATGACATAAGAGGATACTAATTTGTAAATTAAATTCAATATCCATCTATGATAAATGAAACAAATATTTCATGTTGTATAATATAATTTTTTCCGTATTCCATATGGTTTTTACATATTAGTTAAATATAATAGAAGTACATATGAAGGCATTGAGACTATCTAATTGTATTTGAGAGTGTGCAAGGAATTTATAACTATTATATAGAGAAGAAAAGCCAATACTTTTGAAGGATATGTGAATTATTTTTGTGTTAGTGTATTATGTAATATCATAGTTATATTAATGTAATCAATAAGATAGGCTCACTCAAGAATGTGGTTCCCATTTTCATCAAATACATAGTAAGTTACAGCTTTTGATGTATATACAGAAGAAGTATGACAATTAAAAACTAATTATTCTTGTTAATATAACCATACATAGTAATTTATGAACTCTAATTATATAAATTATATTACAATTTCTTTAGTGGAACTAGGAATTATTTCATGTTACTATAGAGGTAAAACTATTCTTGAGGATAACATCACTTGAGGTCTCTTAATTAAGGAGGTGAAGTCACAATGAACAGTGTAGCCATCCATAAAAAGAATGGAGGTCCTTCTGATTTATTGTTATTACATTTGATATATAATAGTTCAAATGTTAGTAAAATTATTATAATAAATCTATGATTTTTTCTACTGTGGTTTCCGTAAAAACAATTGATGAATTATTTTATATTACAATATCATGTATGTAGTTTCCAATTCAAGACATATTCTAATTATAATAGTGTTTATATTAATTTGAATAATATTTATATGGTAATATCCTATATTAATTTTTCATATCAATATGATATTGTATTTTCCTACTGCAATGAGAACCCATAGATACATTTAAAATCATTAGAAACATGTGTCATATTCTTAAGATAAATCATACTAATTGGACATATGTGATGTTTAACTATCAGGTGATTGGGTAACATAACCATTGATACGTATTATCATAATATTATAATATGGAAATATTAGGTAAATAGGATTATGAAGACTATCCCATCAATTATATCATCTCAGGTTGAATGTTTCATTTTTCATTCCATATTAGGATAATTTTAATTAGTCTCATGAAATGTGATAATTTTTAATATATGTTGTCTTATCATGTGTGCTGATTGAATATGAATAATGTAGAACATATTTCATGGTGCTTTATATTAGGTTGGGTATGTCATTAATGGTATGAAATTGTTTGAATGGTCAAAGAAATTTTTATTGCAAAAAATGGAAGTGTTATCTCATTCCTAGTTAAAAAAGATGAATGTTTCTTTATTAAATAATTGACCACAATGATTGAAGGTTAGTCTGTATCGTAATGTCAGTGAATCATAACTCAAGAAACAATTATCACACAATGTATTTATCACATTGTATGTGATATATCTATAAAAAGGATTATATTACATTCCACGTGTTCATAAAATCTTTTTATTACAATGCCTCTTCCTTATACAGTTATGGGTTTTGATGGGTCGTATGTTTCCAATCATGGTCTATAAATATTACTCATGACTATTGAGATAAGGATCTAGATAGTCACAAAATAATGTTTATTTATATGCTTCGTCTATACAATTAAAATGGATTTTTTGGAAATTGTGGGCCCCATGTTGAGCAATTGAGTTGTGTCGAAGTTCAAACAATTTCATTAAAATTAATAAATTAAATATTTTTTAAATAATAAATAATATCTATTGACTTTGTTTACTTCTAATATTAATTAATTATTTTTTGAATATTAATAAAAAACAATATATCTTAGTGTAATTAGATATATTTAATATTTTAGGATTGTTAAATATTATAATGGGAGAAACTAGTCAACTTATTGAATCACATAATATCATATAAAATTATTTCATAGTTTCAATTATCTTATAATATAAATATGTTGTTTGTGAAAAATTCACAAGTTTATAAGTATTAAATTGGATGTTTAATGATTGGTTAACATATTAATGTTCCTAATATAAATTTAAATAATTTTAAACCTAAATAAAGAAAAAAAATAATACTAAATTTATGGTTCTATAAATTCCCTTAAATATTAGACTCTCTTTAAAATTAATTTTTTTTAGGAGAGATTGAGGTTTAGGTCAAATTAAACCATGTTTTCCCAACCAAATCAAAGAGATAATGATTCCATGATACCTTTTATTCTCAAATCTCATTCAGTTATACATGATAGAAATTAATGATTGAATATGAGTGGTCAATAATGATTCTAGAATATTTGTGGATGATTTATAGCTATACAACATTTTTTATTTTGAGAAATGGTCTCTTATAATGACCATAACACATTTCCAATTAAATTAAAAATAAGAAATATTTAAATTTATTTATTTATTTTAGAAATTTAATTATGCATGATACATTGCTTGTAACTAGAATAAAAATATATGTGTCATGAAATCAATATATAAATTTTAGAAATAAAAATTATTAAATTCTGAATTTTTTTAGTATTCCACCACATGACCAGAGATAAAATTTAATTCATACTAATAGATATTGATATTAGAGTGATCTATTTATCTCTAGAATATATTTATTGATTTTTTTATCTATTTTTCTCTATGATATGAAAATTATATTTTTTAAATTATATTAGGTCTCCACATCATCTCTTTCATCATCATATATATAAGGTTCATCATGTCCCTATGTTATATTGTGCATTTATATTTTGAAATATTGATTGACCCCCATATTTGGGAGTATTTGTTTTATAAATTTTAGGATTAAATAATACCTAGTTTTCAGAATGAAATGGGTATATACTCAATATGATTTTGATATGTTGGTTTTGATGATAACCACAACTATTGTTGGTTTATATCTCATAGAGTTATCCCAGGGTTAGGGATGACTTATTATCGAAGAATGAATCAACCAATAGAATATTCCATGTTAATTTAATTTATATTTTTTTTCTATTTATCAATGGTTAATTAATTTATGAATTTGTTATGTTTTTATGAAAACATTATATAATAATCCACAATTCAACGATGAAGTAAATGTCCATTGGGAATGTTCACTAACTATGAATTTTTCTATTGTGTGGGTGATCACGTGGAATAATAATGTTAAGTATAAAATTTTTATTATTAACCATGAATTATTAATAATTATCTTAAACATTGTATTATTCCTTTAAAAAAATTCATTGTTTATGTATCAGAAAAATAGTACATATACTTTACTCTGCATCCCTAATTGACAGTTACCCCTTCTACTAGGAAGTACATTTATTTATTGATGGTTGACATATAAAATATTATTATCAATGATGTAAAAATAATGAGCATCATGATGAATATGAAGAAAGATTTGAAAAAGAAAGGATACCATTTCAATAGTTGATACACCCCTTAATACGCTAATTTGATTTGATTTAATGTTTTTGGCCACCAAGAACCTACCGTAAAACTCATTGAGTAGTGGGGTATCGATGAATTATGCAAGGAGGAGATGATTTGTAGATACATTCTACATGAATATTACAATGACTGACTCTTATGAATTTAGTAATTGTGGGATTCTATGATAAGACAAAATAGAGGGATTTATTTAATATTAAAAATATATAATGTCAAATAAATATTAATCCATAAAAATATAATAATAATATAGAGTTTTATTTTTGAAGGAAAATTTCACGTAATATACTAGGTATAGTATGGTCAATACTATACAAATCATATGTCCCCCCAAGACCTAATTTCCATTCATATATCCTTTATAGACCCAATTAACAAAGAGTAATTGAGAAAAATAGATGGTGTACCTTATGTAATCATCTTAATGGTTTCTTATTATGTTAAATAAATATAAATTATATAAAATAGATAGTCAGGTGACAAAATTTGTTATCCTAATGATTGGGATATATATATTTGATATAGTTGTATAAAGGCATAATTTGGAAATTAATGCCTTATAATTCAGAAGTAGTCACCAGGGGAAGAAATTCATCCCAATTTCATGGAAAAGGAATGTTCTTGAGAAACATAATAGATATGATGATTAATAAAATATGAAATTTTTTTATTAATTATAGTTTGTGAGGTTTATTAAATATACTATATGTAATTATCTACCATGGGAAATATAAAATGAAAAGTATATATAATTTATATAAAATTAACTCCCCATAGAAAATTTATTTATTTATTTATTAAGTTTAATAATTGATGTAAATTCATTCATTGGTATTCACTAGAAACTATACATCGGTGAAAAAATATGGTTTCCAATAATGGGCAGCGGGTTATATCAACTAATTATGCTAATTTACATTATACTTATACTTTTCAAAAAAATAATTATAATAATTATGTTTTTAATGGTATTTCAAAACCCCAATCGATGGATGGTTTTTTATTTATCAATCAAAATGGTTTTTGACACCATGGAATGTCATTAAGAATTTAAATTCAATGGAATAAATTTATGGGTTAGCGTAGAAATCCTAAACATATGATAATAATTTTCAATGAACAACATTACTGAGTCTATAAGTTGTTATTTGGGGCAGTATAGTTTTTAGGTGAACTATATTTTTTCATATGGAAAATATTTATTATTATTATACTTAGTTATGAGATGTTTTTTTGTAAATATATAAAAATTAAATTAATTTATTGATCTATTATCTAGGTAACCAGATATACTAAAATTGATCTAATATGTTCCTTATACCATGTAAAAGTACATTTACAAATAATGAAATAAAAAAAACTTGTTTTTTTTATAATTTTATATTAATAAAATATCACAAATTATAAATATATAAGACATAGTTGGAGATTGAAATTAAATGTAGAACACAATACATATTTTTTTCCAAAGTATCACATATATCATTATATCTATAGGATAATAATCCTAAAAGATTAACTATAGTTGAAATATATAAAATAAATCATGTATAATAACAACGTAAGTACTTAGAAAAATACAATTATATATGAGAATGTACAAATTAAATGTACATAGTACATTTAGAATAAGGAACACATGTTTTCAAGGTGAAAAAAAATAAAATTTCAAATAGTTGATTTCGATCATTTATCAGAGATAGTCTATAAAAATTAGAATGAGATTCTCATGGAATCTAATGGTATCCAAATCTAAAGATTCCATGTACACTGATGGTTATTATGTATCTAATGATTTAGTGTACCAATATGAATTTATTTTATCATGTTCATTGGAATGAATATTTGGTACTGGAAAACAATTTAAGGTTATGGAAGACGAAAAAATGAATATAAATTGAGATATAATCCATTTGGATTGTTTTAATAAATTATGAGATTTCGTTGATAGTATTGTATCCATGTAAAAAACACAAAACCTTCATTAAATAAAGTCATATATAATCATATGAATTATTTTAAATTGTTAGATCTAAGAGGGTGAGGTTTTGTATGCTGTTCTAGAGATAGTATAATATCTATGTAGAAAAAATATAAAATTTTCGTGGAATAATTTCATATATAATCATAATATTTATTTTATATTGTATTGTATGATCATAGAGGGTAATGTTTAGTATGTTTTCCTAGCATCATGTATGAGTATTTTATGTTTCTGTTATGAATACACAACTTCAGTGGTAGTTTTCTCTTAGCATACAATGTATATATAAATTTATGGACTATGTATTCTTACTATGATGACTTTGATATATAACATCACCATTTTTTCATTCCATAATTTGAAATACACTCTAACATATTTTCTAATCCACGCATATAGACATTGTGATATTCTAAGGCCATGTGAGCCTTGTTATTAATATAATAAAAGATTTTAATATATTATATCAATAATGCATAATTTTATATAAAATAATGGAAAAAGGAAAAACTATCAACAAATATGAGAAATCATAGATAACCAATGAATCACAAATACATGTTTTAAACTAGTTGCGGTATATCCATTGTCAGCTTCGATTATTTCATGAATATAGAGTTATGGATGGATTTGTAATTTCAGAAATTAATTTATTCATTGATTAAATAATATAATTAAATGAACTATACTAAATTATATAAAAATGGGTGTTGAGAACCTTTAGGGTTATACACATAACCCTATGGATTGAGAAATGACATGTTAAGAAGAATTCATAGTTGACCAACATCAGATCATGCTTTGGAGATCAGTACAGCAACTCTGTCTATGAATCTCTCCCAATACTATGGTATATAACAATTATTTTAAATTATTGATCTATGAATTCTATAGAACATGTCTTTAAAGATTTTATTTTATTTTAGATTATCCCACATTGAATTAAAATCAATTATAGCAACATTTTGATTTATGGGTCGAAAGATGATCTTAAGATGATGTTTAATATTATTACATTTAAGAAATTATATTAATTTAATAAATTATTTTTAGTTCATTGTACAAATATCAAAATTTTGGGTCCATTTGGATAAATTATTGAGGTACATTCCATAAGATTCATTTTCTTCATTTCATCCCCCATTCATCAAGCATTCATTTCGGACATTTCATGTTGCTGCTGGATTGAATGAAATATGGTAATCAACCATTGCTCAACCATTTTTTAACAACTATTTTTTCCCATGGATCATGGTTTGTGATGGATGACACCATAGAAATGATCATTGAAAACTGTATTTTTGGGACAAATAGGGACTTAGGATTCATGGACTAGAATACATCAGGCATAGTGGTGTGATAGGATCCAAATCACAAGTTGATCAGATATTTAGAATGTGTCCACCAATGATGGAATGGCAAGAAAATTTCTTATTCCATTTATAATATAGATTTATATGGTAGATCTATTGGAATAGGTGATATGTCTGATACATAATGAGAATAATAATAATCTCTTGAAAATTACTAAATACATGGTCTATACTCCCATGAACACACACCATGTAGCACCCCTTCAATGATGATAGGGATTTCTAGTATAGATAATTACTAAACACCATGTGACATATGTAATAGGTTGTGTAAGCCAATGTTGTTGGATCTGTATGTACCCTATAGGTATAAGGGCACAGAAATAGACAGGCACATGGACACAAAAAAAAGTGCCTAGAAATGGCTTAGAACTCATAAAAGACCGGGTACATTAGAACGACCATAGTAAACAATTATAGTTTGAAGTACACCGGTATTGAAAAATGATCATGGGGATGATATAGTTTCTCAACAACGGTTAGCTATACCTCTATACATTGTTTATACTAAGATAACACACTATCTTTTTTTTGAAGTACATACCATGTGAAACGGAGATACATGGTACGATCAGTGGTAAGAAAGACACATCATGTAATACTAGTAAATTCCTTATAAATTTTCCAGTATATATTGAGGCCAATTTTTTTGTCATTTTAGACAATCTTACATAAGGTTCAATCCTTCAATTAATTCCCCCTTGATGTTTGAGTGAGGAATCTTGTATAGAGCATAGGGATTGTGGTTCCCCCAAAAACATGGGTGTGAACACCTATTTGTGTATTGATCCCTTCAGAACTATATAGAGTATATAATTATAATGATTCATGAAGAGAATAACACAATTTATAAGATACACCATTCACATATTGAGTTCTCCCAGTCAAGGATTTTTATTAAATATCAAACAGAATCCTAGTCTAGCGATGCATTTAGGACCTTATCATGATACGTAGTGTACAATTTGAGTATATCTAAGTGATTTCCTTACATGTATCAAATTTTTACTAATGTTAAATAGTTATTAGATGACTAATCACTTGATTTATTATGTTTTCATTTTTTAGGGGTCCTACTATAAATTTTTACACTCATCCTTACATAATATGTTCCCAATGAAGTTTTGTTTCATGAAAATATCATTTTATTTGAGTGGGTTCAATGTAGATTAGAATAAAATAAATAAATGATAGGAACATAGTTTTTGGTTCATTACAAGAGTCTCATTTGACTCTAAACCCCTATTTTTAACAAGTTATAATTCTATTTGGTTTCTGTTGGGATTATATTTGGAAATTAATTCTTTTAAGTATTATTCTCATACTTTGATAGTGGGATTTAGATGTATGAATTAATAATTATTGTTATCAGTATTTCCTTTATTAATTTTAGGGTTATGTGTAGATATTCATGAGATTATATGTACCTTATGATAAATACTCTCATGATCTTATATGCCCACTCAGGGCTGGGCACCAACACGTAGCGTATTTGAAGAGGTCGTGGGGTTTAATAATTGGATAACACCATATACGAGGTCCCAAGTGGGTGTGGGTATAAAAGACTGATTTTATAGAATTTTTTTTTCATGTCACCAATGGTAGTATATTCTTTAGACGTGATTTCAGATTCGGAGTTATTGAAATAGTGTTAAAATATTTCATGTTTGGATAATTGGCTAAAGAATAAAGTATTGGTGTTATGCCTAACACATCCATTCATCAAGACTCTAATAATGAATTTGATATCCTTATAAATGTATGCATTGGTTGTAGGGAAACATTTCTACATCCATTATATAAGAATGGTTTGTGGATTCGAGTTATATTTTGAGTTATCTCCAGATATACTCTTGAACATGGTATAATTATTTTATTTCAAGACACTTCCATGATTATTTCTATCTTTGATTCCATATTTGTATCACAATGATGATCGACTGATTTATTAGTCTATGTTATACTGACTAGTTTAAAAAGATATGACTCTTGTTGGTTTTCTATTCATTCCTCCAACGATCGTGGAAATGATTTTTATTAAAGTACCAACCAAATAAGTTCTTGGGATTACCACATACCATGAGTCTAAATATAGATAACCCACATGTTTTAAAGTGAGTGTGACCCATATGAGGTTGAGAACTGTCTTCTATATTTTATGTGATTTTTTTCATCATTTTAACAATTGAAGACAAGATAGTGGTCTTAAAGGTGATCCCACTTCATGAATTTAAAAGGATATTGTGTGTTCTAGTGACTATATCAGAATATTATTTAACACTTAGATGGATGGTGATTGAGTTCCTTTTAAGATAAGAGTTATCTATGATAACATTTTGGTTAGTGAACATTTAGGAGGATCTATTTCTCTAGAAAGGATGCCCCACCATAGTTCAATAACCATCAAGGTACTCTAATCTATCATGATACATGATAGATATTTTTTGAGATACATTCTTCCTAGAATGGACCATCCTGGTGGACCTATATAAAGATATAAATGGTTACTTTATACCCTATTACTTGCTAAATATATTGGGTTGTTGAAGTTTAATTTCATGAAAAAGACTTTTCTTGGTGGGAAGATATAAATTGTGGGTTCAAGTGGTGGAACGCATGACCTAAGACTACACGAGAAATTACAAAATGGTATAAAAAGGGTTTCAGACATCATAGATAATCAAGATGTAATATAAGAAGATATTTTCATCTATTTGAGGATCTTAGGACAATTATAGTCAGCCTAGGATGATTTCGTGCTACTCTTACAATGGTTGGGGAAATATCACATGTGATTTTTTCACAATCAATGCATCTCGTATGGAGGTAATGGGCGAAATGTGAATATTCATAAAATGGTAAAAAATTATGGACTCCCAAGATGAAAGATATGGAATATTATTATTGATAGTTGTTGGTGGTGGAGGCTCTATTTTACCCACTACCACCACCACCCCAGCCATTCTCAACATTTCCCAGAATATTTGGTGACTCTACCTTTTGTGTCTGAAGCTTAGCATCAATTATAAAATAAAGTGTCACATGTATCTATTTTTTTTAGAAATATCATAATATTACCCAAAGAATATAGATAGAGCTCCGCATGGATTATGACGTAGAGGTGATATATACTCCCAAGAATTTGAATATGGTGGTAGATAATCTTAGTAAGAGATCATTTACTTTTTTATTAACCAAGACATCAAAACAGTTTTCCTTGGGGTAATTTTATGTAGTTGAATAGGATGATGAATCATTTTTTTAGTTTATAGTAATTACACCACCACATATAAAACATGTAAGGGAGGTTCAATTAAGAGATAATGTCTATGAGACCTAATTCACTCTGATATCCACAAGATGTCATCCTGTGTGATTTTCTATAGGGAGGGAGGATGAAATCATTTTAATAGGGTAGAAAAGGATTTATTTGATGATGTGTAATGATGTTTTTAGGGAAATTAATTCATCCCCTTTGGTGGTATATATAACAAACCAGATTTTTGAAATGTTATTGGTCTCTTGAAAAAAAACTGTTATAATATAATATACTGTATTATACACCTATGGAAAAATGAAAAAAAAAATTATCTCATTAATAAAAACAATAACATTAATTATAAATTAAATAAATTGGTTTTATATACAATATAGATGAGAAATATTATAAAATAGAAATCTAAAATGTGAAATTATGGATTTCCCAAATCCACTAGAATTTCCCCCAGCACTATAAAACCTATTGAGATGATTTTTTTTGTAAACCAATAAAAATTAATGAAAATGGGAATATAAAATATTTAGAGGAATCATGTTGAATAATTAGAAAATTTAATGTAAAGGTATTCATATGAGCTAATGCGACCATTATAATGCTGATGTGATCGTTGGAATAGTAACATAACAATAGGGAAAAGTAATACGGTTATTGGGAATAATAGCCAGACTATTTGAATAGAAATTTTACTTTGAAATAATGAATTTTAATATAAATAAAACTTTTAATGATTTATTAATATAATATAATTATTTTAATTTTAAAAAATAAATAACATGATTAATGAAATCATTAAAAATATAATGACATTTTTAGTATAATGTATTTTAAAGTATTGTATGAAAGTAATAATTTTTATATAGAAAATTAAAATTAATTATTTTTAAATATATTTTAATAAAATGAATATAATTTTTTAAATCAACGCATTTAAATTTCACATGGGAGTTTTATTAGTAATTTTAAAAAATACATCGATTTTCAACTGAATAATAAAAATACAATTTTTTACATAAGATATGTAAAATTAAATTACCACATTCCTTATATAATAAATATCTAATATTATCTAGAAATTATATTTTCCATGATATATTTAATTTAATAAAGGATTCCTTAAATTAATTTATACATAAATTCTAAAACTAAAATATCATTTTTCAAAATGTAAAGTAAAAAAAATGGGGTACTTAAAAAATAAACTTTTCATTCTTTTCACATTCCTTTTTAATAAAAAAATGAATTGAAATTAAAAATAGGATTAAAGTAATTGTAACCATTATATTATATCATTATATGATTTATATTTTAATAAATTCAATATTAAATGTTTTACATATGATATATTATTTAATTTAAAGTTTATTTCTATAAATACGTGTCTCCCCGTGTATAAATAACCAAACCCCCTCCCTATAGAAAACCGCTCATAACCCTCATTCCTAAGCCAATAATATTCCCATTTCCTCTATCAAAATAAAATTTTTATCTATTTGGATTTTATGGAGTAATCTCATTCCTTACATCTAGGGAGTTTTCATGTTGTCTAAGTGACCATACAGCAATGATTAAGTATATTTCAATCCACACTTATTTTTTTATTTCAGATTTTTCTTTTTATTTTTTTGAAACACCATTTTCCCATCCTAACCAAATAAGAAATAATTATCCAGTAATATATAATTATATTAAAAATTCTAAACTACAATATGTATCAAATTTACTATATATTTCAAACATCCCCTTCCCACTCTACCGATAATGTCCTTTCACATGTTAAAAACCCACATATGAAGACATCTAAATGTTAAAACATATAACCATCATAATGGATGGATAATATGAATTAAATTTAATATATAAACATGTTGTTAAATTTATTATAATATTTTGGACAGGATTATAATAATATATAAAATACATTGAACAAAATATTGAAATCGAGTAAAAACATTACATTATTATGTAAAACATGACATCAAAATGACAACCCATTAAGCATGGAAATAAAAATTATAATCAAATGAAAATAATTTATAGATAGTGGTATATATTATTTTAATTCAATTTAGGATTAATAATTTAATAAGTCTATGTTTTTTATTCTCGAGGCACAAAACTGAGGAAATTATTTAGGTATTATGATATGTGGATTCTCGAATCCAATTCTTTACCACCATATGAATGATAATATAATTTACATAAAATGTAATTTTACATTTTATTTATGCATATTAATGTTCCTACAATGTAATTTTCTTTATAAAAATACCTTTTCAAGTGACTTCAATTTCCAAAAACATCAGATTTTACACCTTATGAAATGATTTTTATCCACTAAAGAATAATAATGTTTTCTGTCCAAGAATGTTTTCCCTTATTGACATGGGAAATAAAAGAATTATTTTTGAATATATTCTTTATGAAATAGATATGAATTATTTTATCTACCTTGGGTTAATTTCATATATATGGTTATTATAGTTTCTATATGGCATGAAGGATTATGATAATTTTTTATGTGATGAATGTGAATGGAATTATATTTCCCACCTACTCAATGTGTAATGTGAGGTATCTCAAGAAATAATTGATGTATATCCTAAGGTAATCATATAATCTATGGAGAACCTAATGTCTAATAAGATGATAGAAATTAATAAATTAAACCATGTTTTAGTTTTATAATGTAAAATTGTTTTTTGGGAATAATTTACCCATGATACTAAGATAATTGTCTTGGATTAGATCATTGTTGTGTTTTTTATCATAATAATGATGTAATTATTACCTAATGAAAAATTAAATTTGTTGTAGTCAGTATCACAGAATGGGTTAGTTAATTTCAAAATTAGGATTAGAATAAATTACTGGAAAAACATAAGGATTATTAATTGTATAGTTAAAAATCCGATGTGTTAGTGAAGTATATTAGTTCATGGTTTATGAGAAATGGAATTCCATTCGAGAAACTATAAGTAGATGTGTCTATAACACATATGTACTGTAACAAACCAAGTAATTAATGAATAATAGATATTTTTATCTATGTCTATTAATGAATTAGATAGTGTTTTAGAGGCTTAAAATGAAAATAAATCCAATCTTAAGCATGGAATAGACAAATATTCTTAAAAGATTGTTTTACTTCCTTTTGATGGAAAACCCTTTTTAAATCAAACTTTTGACAATTTTATAATCTAAATTCGTCAAAATAAACATATTCCTTATGATTGGGACATTGAAATTTACGTTGGATAAATTTTTGGTATTCTTCTGATAATGTTCATTTTTTAATGAATAGTGAAAAATACTGCATTCTACATCAAAACTACTTTTTCATTTAATTTAATTATATGGTTAGATTATATTTTTGATTGGTCTTAAAGTGTAATATGAATATTTGTTTACCATTTAATTCAACAGTGGTCATTAGGATTAATTTCACTTTGAAATTGGTCATAAACTAATGCCAAACTTTTCATAGATATTGTTTCAAAAAAACCCGCTATTTGTTTTGACAATGGGAATTATTTTTAAATCAATTATTTCAATTTATGTGTTTGGAATTTAGTAAAATGGATTAAATATTTGGAATCAGAAGGTCCAAGTTATGTAATTAAGACTCTTTTGTTTTTGGACATTATGAATAGTAATGACCGTAATTATCTTTATTTATCTTGATTAATGAGTAATCGGGTAGTTAAGGATAATAAAATAATATCATAATAATAAAAAATGATCCCAACATGTTTTCTAATTCTACTGGTTGTCTCATGGCCGACCATGGGATGCCTTGTGCCAAACATGGGGGCCCCATGGAATCACTTTTGTGAGAAAGTGACTTTTTATCTTTTTTTTAAAGAATGTTAAATGTAACAAAGAATATATCACCTAAGTAAAATATTTTTAATTTTGTCTACATAAATGATATTTTGGACTATAAATATTAATCGGAAATATAAAAATATTTTCTACATAATATTATTTTTTTATAATTTTTAGACATTATATAAATTAAATTATTTATGACATCATAATGATGCACAGATGACCTCATTATTTGACGATTTAAATAAAATGGAAAGATAATGTAAAATATAAGACCTAAACATGTCCAAAACCTATTGGGTGGGTATATTTCGAACCCTTATCACCTTAGCCTCGAATTATATCAATGTGGGACCTTTAAAATCCGAAACCCATTTGAAAATAAAATAACATTTCTTTACTTTCCAAGAGTGCCCCTCCTCTCCTCTTATAAAAGGCCCCCACCTCTACCTCTATACCCACACTTCCAAAGCCTTTGGCTTGGCCAACCCCTTCCCATTTTGTCTCTCCACTTCCATCCCTTATTTTTTGAAGCCTCACTTTGGGCAGAAGTCTTCCCATGGAAGCCTTTGAGCTCAAACCAAAAAGAGTTACCCGATTTTAAGGTAATGTCTTCACTTGAGTCCTTTTGTTTTATTTTGCTTCTCCAACCCCCTAAACTCTTTTTATTTATTTCTTTTGTAACAAATCCAGTATCTTAAATATACTAGTATGTTTTTATCAGAAGGATTCGAGCTACACTTACACACACCTACATCTAATGGTTAAAGAACATATTGTTTCCGTGGATGGCGAATTTCTACCTCCCGAAACGATGATTGTTCAACATTCATTTAACACCTTCAAAAGTGGTCATTAAGATGAAACTATATTTATATAAGATATATAATATGTTTATGTTTTCCTTAAGCTTCTGTATTTTTCATTTTGGGAATACCTTTATGGTTCCCATTACAGGTAAACGTGATATCTTCATTTAAGGAAGTGCGGACTACCGCCCCCTCAAAGTGATTTGATTCGTTAAATACCATATGTGGGATGTATAAAGGATGGAGTTATGATATTATATATGATATTATACTGGAATTATAGTATACCTTTATATCATTATGTTTCCATTCTATAAAATATGAAATAGAAATGAAAGTAGCGTTCATGCGTATGTACGGCTTACCGTCTCCATGAACGGTGCATTTCATTTCTTACCTTTAAATGATTATGTAATATTACAAATACATGCATGTACTGGATATATATGACATATATGATATCTACATCATGAATACCATTCTAGATATAATGTATACATGAACAACTTGTAATTATAAAGGGCTTATTTTTTACTCAAGTACCAATGATCGTTAAAACGACCGTTATTAACTTAAATAATTACATAGTGTTCATGACATGGAAATAAGTGATATAAAAGGAATAATGAACTTGAGAAAGGTTCTTAAACAAGTAGAAAGTAACTCAATTTTACTATTCAGGATATTAAAGAACGACCGAGTCAAGTCGGACCCGAGGTATGGGACTTCGTCTCAATCTCCTTTCATTGAGGAATATTTTGTTTTATACAAAACCTTCTTTTATACGGTGTATAAACCCCTTTGACTTTTATTTTTATCCAAAAAGAATCTTTTTTATACGAATATTTTTACTAAACGAAAAAAGGGAATGTTTTGTCGTACGTATGCTACGACAACGACTTCTCTACCGCTGTGACCATTATTTGAGTTTCAGCTTCCTCTACAAGCCATACCTTATTTTTAAAAGAAAAATAAATACCATGTTTTACTTTTATTTTATTTTGGTATTGAAAATGGTTTTCATAAAGTTTTTATATCAATGTGTTGTATTGATATCTTGTGATTGAAAGGTGGAAATGTTATGTTTCCTTTATATATGTTTTATGTGATACGATTATGTTGAGGTTCTTGGGAATTATTATGAAGACGGGTGGTCCCGTGATAAACTAAGGGAGGGTGAGCCCGATATATCTCTCCAATGCATTGGGTAACGTGAAGGAGTGAAACGTTAAGGTTTCTCTGAAGAGATTTAGGGAATATACTGTGATGGGTATTCCAAACGTAACCAAGAGGGTTACTCCCTATGTAAGAATGTTATCAATGCCTCAAGTTACCTTTATGTCTTATGATTTCTATGATTTATTCATGATTTGATGAGGTATGTTAAAGTGCTTAAGTTTTATGGGTAAAGTATGATTTCATTCTTATGTATATATGAACTCATGTTTCCTTTCCATATTTTTTTTATATAACCCATACTGAGCTTTTAATGCTCATCCCAAGTGTTTTTTTTATATGTTTTTTACATGTCAAGGGAAAGGTACATGATATGATGATAGTGTCAAGGAAGTGTCAAGAAAAAATCCATGTTTTATTTTAAATATGTTCTGTTGATGGGAAAAAAATGAATACTATCTTTATGTAACCACTTTGTTTAAATGTGGAATGTTATGGAAGTTTTATGATCTAATTCTCTAAAACTCTAAACCTGAAAAGATCCTCAATGTGTAATCTTATATTAACTCAAGATTAAGTATGTTTTAAGGCTGGGGCCTCATAGTTGGTATCAAAGGTCGGTTTAGATAACTTTAGGAGTTAGAATTCTATTAAATGATTAACCAAAAATATTTTTTTTGAAATGATATAGAATTTGAAGATTACCATGTTGCTTCATCTATGACATGTTTGTTTAGAATGGTTTTCCACATAGGAAACAGGGAAGCAGTGCTAGGAAGGCATACAGAAGGAATTAACCTTCTGAATCAGCATCCTGAGATGGTCGGAATTGGAACTGAAGAGTTTGTTGCAGAAATGGCGCAGTTGACTCAAGCGATAAATGGTGGTGTTATCTATGCACGAGATTAGCCAGATCAACTGTAGAGGAACATGTCAGTGGTGGAACATTTCATGAGGCAACATCCCCCATCATTTATAGGATCATCTGACCCTATGTTAGATGAAGGGTGGATTAAAGCACTGGAGAAGATTTTTGATGTCATGGGGTGTTCAGACAATCAAAAGGTTAGTCTTGCTATTTACCGTTTGGAGGGTGAGGCATATCAGTGGTGGTCTATGGTTAAAAATATTAGGGATTCCGATGAGATTTATTCTCTTGACTGGGATGAATTCAAAGGTATGTTTCTTATGAAGTATTTTTCTAAGGCTGTTCGAATTAGGATGGAAAAGAAATTCTTGGAATTGAGGCAAGAGGAAGACTCGGTGGCTTCCTATGAAGAAAGGTTCACTCAATTGGCAAGGTATGCTCCAAATTTTATCTGAGACCTTGATAGTAAAATCAATCATTTCTACTCAGGATTAAAGATAAAATATCGAAGGGCATCAGCTTCTCGTGAGTTTAAAAGTTATGAAAAGATTGTTTGATGTGCTGAGAAGGTGGAAATGGAGTTTTCTGATGATCAAGTGTTCTATAACAACCAACAGAAGAAGAGACCAAGGTGGAAAGAGAAAGGTAAGAATTCTTCAAAAAATTCTGATGGTAAGAAAACTAAGTTTCCAGTTTGTGATAAATGTGGCAAAAGGCATGCTGGAGAATGTCTTCTAAATTCTGGAAAGTGCTACCGATGTGGTAAGATGGGACATAAGGCTCGTGATTGCACTGAAAAAGATCAAGGTGATGGTAAGACCAAATTTGATTTACAGTTAGTGAAATGTTATAAGTGCAATGAGATGGGTCACTATGAAAACGAGTGTCCAACAAAGAGCTTGAGTGATGGGAAGCATTTAAACTACAAGCAGAAAGGGGTGGTTAAATCCTTTTCAACTACTTCAGCAGATATCGGGCCGTCAAATGAAGTTGTATCAGGTACTTTGTTCGTTTTTTCAGATTATGTCAGTGTGTTGTTTGATTCAGGGTCTACACATTCTTTCATCTCTAAAACCTTTTCTAGTAAAATGGGAATACCATCTCATGAAATGACTCCTGAACTTGTGGAAAAAACACCTCGGGGAAATTTTATGGCAAAAAGAATTTATAAGAATCTTCCTATCCTTATTTGTGGAAAGAACCTACTTGCAAACCTTATTGTTCTACCTCTAGTAGTGTTTGATGTTATCCTGGGTATGGATTGGCTCTCTATTTACCATGCTAAGATTGAATGTAGAGATAAAGAAGTTTCTTTTCAGAAAGACTTTCAGTTTGTGTACAAGAATGAACCCTTACTGTTGATAACATATCAAGAGGCCAAAAAACTTGTAAAATATTGAAATAAATGTTACCTTGAACATATTGCTGAAAACAAGGGAACTGTTCAGATTAATGATGTGCCAGTGGTAAATGAGTATCCTGAAGTTTTTCCTGATGAGTTTCCTAGAATAATACCAGATCGGGAAGTTGAATTTACTATTGACATAGTTCCTGATGCTAAGCCAATTTCAAAACCCCCTTATCGAATGGCACAAGTTGAACTTTTAGAGTTAAAGAAACAATTGCAAGAGTTATTGGATAAAGGTTTCATTCAACCTAGCACATCACCATGGGGTGATCCTATTTTATTTTTTAAAAAGAAAGACGGTTCTATGAGACTTTTCATTGATTATAGAGCCTTGAATAACATCACTGTTAAGAACAAATATCCTTTGCCTCATATCGATGGTTTGTTTGATCAGCTCCAGGGAGCTCAGTTTTTTTCAAAGATTGACCTGATATCGGGGTAACATCAGCTGAATGTAAATGAAGCAGATGTTACGAAGACTACGTTTCGTACAAGATATAGCCATTATGAATTTGTAGTAATGCCTTTTGGGATAACCAATGCACCTGATGTATTCATGGACTTAATGAATAGAATTTTCCATGAGTTCTTGGATAAGTTTGTGGTTGTTTTCATTGATGATATTTTGGTGTTTTCTAAAAGTAAATAGGAGCATGAATGTCATTTAAGGGTTATCTTGCAAACCTTAAAAGAAAATAAACTGTATGGAAAATTCAGGAAGTGCGAGTTTTGGTTGCAACAAATTTCTTTCCTTGGTCACATTATTTCTAAAGATGGGATAATCGTTGATCCTGCAAAAACAAAGGTTATTGAAGAATGTCCAAGACCCACAAATTTAACAGAGATTCGTAGTGTCCTTGGTTTTGCAGGATATTACTGAAGGTTTGTTAAAAAAATTTCATGGTTATCTAGTCCAATGACTAAGCTAACTCGGAAGGGTGTTAAGTTTATTTGGACAAAAGAATGTGATGATTGTTTTTAGGAATTGAAAAGAAGATTGGTGAATGATCCGATTTTGGAACTTCCTTCCAGGAATGGTGAGTTTGTTATCTACAATGATGCTTCATTGAAAGGACTTGGTTGTGTCCTAATGCAGAATGATCTGGTAATTGCTTATGCTTCACGACAGTTGAAAACTCATGAGGTAAATTACCCTACACATGATTTGGAATTAGTTGTTGTTGTTTTTGCTTTAAAAATTTGTAGGCATCATTTGTATGGAGTAAAGTGTGAAATAAATACCGATCACAAATGTTTAAAGTATATATTCACTCAGAAATAATTGAACATGATACCAAGGAGGTGTCTAGAATTAATCAAGGATTATGATTGTACAATTCATTACCATCCATGAAAAGAAAATAAAGTGGTTGATGCTTTGAGTCGAAAAAGTAATGCTTCATTATAAATGTTGTGTTTGGAGCGTGATCCTTTGGTTAAGGATTTGATGAAATTTGGCATAGAAGTTGTTGGTGTAGGATGTTATTCTGTTTTGTTTCAGGTATCAGTGAGATCATCTCTATCAGACAGAATCAAGCAAGCACATAAGCAAGACAATGAGTTGCAGAAAAAGGTAGAGATGGTTCAGAAGGGTAAGTTGTCTGAATTCAACATTGATAATGATTGTGTTTTGAGATTTGGGAAGAGATTGTGTGTGCCTTGTGATTCATAGTTTAAGATAGAGTTGTTATGTGAAGCTCATAGTTCTCTGTTTTCAGTTCATCCTGGTAGTACTAAGATGTAAAGAGATCTGCGGGAGTATTATTGGTGGGATGGAATGAAAAGAGATATTTCTGATTTTACTGTGAAGTGTTTGACTTGTCAGCAGGTTAAAGCAGAGCGGTAGTTACCGAAAGGGATGCTTCAGCCTTTACCAGTGCCCGAGTGGAAATGGGAAAATATATCCATGGACTTTGTTGTGGGATTACCGAAGACCCCTCGAGGTAATAATGCAATCAGGGATATTGTTGATCGCTTGACAAAATCTGATCATTTCCTTGCTATACGAGATACTTTTTCCCTAGATCAACATTCCCGTTTGTATCTTAAAGAGATAGTCAGGTTACATGGAGTTCCTCTCTCCATTGTATTTGACCGTGATCCTAGGTTCACTTCTAACTTTTGGAAAGACCTTTAGAAGTCGTTTGGTACTGAATTAAATTTTAGTATATCTTTTCATCCTCAATCAGATGGGAAGTCAGAAAAAACAATTCAGACCTTGGAGGATATGCTACGAGCTTGTTCGTTGGATTATCAGGGAAGTTGGGACCAACATCTTTCTTTGGTCGATTTTTCATATAATAACAGTTTTCATTCTAGTATACAGATGGCACCATTTTAGGAATTATATGGGAAGCGGTGTTGAACTCTAGCTTTCTGGGATGAATTGGGTGAAAGGAAATTGATGGGACCAGAATTGGTTGAAGAGTTGGCAGAAAAAGTTCAGCTGATACAGAAACACATGAGGACAGCTCAGAGTAGGCAGAAGAGTTATGTGGATAACAGGAGGAAGGATCTCTCTTTTGAGGTAGGTGATCATGTTTTTTTCAAAGTATCACCATGGAAAAGTGTGATGCAATTTGGTATGAAAGGAAAGCTGAGTCCACGGTTCATTGGAACATATGAAATTCTGGAGAGAGTTGGATCAGTTGCTTACTGAGTGGCTTTACCTCCGATTTTATCTCAGGTACACAATGTTTTTCATGTTTTGATGTTGAGAAAGTATATTCCAGATCCATCTCATGTTTTGAGTCCATAGGTAGTTCAGTCGGAAGAGAACCTATCTTATGAGGAACAACCAGTCCAGATTCTTGACCACAAGGAGTAAGTGTTACGGAATAAGGTGATTAATCAGGTAAAGGTTCTGTGAAAAAACCACATGATGGAAGAGGCAACATGGGAATCTGAAAATGCAATGATGGATAAGTACGCCCATTTATTTGATAAGTAAATAAATTTTGGGGACGCAATTTTCTAAAGGGGGTAATGATGTAACATCCCAAGTAAGTAATGAATAATAGATATTTTTATCTATGTCTATTAATGAATTAGATAGTGTTTTGGAGGCTTAAAATGAAAATAAATCCAATCTTAAGCATGGAATACACTAATATTCTTAAAAGATTGTTTTACTGCCTTTTGTTGAAAAACCCTTTTTAAATCAAACTTTTGACAATTTTATAATCTATATTTGTAAAAATAAAAATATTCATTATTATTGGGACATTGAAATTTACATTGGATAAATTTTTGGTATTTTTCTGACAATGTTCATTTTTTAATGAATAGTGAAAAATACTGCATTTTACATCAAAACTGCTTCTTCATTTAATTTAATTATATGGTTAGATTATATTTTTAAATGGTATTAAAGTGTAATCTGAATATTGTTTTACCATTTAATCCAATGGTGGTCATTAGGATTAATTTCACTTTGAAATTGGTCATAAACTAATGCCAAACATTTCATAGATATTGTTTCAAAAAAACCCGCTATTTGTTTTGACAACGGGAATTATTTTTAAATCAATTATTTCAATTAAGGTGTTTGGAATTTGGTAAAATGGATTACATATTTGGAATCATAAGGTCCAAATTATGTAATTAAGACTCTTTTGTTTTTGGACATTATGAATAGTAATGACGGTAATTATCTTTAATTATCTTGATTAATGAGTAATCGGGTAGTTAAAGATAATAAAATAATATCATAATAATAAATAATGACCACAACATGTGTCCTAAGGCTACTGGTTGTCTCATGGCCGACCATGGGATGCCTTGTGCCAAACTTGGGGGCCCCATGGAATCACTTTTGTGAGAAAGTGACTTATTATCTTTTTATTTTTTAAAAAAATGTTAAATGTAACAATGAATGTATCACCTAAGTAAAATATTTTTAGTTTTGTCTACATAAATTATCTTTTGGACTATAAATAGTCATTGGAAATCTAAAAATATTTTCTACATCATAGTATTTCTTATAATTTTTAGACATTAAATAAATTAAATTATTTACGACATCATAATGATGCAGCGATGACCTCATTATTTGACGATTTAAATAAAATGGAATGATAATGTAAAATCTAAGACCTAAACATGTCCAAAACGTATTGGGTGGGCATATTGCGAACCCTTATCACCGTAGCCTCGAATTATATCAATTTGGGACCTTTAAAATCCAAAACCCATTTGAAAATAAAGTAACATTTCTTTACTTTCCAAGAGTGCCCCCCTCTCCTCTTATAAAAAGCCCCCACCTCTACCTCCTTAACCACACTTCCTAATCCTTTGGCTCGTCCAACCCCTTCCCATTTTGTCTCTCCACTTCCCTTTATTACTCCTCGAAGCCTCACTTTGGGTAGAAGTCTTCCCAAGGAAGCCTTTGAGCTCAAACCAAAGGGAGTTACCCGATTTTAAGGTAATGTCTTCACTTGAGTCCTTTTGTTTCATTTTGCTTCTCCAACCCCATAAACTCTTTTTATTCATTTATTTTGTAACAAATTCAGTATATTAAATATACTAGGATTTTTTTATAAGAATTATTCGAGCTACATTTACACACACCTACATCTAATGGTTAAAGAACATATTGTTTCCGTGGATGGCGAATTTCTGCCTCCCGAAACGATGATTGTTCAACATTCTTTTAACACCTTCAAAGGTGGCCATTAAGATGACACTATATTTATATATGATATATAATATGTTTATTTTTTTCTTAAACTTCTGTATTTTTCATTTTGGGCATACCTTTGTGATTCCCATTATGGGTAAACGTGATATCTTCATTTAAGGAAGTGTGGACTACCGCCCCCTCAAAGTGATTTGATTCGTTAAATACCATATGTGGGATGTATTAAGGATGGAGTTATGATATTATATATGATATTAAACTCGAATTATAGTATACCTTTATATCATTATGATTCCATTCTATAAAATATGAAATAGAAATGAAAGTAGCGTTCATGCGTACGTACGGCTTACCGTCTCCATGAACGGTGCATTTCATTTCTTACCTCTAAATGATTATGTAATATTATAAATGCATGCATGTACTGGATATATATTACTTATACGATATCTACATCATGAATACCATTCTAGATATAATGGATACATGAAAAACTTGTAATTATAAAGGGATTATTTTTTACTCAAGTACCAATGATCGTTAAAACGACCGTTATTAACTTAAATAATTACATAGTGTTCATGAAATGGAAATAAGTGATATAAAAGGAATAATGAAATTGAAAAAGGTTCTTAAACAAGTAGAAATTATCTCATGTTTATTATTCAGGAGATTAAAGAACGACTGAGTCAAGTCGGACCCGAGGTATGGGACTTCGTCTCAATCTCCTTTCATTGAGGCATATTTTGTTTTATACAAAACCTTCGTTTGTACGGTGTATAAACCCCTTTGACTTTTATGTTTATCTAAAAGGAATATTTTTTTATACGAAGCGTTTTACTAAACGACAAAAGGGAATGTTTTTTCGTACGTATGCGGCGACAACGACTTCTTCGCCACCGTGACCATTATTTGAGTTTAGGCTTCCTCTACAAGCCATACCTTCTTTTTAAAAGAAAAATAAATACCATGTTTTACTTTTCTTTATTTTTGGTATTGAATATGGTTTTCATAATGTTTTTATATCAATGTGTTGTATTGATATCTTGTAATAGAAAGGTGGAAATGTTATGTTTCCTTTATGCATGTTTTATGTGATACAATTATGTTGAGGTTCTTGGACATTATTATGAAGACGGGTGGTTCCGTGATAAAGTAAGGGCGGGTGAGCCCGATATAGATCTCCAATGCATTGGTTAATGCGAAGGAGTGAAACGTTAAGGTTTCTCCGAAGATATTTAGGGAATATACTGTGATGGGTATTCCAAACATAACCAAGAGGGTTACTCCCTACGTAAGAATGTTATGAATGCCCCAAGTTACCTTTATGTCTTATGATTTCTATGATTTATTCATGATTTTATGAGCTATGTTAATGTTCTTATGTTTTGTGGGTAAAGTATGATTTCATTCTTATGTAAATATGAACACATGTTTCCTTTCCATATTTTTTTATATAACCCATACTGAGCTTTTTAAGCTCATCCCAAGTCTTTTTTTGAAATGTTTTTCACAGGTTAAGGGAAAGGTACATGATATGATGATAGTGTCAAGGAAGTGTCAAGAAAGAATCCATGTTTTATTTTAAATATGTTCCGTTGATGGGAAAAAATGAATACTATCTTTATGTAACCACTTTGTTTAAATGTGGAATGTAATGAAAGTTTTATGATCTAATTATCTAAAACTCTAAAACTGAAAAGATCCTCAATGTCTAATCTTGTAATAACTCAAGATTAAGTAATATTTAAGGCTGGGGCCTCATATTTATTTCGGGGTAACATCTATAAAATAGATTATTGATCTAGAATATATCATGAACTGTTGCATGATAACATGTCTTGTTTCACACTGGTTTGAAACTCCTGGGGGGTATTCCTTAGAAAAACATAAACAATATTTCAAGAATAACCAATGATATATAACTAATGTAATTTTTCATAATTTAAGATAGAAAATCCTAAATTTCATGATAGGTGAAGGGTCATTTATAGAAAATTAAAATACTAGAGATTCAATTTGAAATGAAATTAATGTTAATCATTCCAACTAATAAATTATTTATTCATTATTTTTTACTAACAATTTGTTCAAACTATATATATTTTTAAGAATGGTGTGGAAAAGATGAAACATGAAAAAAAAAACCCATGTCTGGGACATTGCAATGATACCCGAATGATATCCCAAATCACATGGGAGGTGGAGTTAAAAATGTCATGTTAATGATTACCATGTAGTCTAATGATATTAATAATATCATGAACCATGTGTAACTTCTGCCTTTATAAAACAAATCATGTTTCCATTTATTTCATTATGTGGAAATGGTTATTGTCTTATAGTGGATCTTCCCATAAATTTATTATAGAACATTGAGTAAATTCAATGGTGATGAAATTTTATGTGCTCTAATAGTCTGAGAAGGTGACAGTGACTCTGAAAATTTATTATTTAGATAAAGATTTTTCTCAATGGTGTGTGTTGATAAAGAAAACCAGATAAAGGATGAAGCATAAGATATAGCGTGGCATGCTTTATGAAATTATTAAATACAATGTATTTGTGTAGAACTATTTGATCAAATGTGTAGTGCGACCCCTCACCCCCTCCCTCCTCGTGAAGCTCCCCCCTCCCTCTCCTCCCCGTCTCTCGCGCCCTCCCCGTCGCCCCGTTCCCCGTCACCTGCGCCCTCCCCGTCGTCGCGCCCTCCCCGTCGCCCCGCTCCCAATCGCCCGCGCCCTCCCCGTCGTCGCGCCCTACCCGTCGCCCTGCCCTCCGCCGCCCCTCCCTCCGCCGCCCCACCCTCCGCCGCCCCGTCCTCCGCCGCCCCGCCCTCTGGCCGGCCACCCTCCTCCAGCCGCGCCCTCCGATGGCCCCACCCTCCATCGGCCGCCCTCCTCCCGCCCTCTGCCCGCCCTCCACCGGACCCGCCCTCCTCTGGCCTCCCTCCGGCTCCGGACACCCTCCGCCTTGCGGCTGCCCTATGGCCTCCCTCTTCCCTCGGGCATCCCGCCACCTGCCTCCGGCAACCCAGCGGACCTCGGGATGCCCTCCGGCCACCCTCCGTCCGCCCTCCTCCGGCCCCTCCCTCCTCCGGCCGACCTCCGCCCACCGGCTCCGGCCGCCCTCTGCCTTGTGCTCGCCCTGCGGCCTCCCTCTGCCCTCGGGCCTCCCGCCACACGCCTCCGGCAGCCCTCTGGCCTTCAGCCTCCAGCCCCTCTGGCCTCCGACCTCCGCCCTCGGCCTTCCTCCCCCTAGTACCTCCCCCCCCCATCACCCCAAACACCCCCCCCCCCCCGTACCCTGCCAACCCCCATCCCCTTAGTCTTCGTCCCCTCCCTCACCGCACCACCACCACCCGTCCCCTCCTTCACTGTCCCCTCCCTCGCCAGACTAGCTACGGCTCCAGCTCCCCACCACTGCCTCTCCTCTCCCTCACAACACTGCCTTCAGCTCCCCTCCCTTACAGGTTTGTAACGCAATCATTTATGACATGGGCTTTCATATACGTTATTATTTTATAAATGGTTCACAAACAATTAATTAGTATTTATTTTAAATATATTTGATATGAAAAATGAAAATGTAATATGTCTTGTTTAAATGTTTTTTATAGGGATCTTATTATGGATAATAGTTGTATTGATCTTCCAAATCGAACGTCTAGAGAGTATTTCAATGTCATTATGCAGTTTATTGACTTCACCAGAGGATCTTGTTATCGACGTAGGTTTATACAGTATTTATTTATTTACTTTAAATTATTTTTGTTATGAAAATATTCACAATGTTTATTTGTTGTAGTCCCTTGGCCCACCGGATGGAGGTCAGTGATGAACACTCATGACACATCATATTCACGAGGTGTGTTTCGGCTTTTAATGGTAGGGTTTTTATTGATATTTATGTTGGGTTTCTAGTGATTTTTTTGTGATTTGGGGGTATCATGTGTGTTTTGGCCTCATGAAATGTTTGTGTGCATGAATTGAGAAGTAACCATGAAACTGATTATTGATTTGGATATTTTTTGTTCATTTAATTTTCAATGTTTAGAATTGCATGTTCTGTAATATTTTTGAAAAAAATACGTGATTCCTAATATAAATCATTAAACTTGTTTTTGATGAATGAGCTGAGTTCACTATATTTAGTCCCCGACCTACCCTGGACATCCCTCCATGCACTCCGGACAGCCCTCCCCACACCCTGGACAAGCCCCCCCACCCCGGACAGCCCCCCCCCCCCCCCCCCCCCCGCACCTCGGACAGCCCTCCCCGCAATCCGGACAGCCCTCCCCGCACCCCGGACAGCCCTCCCGCACCCCGGACAGCCTTCCCCACACTCTAGATAGCCCTCCCCGCACCCCGAACAGCCCTCCCATGCCGCGGACAGGCCCCCCGCACTCTGTACAGTCCTTCCCGCGCCCCGGACAGCCCCCCCCCCCCCCCCGCACCCTGAACAGCCCTCCCACACTCAGGAAAGCCCCCCCCACCCCTGCGCGCCCCAGACAGCTCTCCCTCACCCCGGACAGCCTTCCCCGCACTCTGGACAACAATCTAATTATTATTTTCAATGTGTATGCGCAGACGGCACGTCAATCAGACGTGCGGTCTGCGTAGTAGGGATCATTATGCGTTCTTTAAGTGTTGCGCGCGCTTGATCAACGCGCGTGGGGGTCCAAATGGGCCGAACTAGGTCTGAATGGCCTGAAATCAGATGACATAAAAGTCTGAGTGAATTGTGATGTGGTCGAGCAGACGGCACATCAATCGGACGTGCCGTGTGCCCGCGGTGACCGGGAATGCCGTTCTGGTGTCATAAATGGCCAAAACGGGCGTCTAACGGTCAAAATCATAGAGGACGACATCGGATTGACCTGAACTCATAGGACAACAATCTAATTATTATTCGCAATGTGTACGCAGAGACAACATGTCAATCGAACGTCCAGTCTGCGCGGTAGGGATTATTATGCGTTCTTTAAGTGTTGTGCGCGCTTGATAAACGTGCGTGGGGGGGTCCAAAACGGGCCAAACGAGGTCCGAATGGTCTAAAATCAGACAACATCAAAAATTGAGTAAATTTTGATGTGGTCGAGTAGATGGCACATCAATCGGACATGTCGTGTGCCCACGGTGACCGGGAACACCATTCTTGTGTCATAAACGGCCAAAATGGCCGTCTAACGGTCAAAGTCATAGCAGACGACATCGGATTGACTTGAAATCACAGGAAAACAATCTAATTATTATTCTCAACGTGTACGTACAAAAGGCACATCAATCGGACGTGTGTTCTACGCGGTAGGGCTCGATATGCGTTCATTAAGTGTTGCACGGGCTTGATAAATGCGCGTGGGGGGGGGGGGGGTCCAAAGAGGCCGAACAAGGTCCGAATGGCCTGAAATTAGACAAAATCAATGGGTGAGTGAATTTTGATGTGGTCGAGAAGACAGCACGTCAATCGGACATGCCGTGTGCCCACGGTGACCGGGAACGCCGTTCAAGTGTCATAAACAGCCAAAACGGGCGTCTAACGGTCAAAATCATAGCGGACGACATTGGATTGACCTGAAATCACAAGAAAAAAATCTAATTATTATTCTCAATGTGTACGCAAAGGCGGCAAGTCAATCGGACGTGCGGTCTGTGCGGTAGGGCTCATTATGAGTTCTTTAAGTGTTGTGCACGCTTGATAAACGCGCGTGGGGGGTCCAAACGGGCCGAATGAGGTCTAAATGGCCTGAAATCAGACGACATCAGAGGGTTAGTGAATTGTGATGTGGTTGAGTAGATGGAATGTCAATCGGACGTGCCGTGTGCCCGCGGTGACCAGGAACGCCGTTCATGTGTCACAAACAGCCAAACCGGGCGTCTAATGGTCAAAGTCATAGCAGAAGACATCGGATTGACCTGAAATCACAGGAAAATAATTTAATTATAATTCTTGATGTTTACGCGCAGACGGAACGTCAATCGGACGTGTGGTCTGTGCGATAGGGCTCATTATGCATTCTTTAAGTGTTGTGCATGCTTGATAAACACGCGTGGGGGTCCAAAGGGGCCGAACGAGGTCCAAATGGCCTTAAATTAGACAACATCAAAGGGTGCGTGAATTGTGATGTGTTCGAGCAAACGGAACGTCAATCAGACGTATCGTGAGCCCGCGGTGACCGAGAACGTCGTTTTGCTGTCATAAACGGCCAAAACGGGCGTCTAACGGTCAAAGTCATAACGGACAACATCGGATTGACCTGAAATCACAGGAAAAAAATCTAATTATTTCTCATGATTTGTAGGAGGAGACGACGCACCCAACAGATGTGTGATGCACATGGTACGGCCGAATGCGTCGTTTTCAGCAGCTCGGCGCACGCTAAAACGGTGTGTTGGGGGGTTAAAACCACCCGAAAAACCTTAGAATGCCTTGAAACTGTACGACATCAGCCGTTGTGTGATTTTGGAAATTTTCAGGCAGACAGAATGTCAATCGTATATGTCGTTTGACCGCGGTGACTGGAAACGGTTTTCTGGTGTCATAAAACACCAAAAACGAAGTGAGATGGTCGAATTTGGATAAAACGTGGTCCGAATGACCTGAAACCACACGAAAACATTAGGAATATTATTCTTGACATGTAGGAGGAGACGGCGTGCCCATCGGACATGCGGTGCGCGCGGTACAGCCGAATGCGTCGTTTTCAGCAGCTCCGCGCGCGCTAAACCGGGGCGTTGTGGGGTCAAAACCACCCGAATGACCTTGGAATGCCATGAAATCGTACAACAATAGCCGTTGTGTGATTTTTGAAATGTTCAGGTAGACGGAACGTCAATCGAAGCTTTTGTTTGACCACGGTGACCAGAAACGCATTTCAGGTGTCATAAAACACCAAAAACGGCGTGAGACGGTCGAATTCAGAGAAAACGTGCTCCGAATGACCAAAGACCACAATCAAACAGTAGAAATATTATTCTTGACATGTAGGAGGAGACGGTGTGCCCATCGGACGTGCGGTGCGCGCGGTACGGCCGAATGCGTCGTTTTCAGCAGCTTCGTGCGCGCTACACGAACGACCTCGGAATGCCATGAAACCTTACTACAACAGCCATTGTGTGATTTGTGAAATGGTCGGGTTGACAGAACATCAATCGGAGGTGTTGTTTGACCGTGGTGATCGGAAACGCGTTTCATGTGTCATAAAACACCAAAAACGGCGTGAGACAGTCGAATTCAGAGCAAACGGGCTCCGAATGACCTAAAACCACACGAAAACATTAGGAATATTATTCGGGGCGTGTAGGAGGAGATGGCGCACACATCGGATGTGCGGTGCATGCGGTAAGGCCGAATGCGTCGTTTTCAGCACCTCGGCGCGCGCTAAAACGGCGCGTTGGGGGGTCAAAAGCACCCGAACGACCTCGGAATGCCATGAAACCATACGAAAACATCCGTTGTGTGATTTTTGAAATGTTCGGGTAGACGGAATGTCAATCAGAGGTGTCTTTTGACCGCGGTGACCGGAAATGCATTTCTAGTGTCATAAAACACCAAAAACAGCGTGAGACGGTCGAATTCGGAGCAAACGTGGTCCGAATGACCTGAAATGATAGATCTTAAATTGGGGGTTTTAAATTATTATAGCACCATTATTTGATGTTATATTTAATTTTATTATATTTATATAATAACTGAATAATTACGTTTAATTTACGTTTGTTTTTTTTTGTTTTTCTGTCTTATTGTAGGTTTTGAAGCAAAAGATTGAAATAGATGGACCTTCTCGGATCATTGAAGCACGTTTACCATTTATGATGATTTTGAGGTTTATGTTATTTGAATTTTTTTTCCATTTTTTATGATTGTTACCTTGTTTTATATCTGATTTTGCACCGTGAAAAAAAAAACACAATTCGTACATTTCATTAAAAAAATGAAAAATATTTTATTTAATATTATATATATAAATTTTTTCATTAATATATATATATATATATTATTTACTAAATATATATTTATTTATTTATTTCGGTATGATTTTTTTTTTAAAAATCCCAGTTTAGCGACCGCCAGGCGGTCGCTTAAGGCTTGCATTTCGGCCACCTATAGCGACTGCCAATGGCGGTCGCTATTGGCCAACAGTGACGAAGCTGATGCGACCTCCATTGGTGGTCGCTAGGTGGTCTCTATAAGCCTATAGCGACCGCCAATGGCAGTCGCTAATTCCCTTTTTTTAGTAGTGAGATAATATAAAAATAGATAGATTCTTCAGTGATTTAATACCTCGCCAAAGAGGCTCTATATATATGAGACATTGGAATTTATGAAGATGAGGTTTGATGAACTATAAAGGTGGGGATGTTGTTTTGAGAATGGTCTAATGGTAATAGAGATTAGATGAGAAGAATAGTTTTTCATATTGGTCGGTCAAATGACCAATGATGATAGGGGATCCAACTACCCACATGATAAAAATATGTGAAGATATATTTATGGTAATTGTTTCAATGGGATGAGGAAATTCATTATGTGTGGGAAAGAAGTCCACCAAGATCATTAATTTCTAATATTTATGATGAATCAGGAAGACCAGATATAGGAAAGGAAGGAACCATCTAATTCACCCCCTAGTTCTGTGTTTCAAATTTTGGATTAATGGTATGTATTCATTCTATTGCACTAAACCATGGTTTTTGAGGGTAATAAATGTAACTAAACATGAAATCATAATGATAAAGGGAAATCTTATTCAATCCCCACTATTGAGTTAGAGCATTAAAATGATGTCATAAAAGGTACACATCCAATTCACTAATGAATGAAGTGATTTCTATTTTATTTGAGTTTTGTTAATTCTTTTATATCATACATGATTTATAGACCTATTTGATAACAAACCTGATACCTTGATGTAGATATATCTATAAAAAACCTCATTATGTGATGAATGAAATATAATTGGTGAAATCTTCTCCAGTTATTGTTTGTGAAAATAATCTCTAGGCAAATATTTTAATAATTCCGTTATGGAAAATTGATGCAATACGTTGCATGGATTGGATCTCCTTATATAGATAGTACACCAAATATCTAGAAATATAAATTCATTTCTATATTCTGAACCATTCCATTCTTCTGTACAAATATAGGGATGATCACCAATATCCTTCGTTAAATCAGTCAATGGTGTGGATATTGGTATCCTGTGAGGAAGGATACCATTTTCAAATAGTTGACTTGAATAAACGTACCATCTTTGAGAAAATTCACATTGTGATGGGATACAGTGATGCATTTCCCAATGATTTACCTTGAATTTGTTCTGATCGTGATGTATATTTATAAATAGAACATATAAATAGTGCCACTAAAATCTGAAAATTCTCCTGCAGAGTGGTACCAACTAAACTAGTGTAGTTAAAGTAACAGCTTCAAGAGAATTTGGAAAATGAGTTCATACATCAAAGTGCATATCTATTAATGGATCTAGATGTCTATAAGGAAAAAATCACAGATCAATGCTATTGTGTATTTATTACTAGGAGATCATCAAGATATCTATAGAGAATAAGTATCATGTTCAATGTATTGCAGACTTGTTCATCCATTAATACGGCCCCAATATTTCTCAATAGTTGATCATATTTCTGGATAACATCATTTGAAATAGAAGATGAATGGTATTAAAAAGAAATATTTCTATAAAATGTATCATAACAAGGAGTTAATATTTATTTCATTTAGACACAAAAAAATCTCCTACAATAATCAAAGATTTTTTTAATAGTCTTTAAAGACTATCTCAAATTTTATGGGTATTATTTATTTATTTATGATATAGTCATTTACTCTAATAAAAAAGAGAAACATGAATATAATTGATTTACTGAAATTAATGAATGTCATAATGTATGATATATTCGATAAGTGTGACTTTTGGAGGAATATAATTGAATTCACATGGCATGTGTTAACATGTGAAGGAATTTCTATGGACCCTTTAAAGTCAAAGACAATAAGGAATGACTGTAATCCACACATTTCATGAAAATATATATTGTCTTATACTATCAGTGTACTACCAATATTTTATTAGAATTTCAAAAAAAATTATAAATTTCAAACTATGTTATCCAAGAACTATATAATGTATGTCTTTATGGAATAATTTGAGGAAATATTTAAGGAGATCACATCATTCCACCTGTACTCACACTACCACCAATTGGAGATGGTATTTTGTATATAAAATGAGTCCTCAATGAATCGATTGTGTTTCATACTGATGAATAATGATATAGTGATAGTGTTTTCCTCACGATAGTTGATGATCCCTGAGATGAAATACCTGATATCGTATCTGCAGACAACATCTTGGACTTTCACTTTTTCAATTTGGATGCACTACCTCTATGGTGAAATGTTTGATATTTATACATATAAAAATTATTTAATGTATAAATTCACACTAAATGAGGTCAAATTTTCTAATCAAATATCCAAAGATATAATAAAGTGCTATGATTTCTATATTGGCTTCTATCCTCGAAAGTAAAATAATGTATCTAATTATCATTGAATAAAAAAACCTTCTACTCTATTCATAATGCAGGTTAGAAGGACCCTATGTTCATGGATATTCAAAGGATGAATTTGGAAATCATAATTGAATGGAAATGGTTCTACCATGCATAAATTGTTTTCACAACAATCTATCCAATATAAGATCAATTATATATATAGGGATGATTTAAATCTACAAATTAATGTCAATGCCTTAATAGAAGGGAAGCCATATGAGTTTCACATCGATGATGATAATGTAATTTGGTTTGGAATAGGGATATGCCTTTCCTCATCAATGTGGATAATGTATGAGGTATTTTATAATGGAAATTTCTCACCATTATCTATCCATCTCATAGGTACCACTATGTACCATTATCTTTGAGAGAACATCTGGTGACATAACATAAATAATGAGATTAAAGAGTATATCTTATGGTGTTTGGTATTTCATAAAGATAATGTACAGATATAAAAGCCCTAATAGATGTTCCAAACATTCACTATATGCATGTGTAAATTGAAGAATGACACCGTTGGGTTTGTCCATATTCTATCAAATATATCCAATGAAAGCAATGTGATATGGGTTCTGGTGGATTGAATCATCAAGATCGACTAAATTTTCTCTATTTAGTGGTATTTATCTCTATAAAACATTCCATGATATATGTGATGGAAGTGGTTACGATACATAGGGTTCCACTTTTGATTTTATTTAATCATGATTGATGTTTCACCTTTAAATTTTACATAATTATTTATCATGGTTTGAGTAGTGAATTTATTTTCATCATGTCCTATCACATCCATACTAATGGCCAAAAAATGACTATTTATACTCTCAAGGGATAGCTCAGAGCCTAATCAATGGAATTCAATGGTGGATAATACCAAGATATCCCATTGTTTATATTACCATATATCAGCAGATTCCACTCATGTATTCAAATGGATCTATATTATTCTCTGTATTGGATCTGATAAAAAACAAAAACACTTTCGGTTGATTTTTTTGAATAAAAGATACTTGGACATAATATCATGCAGGCGTATGTATATAAGGATAAAACCATCCATTAAAATATAAATTCATTTTTGGAGATCAAAAAATTATATTCTGAAGACTGTTAAAGGGAAATGGGGTTCAATTTTGGATACAAATGATTACTTCTCATATCAATTTAGAAGAAATTCATGTGGTTTTGAATAAAATGTATTATTTTTCCAAGGTACATTTTCCCCTTTGGGGTCCTAAACCACATATGAGAAGTGGCCTACCATTTTTAAAATCAAACAAGTGTGGATAATTTTATTGATGTGTTCCATGTATCACTACTATGGAAGGACATTTATTACCCCAAAAATATACTGAATCCATAGGATTTATAACATGTGGATTACCTCTCACGTGAACATTTTTTGATAATGATCTTAGATAATTCGACAATGTTTTACCCAAAAGGAATACTCACATTGTCAAAAAAAATTGTGGAACCATAAGTATGAAGATAATATATTGGAACAATATGAAACAATGTAATAGTATTACTAAAACATATTCTTAAATGGGAATACCTATTGACATTTTGGAGATTAAATATCAAAATGGGGAAGAAGAAAACAAACTAGAGTTAATAAAAGGTATTTGTGTCTTGAAATAATTGAGTGTTATAATATACTATATACTATTATACAAATAAATAAATATAAGTAAATATTTCTCAACATTAAATACTACTATATTAATAATAAATTAAACTAATAAAAATTAAAAACACGATCATTGGTAATAGCAACATGACCATTAACAATAATAACCTATTTTTTGGAATATTAATTTTATCAGAAAATAAAAAAAATAAAAATTATTTGTATAATTTAAGATAAATATATATTATAATTAAAAATAAATAATTACCTTACTAAAAAACTCAATGAAAATATTAGGACATTTAATGTCTAATGTGATTCCTTAAAATAAAAAAAATTATTTCCTTCCAATTTTCTATTTGATAAAATAATAAATTAAAATTATAAAGAATTTTAAACTATTATAATCATTTATATTATATTTATATATAATATATATTTTAAAAAATCATAATTATAGGTTTTATGTTTTTTATGTTATTTGATTTAATATTTTATTCTAAAAGTACCATTATCCCCAATTATAAATAACCATATCCTCTCCCCATAGAAAACCTCCCATCCAACACATTTAAATCCATAAAAAATGAAAAAATCCATTTTATCAATGCCCTTTGGATCCTTATGAATTTTATAGAGAAATCCTAATCAAACATCAGTGAATTAATATTGTTATACAAGATAATCTACAATATGTATTAAGTATGTTTCAATTAACTGTTATTTATTTTTTCATTTAATTCTAATTATTAATATATTTACACCGTATATTTCATGAAAAATCTTATAATAAAAAATTAAGTAGTATTTTAACAATATATTAAAGATATTGTCCTACTGTATGTATCATATTTCATATATAATTAAAAAAATCATTTTCTCTCTCCCACAACAATGTCCCGTAAATGGTCGATTAACCACCTATGGAACATTTCAATGTCAACACCTATAATCATTTTTAGGGATGGATATTACGAATTATATATAATATATAAAAAATTATATATATTTATCATATGATTATTTAGTTAATTATACTAATGAATAAAATAAATTTATCAAAATAGATAAATCAATTAAGAACTGAAAACTTTTATATAAAACATAATATCAAAATAAAATCCCTATAATAAAGGAAATAATGAAATAAAATCAATGGAAATAATTGATTAATAGTGGCCATTTTTAAAATATTTCACAATATGAATCATTTTCCAAAAAAAATTATGTTTATTATTCAAGAGGTAAAAAAAGTTGTAATGAAGAAAAAATTGTTGTAAGGGGAATCTAGAACCTAATTCCATTCATTAGGTTATACTTTCTTCCAAAATATAAAATTGGATACCGTGAAATTTAAATAAATATCTATATTATTTATTTCATATTCTTTTTTCTACAATTTATAACATATTTATATGAATTTTCTTAATGCATCACAAATTCCAATACATCATATTTTACAACTCTTGAAATTATTCTTTTCCACTCATGAATAATAATGTTTTCTGTAAAGTATGATATATTTTATTCTTTTTTAGAACCAAAAGTATTATTCATGGATGAATTATTTGTTAAATTATTTTGGAACCCATTATCTTCTTTGGGTTTTATTAATAACTGTGATTTTTCTATGTTTTCTATGGCATGCATGTTTTTTATCATTAATAAATTAATGTGTTGAAGTAAAATTATATAGGGATAGAATTCATTGGGGAATGTTATTTAACTAATGAAATTGTGTGAAATATGAAATAACATAATTATAGAAATATTTAAAATAATGAAATTATGATTTCAACACATATCTAATTTGGTAACATGATAGTTGATTTGTTGAAAATTTTCTGTAGTTTTTAACTACTAAGAAATGATATTTCATTTTTTGTATTTCAACATTAAATGATTTTTTTAAATGATTCCCTCAATATGATGATGGTTATTTTACTCTTATGATATGATTATTCAACCCCATATACTCTTGGTTCAATTCCATTACTTACCCCATGTTAATCCTCCCCTTTGAAGTCCTTTAGCTCACCCCTTTCATTCAAGTATATCATCAGGTGATCCCATGTATTAAGTTGAACATGAGTAGCACTAAAGTATAGAGTATAAGTAATTATCTCATGGTTCATTTTTAATAGTTAAAATTTGGGTTTGAAAAAAAGTATCCATGGATACAAAATAATTGAATCCAATGTTTTATATTTTTTATGTTGTTTATATTAAAATAGATTTTACAGTTATATATTTAAAAAGTAAATTATCTATATTATATCCATATGTGGTGAATATGTAATAGAATAATTGATTTCATTTATAGTTTCTATGGATTATGACGTTTGTAACATAGTTTTTCTCTTAATGCCTCGTTTCTTAGTAGGTGAAGGATGAGAACTAGGTTCCATCGATTTTAGCACACCCCCTTGAGGCACCAAAGTGGTAGTGTAATGGTTTATTTATTTAAATAATGAAAGGTATAAATTGATCATCTTAAGTAAATAATTATACCTCAACAAACAAAGACAATCTCACCTTAACATCCCACTAATTAGTTATCTTTTATAAAAGAGATATTAGGAGCATATGAAGAATCTATATACAGTTTTTTTTGTCTAGAATCATGGAATTCACATGAATATAATTTCTAAAAGATATAGATGATTTATGGGATGATTATATTGAGGATTCCTAGATTCCTTTAGTACTATGATTCATTTGAGCAAGGATCTTCACCATCAAACTAACTACTACACTAATCTAAAAATCATGTTCTATAGGTCATGTTGCAATAATTCATGTTTTATATTGATCATAGTTATAAAGATCACATACCACTGGTAAATTATGAATATAATATTAGTTATTATTCCTCAAATGATATTGAACCATTCATGGCCTCGTATTAGTGACCACGTAGGTCACCAATATTTTTTATTGATCAATGATAGTGAACTTTAATTAGCCCAAAATTGGTATGAGATTCTATAGAGAAGGTTACAATCATACATAAATGGATGTAGCCTTTAAACATTTCTCTAAAGACTTATGAGTACTGATTAGAGTGGCACATGGTGTCTGAGGGGGAAGAAAATGTGTCTAAAGGTCTCAATTCAATGTGGATTGTACAGATTTATCTGAGGAAGTATGTTTTCAATGAGATTAATTGGCCCTTCATAGAGAAATCATTTAGTTTATGTGGGGTTTATTTTTTACCCTATATCCATTATAAGACTCCATAAACACCACCATCCAAGAGTTATAGATGTGGATGTGAATTTATAACCCATGATGTGTTATTGGCTGGGGTCAGTCGGACATCATTGATGAACCTAATGTTGTAGATAACCTTGTATATATCAAGGATATATAAGATATGATCTTCCATTTGTGGGTGGTTTCATTGGGAAATTTATGGTGGAATCATTGGAATCTATTTATGATTACATGGGTGCGGTATATCCATATTCAAGCTTCGTACCCTCAAAATTTTTAGTATAGGTTTTTTATTTTTTGGATGAAATCATTGACGTAGTGAGAATGTATCTTCATTAGTTTTTCTATATCTGTGTTTATAAATAATTTGAATTTTTTTATCTAGGTGATAAGAGGATGTGAGAATCTGAGGTCAGATTAGCATATGTGTTGATATAAAAAAATTAAATATATAATATCACACTGAAAATGTTTACTAGAAAGTATTGAATAACTAATAAATGGGGGAATATATATGAAATCTAAGAGCATAATTGAATCATAAATGTTGTTTATATACTACAAGAGATATGGACTATTTCATCATCAAGTATTTCATAAAAGTGATGTAGTGGGAGAATTATAAATTTAAAAAATATATATATTTATTTATTAACTATTATATCAGCATCATATTGACACCTCTATATAATAACATTTACCAAAAATCACTAGGATTATGCATATATCCCAAGGTTTTATTATAATAACTATTGAACGAGTATTAAAGAATGAACAATATTGGATCAATAATTGGTTATCGATGCACTAAAATAGCCCATCGATCTCACCAAAAATAATGATATTAAATTTTTAACAACTAATAATTGATCCAAACAATAGTTTTCATGTTTTATTAGGTATGTTATCCCATTTTTTATTATCCCTTTTTGATCGTAAATAAATTTTTCTACAAACATGATTTGAAGGATAATGGATAATTTATGGTTGATGAATTTTTTTCATAGTAATATAAAATTCATATCATTAAATAAATTTCCATTCATTTAACAATAAAATTGAAATAGACTACTTCCAATCCAATTATTGTTGGTGGTTTATTCCTTATCATTTTATATTATTCATTTATTACCATGTTATTTTGGTGTTCATCAATGACATTACATTTGGTATGTGTTTTGATAAATACCCTATAATAAACCATTACACAACCATTATTTTGAACAATGGATAGATATCATGGATCTAGGTCTTAGATTACTGGTATATTTGTTTTGTAGAGCATAGATGGATTATTGGGAATAATTCATGACTTTTAATTGATGATTGGGAATAAGGCATATGGTGTGATGTGACGAGAGTATATATCTATACAAATCAGATAACTAAAATCAATTATTTAGTGATGGAAATGACCAAATGAATATAGATTTATAATTAATGGTTATTTTTTGTGAAAATATAGAAGGTTATATGGCTCAAATGATGCATGTGCGATAGTTTTAAATTTCAAGATAAATTTCTTATACATAATGTGTAGTCCACTGGAAAAAGATTAATGCACACACACTTCATTGAAACTAGTGATTCCTTATAGATATATGTATCACACAACATTTGATTGTTGGAACAAGTTGTGCTACCTGTTGTTGGAAGCTCAGTTTGTAAACTAGAGTCACATTGGAACAAACAGAGACAGGAACACATGTATGAATAGAGTAAATTAGAAAGACCACAAACTAGTATACTACTAGGGACATTGGCATGACCATAGTACACAGGCATGGCATGAAATTCATATACGTGAAAAAATATACATTTAAATGGGTCATCTTCACACCAATTGGTAGCTCGATCTCTATACACAATGTATACCAAGAGAACATTATGTGAATTTTGAGTAGTACATGTTGCATGAAACAGTTAGACTTAAGAAGTCCTCAAGTTGGAAAGAGGTGTTGTGTATTAACATGTCACACAGTGTAGTTTTTCTTGGATATCTTAAGTCCCTTTTTCTATTTAGAATGGGCTTGTTTTATTTGGTTGGGTCCCCTATATTCATTCCCCATGATGGTAGAGTGAGGCATGTTATCTTAATCATATTATTTAATACCCTTTGTTGTATTAGTATCAAATTGAGTTATAGGATTCCCTTGTAAGGCCAAAGGATGGATCCTCTTTCATATATTATACCCTACTTGGTTTTTGTGGAATATGTGGGACCAACATACATGGGATTTGATCCCCTACATTGTGGGTTAATCTAACTTGTATTTTTTGTTTCCTCCATGTCCATGGGTGTGATTCCATTTATATGTATCATTTTCCCCAGACATCAAGTGCTTACATATTTATATCATCGCCTGATTACTATTACCACTCATATGAGATTCACCAATGTTTTCTAACATATGGAGTGAGATCTTCTAGATGAATGTAATCTTGTAATCTCAAAAAATTTCTTGGGTTGGTTTTTTATTTTTGACCATACCCAAAGTCTTAGTTCCTATATTGACAATATCTATATGTTTTTATCACATATTTGATTTTCTAACTGATAGAGCTATCTATTGATCTGACTTCGCTGCAAGTGCTTTATGTATTGTTTTTTAGGGGTAACATACTAGTTATCTTTATACTAAACCATTTAGGGCCTCTTCCCAGATATTCCTTGTCATTTTTAAATGATTTTCTTGTGATGGGGTCCTAGGTGTATAATGGACCAATAGAGTATAACTCAGAAAGGGATACTGATGTTTATAAAAAGTTTTCATTTGATTTTAGTAACATATTTATTGTATATTAGACATCAAATATGGTTTTTGTGTGATGTTATTTGGACCACTATTTATTTTTATATTGTTATAGTAGATTGATTTTGGCGTTTTATCGTCTGAATTTATTAGTATATATTGTATTTACCATTCTAAACTATATAGGTGTTTGGAGATATGTACTTTTATATAGGTACTTTATGATAAGGTCTACATTGTGTGTGCAGACATGGGATTACACACAGGGCTTACACCCTGCTAGGTATGACCATCATAGATAGGTAATGACATCATAAGTTTCTATCAACTATTTATATGATCAAATCCATTGGTTTTTTATCATATTAGCAGGTTATATATGTTATTAGATATATTTAGAACCATTATTTACTATTTTTTATACTAAAGTATATATCCTATAGTAAAGAAACCCTATAGTAACAAGATAGAGATGATATATAACAGTCAAGAGTTGGGGGATCATAATCATTGATATATTCTCTCATGATGTCCTCACATTTTTATCTCATGTAAATGAGACCAATAGGGATGACCAAACCAATAGTAAGAGAACATTTTTAGGTATAATTTTTTTTCATATATGTGAACATGTATTTTAGTCTTATGAATTAATTTCATTATCAAATTTTTCAATTTTATTTTTTAAATTGATGAAATAAAAAACAAAGGAATTTATGTTCTTGAGTAGTATCATTCATTTTGTGAGTCTTTGGTACTTTGGAATTGGATGAATGATTAATCCATTATTTTCAACTTCCATTTCAAACGATATATATTGGTCCCATTTGACTATGTTTATAGTACCTATCCAAAATCTCTAGGAATGGTAGACATAATAATGTTAGTTCAGTAAGGTCAAGACATAATAAAGGAAGAATGTATTATGGTGTGATGTATTTATCATGATTTATGAGATATTAAGAGATAAATAGATTATATTACATTGTTTATATTCATATTATGATTTTATTATATGGATAAACCTTATCTAGAAGTGTCCATAGTGGTTTCTTAGGTACCAATCATGGACTTTGATCAGTATACACTACTATCAAGATAAGGGTTTAGTGGGTTACACACACAGGGTGTAATAAGTAGCATGACCAATTCTAATGAAGTAATTTTTATAAAATGGTGGGACTCACATCATGGTATGAGTTTTATTCAACTAATTAACATAATGAACTAAATAAATAATATATTATTTTGGTTTAGGTAAATATAGCTTGAATTATTTTCTCAATGCATTAAAAAGTGGTTGCGTTTACATGTGGAATATATATATTAGTTTTTATTAAATTATTATTAAATATTTTACAAAAGAAAGAGTTTAGTTAATGAGTCAAATTTTAGGACATAATTTATCTTCATTAATACATGTAACTAATTTTTTTCACATTTTATTATTTTTTTAAGAATCATTATTATGAATTATGGGATTATTTAGTACATCAATTTAGATTGGGGGACACATTCAATATTTTCTACATTTAACCAAAATATATGAGTTTAATTGATTAAACTATTCAAGGGATTTGTCTCTACATGAATTAGGTAGAATCTTCCTCTTCCCTCATTGATCCATGTGAGAGAGGATGTTTTTCTAAGATAATTGGACCACAAAATTTTCCCTAGATCAAATATATTTTGCACCAATGATGGTTAGTGCAGAGAAATGATCTTCAATTATCCACACAATCACAAAAAAATCAAGAAATGTAGTACATGTATTTGTTTAGTGTATGTAGAGAATCTATAGGGCATCTAATTGAATCTCTTCAATCACCTAGTACCGACTATGAGTGAAACATACATATTATGAGAACAAAATGTAGTAACCATTTAATTTTTATTAATATGATTAATTCAAATCACATGATATCATCCGCATTAGTTTCAAGTTTAAACTCATCAAAAATGTAGTTCTGATATCAATAATGATGAAAAGGTTTTCAAACAATAAAATTCTCTACATCGACTACACATTCGGTACTAAGAAGTGATGGTGATGTTAGATTTTGTGATTTATAGAGATTAATGGCATATCAGTTTTTAAATTTTTCTATTAGTTTATTAAATGGAGCACTAATTTAATTCGTATTTCTCCATGTTTATTGATTATTGAAGACCCTGTAGAGCTAGGTAAATTCTAAAGTAAATTTATATCTTTATGAATATTATTCTTGACTAGCTCACTATATTTTCCTCAATTGATACTATTATTTTAATTTTCATTGTGTTTGGTTAGAATTCAAGAGTGAATTTTTTGTTAAGGATAAGAAAACTTCTTGGTGGAAATCCCTTAAGTAAAATGAATTAAATAATGATAATAAACATGAAATTTGATATTTTGTGAGGGATGAAATGTCTAATGTAATTTAAATGAATGGATTCTATTTTTTGATAGTTAGAGTTTATTTCTTAATACATCATGAAGTAATTCAATTTTTTATGAAACTCCACACCTTCAATATAATGAATAAAAAATTATATACATAGATATCATTAATAAATAGAAAAATATTTATTACTTAACATAAATATCCAAAAATAATTAATTAATTATAATTCCTTTAGAAACATGGATATATGAAAAAATATTTTATTTGGGAACATCATCATCTCCCATATATTTATTCATTAATTTAACCCTTCATAGACAAATAATTCATCAAAACAATCCTTATACCATTGTAAATAAAACATAATAAAGGTTATGATCTGATTCCCATTAAGGGAAAATAAGGGATATATTAATAATCACAATAACATATCATGAGAATAAGTGTATGAAAACATTAATATTATATTTTAAAACCATACACTTCATATCAACGATCATAACCATGAATCATTTCATAATTCATGGATGTGCATAAGACATGAATAATAATAAAATCAATGAACACAATCCATTTGAGCATAACATAATCATTATACATGGATGTCTGTTATACACATAAGAAAAGGAAATATTTTTCCACGTATTAGAGGTTCATTTCCAAGTCTTTCTAAATGAACTAGATTCTATCCCCAAACCATCATTATTGTCATGGTTTACACCATGGACTATTATAGAGGAAAATATCTCTTACTGAAGTTGGTTCACTACCCATATCATTGATGTTTATATCATGCAATACGAATATTTACCCAATTTACAAAAGGGTGATATAGTTAGTACAAATCATAGAATTAAAATCATAACCAATTATTCCAAAAGATCATAAAAAAAATATCCAAATCAAAACCCATGAAAATAAATGATCATTATAAAATTTTCATCCCAACAAAAAATGTGGAAATGAAACTAGTTTCAAAAACATTACATCATTTTATCATATCGCAACCCATGTAAAAAAGAAAGGGGTTCATATAAATATGTTCATCATAAATAAAAATTTTCCACATAAATAATAAAGATAGAATCATGGTATATTATCCCAATTATATTTTTTGTAAGATCAAATAATTTGATCTTATATGGAAAATAATTTTGAATAATAACATAAAAAGTTTCATCTGAAAAATTTCTATTCAACTTTGGAATAATTATTTAAAATATATGAATTTCTCAAATATTAATGAAATTATTTTCAATTAAAATAACCATAGAATTATGTAGTGGATTCTTTATATATTTTATTTTTCATGTATACAGGAAATACTATTCATATCATTCATGTTAAAATAAATTTTACCATCATAATTTTTTTAAATACCAAATTGAATTACCTAGAAAATGAATAGAAGATTTCTTTTATAAAATTAAAAAATCTAAAATATGGCTGTAATGTCTATAAAATATGATTTTAGAATATATAAACATTCTTTAATACATTTTTAGAAAACAATAACATGAAAGAATATAGAATTTTGACAGAAGATATAAATAACCGCTATTATTCTTAAAATTAATTTTTTCATATGTATGATCTCTAAAGAGGTAAAAATAAAATGAAAAAAATATTATACATAAATTACCAGAATACAGAATCATTATTTTCTTTATATATAGATTATAATAACTCGTCATCAGAAAAAAATAAAATTAACATTAATATATAATGATATTATAACATAAAACTATTATTACTTTGCTAACTTTTCAATAATAATCCCCATTAAAGAAATAATGATATATGGATTTTTATATCCGAAATTTTTCATGGGAAGGATTGGAAAATTCATTTATAATAAATATATTTTTTTTATAAATTTATTCAAAAATTATTATAAAATATATCAAAACTTATTTTTTTTATATTCTATTATAATATTTTAATAAAAAATTCGTTTTTAAGATCTCTATTTCATATAATATGTACATTTACTTTCATGTATGTTTTAATCTAGTAGTTTATTTTCTTTTACATTGATCAGGGTTCCAAAATATCAATAATGATATTTAAGAAAAAAATATCATATTTACTCATTATACACAAAGTTATATTCATCTATAAGTGTTATAAATTAGAAAATGAATTACACCATACATGGAGATGAATTTTTGTATTTATTTATGAACAATGCATCCATTTTCGTGATGGATTAAATGAAATAATGGTAAAAAGTGACTCACTTTTATAGAATAATTATTAAAACTTTTATATCATTTATATTTATTAAATATATCCCAATTACAATCCATTTCTAAATAAAATGAATAATATATATTATCTCTTCATGGAGTTGGTTTACCACCCATACTGAAATGTGTTGTTATAATTTGTCCACAAATTTGAAGGTAAGAATATAGATTTGATATAATAATTTTAAAATAAAAAAATGTTTTAAATATAATTTAAATATTGTAAATTACTCATTATATCCATCTATGAAAGGTGGTGATGTAAAACAACTTGTATTGGTTATTAAAGAGGTAGACTGTCATACAAGGGATCGACGACATCATTTCCAATTTCATTGAAGTGCATATCGACAAAGGAAGTACCATAAACATAATTAAATTCAAGTATATTTTTTAAAATGGAATAATTTATTTATACTTATTAATATATTAATGGACTTTGTTAGAGATTGAGCACAAATAAATATCTTAGTAAAGATAATTACATTCATTTCGAAAAAATCTCATTTGGATATCTTATAAACGACCACAGGGTTTGTATTTTTGGAAGACTAGAAGAACTAGAAAAGGGTTTAGAGATATGAGAGATATATTCATAGTTTTTAGTCGTTCCAAATGGTATATTAGTTTTAAATTTTTTAGGGGAATATGACCCATTTGATAATTAAGTATGAGTGGAATATTTGTACATAAACAAAACTACTTGATAATGAGATGTCAATATCAGTACATATCCACAAATGTTTTTATAATAATTTTATAGAAGTAGGAAATGTATTATCCACACCTCCACCAAAACCACATGCTTCAGATATTTTTATTACCTTTGAATATATGTTTACTCACTTTACCATTGTAGTTCTCATCATATTAAATTTTCCCTTTAACTTTACCAAGGTAATGTGTCCATAAAAATCATAAAATGAATCTTATTAGATATCTATATCCCATGTATTAAAAATAAAATTCAAATTTATTAAATAAAAATATTATTTTTATAGAAAATAAATTTTAACAAAAACACATGTAATGAACAAAGCATCATATTATCCTTAATCATAGTAATTAATTTTTTATTATTTTTATATTAATTTAGACCACAAATTAAATTTAAAATATTACAAAAAATTAATTTATAGGGTTATAAATATATAATCATTTTACTACATTCAATTCAAATGATTTAAATAGTTTAATATTAAATTAAACCCCCAGATGTGATGAAAATTATGTTTTCAAATAAAAATTTTCATACATATGAAAATTATAGATATCAATTTTAAACATCAAATTTATTTTAATGACATAAATTTAATTAATAATATTATAATATAACTAATATTACATTTAAACCATTTTAAACCAAGTTATTAATTTTAAATTCTATAAATGAAATAAAAGTTTATTCGAATTTTTTTTTTTAAAATATTCCTATGATAATTTATCATTACCAAAAATATAATACGTTCACTGCAATATAATCATTACATGTTGAAACCAAATAATTATTTTATTTTTTGTAATTAATTTCCAAAATCATAAAAAATAAATAAATTTTAAAACATGTGTGTGGAAATTATGAATTTGTTTTTCAGAAAAACAAAATATGTGTATTATGATTAAATATATATATAGTCTTATCTCATACTAATAAAATATTTTATATAATATTAGGAAATTTATTAAATATATAATATATTAATTTAATAAATATAATTCTCTAATAGAGACACTTTTACATTATGAAAATAATAACACATTTCATGCATAAAATGTTTTTTTGAGAAAAAATTTCATTTACTCTGAAAGTATTTTTAATATTTAATTATAAATTATTGATAGAAAAAGAATTTATTTTATACCATTTTACACTATATAATAATCATTATTTACTTAGTCAATTTCATACCCACCAATCCAAAAACTATGTGATAATTATCTTCATATATAATAATATTTTAATAGTACGCCGCAGTATGTTTGAACTTATTTTTACTTATACAGAAATCTATCGAAATATTATTTTTTTTGTAAAATAATATTCTATATAATAATAAGGTGTTTCATTTTAACCCCCTTTAAAAAAATCCATCATTTAAATTTGGAATTGATTTTAGTAAAAAAAATTTGTACATATTAAAATAAATTTCATTAAAACCCACATCATATAGTGGTTAAAAAAATTCCTCCTTAATAATGGTGATATGGAATAATAGATAACTATGTTTTAAAATAAGAGAACATTAATTGGATATGAAAATATAGAGATGGTTGAAAATTATTTTCAAACATTTGTTTGTCACATGATATTGAATGATAAGGAGAATGCTAAAATCCCCAAAATAGTAAACCTATGAGGTAAGAAAAACACCATCAATTATTTGGAAATAAGGGTAATAAGAAAAAAAAATGTATGACCCTTTTCATAAAGTTATTTATTTTTTAAGAAATAATACCATTATGTATCCTCATTCCATTTAATAATAACAATTTAATTATGTGGTTCTTCTACGATCAATTTGTACATCATCTTTGACCCTTTTAAATAGAGATACATTATTTTATTCTTGATACACTAAAAGTAAAATATAATGTATCATAAGATCCATATAACAATGACATTTAATTTCATATAATTTTAATTATCATAAAAAAAACAAAATCTATGTAATGTGGAATAATATTTATATGAAACAATAAATTAATCTATAAACATAACCCAATGATCAATAAAAATCATTCCAGGAATGGTTGACTATAAGGAACATCAAAAAATTAAAAATTTATTTATAATCTCAATAAATTTTGAAAATAAAAATAACATTAATCACACAATTATATTATTGATTCATTCAATTTCTAAATAAAAATTTTGGGAATACCTATTTTATATATTTTCATGAATCATGGTATTAAAAACAATTACCACAAGAGCATAAAAAACTCAAATGCTTCTTAATTCCATCGCTAATCCACATATTATGGACTAATTTCCATAATTTCAAAAACACTGTAAGATGCTTATATGATAACATAAACCAAATTTTCCTCAAATCATTGATCATTTCAGAGGTCAAAATTACTATAAGATTTAATTTATCCATTTCAATGAATTATTTATTCTATATAAACACTAATTTCACAGCATGAAGAACATATTAAGGTTTATCCTTCCCTTGATCATGTTTTATGCATAAAATTTATAATTTCACACAAATTATATTTTATTTCATCAATAAAATTAAACAAATTCTTTAAAATTAATTATATAAAATTTATACAGAACAATCCATATGTTTATAAGGATATATATAACATAATTTTTGTGTTCCAACACATAAACTCATATATAATTCAACTTCATTAAAAACAATTAATTGGGATTAATCATATTATTCATTAATAACTCATTAAATTAATATGTCATTTTTCTTATACTTATAATATAAATATTATCAATTACATATAAAACCTTGTAAATTATTTTGATTATGCTTTCACCCATGAAAGATGATTCCTATAATGCCCATACTTTCCATATTTTAAATATTCAACTATTGATGATATCATCTAGAAACCATTATTCACATTCATTATGTCTACTGGAATTTTCTTTTGTCTGTGAAAATTACTTACTTTGTTCCATTATTTTTATACATAATACATGTTATTGTTCCTTTGATGCATTCTTGTTAGTTATACTTCCCAAATTATCTTCTTATAAGAAACTAAATCACCTTTCATTCATGGTCTCCACCACCTGATATATTAGTAAATATAATCTGTCTCTTCTTTTGTGAGTCCAAGATATGGTTAATGTTCATGTTGTTAATGATATATCATGATAAATAATTATAAATCATTATGAATCCATTACATAACTCGTCACTCCATTAAGATTATGATTATAAAATTGTTTATCCCATTCAATTTTAGCAGATTTTCTTTTTTCCCACAACTATCTTATCCCCCATGTATACTATGGAAAACAATATTAATATTTAAAAACAATATAATCATGACATTTTTTAATTGGATTTATTAATAATAAATAATTATTTTCGGTCCTTGATACTATATATTTATCAGAGGTTATTCCTGGTCAAAATTTATTTAAATCATATTTGATAGTTTCTAAAGAATTTTTTAATTTCTAAAAAATATCTTGGAGGTGTGAAAAGTGGACTCTTTTAATGCACCAACTAATTATCATGTCAAGGAAAATGATTCATTTTCATTGTTATTCCCCATATATAAAATTGTTCCTGATCCATGTCAACTTGTTTTATCCAAACATGTATTTAAATTCTTCGATACCAATCACTATATCATTCATCAAAATTCTAGGTTATTTTTTGACACGTTGACTTATTTATAGACTAATCCATAGAGATATACTTAAGGATCCCCTAAAGGTTTTCTTATCTTACATTTCAATGGTTAACTAAATATTTATTTGATACAAACTATAGAAAACCAAACATTTCATACATAGTTATTATATCTAAATAGATTAATATTCATTACATAACATAAGATCCATGCTAGAAACATATAGTTCTAGAGCCATTGGAAACTATGATACAATGATACTATTTACAAGGTCAACATTAGCATATTAAAAATAATTTATTTTAACTATTAATATTCAATGAAAATTTATACGTAAAGTAATTCCTCATACCTTGGGGATGGGAAAAATATGAAATTGTGAGATCTGATGCTCACTATTGGTAAATAAGTGTGATATTGATGTTCACATAATCTTAAAATTAAAATAATGTTATCCGAACATGAGAATAATATTTTGAATATATATGAATCTTTTTAAAATTATAACCATCAGTATTGACAAAGTGGTTAGAATTTCATAATATATGAATCATAAACAAGTAAAAATGCATGATTCGTTAGTGCATAAAATAAGAAAAATGAATTAATTTTTGGAATTCACAAAAGAAAAAAAATTCCTATTAGTCAAGTTTAAATTCTAATTCTATTATAGTTGAATGAGTTAACTTCCATAATTATCCCATTTTTAATGGTTTAGTCCTAAGATGATCATAGTAGAAAATGTCATTTAGTGATCTAGGTTTACTCCCCATTTCATTCCTATTTATCTCATTAGTTATCAATCACTACATAATAAATTTGAAATAGATATAGTTCTCACCCATCAAATAATGAAAATAATAAATACATGTTCCAAAATAACATATAAAAGTAATCATATCAAATACCATGAAAATAAATGGGTTTCACTAAAAAATTATTTATTTCATGAATTGAGATAAGGAAATTATTTTCATAAATATTTAAACATTTCATACTTTCATTAGACAAGGAAAATGGAAAGTGTTTCATAATAATCTTACCATAATATTCTAATACATCTATATAAGGACTAAATATGTTGTCATTGGATCATATACCTACTAAAAAATATAAAATGATGCCAACATAGAAGTAAAAATACTTCGTAATATCTCATAGAATATTTCATGAGTAAAATATATTTTCCACATTTAAATAAAATATTTTTAACCTAAAAATTTAAAAAATGTTAATGGAAAATTTTATATGTAAATAACTTTGGAATAATATAATGGATTATTTAAATAATTTAGTGGTGATAAAAGAAGGAAATATCCATTATTATATACATGTTAAAATTATGATTCCTTTCACATTTTTAGTAAAAAAATAAAGATCATTATTTTGAAGAGGACAAGAAGAATAATTTTCAATGAATTTTTAAAAGTGACTCCCCAGTAAAAAAAACCTTAATCAATCATTAAAAAATCTTATAAACATTCTTTAAAACATTCTTCAAAAACATTATCATGGGAGAAAATGGATTTTTGACCGATGAGGGAAACCAGTTCTCTTTTTATTTGAAGAGTATTATTATTTATTTAATCATTAAATAGATGAAAGTGATAGAAACATTTATTATCTATAAATAACCATAGAATAATTAAAATTAAGAGTTTATTGAAAGGAATAAAACAATATTTCATCATGGGAAATATAATCCTAAAAATTCCCGATAATTAATGGGATTGTAACATTAAACCATCAAGACATTGGAAACAGTTCAATTGTAAGACCCATTCATGAATTAGAAACATATTGGATTTATATCCACTAAATTTCATATTAATTATTTTTAAATTATTTCATTTAAATTACATAAATAAAATAATTTAAACTAGTGCGGAATATGGAATGTGTCGTAAAGAAATAAAAGTGAGATAAAATCCATAACATTAATTGAAAACATTAGAATCATTAGCCTCATGAAAGGATAACATTATATTTAACATTTAATATAATTAGAATAAATAAACTAATGATATAAAATTTTAAAGGGACTATATATACCCTTCATTAATGAATATAGGTTAATAACATAATGTATATCTCAATGAAAACAATTCGGGGGGGAAATCCCTCACCAAACATCTTGATACTCATCATACATATTCAAACCTATATAATAATAAATATATGATTGTTATACCGGAATTATAGATCCATAATAATATATAGCATTACAAATATGATTTATCATACCCTTTTATCACTCATTCAATAAAATTTCATTCTTAAAATCATGGTTTTGGGTAATAGCTACTTTGTTTATCATGTATCTCGTCAATTGATAGTTTTCATCCTTATACATTGATAATAGTTACATAATATTAATAATTACTATAATTATATAAATATCATATATACTTACTATATAAATTTTATGTGTCATCCATAAAATTTAGAAGGAGGAAAATAAATTACAACTTTCATGGATACGGATGAACATGCCTATGCCTAACTATTGTTTCCTTTTTTTAAATGAATGGACCAAAGGAAAGGTAAATATTAAAGATAATTTATCAAATTATTTTTATAAAATATATACCTTATTTATTCATCTAATATAAAATTTTTACCTCCCTTTTAAAAATTAAATGAATAATGTAACACATAACTTCATAGAGGCGACAGTCCACATATATGTGTGAGCGCTGTTATCATTGTTCAACAGACTAGAAGGTAAGTAGATATAATTTATATTATAATTACAAATAAAATTAAAGTAATAAATATAATGTAAATTAGTTAAATTCATAACTATATACATCAATTAGAGGTAGTGATTGAAAAGTATTTAAATTGTTTCTCAAGGTGATAGTCCATCACACACACAATAAGTAGTCTCATTTTCAATTTCATAGATGATAATATGGGTGTATTTTATTAAATTAATATAATAAAAACTCAATATATGTTATATATATGTGTTATAATAATGGAATTAATAATACTGTAATAAAGGTGGAATGAGAAGGAATGAAATTATAGAGTATTATGAAGAGAATTAACTTTTCTTAGAGAAAACATCTTTGCATCTCTTATTAAGGAAACTATTTTTTCTTTTTTTGAAGAAAAGACACCACATAACACTGAAAAGGATGTTTTAGAGAGGATTTTTCATGTTTTGGTCGAGAAAAATGTCTTATTAGAGGTAAATAATTGAAGTGATGGGGTTTTATTTTACAATAAATGTAAAGTGAAACTTCTATATATTCAAATAAATATTCAATATTGGGAAGTCACTCTCTATAGATATGGAACAAATATAAATAATGATGTTTTTGGAATATATGGCTGATAAAAAATATCCATAAATTAAAAAAAACTCAAACATTTTATTCACTTTTCCTTAATGTATAATCACTTTTACCAATATAGTTTTTTACAATAGTAACTAGTATATTTTTATTTATGAAGGTTAATAATCCACTATGATGAGAATTTAAATTATCCTGATTAAATGAATTGGAACAATATATTAGAAATTAGAAATCAAATTTATTAATTAATAATTCTTGGTTTGTAGAAAATTAATATTAACACAAAAACATGTTATGAATAAAACCCATCTTTAACATTAACTATGATAATATATATTTAATTTTTTTATTTATATTTTGACTAAAATATAAATTTAAATTACTACGTAATTATATTAATTACTATTAAAAATATGGACTCCAACTTACCAATTAAAATTTCGAATAGTGAGTGAATTTAATTTAAAATTAAACATGCAAACACGATAAACAATTCTGTTACTAAAGAGATGATTTAATAAGTATAGATAATTATTATATAAATGATAAAGTTAATTTTAATTTAACTAAATAATTTTTATTATTAATAATATAATTTTTATTATTTAAATTTTAAACCAATATATTGAAATGTGTAACATCTTAAATTCATTAAAGAAAAAGGTAGTTTTTAATAAAAATCATTATTCTCATTATTCAGAATGAAATAATATTATTTTCAGATAATTATAAAATATTTACTACAATATAGTTCATATATGATGATTAAAATTTTTATTTTCGTTTTCTAAAATAATTTTCCATTATTTTTTGAAAATTATTTTTAAAATAAGTTCTCAAAATGCGATGAAACAGTTATTGAAAAAATATAACTTTTAAGCATAAAACAAAATTTATATTTATATATATCCTTAAAAAATATTACATGAATGATTAATCATTTTACTTAATTTATATTATACAATTTTTATTAAAATTAATCATTAATTGGGATTAATTTAATACATAAATTCAAAAAATACTTGTGTCGCATCAAAACAATTTTTTATAAAATCATATATTTTACTTTGAAATTATTATTATTATTTATTTCTACTTGATTGATATATAATGAAATTATTTTATACATTTTTACACTATATGTGTTTTTTAATTTAAATATTTATATTCAAAACCTCTAAGCCAATGGTTACGTGATAACTAACTTAGTGAAAAATAATATTTTAATTATATATTATGGTTCATTCAGACATTATGTTTCATGTAACTAATGCTATCATAAAAATAATTTATTTTATAAACTAATATTTTATAGTATAATGGAAATTTATATTCATAATTATATAATTATATAATTACATAAACAAGGTTATAGGAATGAATATTTTAAATATTGAAATAGAAGAGTTGTTAGGGTTTTTTTATCCATGATGATTTTCAATAAATTATATAAAATTGTTTTGATAAGACTGAACAAGGTAAGGTTTGTTTATTATAGTTGTAAATGGGTGATTGTGTATGTTGATTTTTTTAATTTAAATATTTAAAATTATTTAATTTAAATATGGAATATGGAATGTTGATGGATGTGAATTCTATAATGGTGTTAGTAAACTTGAAAAATTAAATACAAATTGATATAATGAGTATGGGTTAGTTGATGAAATGAAAATTGGATGAAAAATTAATTAATGAAATGGTTAATGTGTTTTTAAAAATGAACGTGAAATTTTAGGAAGGTAAATTTTATACTAAATGGTCATGGATAGAAAAAATGTTATTAACAAATAATGGATGGATTGAACTGGGAATTGGGGTTATTATTATGCTCTATTTCTAACAAAAAAAAATTATCTCAGATATCAATCATCTATAATGATGAATTCTAAAAGAAAAAATTCCCTTATTGGATTAACATGGAGGGGTTGAAACAATGTAGTCTAACCGTTTATATATTATAAAAATTCAATGATTTACTTTACGTGAGCATAGTCAAAGGATTAAACATCGATATTTTCACATGGAAATCCTGATTGAAGCATTGTAGAATATGAAAAAGTCATGCATGCATTATTTTAATGAATTATATATTATATATTTTCATTGAGGTTTTTCAGTAAAGGGGATACATGAGAGACTTTAAGGATAATATATAATATTTATTATCTAGATTTTTTTGGGTGTATACACATTGTACTGAAGAAGAGAGATGGATATAGGATGGGGGTGGAGACTATTTCTATCATCTAGATTCAACGTTATTTAGTATATTTGATACATTTTTTGGAATTTCATGTTGCCATATAAATGTTTTATATTTATATTTATTTCTTCTCAACTGATTTATATCTTTCAGATATCAGAATTATATTTATTCGATGGATTCAAGTTTAGTGTGGAATCATAGATGAATATGTATTCTATCATCTATTGAATTTATTATACAGTATCATTTCTTTGTAATTTTTCCTCAATAAGTTATGAATGATTATTTAAATGTCTTCACTCTAAACAATGAAACAAAAATTTGTTTTCTAGGATTAGTTAAATATTTTATAATGGCAAAACCTTTGTCATTTAGATTAATAGATAGGTTCAAAATCATAATATTCCATTTCCCTATAAGATAGTTATGATAAGAATATAACAATCCCTTATATATGATTTATATTTCATTTTTAGCTAAAAATTTCTCAAAGTATTACAATTGGAAGAGGGTATGGTTTTAGTGAATATGATAGACATAACATATTATGGATTTTTGAGGATAGATAGAGATGATAGTCTATAGTAAAATGATCATGATTTAACATTTATGGGTATTAAGAAAAAAGAAATAAAAAATGATTAATGTTAGAGGATATATAATAATTTTATAGGGATATATGGATGTCATTATCCAAAGACATGTCTTCTAACACCTTATAATTAAAAACTAGTATGGATGTTATGAATTCTCTCGCTGACATATACAAGATTCACACCACAATGAATAAGGTGTTCATTTTTTTGATGTTGATTGATATGAGGATGTGATATTTAAAATAATGATGAAATCGCATTAATGTATTCAATATAATAAGTATTTAAATATTGATTCAAAAAGAGACATGTTGTATCCTGTAGTGGAAGTTGTTTTTACTTTCAAGACTCTATAAATCATGGGGTGTGATGGTGACCATTTTTGGTAACATATATTTAAAGTCTAGCATAATATTTAAAGTATTTTTTAATATTACATGTATTTAATAATTTTATTAGAATTATATCCAAAATAGAAAAAACATTCTTTAGATCTGAAGAGGAGGATGACTTACAGATTACAGAAGTCAGAGGAATAGTAAAGGATGTAGAATTTATAGTAATACGGTTCTCCCATGTGACATATTTCTAGAATGAATGGTCTCCAAAATAGATAATTTATTGAATATATAGATAAAATTAGACGATTAGATTCAATATTAAATTATGTGAATCCAGTATCTGGATATATGAGAGGTCTTTTATTAAGGGTACACAACCCACAAGAGTAAAGGATTATAAACTCCGCAGCTCAATGTAACTAAACATCCATTAAAAATAGAAACTATAGTTTTGATAAAATTAGTAATATATATTTCATTTATGATGAGGAAGTTTATATTTTAGGAATTGTTAATGTTTTTATCAATAAAAATAATATAGATTTACTTTATTTGAAATTAGTATGACACAAACCAATGTTATAGATAATATTTATTTCTATTTCAGTGTTAGATAATGTGGTATATTGGGAAATATTCACAGATAGATTATCAAATGTAACATGTGGTTCAGTATATTTGTCTAAGGAGGTAAAAATGGAATTTTTTACAACACATGGGTATTTAAAATAAAATTTTTTTCATGGTAAATAACTTAATAAAATAATAAAATAAACATCGAGTTACCCTATACTAAAAGGGGATTATATTAGTTCAATGTAAACGGATATTGTGTCTATTATAAATTTAATATGTAAAAATAATAGAGTAACTCAATTGATGAAAACATAAGGTTTCAATGTAAATTATAAGAAGGAAATTGATGGACTAAATGTAAGTGTTGTTTCAAACTACTGTATAGAGGATCTATCCTAGCCATTATCTTGCATTGTCAATTTAGATACCAAAGCTTGACATACATGGACATAACATTTCTTTTGCAGAATACATAGTACAGGACACGAACAGATGCCAAAAGACCAGATTGGATTAGTGTATTTGGAAACTCAGAACATAATCTTCTAATCATGGTGAAGGATCTTTAATATCTCCTATAAAGATCTTCCCCTTTTGTTTGCCTACCTAAACCCTTTCACCATATCCAAGTTAAAAGAAAACATAAATAGGGAGAGCTCAAATTATCAATAAGGGTAGACATAGAGAACATAAAACAATCCATAATCATTTGAATGTAAAAACATGAACATAAAGTCTAAACATCAAAATCATGAGTCATGAAATAAATCATTGTAGTACGTAAGGAATAAATCATAAAGGAACATTAATCATTATAGAATAACATTGGAATAAAACATGTAATTGTGGAAAACTAATATGAACAAAATATGAGTTCTATAGTATCCAAGGCATTGCTTCCAAGACCATCATATTGGACATAGTCCATTACTGAACTGAGTTTACTTTTCATTCCAGCCATGTATTATTAAAAAAGATTTACTTGTCATTCTAGCCCTACGTTACTGAACATTATTTACATAATTTTCTATTCATATGAATCTCTTGAAATATAAATATTTACCCACAGAATTGGAGGGAGATATTGTTCCCACCGATCTCATAATGAAATCATTCTTAAATGTGCCACAAAAACATATATCATTCAACATATCATAACCCCTGAAATGAAATTGTATTCTTAAACATCATTCATTATAACATAATCCATATAAGATAAATAGACATCATAAAAATTAATTCCATCATAAACACAATCAAATAAAAGTAATAAAATTGATATAAACATAACCTTATGTCATCTTAGATGAAAAATAATTTTTATAAAACACATGAAATTAATTATTAAGGAAAATATACTGTCTTCTTCAAAAGCATTTTCATTTCTCAAAAAAGTCATGAAATTTTAAAAGAAATGAATTTAATTGAAAATAAACTTGAAAACATGTAGAGTTAGATTCATGGAAATAAGTCTTTATGAATATGTAAAAACTCATTCATCTTGTATAAGGTAAAAAACATTCTCCTCATACTTTTTCCAGAAAAGTCAAAAGTTCTGCGTATGGTAAACAAAAGAAAGATTCCTTCTATACCACATATTAAAAGTAAAAAGGGGGTAAAATTGAATTTAAATATAAATAGAAGAATATAAAACATTTTATAAAAACATTTTTAGAAAACATGGACATGGATAATAAATATATCCCTAGTAAAACGTTACGAATAAAAAATCTCGAAGGAAAACAACATTAGAAAAGGTATCCCTTACCATATGTTAGATTTGTTTCATATGTGTCTCAAACACCTATATAGTGGGATTAAATATATTATTAAATAGTAATAAAACCATAATAAGATTTATTATATTATATATGATTCACTTACGTCTTTATATTATTGGTAAATGTTTCAGTTCCATGTGAAAGAAACATTTTGGGTAATAATCGTTTTATTTATGGTATGGGTTTTCAATTGTTATTCTTTATATTATTACATATATAATTATTTAATTACTTCCATAATGTAAAACATGATTCATATATTATATATATTCAGTATATAAATATATATATGATAGATCGATAAAAGAAATGTTATACACAGTTCATGGAGACGGTAGGTCGTACGTACACATAATTGTTGTTTTTGTTTTTTATTGAATTAAATGGAAATAAATGGAATATATATATATAAATCCTATAGAATTATTATTTAATATATTTATGGATTATTTGTTATATGTACTTCATAATCATTTTTGAATGGTTAATGTGGACAATGAATCTCATCATGTCATTGAGATGGTATGTTTTGCATAAGCACAGGCGACGATATCGTTCCCATAATTTGGGAATGGTATTGAATTTGATATTCTATCATATATCATAATTAGTATCATGTTATTATATTCATATATATTTATTATTTCCACCATTATAACCATCCATGTAAAGTGGTGGTGAAAATAGATTAAACCACGATATGGAGACAATAAGTTGTACATACGCACGTGCAGTGATTTCATTTTTCTTAGGATAGATAGAAGGTTAAATAGGGTTATTTCTTATTTATAGTAAAATATATTTATAATAGTTATAATGATATTATTACTTTACACTAAAACAATAAATTAAGTAGATGTAGAAGAAGAAATTAATTTGAAAGAATCAGTAGGAGAGACAACCTCTTTCTTGACGTACCTCCATTAAATTCTCCCTTAGGGCACTAGAATTGATCTTTTGAGAAGACAAGAACCTCTAAAATGTAACTAGAGAAGTTGAATATTGAAGTGGACTGGGTTTTTCTGAACATCAAGTCTCAAAATGGGGTGAACAGGAGAGGTAGAAGGTTCCCTTTTATAAGATATTAGAGGAGTACTGTAGACAGTATTAAAATATAAATTTATTATAAATATAATATCGATATAAAATGTTCCAAAACTTATTTAAAAAGAATATAATATGATTTGGGTTCTAATACCCATCATCCAATAATTTTTAGACAAGTTTTTAATATTTCTGTGTCATTATCTTTTGGGTTTAACCCATATTTGTTCCTTTTTAATCTTATTGTGATATCATGTTATTTACACATTGTGGGTTAATGTAATTATAGTATCTTGTAAAAATAACCAATAAATTTATTTATTAAATATTTATACTTATATTAACCATTTAAATGAAAATTTTATTTTTAGTAATTTAATAACATTTATTAAACTATTTTATGTTTTAAGTTTTGAATTATGTAAATTCTAGACACTATTCATACCTAACATTGTTGAGAAATTCATAAAACCATATTACTTCAAATAAAATGAATTAACTCATTATTAATGTGTCAAATTATTCCAAAACATTTGTGGATGACATCAGTAAATTAATATTATTTTTATTTTAAAATTCATAAATTCATTTTTTGATTCTTTCATTAATGACGTAATCACTACATCATAATTGTGTTATAAATAAATATATATAAATAATGTCCAAAAATTAAAAATAATATATCATGATAATGAAAATATTTTTTTCTTTACAATGAATATTTGTAGACAAAGATATCAGTTATATAACCCTATATTAAATGAATTTAGTAAAAGAGATATGTTTAGGTTATAATTTTCTTTACATTAAATTAATTTTTATAAAATGTCATTATCACATCCATGTGAATTAATGGGGTACCAAAAATTGACCCAAGGATGTAATTGGATGTAAATATATCATCCAATATGATTATAACATGTGTTAGGGTAGTTAAATATTATTTTAATATTATTTTTTACCCTTATTACAAGATTTACCCTTTAACCATGGTAAATTAAATAATTACTGAAGTTACTATTCATAATATCCAAAAACAAAATGTACCTATTTAAAAAAATTTAACCTTATGATTCCAAATATGGAATCCATTTTTATAAAATCAAAATACAGAAATTTCATTAATTAATTTAAAATTAATTCCTTTTTTCAAAACCAAAAAGCCGGTTTTTAGGAAGTAATAACTATCAAAAGATTGACAAGTGTTTATGTCCAATATAAAATTAAAATTACTTCCAATTTGAAAAATTTGATTAATTAATGAAAATATAATACAATTAAACTTTAAAACCAGTTAAAAACATAATATAACAATATAAATAAATTATATGAAAAGTCAGTTTCGAGTTAAAATGCAGTATTTTTCACTATTTATTAAATTTTTAATATTAATTGAAAAATACCAAAAAATCAACAAAAGTAAATTTTTATGTCATGCATCAAAAGAAGAAGTTTATTTTGTTGAAAATAAATTATAAAAGTTTCAAAAAAAAGATTTAAAATGGATCCTCTATCAAAAGCTGGTAAAACATCGTTTTTTGAAAAATATTATTTTTATCCAAAAAATGATTTTAAACTCATTTAATGTTCAATAAAATGTGTAATATGAATTCTAGTGATATATAAAACTAAAAAAATTAATACTATTAATAAATTCTAGTTCATATCCAATTAAATAATAATATTTTAATAATATATCGTTCTTTAGTAAACTCGGTATTGCATACAAGGAAATCTATTGAAGAATGTCAATCGTGCATGTAATGAAAGCCATTTTAGTGTTGTGTGTAGTGAAATATTCTTTTGGTTTTCTTTATACATAATCCAAATTTTTTTAATTATACATTAAACAAAATCTATACTCTGTGTTGCGTGAAATGAATTCTATCAAAAGAACTTGAAATTATGTGAAACACAAGACAAGAATGTTGTTGCTCAAACAAAAAGCTAATACGGTGTGGTGTATAGCACAAGTTATTCATGTTGTAACATAAAATACAAGGAATAAAAAAGAATTAAAAAGAATATAATTAAAAAAATATTAGGGCGTTACAGTGAATGTACTATATCTTATCAACTATTTATGAAACATAAAAGGTGTTGGTTATCTGTCTCATGAACATGTTATATTCATTCTTAACCTCCACCTGGTATGGAACCGTGATTTAATGGATACAAGATAATTTGGATGATTTATGACAACATTTGGAAGTGTATAAGTAGGGAGATACCTTATATTTATGGGTGAATGGAATAATATTTGAAATGATCATCCAATGTAACCTAAAAAATAATGAATTTATGGGGAGGATTAATCAAAATTTAGTCAACCTGGTGAATATAATGAGGATTCCCGAGGGAATCAAATTTTTTTGGAATAAGTGGTGGAAAATGTGGAAAACATTATGACTTGATTTTTCCTTATCTAAAGAGGAATGATCTTTTAGATGGTTATTAATCTAGTTGAATGATATATTTCTCAGATCACAATGCCTTTATGCCATATTCCTCTATCCAATTGTATGCTAATGAGAGTGACATGTTATTAACTAAGTCGTGAGAATACTAAATTTTGGGATATCTTGATGATGTATTTTATTTCAAACACTTTATTAAAAACTCTCTAATGGATATTAGGAGATAAAATAATTCCTTTGATGAAGAAATTATATTGATGATTTTATTCAAGGTGATAATTTTGAAGACATAACGTTATTTGTTTGTGGTGATGTTCATCTAAATGAAAACTTCATTGATATCAATGTTCTCGAAAATTTTGTGACTATGTTAGTATCTAAACATTTGATCATTTAGAGTATATTCTCTATGGAGGTCAATTTCTAATGGAATTTCAAAAGACAAACATTCTATAGATATTATAAATTGAGGATTATCAAGGAAGAACAAAATAAGTTGATATTTTGGAAGATTAATTATTAGAAGGACTTGATCCTTAGCTGGATTTTTATAGATATACTATGGTATAATAGTAATTAAAAATATAATAATGAACCCTTAAATTCATTCTACTCAGGGATGATAGGTATCCTAGAATCCCATAAATAAATTTGAATATAATATACATGAAATTTTTTTATTTATATCCAATAAATGAGATAGATTAATATTATGTGTTTTGAATATTGGAGCTATTGAGAAGTATTTTTAAGATGATATTATATTATAATATGTGGGTTTGTCTATTAAAGAAGAATTAATATGTTAAACATAGTTATATATATGTTCACCATGATGGGGATTCAATAATGTGGATATGTATTGTTTATTTTGTCATCTATTTGGCACAGAAACACATTGAAATATTAACAGTGCATAGAATGTTTGAAAAGAAATGACATCATCTAAATTTGTAAGAAGTGAATAAATTTTTTCATCAAGAGAAAATTAAAAAAAAATCTACATGTATTTTTTATCAGGATTCATGGAATAAAGGAACATAAAACATCTGTATGATGAAAAACATCATTTATACATTGATATTAAAACCATTATACTTGAACATTAATTTAAATGTAATTATTTAATAGACTAACTTAACAAAAATTTATAAAGAAAATTATTATCAGTAGAATTGATATGATGTTTCGATCTCCATCATTATAGTTAGGCATAATATTTTCCTACTTATTGATAATATAGTAAATGAATTGATTAATGAGTAAAATAAAATGTTTTTTATAATATTTCAGAAAAAGGATCTCAATCCTCATAAATCAATTGTGGGGATTTATATCTTAAGGGACATATGATAATATAAATTGAACCTATTTATTTAGACTACTTTCAAACAGGGATGGAATGATTTTATTAGAGTGAGGTGAAACTGTTGAACTCTCCCTTATTCATAAATTTTGAAATAAAGAAATGTAATGGAGATATTAATAGAAACTGGGAAAGAGTATAGAAAAAATGTTACCAACACATAAATAGTGAAAACCATGATGAATCAAATGAAATTTAATGAATTAAAAGTATGAGAATGAGTGAGAGTTATTTTATTATTCCATGAAAATCAATTAATAGAGAAATGAGAAGTGGAAAGGTATATATTATACTATTTCTATAAAATATAAAGTATTTATTTATACATCATATATAAGGAACCAATTCATGCATTTTAAAATAATTAATTCTAATGGGATTTAGATATAAAAATTAGATCCATTGGTTTTGTTTTCATTATTAATTTTATTAATTTGAGACGAATGTAAATGCATTAAGTAATAGTTGACATTTTCCGAATAGAAGTGGACTATATTTCTCTAAAGGAAACTGGTTTCGAGTTTTTCTAGATGATTCTTCTATTTTGAATATTTCTAAAGAAGATAAGAATTTGGAAGGATATTTTTTTATTCATAATGTTCTTTCCACATATCTTGGAACTAAATGTTTCATTCTAGGAGGAACAATATTCTACATATATATCACTTCATATTGATGATTTTGTTGTATACGGTTCTAGATATATGGAAGATGGTTGGATCTAAAATATTTGTTGTTGTTCTAAAAATGTTTTAGTGTAGGATTTGAGGGATAAATCATATACATTTTATGGTTTTTAAAAAACATTTTCATCCGGAGATATCTATTTAAGTATAATAGGTATTTGAGATAAAAAGTGGATGGTGGACGCAAATGAGGGAAATGTTGGTGAAGACTAAAAAATGTTTTTCATAGGAGAGATTGTCTAGATTTTATATTGAATACATTTTCAATCTAATAATGTAAATAAATATAATGGATTAAATTTATAAATATAACTTTTATTTTTAGAAAATTTTGGTGGAGGGAAATGGAAGGATTCAAAACTTTTTGTTATAATAAAGAAATAATGATACCAATTAGGCAATTTTGACAAATGAATGGACCATCTTTAGTTATCATATATATTACTAATGGTATTACTTTGGATGTTGCAAAATAATTATATATTATTATAATATTAATTATTTATTACATTTATTTATTATGGTTATTTTTTAAAATCCAACATGTGAGGGGATATAGGGTGTATGTGTAATATTCTTTATCATGAAATTTCTTATAGGAGGACTGTGTACTTCAATAAAGATTCAAGGTAGTGGTGATTTTTAATTAAATTGAGGATCATACACAGAGTGAATATATATTTATGGAAATATCTTTATAATGATCTGAAAGTGGTTTTGACATGTTTTACTATATGAATTACACAATAAAAATCTATTATAGAGGAATTGTTTTGGAACCCCATCGGTAAACACATTCTAGTTCCATAAAAAATTATTATAGTGCTCCCCCATTGTTTTAGGGACCTTTTTTAACCAAGTTAGTATTGTATTATTTTTTTATTTTTTTATTCAAGTATTTTTATTCCAAAAAATACTATGTATTTATATTTGATGTTGTGAAATTTTATGAAGATACATAGGTGTGGTTTTCTAATTTTTCCATGCACATTGTGTACACGGACTCATCCAAGTAGTTTTTTTACTCAATATGTCAATATAGATAACATACATGTCTTGAAATGTTTTTTTAAGTCAAAATTTATGAAAAAGATAACATGGGTAAACTAATTGAAAAAATAAAACTACTAGTCCTATAAATGGTTACTATTATGATTAAGAGTTATGTGGAAATGTGATTCTTTTGACTAATTCACTTTCATTTCAATAATTCATTTAATTTATATAGAAATTACCTTTCAAAAGATGTAATATTTTTATGGAACATCTAGGTTTTTTCCCTGATATTGTGAAGGTGTAATGGTGATTATATATTAATGAAGATATGAAATATAAGGATTAATATTTACCACTCAAGGAAAAAACCTAATATGACCAATAAACATGATTATTTTTTTGGAACATTTATCCCCCTTACCCACTCACTCAGCTCAAAAAATTCCTCCCCCTAGGGTTTTATCTTTCCCCAGCAGCTATAGATCTTCTTCTCTATTATCCATGGTTTTCTCTTTTCTCTATTCATTTTTCGAGTCTTTGCTCAATCTAGGAACTCTACTCTCCCTCTCTCTCACCCTCTCATTATATGTCTCATCTCTCTATTTTATATCCCCTAAATCCATGAAGGCCTTTTTTAGGCCTCTTTACTACACTCTGGCCACAAGTTCCACCACTCCACTCCAAGTAAAATCTGGAGTGATGGAAAAACCAAGGTTTTTGGATAGTGTTATGGTAGTTGGGGGTCCTCTTGGTGTTTCTTATATTCTTTATTTAGGGTTTCAGCCCTATCTCTTTCTTGGGTTTCTGCTCTTCATATTTTTTCTTTTTTATTTCTTATGACTTTTCTTTTAATATATTTTCCTGGTATCCTAATAGGGTTCAAATCTTGTTCATTATTCTTCACTCTAGGTGGTTTTGGGTTGTCTTATTTTGTAGGTTCTAAAATAAATTTATGTTTCTCATTCATTGATGGGATTCTAAAGATATGTGGAGACCACATATTAAAGAGTTTGTCATGTGATAAGATGACATCTGTGAAGGTGAAGTGAAAATTAGATGACATATTGAATCTTTTTTCCTCAATTTGGATTCTTTTATGGATATAGTATTTGTGGAATTTTTTCTTCTCGGTGGTTTTTTGGTGTATCATCACTTGATGTTGGAGGGTTTTGGTGGATTCTGAGTCTGGAGATAACCAGTGTTTCTATGCCTTGGGGAGAGTGATGATCGTTGCATCAGCATGTATACTTGTGGAGGTTGATTCTGAGGTTTGATTTTTTCTGGTTATTATTATGGTTTTTGTGTAGCCCTGGTTCATGTTCTCCCTAGTCTCAGATAGTTCTTTTCTATCTCTGATCATGGTGGTGGTGTTTATGTTTAATATGTTGATGGTGGTTTTTGTGACATGATAATATTTTGTTGGCATGTGATGGGTTGGAATATGGTCAAACATTGCCAGTCTTGTCCTTTTCTAATATGAAATTTGAAAACATTTATGTCTTTTGCGGGCTAGGAATTCTGATGTGTGGGTTATGTTGATTTACTTTTGGGAGTAATTGTATCTAGTGTATTTTTTAGGGTTCACATATATCCCTTAATAGTGTCATTTGAAAATATAAAAAATGGATTGTGGTAACATATCCCCATTATCATTACCACGTAGATAAGAGTCTATAATTTTTTATGTATTTTTTACTCTCCTTATTCACTGAGAAGTACATTTTTTTGGTGTGTTTCCATGGAATATTCAAGGATACACAGTCAAATTTGGTTTTACATATTTAATATAATAACCAAATATATGATATTTTAATTTTATATAAATATTGTCTCATTTGAAAAAAAATTATGCAATAATGTATATATATATTTTGATATATTATTGATGAAACTAAAAAATGAATTCATATCATTTTTATCTATAGATAATTATTTACATCTGATTCTCCTCAATACCAGCTCTCAACCACCTCTATAGACCATAAACATGTCCTTTATATGTATCAAGTTTTTTATTATTTTTTCAAAATCAATCATATTAAACTATTCTATATTTTATTGAGATATCTATACTATAATAAAGTGTTTGAAAATATCCAACCATTTATATAACATGACATACATGATATATCTAATTGTAAAAGTGAAATGATATGTACACATTATTAATTTCATATCTAGTTTTTGAAGTCCCATCTTCTAGGTGATATTTATTCAATGAAACATATATAAAAATTATTTTTTCTATTATAAAAAATTATACCATTTGATTATATTTTCATTATAAATACAATAGAATATTCATGGGATACTTGTGGACATGTCATTATTGATCACGATCCCATCAACATAGTCCACCTCACAAAAATTATATATGAAGAAACATTCATTTCACCATCCCATCACATTTGATATATTTAATATGCAATTTCCATTTTCAATATTTCATCAACATATATCTTTTGAAAATCCATGACACTCTTTTAACCATCTGGATGACATATTGTTTATGTTTATTTTAAAAAAAATTCATTATGCCTTATAACAAAATTACTTGTCTTGAAACATGTTTAAACCAGTAAATAGGTATCTACAAATTAAAAAACAAATAAATTTACTTCATTATTACAATATATTCAACTTATTCCATAATGACAGTATCTATCAGTTTCATATCTAGGAATCTAGATAATATATATATTATTAATAAGAAAACCAAGGAATGTTACAAATGAAAATAATACACTAATATAATTTTTGTATTAAAAATATAAAAATGGTTTCTTCAATGAAATTATTTAAAATATTTCATAACCAATTATATCATATAGGTGGTGTCCTAACTATCCATGTTTTGTTTTTTATTTAATATCCATCTGTATACATTTAGATTCACTCTAGCTAGAGGTCCTACCAAAATTAAAAAAAAATTATTTCTTTACATAGAATCTATTTATGACTTCATTTATTCATGAAATTATATTTATTCTGTGCACTTTTATTCCTCACGGTAGGATTAGAGTATGTTAATCTCAATGAATCTTGATTACTCTTCCACAATAAAAATAAAATGATATATATGTATCTATACCACCCTTACATAACATTTATTATAATTTTATTTTGGAATAAATTCATACAAGGGATTCTATTGGTATAATTTTTCAAACCATTTTAAAGAATAAAATTTTAATTTGATAACACCCTCATTGTTGTGATACAACATGTTAAATAATAAAATAGAAATAAAAAAAGTCATTATGTAAGGTAAGAATTAATTAAAATTTTATGTAAACTCATAAGTATCATTAGAATCCATGTCTTCAGAGTTTATAAACATATATTTATTAACATTATAAATTTTACCCCTTTATGGATGCTTGCCTCATATTACACCATTGAAATTTATATCCTATAAATTTTGTATATAATTTTATGTTATTCCCTAGGATACAATACAATATTACATTTTTTCAACATGATACCTATTCGGTTCTTTAATTATGATTAAACAAAATTGTAATGAACCAACATGTAATATCCACCCTCAACACCCAACATTGTCTCTCTAATTATGCAAGGTATGTTCTAAGTCCCTGTTGGATTATAAAATTTCAGGAAAAATAAACTAAAAATGAAAGGAATGATTTATAAAATATAAACAATAATTATTTAAGGAATCTAAAATAATAATAAAACTAAATAATATCAGCTAAAAAATAACATGCTAGAAAAATTGAACACAAAAATAAGAACAAAATAAATACAAAACTAATACATAAGATACAAAACAATTTAAAAATTATAGTTATTCACTGAATACTCTAGGTTTCATATGAAATCCTTCTTAGGCAACCAACATTATTACATAAAAACTAAAATATATATATATAATTAAAATATTACTAATCTTAAATATCCACACTAGAAATTAATATTCTTGGAATATAATAAAATGTTATATAGATATTTTTATATAGGTTGTGAGTATAACTATCCCAGTTGGGTCCCACAAATGGCTCTATGTATAGCCTTTATAATGAAATAATTCACCATTGTTTTTTAAACTAAAATTATAAAATTACCCTTTTTTATTCCTTTATAAAAGAAATAAAATGGGAAATATCATGTTCATATCATTATACTAACAGATATCTTTTCTTGAAGGATTAATTAAATGAATATAATTGAAGCAATATATATTTATATTTATATATAAATGAACAATTTTTTATATAAAATACATTCAAACCTATAGGGGAGAACAAAGGTAACTATGGTAAAGAAACCAAATACTCTAATTATAGATTTATGTTCATGGGTGATGTTCCAAGTGGTAACTATGTACCTGTGTTTGTAAACTATACAGGACCTCTATGGATAATATTATTATTTAATTCTAAAATATAACTATTTATGTAATTATGTGTTTTCGAAGGGAATGTAATTTCACAATTAAAACACATTATATTGTATAAACACTATCCCTTGGAACCTTTATAGCTATATGAGAGACATCTCTATGATATTGAAAAAGTTTTATTTTTTAATCCATTCGAAAATAATTATCCACGAAAACCATTTATCTCATTGATAGTTATCTAACATTATTCATAGTTATTCATGTGAAATTTAATGTATGTGTGTGTACCTTTTTGGGGGTTAATTTGAGTAAAATCAATAACCCATACTAATTAAATTTAACAAAAACTGTTATACCACATTTGAAAATAAAAATAACTTTGATAACCATAATCTATCAATACATTTTTTTTAATCAAACCCATGTTAGCATTTTAACAAACACATTTCATGAAACTATGACACATGAGTATTATTTTAACAATTTCTTTAACCTTAAATGATATTATGGTTTTAAATATTGAGGATCAGTCCTTTATATATTAATCCATTATCATTTTTATAAATGAATGACTGAATTTTTAGAATCATTTAATCATGGTTTAATAAATATTTGGGATTACATAGATCCACATACATTGAGGTAAAAATAATTTATGTAAGTTTTTGTAAATAATATAACAAACCACTTATTGATAAATTGATTCACAGTAGATAAATTATATTCAAAAACTCATATGATTCAGTTATTCTAATAAATCCTAAAAAGTGTAAACACATATCGATAATCCATGGATTGAATGAATAGCTAGTAACATAGTGAAAAAACACAATAAGTTTTTATATATCAATAATATTAAAATTATTAGGGACATAATATATTTCACAATGAAATGGAAATCCTACTAATATATAAAACCTATATTTATGAGGCAACAATATGGAGAAGAAAATATATATAGGATGATGGAAAATAGATAGGGAAAAGATGGAAAACTGAACATAATTGGATCAACTGCTGCAATCCAATCACATTGATATGTTATATATCTCTTTAAAACCCACTTTATCGCAATTCATGAATGATTTAGAATGAGAAAAGGTAATTATAATCATACCATGATTCATTATTATTTCCCAACCATATATAACTCTATTACACTATTTTTATTTTCTAAATTTTAAATATAATAAGAATTTTATTTTTTGACTTACCTAAATTTGAAATTTTATATGATAATTAAAATAAGAAATTTTACTTGTTTTTTATAGTTTAACTATAGGAGGAGGTGTTTCTGATAGATTGTGATGGAGTGGGAAAATACTATAAAACATTTCATGGAATACCATTTACACATCTCTATAAATTTTTTGAATTTTAAAAATATGACTATCTAATTAAGATGAAATATTTTATAAATATATCTAAAACATTTGTTTTAAATCTTTTCTAGAAAATATATTACAATTATAAATTTTTGTGGTCCAAATTGGTGCATAATATTAAAGAATTTTCATTATGAATGTTCAATTGTTTCTCACTATAATTTAGAAATTTATCAAGATTAAATGAATCAAATTCCCTGAAATTATTGGTAGAGATAGATTATGTAGTACCCCCTGTTTCAAGTAAGAAAACATTTATTTATGATTTTTATATATTTAAAGAGTATTAAAAATTTATTAGTTGGTTTGGAAGACATTTGGAATGTTGTTTTGTCTTTTCTAACGGTGAATTGTCTGAGTTTGGTTAGAAAAAACCATGAAACTCCTATAGGAAAATGAGCATAGTGAGACACTGGATAATTGGAAGGAATTTGATTAGGAGCACGGTTTGTCCAAATATGGAAGACACCTAGGAGAAACCACGAAATATTGGAAAGATATATTTTCAGGGTTTGTTCTTGGTTTTTTAACATGGTTGGTCAATTGTGCAAAGTTCTCTATGGGGAAGGGGCTGGAACATGGTTTGAAAATAGATTTAATAGTCGGGTGACTGACCATAAATAATTAAAATAACTATATGTTAAAAAGGTATAAATAGGTCGGGATAATCTCTAAAACAATCATTTTATTCCATTTTGGCACTAACTCTTTATTTATTCCTCTGAATTTTTTTGGAATCTTTCCCCATCAATCTGGAATAAATTCAGAGGTTTATCAGTGTATTGAAGCCTAATTCCAATGGTATGTCCCAATATGTGGTATTTTTCATAAATATTCATTCTTCACTCTCTCATTTTCTTAGATAAAATATGTTATAGATGGATATATAGTGGTTTATTCTTATCAAGGATAGATTTGGATTGGTTTATGTTAGGGGAGGATATCTAAGAGTTTATTGGGTGTTTTCATGTTGTTCTTCATTTTCTCCATTCTCTTAGAGATTGGTGGATTAAATATCAATGCCACTTTTTATAATATGAATACAAAGTTAAAAATTGGTTTAAATTCATGAATTTAGTTCTTAAATTGATGTCAAAAGAATGATATAAACCATATTTATTTATGGTTTTTGGATTTGTGAAAATTAGTCGTGAAAATTTGTAGTTTTCTTGATTTTAAAATGTTAATTTCAAAATAAGTCTTTATTGGATTATGGAAATGGTTCTAAATAAGGGTTTAAATAAATGAATGGTTTTCTGGAATAGTTTAAATGGGTTTTTGGTATTGTATTTTTTAATAAATTGTTTTCTTTTATTCATGTGCATTCTAGAAGGATAAGGGTATGATTTTTCCTCTATCATTTATGGGATGGATAAGCATATTAATTTTCCCATATAAAAACTGTTCATTAAGTGATAGCTTTGTTAATGGATGACTCACTACTCATGAGTATATAAAGGTCCATGGTTTTATTCATGGTGGTAGTTTTGGATATATCGAATAAAATTTATTCTGCCTAAACGGAATTTTTGAAAAAATAAAATAAAATATTTTTCAGTTCCACTTATTGGAAACTGTTTTATCTTGGAAAAATATATTGGAGTTAAAATTCTTGTATTTTATTAAAAATTATTTGAATTTTCTATATAATTGTTTTTGAATAAATGTGATCACCTGATCTCTCTTAGTGGAATGAGTAGGTAATTCATTTGGTGAAATCCTATTTACTTTAATTACTCACACCTACTTGTGATCATTGGTTATTTGGTAGATATTTTTAATCCATACAGTGTCAATTTTAATTTATCACCCTTCTGTAGTGCTGCTCCAGAATACATGTTCTATATTGTGGTGTTGGATCATGGAGTATGGTGGGATCATTTTTTTATTGTTGGTGTCATTAAAACTCTCTGTTTTGTCTCCTGTTTTTCACTTTGATGTTAGTTTTCTTCTATTATAGTACTATGTTTTGGTAAAAAAATTGATATGAAAGGTATTACATTGAGTTATTTTATATTTTTACCACTAATCTTGTAGTAGTATTTTTATTCCATGTTTATTTGGTTTGTTTGATTTATCAAATAGAATATCATTAACTAATTTTATTGAATCCCATAGAATTTATTTCCCTCCTTTGGAACCTTGGGGATGTTGCTTGAAGTGAAGTAGAAATTCCACATATTTTGAATCCAATGATTATGGTATTGATATTAGAAATGGTATCAGTCATGGTTGGTCCATTTTCCATTTTCATAGGTGGTATTAGTTAGTTCGATACTTGGTGACTTGTCATGTCGATCATGAATTTTACAATTCATTGTGTTTAATTTATGAGATGGGTTGTTAGAAAAGATTAGTATTGTCTAGACACAATATTTAGAGAATAAAAATTAATATATAATAGTTTTATAGTGAAATTTATGTTACCAAATAGTTTATTATAGAATTTTTTTAGAGACACCTATAGGATTTATAATATCATTTCCAGGAATTTTGCTAATGAAACATGCAAGACATGAATTTTTATAATGACACCACACTAGGTGTACATTTTTTATTTCAGCAATTGGTTTTTTTCAACAATAATACCTATTTTTGAAATGTGTTGAAATTTTATTTCAATTGTGACATTTTTAAAAAGCATGTTGGTTTCATGTTCAAAATGGTTTTATTTTCAAAATAATGATGGACATTTCAAAATGGGTTGAAAATTGAAGGGGTGTAATTTTAGAACAAAATGATGTGATATATGTGACGTGGTAGAATTTGAAATTGTTATACCTTCAGTCTCTATGGAGTGAAACATATGGAATTTTATGTCTTTATATAAAATGCCTCCTAGTAGAAGTTGTAGAAACCAACTAGGGGATGCAGTTGATAACAAGGTTGTACCTAAGCCAAAGGTGAACCAATAGCTGGTCCAGATAATATTCAATGCTTTTCAAGATGTGGATAGATGGATTATGATGGATGAACCAAGGCTTGTGTAACATTCTATCTAATTACAATAGCATAATCCACCTATCTTTTGGGAAATTCAGAACCATATAATATAATGGTGCGGTTGAATATGTTGAATCAAATCTTCGATTTCCTTGGCACACCAACATTTTTGAAAGTTAAAATGAAAACATATATGATTGAGGAACTTTTACCCTAGTGGTGGGATTTATTAGTACATAATAAATTAGACAAAATCCGTTAATGATAATATTTTTAGAAATTGTCAACAAAAAATTATATCCTCATATGTTCAGGATTGAAAAAAGGCTTTTTTTATGTAGAAATAAAAGATCCTCATTGTGAAGGGGTGCATAGATAAATTTATTAATTTAGTAATACTTCCACCATAAATTACTTCTAATACATTCATTAAGTAAAACATTTTTGTAATTGGATATGAGGTAGGAGATTCATTCAAAGATTTACATGCTCTGAATAACTAGAGACACAGAGATGGTTAATAGATTGATAGTGGTAGAAATTTAAATATCATGATCTATAGGTGGAATGAGCATGTTAATAGTTGTTGGAAATAGTGGTAACACTAATGATTGGAGAAACTATAAGGGGGGAACTTATTTCCATGGTTGTACAATGGATAATAATCGAACAGATGGATTGGTGAATCTTCCTCCAAACCCAAAAATAAATATTGGATCTCTTCTAGGTTGTTCATAAAACCACATAAAGGGAGATTTCCCAAAACCACATAGAGAATTCCAAACATTCAACCACATGGGGAATATTCAGATCTATTATTGCAGTTCTCCAAGGTTGAGTTCGCGGGACACATCCCTTGTGTCGTAGATATTGTATGATTTAATGAGATGAGTGAAGAAAATTAATCCTTGTTAGCATAATAGAGATACCCATGGTGATTCAAGGAATACCATGACTCCCAGTAAAGGCATTCTCAATAAAGAAAAAAATTACAATGTTCCCTTAGTGTGAGATTTTACAGATCTGAGCATGTAAGTGTGGATGATTTGTCTGGATGAACAATAGTGGAAGGTATGATTATTTTGATTAAGAAACTAATGAAATATTAATTTTATACTAGTTTATACCATTCATTTATTATCACTTTTTATGATTATATTATATGTTAGAGTGTTTAAATGATTCCCTCTGTGTTAAAACATCAATATCCTCTTTGTCAAATTGAATTTGAAGCCCTCATGGGTAGATAATGATCAATAACTATTGTTATAGATGAGCTGATATGTTCCTTAGCAGTGCTTGATATGGATGTAAATGATATAATCCTATGTGCCGATGGGGTGAAAATTCTCAATGTTCACATCAACTGTTACACCTGTAGGGTCAGTTTTACAACTAATAATGGTGTCATTCATCTCATTGAAGGTGACCTGAATGTAATGGTTGGTGAAATGGTTTTCATGGCATTAGAAGATTGAATGATCTCTTACTAGGTATCATTGTTGACTTTGAAATAAATGGGAGAGATCAATAATAGATGTTTTCCACAATTCATTGTTCGGTTTCTATATGTATTCCCAAAATTGAAGATTGTGGTTTATCTCTCTTAAGGGACCATTCATATTCCCTTCTGTCTTATTAAATTGAAACCAAAACAATTAATGGATCTGAATGTTTATTTAGAAGAGATTGTTTAAAATAACTTTAATCATTGACCATTTTATTTTTTAACTATTTGGTTTAACTCCTATTTACCTTGAAATTTTAGTAACGAGGTGTGGGTGGTTAATTCTGTTGATCTCCCTAAACATTCGTTTAATTGGATTTATTCCATACAAATCATCAAATTTTAAAATCTTGATTGACTCATTATTTATGGTTAAAACATATATCATCTCACTAGATAAAATTTCCAAAATGATTGTACCTGTAGTTCTAGTATAAAAAAAATTTCTTTCATTATTCTATGGGTTCTATTATTAAAATTTCATCTAATCGGTATTTTTTCAATTCTTATCAAAAACATCAGAATGATGAGAATATCAACTTCATGTTATTATCTAGAGAAAAAAATTAGTATTTTCTAAAAAACTAAAAAAATTTCTTTTCCAAATCAAATTACAATTACATTGTATTAAGAAACTAATGTACAAATCAATTTTATATTCAGAGTAAATGATATTATCAGAATCATACCTCGCATGTATTGTAAAATTTTCCACATAGATACCTATAGACTCATTATCCTTCTTTTTAAGATAATGGAATGAAATTTCCATTTTCACGTCAATATTTTGATGAATGTATAAACTTGAAAATATCCATTAAAACATCTCATTCAATTAAGATATTCACATTCTCATTCTTTATATTTTTAATGAGATTCCCAATCAATATTTTTCTCGTACGAAATTATTTAATATTAGGAAAAGTTTCATTCACTAATTAAATGATAATATTTAATGTATTTTCAATGGTGATGATCCAATTTTTTCCATCAATTATAGTATAATATTCATTAAATGAAAGTTGATATTTCCTGCTAAAAAATAACCAGTTTATTTTCCCACTCAATTCTCATTTGGAATCATATAATTTTCTTATAATTATACATTAGTCCGATATTTACAATATAAATTTTCCTTAAATAAATCATATCATTTAATTCCTAAAGATTATGATGATTCTATTGTCAGTTACATTTTCAATTAACATAATCCTTCCAATTAACAGATATTGACTAATTACAAAAAAAACAGTTTAAGAATCAAGCTAAAATAATCAAACTGAGAAATTATATAATCTTATAAAAGATATATATCATGTATTAAATTATAACACTTTATTATCAAACAATGATACTTTCTGGTTCAATCTACAAATATTTTTCTTCATCACCAATTTTCTTAAGTTTTATCCTCATTTTCCTCATAATAAAGTAACTAAAAATAACTTAACCCTTCTATGACACAAACTTATGTGACCCATGCATAGCATAAAATACTATACATCATCTCAGATAAATCATAAATATATTATAAATTAATAAAAAACTAATAACTATATAGGAATAGTTATTTGGAGACTATATATTAAATCATCTAATCCAATGAATGATCTTATACATCGCCCACAATTTTCATCTCTCATAGTACCCTTCATAGATGTTTCTTAATTAATATGTTCCACCATAACCACGGGAAAATGGGAACCGATGAAATGGTGAGTTTAGCTTCCCAGTAAGGGTATACATACAAGATATAAACCAACTTCTATATTCAATTATAATATAAGGGTATGAAAAAATTATCATAAATTATAAATATCATATCCAATCAATAATATATCAATATTCATGGTTCATAGAATAAATATTTATCAATTCAGAATACCTAATTTAGAGCATTGAGGAATAAAAAAAATTTAATCATGAAGTATGAGTGAATATAGTAAGAATAAGAACATGTAAAAATAATTATATCATAATAATAATAATAAAAAATTTAGTTGTCAGGGCGCACTACCAATACTATCGTAATTGATAGAGTACTATAACGGATACTGATTATTCCCCATACAATTATTTCCTTAATCACGATTCACTCAATTGACTACTATATAAGGAATTTTTCTTAATGAACTTGGTTTACTACCAATTTAAATCCATATTATATTTTAGAATATCTTACATTACAAAATTAATTGTATTACATTAATGGACCCACCCATCACATTCTAAAAACCATAAACATGTTTTCTGTGATATTATAGATTCTTTAATTATTTTATTAGAGCATAAAAAATTGAATTATTAGGGGTTTAATAATTATTTTATTATTACATGATCATAATCCATCAATATAAATAACATGGATGGTATTATTAAATCATATCCCAAGTGAACAATGACAAACATCCAACAATGTTGATATAAATGAGTGATACATTTAAAAGAGAATTTTTAAATTTCATTGTAAACTAGATAAATTATATATTCCCTTAGTTATCTAGAAAAATAAATAATAATTTAATATGATAAAATTATTTAGTTGTAAAATCACTAAGTATCCTTTTATAAAATATTTATATAATAAAATGATCTTTATAGAATAAAAATTCATTTATTTAGTCTAAAATAAAATCACGATTCATTTCACACTTTTGAAAAAAAACAAATAATAAATTATTCAAAAAATGATTAGAAAATTTCATTTAAATATTTTTATAATGTAAAATATGGATGAAAATTCATTTAAATATTCATTTAATGACCGAAAATATAATTACTAGAATCACTTCAAATAATATGAATGTGGAAGAAAATGTTTATCATCCAAATAAAAAATCATGTCACCTTTTTAAAATTGTTTTATATATCATTATAATTATTAAAGATTGTATGATTGTACTAATAACTATAAATTCCCAGAGTAAAAAAATTATTCCTGAATATATGGGTGTTAATAGACAATGACTATCTAATTTCTCTCAATGGAAGGGAAATATTGAAATGAAATGAGGTTTTAACATAACCACTTTACCAGGTTAATGACTTTATTCCTATGAATTATAATTTTACAATATAGTAAATATATATTCATAAAAAATATATATAATAATTATATTCATACATAATTTTAACTAATCCTTTTTAATTCAAAATTAAACGTTTATTAATAGTTATTCTTTGGCATCAACATTCAGGTGAAAACAAGACTATATTCCATTCATGTTTTTATTTGAAAGTTCCAGTCCTCAAACATTGGTCATGGATTCATCATATATTTAATATTAATAATTATATAATTATCATTTTTATTGAATATTTTCAATTTTATAGCCTTTCATATGATATATTTTTGAAAAATGAATGATTTCACATCTTGTAAAAAGATGTTTTCTATGTATGAACAATTAATGATTTTATTTTTCATTGAATATGATATAAGGGAGATAAATTAAAAAAATTCAAAAATAATAATAATAACATATATATAATATATATTTATAAAATCATCCATATAACCATCCATTTATGAAATAAATGTAAAAAAATCAAATCACATCAAAGATGTTGTGGTATATACATATACATGAATGACGTTACAAATTCACATAGGATGGATATGAGGTGGAAAAATAATAATTCCATAACATAAAAAATCAAAAGAATAATGGTAATTATTTAATAATTTTTTGTGGTTATAGAATATTTTGGGGATGTTTTGGAAGAAGAGAACACATGATAGCTCGTTAAATGCAATTACCTCTTCTTTGGGAAATATTAATTTGATATCACATTTTTACTTGAGAATTTTGGTCTATTAGTAAATAATATCAGTTAATGGGAAGTAAGTTATGATATTTTATATCATGGTATTGAAATATTTACATGGTTCAACAAGTTTGATGGAGTGAGGGGGAGAGATCCTCCTTCTATAATTGGGGTTAATGACATACTTGTAAATACATTTAGCATTAAAATATTAGAAACATATATTAATTTGAAATTTGATAAAAATCGATAAAATATATAATATTAGATAATATGAGGTCTAAATATCCTGATGAAATAATATATATTCATGTTTATCAGTTTATTGTAAATTTTTTCATCTAGTTGAAAACTCCTTAACCCTTTTTATACTTTAATGAAGTAATTTTTTTTACCATTGTAACTATTATTTTTGAAAAAAAAGTAATGTAGACTCATATTAAAATTTCAAGATCTTAATTTAAAAAATTAAAGCCATTTTATTAAATTCATGTTATATATATAACATTAATCTGTTTTAAAATAAGTGTTCTGATCATAATGAAAATTTATTTATGAAAAATTCACTTTCAAGCATAAGATAGTATTTAATTTGATTCATTTCAAATTAAATACCATTTTATGAATTTTATTATAATTTATTTAATATATTATCTACAAATTTTATTAAAACCATTTAGTAATATTTTTTATCTTAATTTATTATGATAAAAATATATCACATGCTTGGAAAGTGGTTTTTTATAAAAAAAATATTTACCTTCAAATGATTTTATTTCATTTTAAAACCGAGGATTTTATTTTATATGTGTGTAAAAATGAATTTTCAAATAATTATTAATGTTTGTATTATATTATATAAGTCATGTATGACAAAAAAATTATAATAAACAATTTAATAATACTTATTCGAAATCAATACAATTTATTTTATTGAAATGAAATTATTTTTGAAGATAATATTTCATTTAAATATCATATAATGTTCTCAATTTATAATTTTTATGAATTATTATAATAATTTTATATTTACATTATTTTCAAGCTATCAAATATATTAATTTTATTTAAGTGAAAATTTATTCTAAAATTTCAGTGTGTTTCACTTATTCTAGCCTTTATGACATCCTTAGTGGATATAAAAATCCTCTGGAATTCAAGAGTAATCATCACATATATTTATCAATAATAAATATTTACAAAAAAAATCTAACTTTTTCAATCACTTTCCATCGTCAATCTATTATGACCACTTACCAATTTTTTAAACCCCTTTATCACCTATTAATACCACTAGATAGAAATAAACACCATATTTAATCATCATACTTCCTTTAAATTAATGATACCACTTGTTAAACAGACATCATTTATTATCTTTCATTTTTTAATTTGAACTGTTTTTAATAATAATTATTTATATATAAAAAATTTGAGTCAATTTATCCAATTTAAATTCATTTATTCATGTATTTTCAGGGGGTAAATTTTCCACTAGAAATTGATACGCTGATATCACATTAATCCCGTATGATTTGAATCTAGATGTTTGAAATACTATTTTATGGAAAATTTATAAATATTTTATATACCAATCTAATTATTACCTAGATTCAGGTATATTGAGTTTATTTACTATATTTAATATGTATGATTTTGATATAAATCACAAAAACACCGACCCATCATCCAAAAATAAATAAGGATAATTTTTTTGAGACATTCAAATTTTATAGTCAATCGATACAGCTCACTTGTGTTGAATTTTTCAAATCATTTTTTAGACATTGTACTTCCAAAAACTGCATCACTATTATTTGTTAGATAAGGCTAAACAAACTTTTAGTATTCATCTCCGACTACCCATGAATGGCTTCATCTCTAGACACCATATCATTACTCAATTTTCATCATAGGAAAAAAATTCTTAGAATTTCTATTTTCCTCTAAATAATACCAGTATCAAAAAACTTAGCAGATAAAACTTTTTATAATAAAAACAAATATAAATTAAACAAAATATATACATTGTTCATTAATAATATGTCTACTCTAAATCAATGGTTTGTGACCATAAGAGATATCACCTGATCTCAATTATTCAACATTAATGGTAGTTTATTAATATTGAAACAATTTTATATATTTTTTACACGTCATTGAAATAAAATCATGATGTGCATCATCTGTTCTTATTTATCACACCATGAAACATTTATATTCAACATTTGAAAAAAAATATTTACAATAATGAATCCTTAATTCAAATCATATGCTTGATATAAGATAATATTTATATGCATTCCTGATACGAAATAGTAACATAAATAATTATATCTCCCTTTTTAATATTTATCTATTTCAAGAACTCGTAGATCATGATTCATCTAATACAACCCCATCGATTATAACACCCTTATAAGTTACAATATTTTCATTTTAGAATAATTTTGTTCCGAGAATACATTATATGAAAAAAAAATTAATATTATTTTAAATCCATGATTATGTTTGTATTTATCTACAATAACTTCATGGTAATCTTGAACTACATATAACAATTACCTTCATCTATGGCTTTGATTACATACAATACTGTGAATTACAAAACAATAATATATTATAAAAAATGATAATATTTTATATAATAAAATATTTTATAGATATTAAATGGGAATTTATTAATATTATTATATAATATATGAAAAAATTTATTTTAACTCATTGGTTACCAATTAATTGGGATTGAATATAGAAACTAAATGAATATAAATGAAATTTTTTGGTAAAAAACTATTCTTATGCACCAAATTCATTTTATCATAATAAATTAAATTAATTACTTTGATGTAATGAGTTTAATAAAATATAAATCTTATATAATCAATAAAAAAAATTTGATATTAATCATATATATTTAATATGCATAACATGATAATGAACCCAATTTTATGTAAACAAACTATATTTTTATAAAGGTAGTTTTGCCTCCATTTTATAGAGAACATAGTTTAACTATAAATTCTAGAGTTTTTATAATTTATATACATAAAAATAAACTTAATTTATGAAATCATAACATAAAAATTACCTTAAGGTTAATTTTTTGTATTCTTCTATGACGTTTCATTTTTTATGAATAATGAAAAATATTCCATTTTAATTGATAGCTTCTTATTTGAAAATTTTATTTATAAGGATAAATTATATATTAATTTCGTTTTAATGTAAAATTTTATCAATTATATATCAATTAATACAAATTATATCAATATAATAAATTTAAATATTAAATTATATATAAATATAATGAAGTCTTTTGAACATTTTTTCTTTAAAAACATTCAATATAGTGTCATCTACCTGATTAATTTTAAATATATTTCATCAAATTATTTGATTGGAATTTTGAAAAATATATTCCAATTTTGGAACCATATTATTATATTTATTTAATTAAGTCCATCCATATTTTTTTGAAAGAAACTAGTGAAAGTAATAAAAATTAATTATATTGATTAAAATAAAAATTACGTTAACAAAAGACTAAACCATAATCCTAATGGCCAAAATGGCCTGAAAATATCAATTCCCACATTATCAACATATTTAGACCCTATCCTCCCTTTTCTATAATTTTTCATTATTTTAGACACATGACATATAACAAGAACTAGGTTAATTTCCCATCTAAAAAATATACAATGATTCCACTCCTCCTCTAATAAAAAAAACCACTAATCCCAAACACTTATTCAAAAATCTCATGCCCTTTTTATAAATAAAAATATGAAAATATATGATACCTACATCCCTACCCAAATCATAAAAGCCTTATTTAATACATAAATCAAAAAAGGTTGAGATTTTTGTATAAACCATAAAGGGTTACCAAAATTAGAGGAAACATTTTTCAATTATATCTTTCATTTCCTTTAATTATCCACCCCTTAATTTATTATTATATAATTAATATATAATAACATAATTATGTAATATATACTTATATTTTTTATGATAAAATCTCTACCTACACTGTAAAGACCTGGAAATTTCAAGGGAAATTTTTTTCTAAATTTTCTTTGGGATTTTACAAGAACGCAGTTTCTGACGGCGCCCGATTCTGAGGCCCGGTGTGCCCGGAATCATTTTCCGAAGTTTAGCTCGGGTACGTTCAGTGAACGAATGAGCGGGTTTTTCTAACTTCTGAACCGATGCTTAGAATCGAATTCCGAGGGCACCGATGGAATCGTAGCACCGGTATTTTCTTAGAAACTCCTTTTCCGGAGATGCGTTTTCTCGGGTGTGGTTTTTAATTTTTGGGGGTTAAGTGAAGAAAATAAAATAAAGTGGTGCGAAAACATTATTTTATTTCACTTAAAGCCACTTAAAGCTACTTAATCCGGGTTGAAGCGGATATGGTGCAATCCAAAATAACCTACCCTCTTGGTAGGATATTTGTGAGGTGGGGCCCGCACAAGCCCCACTGTTTCTTTTCCTCTAAGTAACGCACCTGCACCCCCTCTTAATGACAAGTCAACTCTTGCGTTTAATAAGTTATTAAATGCCCCTATTAAATTTGGGATATTAAAACGTTGAATTTAATTCAATTGAATTATCTATTTTAATCTTATTAAATGAAAACTTATGACTTGGTTAATAAAATAAGAGATACAGATATTTTGTTTGGGGGGTAAGCTTGTCGAGAGGATTTTGGGAGAAAGATCCAAGGATTGAAGTTCTTCATTCTTCGACGAAGAACGCGAAGAATGCATCGCCGCCAACAAAGAACGCCGCCCTCCGACGAAGGTTGACAAAAATGCCGGATCCTCAGAGATCGACGACGTAACGTTGATGATCCCCTTCCCACGACGCTTTCTTCCACGACGAGAAAATCTGAGGCGAACCCTCGCACGACGATGCTTGAGGTAGGGATTTAATTTTTGAGAATAGTATCTTTACCCATGGATGTTTCCTTTTGAAAAATAAGAATGCGGATCAACTCAATATTAAGTTGATCCACGAAGAGTATGTTTTTGGGTTAGAAATTATTGTTTTGCGGGAAAAACTATTTTGGGTTGTATTCTTTTGCTCATGAGAACAACAAATCCTCGTTGTTCTCCGTCTTTTGGGCCGTTTGTCACCAACTAACGGGAGGAGGTCGGACCCCACGAACACGGATGACTCTCCTTCCCCTTAGTTGTTTTGATTCATTGCGGCACGAACAAAGGTGGTGCGGTGCAACTGCACCGCGCGGGCACGAGAATGAACGCACCGAGGATGTGTGGCGCCGACACACCGCGCCGTTATGGCCGACCGAAACCGCGGCCGGAGTAGGGCCACGGAGGCGATTGAAGACCACGGTGGTTAATTGTTGTGCGTGGATTGTCAGACGATGACAAACGGGGCCGCAAGGGTGATTCGAAAGCTTTGCAGTGAAGGTCGGGTCCTGGGAGGACCTCTGGCGAAGACGGAACGCAAAACGGACCACCGGAGCGTGTCTGGTGGTCCGTAGAAGGCTCTGTCGGCGCGCCTCACGGGCACAGCAGCGCCGGCGACCGGAGGCGGCGGCCGGCAGTGGCCGACCGCCTGTGGGGCGGCGGCACCCGGCGCTCCGCCGAGAAGACCCGCTGCGGCTGAAGCCGCGGTGGCGAGACGTGGTCCTGTGACCGCGCGGGACCGGAGGGGGGAGCGGGACGTGGCCGGCTGTCGCGTCTTCTGGCAAGGGCGGCCCCGTACGGGGTCGTGGCTGTCTCACGTGGGGGCAGTGCGCCCCCCGCCTGCAGGTCAGCCATAACCGGCCGAGCCGACCCGCCCGGCGACTGGACCGGGTCGTGCCCAGGCTGGGCCGCGCAGGCCGGGTCGGTCCGGGACCAGACCCCCCTTTTTCGGACCTTTTCGGTTTTTTGCCCGTATCATGGGCTATGGACCTCCGTTTGATGCACCGTCAGCGGCGATGCAATCCTTGGATCGAGATGGTCGTTTCGGTATACTACACCCAAGGTTTCGAAATACTTTGGGTTCGGCCGGGTTGGTTCGTACACGAAACCAACCGGGCTCTCGGAGCAGAAACGCTCATATCTTGAGCTCCGGACGTCCGATTGACGTGCCGTTGACTTTGATGCTTTCCTCTAAGTGAGACGGATCTTTTGTCTTACTCCGCTCGAGGTTTGGATTCCATCGGAATAAGTTCGGGTTGGTTCACTCACGAAACCAACGGGGCCCCTGGAACGAAAAAGCCAATAACTCACAGACCGGGCGTCCCATTGACGCGCCGTCTATCTCGTTAAATTCCTCTTGATGAGACGGAACTTTTGGAATACTATTCCCGAGGTTTGGATGTAGTTGGAGTATGGCCAAGTTGGATTGTACCCGAAATCCAACCTGGCCCCTGGAACGGAAAAGCGGATATCTTTCAGACCAGACGTCCATTTGACGAACCGTCAGCGGCATTGGTGATCCCGTTAAGAAATGGTCCCTTTGAGTATACCCTATGAGAGTTTGGGGTATAGTTGAGATACGTCCAGGTTGGTTAGCTCACGAAACCAACCGGGCCCCTGGGATGAAAAGGCTAATAACACACAGACCGAGCATCTGATTGACGCGCCGTCTGTTGCGTTGAGACCCCTATGACGAGGAAGTCCTTTGATATACTTATTCGTGGGACATTGAGATACTTGGAGTATCGACCTGTAGCTCGTGGAGAGGACCCTCCCAGAGACGAGCGTGCGGAGTATGGAGACCGTGTAGCCGACTAAGACCTGACAACTGCTTGACCGACTCGACTTGGAGTGAGTCGATTAGCCCAGTGGACGGATCACTACTTTGTTTGGGTGCAGACCCATGGCGGATGGAGCACTACCTGTGTGATAGTGCAGACCCACGGTACTCGTCTGGAGAGTACCTCTGTAGGCTATTAGGGGGTGTGCACTACTATGCTTGGGTGGCATACCCCGGCGGGAAGCACTACTGTGTTTGGGTGGCTGACCCGTGGTACTCGACAGGAGAAGTACCTCAGCAGTCTTAGGTTAGTGAGCAGTACCTCAGAGTCATGACAGGACCACTGTACACTCCAGAGACTGGGCTCTTCAGTAGTTACAGTTTCGATAATAAAAATCCTGGTTTGAGCTGAGTCTATGAACTTTGTTTTTACCTCATGATTGAGATGGGTCACTTAATAACTCGTGTATATGTATGGCCATATACCTGGGTAGTGGTTATCCATTGATTTCATAATCCTTGTGTTTCCTCATGATTGAGATGGGTTACTTGATAACTTAGGTATATGTATGGGCATATACCTAAGTAGAGGTTATCTGTTGAGATCTTATTTGTGGTTATCCTTGTTGGTTTTAGTGAGACCTTGAGGATCTCAGGGTCCCTACTGAGTATCGTAATACTCACCCCTCCACGGGCTATGCCCGCACCTTGTTGTGTTGGTTGTAGACGACGGGCAGTGCTGACGGAGGCCGAGTGTTCAAGGACTGGACGGTACCCAGAGGTGGACTACACGACGAGTCAGTATCTGGAGGTGGACTTCACGGCGAGACGACACTTGGAAGAGGTCGACGGGCGAGAGCGTTGTGGAGGCTATCTGTACCTACCCTTCAGGTAGGATCCGTGGTGGGCGATCCAGGAGCTGCGCCATCTGTACCTACCCTTCAGGTAGGATCCGAGGAGGATGACCCAGGCGCCGCTTCTGTTCTTCCAGCTGTTGTACTTTGTTCTAATGTAGTTGTACTTTCAGTTGGGTTTGTATTCTTGCCCATTTACTTTTCAGCACTTTCTTTTGTACTTAGTGTTTACTTCCGCTTGTAGTCTGTGATGTTTTGTTTACTTTTCAAAAGTCAATGCCTTCCCAATTATCGGGATTTACGCATTCGGTGCTAGTCGCCAGCCCCTGGCCTATGGAAGGCGGGCTTGGGGTAGTCCCGGCATGGGCCCCGAGGACGGGTCGTGACAAATTGGTATCAGAGGAGTCGGTTCTACCGCAGAACATATAACTCTGATATTTTATTTCTGTGAAGCGATATTGTTAAGAGTACCAAGTGTGGTGTTCAGTTCTGGGAGTCCAGTGTTGGTGTGGGCAGTTGATGTATCCATACACCAGGACCCTGACAACCAATTTCCAACTTTGTGCATGAAAAACACCGATGGCTTGTGTATTTCCTGAAGTTTTTAAATGTCACCTCGAACCAGGTCAGCTCACTAGGTATAAACGTTTGACCATGTCACATTGTTTATTTCAGGATGCCTTTTCACGGACGACTAGCTAGAGCCCAGAGGGATGTGCGTACTGACAGCTTTCCGAGCGATGAGGCTTCGGTACAAGGCCCTATTGCAGTTGAGGCACTAGCGGAGGCACAAGCGGTACTACCATACGTTGGGCCACCGATGCCACCAGCCCCAGAAGTAGGTGATGCACGCCACATGAGTGTGCTTTACGAGTTCCAGCGCCAGAGACCACCCAGGTTCCGGGGAGAGACGGACCCGCAGGCGGCTGAGGATTGGCTGGAGGTAGTGGTGAGAGTCTTCAGGCTAGTGGGGATGCCTACAGACTTCATGGTGATCATTGCTTCCAGCCTTCTTCAGGAAGCAGCAGGCAGGTGGTGGAGCCACTTGTTCCAGTTTTTCGACGGGATGGCCTTCACATGGGAAGTCTTCGAGACCTTCTTCAGGGTGGAGTTTGTGCCAGTATCTCTACAAACCGAGCGTGTTCAGGAGCTGCTGCCTTTGCCTCATGTTTTTCGATCAGTAGCTGAGTCATCTGTGGGCAGTAGATAGATGATGCATAGGTCCAAGAGGGCCAGAGCCAACCGTACAAGGAGAAGGAAGTGTTATGAATGCGGCGGAAAGGGTCACCTGGCACGTGACTGTCCGACTCCTCGTACAGTTGATCCGCAGGCTTGGGAGGAGCCAACGAGGTAGAAGTAGTGGCGGGTTCTTGAGCAACAGCCAAGCAGTGGACAAGGCAGTAGAGCTTCAGGAGCAGGTGGACAGGAGCGGAACTAGTGGATACATCCCTTGTACTTATAGTTCCATTTTTCTGTTGTATTCGTGTCTTTGTACTATGAGATTCAATAATAAAAAAGACGCTTATCTTTGTGATGTTTGCTTTCCTGTCCTTTTTGTTTGGTTGATACTGAGTGGTCCTGGTTAAGACTATTGACTTGACTCTCGATTTTTATATTCCTACTGGAGGAGACCCAGTAACCTCACACTGATGCCGACAGTGTGACTCGACCCTTTGTGGCGAGAGTGAATGTTGGATCTCTTAGTAGTTAGGTCGAGGCCTTATGACGTCATCCATGGCATGAATGCATCCTTCATGTCAGGATTGACTGTATTAGGAAATGGGCATGGTTCATCCAGGGGGATGAGACTGGGTTTCTCTTTTCGGCAAAGGAGAAATTTTAGCAGCTCTTTCAAATCGTAGGCAAAGAAGGTGCAGATCATCCAGGAGAGGATGAAGACTGCACAGTGCAGTAAGAAACAGGAAACTGGTGCCAGTCTTAGAGACTCAGATGTGTTAAATGTTTTAAGAAGAGGAAGCTTTAAAGATATATGATTCTGCGAAGCGACAGATGTGGAGGCAGAGCTAGGAGAGCAGCATGAGGTGGTGTATATCTTAACATGCTACAACCACCCGCCTTAGTTATCCCCGCCAGGCTTAGGGAGCTGGAAGGAGGAGGAAGAGTGCGGCTGCATGCGGTCAAAGAGTGTGACCCAATGACTCTAAAAATGATTCAAGGGATAGTCTGTGTCCACTACTAGCTGTTGTAGTAACAGAAGTTGATATGAATCATTCCTCACTTTCACAAATCTTGTCCCAGACCTAGAGTTTCCGGTAAGCCGTGGACTTGACCCTCACGTCTGGAGATACCTTGGGATGAGACTCGATAATCACACTTACGCCGACGGTGTGGTCAGACCCTCGAGGCAAGAGTTTCGGTTGGAATCTCTTGGTGGAAGCGTCGTGGCCTTATGAAGTTGGTTTGAGTATGGACTGGGCAATCACAGTTCATACACAAATTGACAGTATTAGGAAAAAAGGTTGTTGTTTAACAATGATGTCGGGATGGGTTTTCCTTGGTCGGCGAAAAGGAAACCCCAGGCAGCACAGGATAAACTCATGCTCAGGAGGGTGGGACTGATCACTCTTGAGTCGGTCAACCTTACCCTCGTGGTAGTAGTCGTTTTGAGTTTTAGTTGTAACAGGAATTGGAGGCCTCATGAGTTCGAGAATGACGATCACGTCCTTATACGGGTCTCACCTCGATGAGGTTTACGGAGATGTGGCCTAGGCGGCAAGTTATCTCTGAGTTTCAATGGACCACTCTAGGTCCTCAACTAGGTAGGCGGGGTGGTTTACCGCTTCACCCATCCACCTCAGTTGCACCAGGTGCACGACGACTTCCACGTATCTCAACAGAGGAGATACGTGCTCGACACTTCGCATATCATCAACCATGGGGAGCTGGACGATGGCGATGGGGTGTCATTAATGGAGGTTCGAGTGGGGATCGAGGATCGACAAGAGTAGATCCTACGAGGATAATTGATTCCTCAGGTGCACTATCTTTGGAAGTACGGTAACCTCCAGGTGAGCACATGGGAGCGGAAGGCTCAGATGCGTGCTCTGTACCGCTTTTGTGACCCTAATTGGTGTTAAAGCTTTACAAGGATGTAAAGCCCTAAGGTGGGAGTAATGTAAAGACCTGGAAATTTCAAGGGAAATTTTATTCTAAATTTTCTTTGGGATTTTACAAGAACGCAGTTTCTGACGGTGACTGATTCCGAGGCCCGGTGTGCCCAGAATAATTTTCCAATGATTAGCTCGGGTATGTTCAGTGAACAAACGAGCGGGTTTTTCTAACTTATGAACCAGTGCTCGGAATCGAATTCTGAGGGCACCGATTGAATCGCAGCCCCGGTATTTTCTTAGAAACGCCTTTTCCGAAGTTGCGTTTTCTCGGGTGTGGTTTTTAATTTTTGGGGGTTAAGTGAAGAAAATAAAATAAAATGGTGCGACAACTTTATTTTATTTCACTTAAAGCCACTTAAAGCTACATAATCCGGGTTGAAGCGGATAGGGTGAAATCCAAAATAACCTACCCTCTTGGTAGGATATTTTTGAGGTGGGGCCCGCACAAGCCCCACTATTTCTTTTCCTCTAAGTAACGCACCTGCACCCCCTCTTAATGACAAGTCAACTCTTGCGTTTAATAAGTTATTAAATGCCCCTATTAAATTTGGGGGATTAAAGCGTTGCATTTAATTCAATTGCATTAACTGTTTTAATCTTATTAAATGCAAACTTATTACTTGGTTAATAAAATAAGAGATACACTTATTTTTTTGGGGTGTAAGCTTGTCGAGAGGATTTTGGGAGAAAGATCAAAGGCTTGAAGATCTTAATTCGTCGACGAAGAACGCGAAGAACGCATCGCCGCCAACGAAGAACACCGACCTCCGACAAAGCTCGACAAAAACGCCGGATCCTCGGAGATCGACGACGTGACGTCGATGATCCCCTTCCCGCGACGCTTTCTTCCGCGACGAGAAAATCCACGACGAACCCTCGCTCGACGACACTTGAGGTAGGGATTTAATTTTTGAGAATAGTATCTTTACCCTTGGATGTTTCCTTTTGAAAAATAAGAATGCAGATCAACTCAATATTAAGTTGATCCACAAAGAGTATGTTTGCGGGTTAGAAAATCTTGTTTTGCGGGAAAAACTGTTTTGGGTTGTTTTCTTTTGCTGCTGAGAACAACAAATCCTTGTTGTTCTCCGTCTTTTGGGTCGTTTGTCACCAACTAACAGGAGGAGGTCGGACCGCATGAACACGCCCGACTCTCCTTCCCCTTTGTTGTTTTGATTCATTGCGGCACGAACAAAGGTGGCACGGTGCAACGGAACCGCGCGGACACGAGAATGAATGCGGCGATGAAGCGCGGCGCCGACACACCATGCCGTTATGACCGAGAAAAACCACGGCCAGAGTCAGGCCGCAGAGGCGATTGAAGACCCCGCTGGTTGATTGTTGTGCGCGGATTGTTGGATGATGAAAAACGGGGGCACAAGGGCGTTTTGAAAGCTTTATAGTGAAGGTCGGGTCCCGGGACGACCTCTGGCGAAGGCAGAATGAAAAACGGACCACCAGAGCATGTCCGGTGGTCCGCGGAATGCTCCGCCGGTGCGCCTCGCCGGCACGGCGGCGCCGGCGGCCGGCCCCCAGGGGGGCGGCGGTGCCCGGCGCGCCGCCGAGAAGACCCGCTGCGGCTGAAGCCACGGCGGCGAGAAGCGGTCCCGCGACCGCGCGGGACCGGAGGGGGGAGCAGGACGCGGCCGGCTGCCGCGTCCGCTGGCAAGGGCGGCCCCATGCGGGGCCACCGCTGTCTCACGCGGGGGCACCGTGCCCCCCTCCCGCGGCTCGGCCGTAACTGGCCGAGGCGACCCGCCAGGTGACTGGACCGGGTCGCGCCCAGGCCGGGCCGGGCCACCCGAGCCGGGTCGGGCCGCGCAGGCTGGGTCGGACCCAGACCCGGGTTGGGTCGACCCAGTTCGGGCCGACCCAGGGGGGTTGGGCCGGGTCGGTCTGGGCCCAGACCCCCCCGTTTTCAGACTTTTTCGGTCTTTTGCCTGTATCATGGGATACGGACCTCCGTTTGATGCACCATCAGCGGCAATGTGATCCTCGGATCGATACGGTCGTTTCGGTATACTACACCCAAGGTTTCGGAATACTTTGTGTTCTACTGGGTTGGTTCGTACACGCAACCAACTGGGCCCTCGGAGCGGAAACCCTCATATCTTGAGCTCCTGACGTTCGATTGACGTTTCGTCGACTTTGTTGCTTTACTCTAAGTGAGAAGGATCTTTTGTCTTACTCCGCTCGGGGTTTGGATTCCATCGGAGTACGTTCGGGTTGGTTTTCTCACAAAACCAACCGGGCCCCTGGAACGAAAAAGACAACAACTCACAGACCGGGCGTCTGATTGACGCACTGTCTGTCTCGTTAAATTTCTCTTGAGTAGACGGAACTTTTGGAAGACTTTGCCCGAGGTTTGGATGTAGTTGGAGTATGGCCGAGTTGGATTGTACCATAAATCCAACCAGCCCCCTGGAACGGAAAAGATGATATCTTTTAGACCGGACGTCTGTTTGACAAACCGTCACCGACGTTGGTTATCACGTTGAGAAACGGTTCCTTTGAGTATACCATATGATAGTTCGGGGTAAAGTTGAGATACGGCTGGGTTGTTTGCTCACGAAACCAACTGGGCCCCTGGGACGAAAAGGCTAATAACACACAGACCGGGCGTCCGATTGACGCACCGTCTGTTGCGTTGAGACCCCTATGACGAGGCAGTCCTTTGAGATACTTCTTCGTGGGACTTTGAGATACTTGGAGTATCAACCTATAGCTCATGGAACGGACCCTCCTAGAGACGAGTGTGCGGATTACAGAGACCATGTAGCCGACTGAGACCTGACGACTGCTTGACCGACTCGACTTTGAGTGAGTCGACTAGCCCAGTGGACGGAGAACTACTTTGTTTGGGTGTAGACCCATGGAAGAAGGAGTACTACCTGTGTGACAGTGCAGACCTGTGGTACTCGTCCGGGGAGTACCTCTGCAGGATACTAGGGGTGTGCACTACTGTGTTTGGGTGGCATACCCCGGCGGGAAGCGCTACTGTGTTTGGGTGGCTGACCCACGGTACTCGACAGGAGGAGTACCTCAGCAGTCTTAGGTTAGTGAGCAGTACCTCAGAGTCGTGACAAGACCATTGTACACTCTAAAGACGGGGCTCTTCAGCAGTTACAGTTTCGATAATAAAAATCCTGGTTTGAGCTGAGTCTATGAACTTTGTGTTTACCTCATGATTGAGATGGGTCACTTGATAACTCAGGTATATGTATGGCCATATACCTGGGTAGTGGTTATCCATTGATTTCATAATCCTTGTGTTTCCTCATGATTGAGATGGGTTACATGATAACTTAGGTATATGTATGGGCATATACCTAAGTAGAGGTTATTTTTTGAGATCTTCTTTGTGGTTATCCTTGTTGGTTTTAGTGAGACCTTGAGGGTCTCGGGGTCCCTATTGAATATCGTTATACTCACCCCTGCACGGGCTATGCCCTCACCTCGTTGTGTTGGTTGCAGACAACGGGAAGTGCTGACGGAGGCCGAGTGTTCGAGGACTGGACATTACCAGGAGGTGGACTACACGACGAGTCAGTATCCGGAGGTGGACTTCATGGCGAGACGACACTCGGAGGTGGTCGACGGGCAAGGGCATTGTGGAGGCTATATGTACCTACCCTTTAGGTAGGATCCGTGGTGGGTGATCTAGGAGCTGCGCCATTTGTACCTACCCTTTAGGTAGGATCCAAGAAGGACGACCCAGGAGACGCTTCCGCTCTTCCAGCTGTTGTACGTTGTTCAATTGTAGTTGTAATTTCAGTTGGGTTTGTATTCTGGCCCATTTACTTTTCAGCACTTTCTTTGGTACTTAGTGTTTACTTCCGCTTGTACTCTGTGGTGTTTTGTTTATTTTTATAAAGGCAATGCCTTCCAAGTTTTCGGGATTTACGCCTTTGTTTCTAGTCGCCAGCCCGTGCCCGATGGAAGGCGGGCTTAGGGTAGCCACGGCACGGGCCCCGAGGACGGGTCGTGACATACACTTTTTAACACATCTATCAAATGGGGTACACAATCATCGTTCATGTTAAAGGTAGACTTCCACCTCGCGACCAGATGTCATTCGTTCTTCCATTACCACATATCAATGATGGAATAATTATGAATATATATTTTATATATGTTATAGATGATATTTATGAATAATTTATTATTAATTAATTTTTATATAATCAAATCCATTATGATTTACATTTTGTGGCTATACGATAACTTCGTTTATGGATGTGTGGACTACTGCCTCCTCAAAGCGATATGATTCATTCACTCTATACAGTAAAGGTACTAAGGGATAGTTTTTATAAAAAAATTTTAAATATATTATATAAAAATTAGATTGGAATAATTATATACATATATATATATATCACCTAAATTTTTAATATAATAATTAAATATAAGTATTGTTCATTCCTAATAATGACCTACAACCTTTATAAATGGTGTATTTCATTTCAAATCTCTATATTTTATAGATTATTATAAATAAATATGTAATGAACATATATGATATTTTATAAGTTTTTTACATTGTATAGATAATAAAATATTGGTCTAATTATTAGGAACAAAAAGTAACAATTCAAAATATACTAGATAAACTAGGAAATTAACAACCGAAATAGTGAGAATAATGAATGATTCTTAACAAATGGGTGATAAGATGTTATAATAAGTTAACATATGATATTATAAATATGATTTTGTTTCTTGAATAAATTATATTCATGATTAAACCCCTTATAAATAATTTTTATGGTCATTTATATAAATATAAAAGCAAGGTAAAGGATTTCATCTCAACATACATTACATTGAGACATATTTGTTATTATATAACAATTCAAATTAATGATGGGTATATACTTCCCCAATTTCATTTAATATCATGAATCATGGATAAAATTTTTGTTTTATGTTTTACATTGAACTATCCCATCCACTGGGGTTTTACTTGAAAATTAAAAAGTGGTAAAAGTTATCTTTTTCAATTTCACTTTCTATTCTGATTGTTAACATTGTCTCGAAATAGTAATTCCCTTAAGATCATTATTATTTTTCATTAAATTTTAAATATAAAAATTCTCATGAAATGGATATCATTATTTCTTAAATCATATAATATTTTTAAATATGGTCTCACATTATAGTTATTTTAAATTCAGATTATTCCCTATCTTTTACTCAATTTAGATGTTTGATAAAAAGTAATGGTGTTAATTACATAAATGTATAACTAAATATACAATGAACGATTTAAAAATTTACTATATGGGTTTTTCACTAGTTAATGCAAGCCCCTAGTTGTATTGGTAGTATCTTGAGATAAATCATGTGGCCAAATCGAAGTACTATAAACTGTCTTGAGAATAAATCATGATGCTAATGGTATCAAATTCTTCAGAAACCTAACATCATATAATTAAGATTTTCCATTATTAGGAATTTAGTTATTTTTATTATCCATTATATTTTTTATTTTTTTATCTATGGATTTATATCATTCTACATTTATTTATTAAATGGAATGTGTTTCATTTAACTAACGTGCCATATTGTTTTTTCTTTATCTAGATACTTATATGGAAAGTGTGCTCAATTATTTATATTTACAAAATTATTATGCTCATTGAATAATTATTTGTTCCATTGAACGTACTCAGACTATGAATTTGTGATCACTATTATCTTTTCTTCCCTTACCTAGGTTATGAAGTGTAATACTTTTAATGAGTTTTGAGGATGATGATATTATATTTTCATTATGATTTACCTTATTTTCCCATTGTAAAATGGTTATCATGTATGTAATATAGTTTTCCAGTTATTATAAATAGATGGTCATTTGGGAATGGAATCATGGACATAATCTAATGTAATATATAAAGGAACATGTTATAAGCTTATGGGTTTGAGGTGTTACAGTTGCTATCATAGGATGTTTAGAAGAAACCATGAAAACATGATTTAGAAAAGATAGATTAGTGAGAAAAACAATGAGATAGACTTTGATGATAATTGTAGAAAAACAACATATAATTTCCTATTATAGTTATTATGTGGGTATTCCTAGATATATATCCATTCTTGGGTGAAAAATTTGTATCCAGTTCTAGAATATATATATGTAGTGGTAACAACATCGAAAAGATGTGTCAGGATTTAATCCAGTGTATCATAGTACACGGAAATGGGCCTTATAAGGAACATGGTTTGACACACCACAGGGATATGATTAGGACAATTTACATTTCATTACAATCCATTATGAATGATTTAAAATTAAGGATATCTATATTAGAACCTTATTAATGATTTTGATATTAGCAATGCATGAATTTTTCAATTTATGTTACAAGTTATAAAATGATAGAAATTATAAAAAAATACATTTTTATATAGTCTAATTTAGTGTATGTATTCAATTATAAATGGTTCATATAATAATTAATGTGAACCTCGCCAATAAATATGATCTTAAGAGTAAGAAGGACCATATCATTTACGTCTTAAGAAAATATTTCAAAGGGAAACAGTCTCCCAAGCATTCACATCATATGAATACATAGTACCATGTTCTAATGAGATAAGTAATAAATTATTCATGTTCCATACATTCAAAAGGGTTTTAATATAATAATATGTATTATAAACACCATGAAAATTGTAATGATTCAATGATGAAAAAGGGAAAACAGGATTTCCCATTATGTGATAACTGTAAAAATAATCACACTAGTAATTTCCTAAATCAATTAGGATTATTTTATAAGTGTTAATAAAACATTCACCATGAAAAATAATATAAAGGGATGAAGTAAAATGTTGTTATTAAATGTTACAACTATAAGGAGATGGGTAACTATGCTAACTAATTCTTAAAGCATCAAGTGAATATACCTCAGAAGAAGATAAGTGATCAAGTTCAAGCATATGTTAATAATATAACCAGGAGTATAATTATTAATGTTATTATTATTTGAATAATAGATTATTTAATTTCATTATTTTATCAATGATGTATTGGTTATATGAGTTATGTAATATATAATTTGTGTATTGTAGTATTGTTTCACTAAATATTTGAGATCGTATGTTGAATGGTATAGGGAAATGTAATTTGGTAGCAATTTACACTTCTTATAAAATACATGGTTGAGAGAAATATAAGCCTTAATATAAACTTCATTTTGAGATAATGATTCTTTTAAAATGATATTATATATATGGATAAATTAAAATGGATAGTACTAAATTCCTTTTAATTGGTTCTAATGTTTTGGATTATAATTTTTGGGGTTGGTTATATGGTTAAGCATTTTTGAAATAGTTTAAGATGAAATTTGAATGAGGTTTTAGATATTATTTTATTACATCACTATATGATGCATATTTTCTATTATATGATGTATAAGTAGTCAAATGTGTAGTCAAAATAAATGATTATGTCTATGGAAACATATATTTACTTATATCTTATACTGTTCATGAATTTCTCAACTCTAGTAAATGTGTCTTGAAAACAAAATGTTGTTATATTATCAAAAAAATTTATGATATCAATGACTATTATTCATAACTATGGATTATTGTTATTGTGTAAATAATTTTCTCATTAACATGTTCTCTATCACTCTCCATTAGAACATGGTGATTGGTTTTTTCTTCCATGTCCATGTTTTAAGTAATGCTCTACTATTTGAAAACATAGTTTTGTTTTGCATTCACATTTCCCTTCCCCTATTATTTAGAAGATGTGATATTAACCCAATATATTATGTGGTGTGTTCAATTTTTTTAATATCATTCCCTTTATTAGAGATATAAATTTGGAATTGTAGGGACACAATTTATGAAAGGTAGCTAGAATATAACACCCCCTAGATTTTACAATATTTTCCTCGTAGAATAATTATGTTTTCTGCTTACTATATACAAAAAAAATTGATTATGTTACATGAATAATGTTTTTTAGAATTTTATATAAGGAACATCAATGTTAGATTTTTCTACACACAAAAATTACTTTTTTGATGACATGTGTGAAACACAATACTGAGTCTTAACGAGTAAAAATAACTTATAAAAACTATAATTATTTAATATAATAAGATAATTTATTTTTGTTAAATTAGATTTTATTAATATTATTATCTAAATTATTAAAATATATACGTAAATTCATTTGTTACCAATTAATTGGAAGTGAATATAGAAATCAAATGAATATAAATGGAATGATTTTATAAAGACATTTATTATGCTCCAAAAAAATATATCATAATATATAAAATAAATTAATATTACTGAATTATTTTAATAATATATATATATAATATACTTACTAAAATATTTTAATATTCATTCAATAGATTTTGAAGGCATGAGATGAGAACATGCCTTGTTTTAGTTACAAAAAACTATATTTTTATAAAGGTGGTATTCCCACCTTTTAATGAACATATTGGAAAAATTAATTTTGAAATTATTCTAATTTTATTTTTCAAATTAGTCTTTTCTTATTATATTTTAATGTAAAAATTAACATTGGGTGAATTTTCAACATTTTTCAGTGATGTTTCCTATTTTGATGAATAGTGAAAATACTAAATTTTCATTGAAAATTGCTTCTTCGTCTAATTTTTTAATGGATAATTTACTTTTTGACTTGATTTTGATGTCAAATTATATAAATTATACATCAATTATTCCAAATTTGTTCATTTAGATCAATTTAATTTTTAATGTTTATATAAAAACATAGAAACAATTTGAACAATTTTTCCATAAAAGCATTCATTATCTTCCCATCCATAAAATTAATTTTAAATTAATTTTTTTCACATATGAGATTTTAATTTGTGAAAAATGGGTACCATATTATGAATTATTATAATCTAAAATTTCAAAAAATGTAAAATTATTTTTTGTCCAAAAATATTTGTGAATGTAATTTAAATTAATTACAATGATTAAAGGAAAAATAGCACAATAAAAGACTAAAGCTTAAACATAAGGGAAAAAATTACCTAGAAACATATCCAAATCCATTAGGATCGAAATATTTTTACCCTATATTTCCTTGGATCTTATTTATTTATTTATAGTAGAAACATGACATGGAAAAAACTTGGCTGGAAATCAATTTTCAAAATATTACAAAAAACACCAGTCCTCCTCCACTATAAAAATGAACTCAATAATCCCACTTATTCACAATATCAACACATTATCTACTAAAATATATACCCAACTAATATATCAACATAATTTCATTCATTATAGAGTTCTCAATTAGTATATAAATCAAACCATCGAAGTATTTTGGTATAATCCAAAAGGAGTTTCCCAAATAATAGGTAACATTCTTCAATGATATTTTTTAATTTTTTACTTCTCAAAAACATAAATTGTTTTTATATAAATAATATAAAATAATATTAATATGTGTTATATATTTATATGATGTTATTCTATGAGATTTAATTGCGCATTCACAGACATCCATCAAATGGAATACACAGTCGTCATTCATGTGTATGGAGTACTACCCCCTCACAAACCAATGTATTTCATGCTTCTATTAACACATTTTGAGGTTAAAAAATGAATTTATTGTTTATATATAATATTTATGACATTTATGATTTATTTACAATTTTAAAATTTATATATAACATGTAAAATTTCTCTTTACGTTTTTTGGGAATATGATAATTTTTATTATGGATATGTGGACTACTGTTTCATTAGTGAGATGTGATCCATTAACTCTATTAATGGAATGTATTAAAGGATGGTTTTAATAATAAAATTTGACATTTATTAAATTAAAATGATACATGAAGGATAATATATATATATAGAACTTACTTTTTAAAAACGATAAAATAGAAGTAGTATTCCTACGTGCATATGACATATTGTCTCTATGTAGTACATTTCATTTAATATCTCCAAATTTAATGGATTATAGTATATATGTATATTATGAATATATATGTTATTTTAATAATGTTTTAAATATGTCATATGATAAAATAATTTTATAAATAAAATGCACAACAAGTAACATCTCAAAACAAGCTCAATAAAATATGCAATTATGATCCGAAATAGTGAAAATAATAAATGATAATTAAGACATGGTTAATAATATGTTTTAAAATTTAAATATATGTTATTATGAATTTTATTATTCTTTTTTTATAATTTATTAACATTTTTTAAACCCTTGTATATGATGTTAAATCGCATTAACCCAAAAAAACACAAGATTTGGGATTTTGTCTCAATTTACATTACATTGAGAAAAAAATTTATTTTACACAAATTCACTTTTACATGGTAAATATAAAACCCCATTTCCTTTTAATATCATGATACAATCATAATTCATTTTTTTATCAGTATGAACTATCTAATCCAAGTGTTTTTGACTTGAATATTAATAAGTAGAAAAAGTTATCATAGCAATATCATTTTATTTAGTGATTTATATATTTATCTAAAAATAATCACTTCCTCGTGATTATTTTTATTTTATATTTCATTTTATATGTCCTTATTCTCATCCAATGTATATCATTTTTTCTAAACCATATTCCATTTCTACATATGGTATTCACATTGAAAAGTATTTGAAATGTTGATAAATACACATCTTTTATTCAATACATATATTTTATGATAAGGTAGGTTGTTTATTAATGAAATGTATTATTAGATATATTATGAATGGTTTCAAATTAACTATATGGGTTGAGTAATACTTAATGAATTCCCCTTCATGAATTATTAGTCTCCTAAGATGAATTTTTTGTAATAATTAGAGTATTTAAACTATCATGAGAATTAATTATAAATGTAATGGTATCATGTTCATGGGAAACATGAAGTCTAATAATTAATTTATTTATTTATTGATAATTTTATTAATATTATTATTATCCATGATATTGTTTTCATTGAAATATATATGGATTCATTTCATTCTCATTTGATCTATTAATTGGCATGTGCTTCAATTATGTACTATTCCAGATTTATTGAGCTTCATTAGGATATGTATGTTCCATGTGTAGTCTATTATATACCATTCCATGATGATTATGCTCATTTATTCATCATTTCTTATTTTGTGCATAGAATTTTAGAGACATTTATATCACCATTTTTTTTCTTATCCCCATTTAATAAGAAAGAATATTTTCAATGAAATTCTAGGATACTGAGATATTATTTTCATTGTGGATTATTTTCTTTCACCAATGTAATTTTTTTATCTTGTAAAAAATATGGTTTTCAAAAACATATAAACTATTCGGCCCATTGGTATTTTAATCTTGTATCAATTATAATGTAATAATGTAAAGCATCGACTACCAGAATTTAGGTTCGGGGCATTAGATCAATTTTATGTTCACCTTATTTCAACGTAACATCCAATAAGTATTGAAATCATTTAAATATTTGAACATAGAGGTTCTCTATATATCCTCAATAATAATAATGTATTTGTTTATATTGAACCAATCCATTTCCCCGCTCCTCATTCCAAGCCTTCATAGATTTTATACAATCATTACCACTTAAAAAAATTATTCATTATTCCCTAGATTTTTTTCTTCACCTTCCTTGACATAGGGAAAATTTTTATAGTGTTACTAATCCCACATGTGCATGTTTCATCCATTGATGGAACACTGAAGCATATATCTCCATGCTTCTTCCATAATAGGTGTCCACATTAGGCCCACATTGTGGTTTATATTGTATATTTAAAATTATTTTGATTTGTATCCATGGTGTCAATATATTTATGGAAATGATTGGAATAAAATTAGAGTTTACCAATATAAATTATTAAATAATGGAATGGCTAAAATAATGTGGGTTTCTATGGGGGATGTTTTTAACGGGTGACTGGGAATTTCCTAATGATATTTTAGTGAACAAATATGTCCTAATGGGAAGAAAAAAATTCTAATTTTTTGTGATATAAACCGGACAATTAACTTATACATGTTTATATTTTGTACAAGAATATGTCTAGGATCTAGTTAATAGTGGAAGTAAATTGTATATGTTTGAGTGTGTAGGTAAACAGAATTATGAGGTTGTGGATTCTTAGCCTTTATATATGTTGGTCCACACAGTGGGATACAAGAAACACAAACACAAATAAATATCATGAGAATTTTGAGGTGATTATTCAATTTCATCAATGTCGAGTGGAAGTTCATCCATGAAACTGAAGGAAAATGAAACAACAATGATGTTATTTGTAAGATGTTGACAAATAATGTGGTGTTCATCAATGTCTAAATTTTTTGAATGATTGTAATAAATATATATAATCTACTGTATAAATTCACTTGAAGTATTTTACTAATATTTGTACAATTTCATAGTGGATTATAACATGATTGAAAAGTGGGAAAGATTAATTTCATCAATTATTGAAATTTTTTCCTTAATATGAGTTTGGGGAATGAGATTTCAAATATTATTATTCTATAAATGGATTTGAAGATATTTAAAATATTTTTTATATGTCATCCATACTCTGTATTTAGTAATTAGAGGAAATTTATACAGTTTCTAAAGGGGATTTTTACTATTTTTAAAGGTGTTGTCAATATTATATTTTCTGTATAAGGTTATTTGAGAAACCCATGAGAATTGAGAATGTATTTTAGAGATATATAAAGAAAAATAAACATTTTATTAGATTAACTGTGGTTCCATGAATTTTTATTAATTCATATTATATGTTTTGTATAATCAATAAATTTTAATGAAAATGTAATCAAAATAAAGAAATGGTATATAGTGTGCCTTATGTAAATTTATTGTGATTGTAATAATCACATCATGATTCTATATAAGATAAAAGGATAGTGACTTATATTTCTAGGGTTAAAGATAAACATATGTAATTAGGAATTTAAAATTACTAGAGGTTGTACTATTATAAAAACTAGTCCATAGATGGTTTAAAGAAATTAAGAATTAAATGGTGACCACGACATAGAGCAGACCATTGTGTAAGAAATGATAAAAATAGGAAAATGAATTTCATATCATATAAATTTCCCTTTTGTTATTATTATCATTTTAATTTATTGAATTTCATCATTTATAATTCACCATGTGTCTTTGACAACATTACTTTCGTTTAAAATAATTTTAAGGACATATGATATCCAAAACTGATGATGCTTTTCCCATGTATAAATAATCAAAAAATCAAGATGTTTGTAATGTAATTCATTTCAATGAAAAGTAAATAAGATATATAGAGAATAATTTCCATCAAAAGCCTAGAATTTCCAAATACCATTAGGAATCATTTATACAAGTTCATCAAGAAGAAAGAACTCGAATTGTTATGTGGAATATGTATAGGAAGTATTTGTGGAATAATTAAATGAAGAACAACATGATTATATTATCATAATAGATTCTGAGGTTGATTCATTAGTGGAATTAGATGTGAATTAAAATTAAAAGATGATCAAGTATGTTCATACTAAGGGAAAATTTATAATATAGAGACTACATAAATAATAAATATTTTTTTGAATTTAATGATTTAATTTTATAAATAATGAACTTGAAAAATACCTAAAACTATTTTAACATTTCCATATATATAAATTATAAATGTAATCAAAATATAATGGTGACTGTAGTTAATTTTTTTCCCTAATAAAATAATTCTTGTGTTAAGAGAGAACCAATTATAAAAACCACCTAGCTGTAATGTATTGATAAAATAATAATGAAGAGGGTACCATGAGTCAGGTGTGCACATGATACATGAAAAGAAAAATATTAAAGAGACATAAATATTTCTATTCCTTTATGAAGAATTCATTTAGTGAAAACTGAAAAAGAAGAAGAAAAAGATAAATAATGCAACATAATTATATCATATACCATATTTAGGGTAAGAATATGATACATCAAGACAACAACTTCGATTTTTTATAGAATTATGTGGAATAGTTAGGAATCCCACTAGATTGATGTAAGATAAAAATAAGGATCAACCTAATCGTCCATAAGGTACTTGATCCATCACATCCGATCTTTCATCGTGTAATTATAATCCCATTTCCTTATATAGATGGAAAATACTACTTCACTTAATTTGTACCTATTTTTTAGGATAGTTTTTCATTGACAAACCATGGATATAGCATTCACTTATAATAAGAGGTAATTTTTTACCATTGTATAATAATGATGATGAATTATATATGTAGTCATCAAATGAGATTTGAACTCAATCATCAAATCCAAGTGTTCAATTACATTGGTGGTATATTATATATCTATATTCCTAAAAAAGTAAAAATAAATTGAGATAGATTCACTAAATAAATAACATAAAAAGTGAAAAATAATATAAAGGAATAATAGATTAAGTGTTTATCAAAATTGATTATCCCCCTCTGATTGTTTGAGACATCCTTTGGTTTCCATAAACATGAAATTAGAGAAGTGGTCACAGTTCATTTAAATTCTCTATGATAATTATTTTTTTCAAATATAATTCACATGAAATAATTGAGTGTAAAATTGGAAGACTTACAATAACTATTGATCATAAGTGAATTTTTTCTAAGAATGCTATGAACAAGAAGTAAATAATATAAAAAAGATGATACAATTTTCCCTCTTATATGAAAATATATAAAAGGTAGGTTTTTCAATGTATGATTCTCCGGGAGATAAATTTTTCATGGATTAATAAGAATAACGTAATGACTCAAAAAAGAACCATGATTTGTATTAAAATTATCTTTCTGATTTATAACTATATAAAATTCAATAATATGTGATTGAAAAAACATATCAACATTATGTACAGGAAAAACTAAGAACATGTCATATTTATCCTAATATAAATTTTTAAAATGAAGAGAAAATTTTATGCTTTAATGATATTTAGCACAACTTCACAAAGAGAACATCAATTTCTAGTAATGTCTATTTCAAAATAATGTAGATGAATCTCAAAGACTGTGAAGAAGAATCATACAAATTTGATTGAAACAATCCATAATAATTATGAACAAATTAAGAGCTTGGATGATATTTTCGATGGACCTAGGGAAACATAATTTTCATTTATAAATGTCATGAATTATTAACAGGAAGAGAAATCATAGAAGATCAATGATCATGAAAATATAGTATAGAAAATATTATGATGCATTAAAATGGTATGTATATTTTTATGAATAATTTTTATGAAAAATTGAACAAAATAATGGATTAAAAGATCATCCATATTATAAAGTTCTATGATATGGATGTAAAATTGATCAATCTAAAATCTATTTAGACTTGGTCATTACAACAAGCTCAAAAAGGAGTGACTACCACACTAAAACCAATAGAGGTTTATTTTATATAAATCCCTCAATTTGGTGATAATAATATACTATGATAATTAAATAATTGATGTATAGATTATATAAAATGAGATAAACCACCAATTTTAATGTAAATTATAAATCTGTTATTATAATAAATACATATTGAAAATCAAAATAATTACATAGTGGTGAGTAAATGTGGATAATAACATACTACCATATCTATGGTGAATATATTATTGTTTATAAGTGTATTTTTTCCCAGAAGAGCCCCTCAAGTAGGTATGAATGAAAAGAATATGAGTACCGATAGATCTACAATATATGGTCACAATTAGTTTATAAAAAATAATCATGGATTATAAGTATTTATATATATATAATGTTTCAAAACATATAAATTTAATATTGGTAAATTTTATTTTCTAGGGAAAGAAACTAATAACCAAAATCAGGGGAGTTAAACAAAAAAAATGTTATAGATTTTATAGAAGAAGATTTTTTCTTTCTATCCCAAATAGATTTGTCAGTAAATTACTCATTTTTTGAAATTCCAATCGATGTTATCATGGGTGAGATACATTATTTACAAATTCAACCACGTATTTATCTAAATAAAATCGAGAAAGAAACCATAAATAGTATTAGAAAGAAGGAATCAATTCTACATTGGGAAGATTTTAAAATCAATAAGAATATAAAATTATTCCCATGAAGTTAATATGAATTATTTTGATAATTAATTTGGTGGAAAACCTATGAAGATCAAAATAAATTCTATATCTAGGATGACTGAACATGTGAAGTTTTCACCATAATTACTATGTGGGGACTTCGGGAAGGAATCTAATATACACATTAAATTACTCCAACTCTAGTATCCTATATTAGAAATTCACATGATTGAAATTTTGTATGATATATGGGATTTCATCGTGTAGGATTGACCATTATTTCGATCATGAAGAACTTGACACATACATGATTCCCTTATTAAATTATAGATTTAAAACATAATGCTTTAAAAATATTTTGGCATTAGGGATACTAATCAAAAAAACCCATTCATCATATCTCAAGTAAATGAAATAAATAATGAGTGAGAGATGATTTTTGGTAAAGATTAAGTATAATAGAAGTTATCAAAAATAAATAAGTCATGGTAAACATGAATTTGTAGATAATTGAAAACACATTCCATATAATCAATATATTTAAAAGATAAATCTTCCATTTATAATATCAATATATTAATCTCATGGATAATAAGATCTCAATTCTAAATGATGGAAATGATATGTTTTGGACATCATGATATCACAGTAAAAAATATCTCTAATTTTAGGACTTTGTGCCAAGATATTTTAATCTATAGGTTTGCATACAACAAAATTGTAATTTATTTTACCAAATAATTTTCATAATGTTGAATGTATATGCACTGGGGGGATATATATTTACCATTACCACCAATCAATACATGTCCACTACTTTACATATATATTTAATAATCAATTAAATTTCTAAAAATATTCCCTATCAACAAATTTCTTCTTTTTATTAGAGAATACAAAATATTAATATTTCACTAGTAAATCAACAAAACTCAATGTAAAATTAATGATTTTCAAATACTATATGGTTTAGAAAAAAATATAATACATTATAAAATGATAATTAATAATTAAGGTAAATTTATTATCCTTTAAAAAATAATATAAATAAAATTAATAGTTCAAAAAAAGAGTAAAAAGCAAAAAAATATAATTGAAAATGATTGATGGCCACAAAAAGTATAATTTGTATTAAAATAAAGTTCATTAAGGTATAGAGGAAAATAAAATAATAATTTTTAAAGTAGTTTTTCATTCAGAGTTTTAATTTCAAAATGATTAAAATGTTATATAAGATTACATATAATGTAAAACATTAATAGATGTGGGAAAATTCATTAAACAACATATACAATTATCTTTTTGTTATGAAAGTTAAAACCATCCCATTTGTAAAACATTTTAAATATTATTTTAAAAAAAATTAAAAATTCATGCATGGGTTATAATGTCCATAATTTATCCTTTTAATTAATAAAAATACTTTTGTAAAATAATTTTGAAAAGTATGGATATGGAAGAATGATGTTCCCAGTCAAAAAGTGATAAATTATCAATTTCTATATTAAACATTTCTTTTGAAAGAGTATATTTAATTGAATCATTTTCCATATTATATTAATATATAATAATGTCAAATATTTAAAAGGGGTAGTATATGCAACATAAAATGTATATAGTTTAATAATACCAAATATATTTCAATTGAGTGTAAATTGAAACGAAATAACTTTCCTTGCATTTGAATTAACACGTATGATCTTTTAAAATACATATAATAAATTTTGATCTATTATAATAATATACCATAATAATATAAATATATTTAATGTCATATATAATCCATAATATTGTTTTATAACTATTTCATAGATAATATATATTTTTATCATTATTTTTGGTGTTAACTACTTTATTTTTCATATATGTTTTGATTCGGTAGATCCAATCATTGTAATTTTATTAAGGTTCCATAATAACAAAATTATTAATCTTGATATAAATATCATATATATCAATCAAATTGTTCATTATTTTTAGCCATTCAATTAGTAAAATAAAAATCATTCACATCACATCGTGAAGGAGGTAGTCCAAACACGCACAAAAGCGAAATTATCATTTTCTAATTGATTGGAATGTATTAATTCATAAATGATATTATAATTAAAAAAGATTATTTATGTTATAAATATCATATATATTAAATATTTCCTTCATTATAAATATCTATGTAATGTATTTAACAAAATGTTATTACACCACCATGTAAAGACGGTATACTGTAAGCACACATCATCAAAATTTTCTATTTTTTTATAGAAAATTGATGTAATATGGTATTCCCATAAACATGATAAAATATCAATATATAAATAAAAGATATAATAAATAACTTAGTATTTGTATGAAAAATTATTAATAATATGTATATGAAATAAATATGATTGAGCCGGTAAATACTATTACCTCTTATTCTATAGAAATCCTTGAGAACCCCCCCCCCCCCTTAAGGGACCTAGGATCAGATTTTTGGTGATAAAATAACTTCATTAATATTTAAAAAGAATTTTAATAAATGAATTGGTTGTGGGTATTACAAGAAAGTATTCTCAATGTGGTGTAAATAAAATAGAGAATTGGTTGCCTTTTATAAGGTAATGAGGGGCATTTTTTGAATTTCATAAATTATAAAATTAATGTAAATTATAATTTTTTATAATGAATTAATAATTGTAAAAATAATATTGATCTATTTGTGTCTAAATCCCCTAAACCAAAAAAATGGACAATTTCTTGTTTTTTCTCTCCCTTATCTTTTAGTTTTAACCCCATGTTATCCATTTTATAATTACTACATTATTAAAATTTTCAACCATTTCATTCTCAACAATGTCAACATAAAATTCAAAATTTCCCATAAATAGAAAATGGATTAGTTTTTAAAACATTTTCCATTTTTTATGAAGATGTATTATGAATAACTTTATTTATTTTAAAAAACATTATTTATTAAAAAGTACCATTAATTAAAAAACATACACTATTAATTAAATTTGAATTTAATTCATCAATACCATGGTAAAATTTATATATAATCATCTAAAAACCCATTAAAATGGAATATGTATCTATAATATTTTAAAAAAAATAAATTATTGAAATATTATTAAATTTAATAATTTTAAAATCATTTATTTTAATTTTCTATTAACTGAATATATACTTTTTCTTTGTTGTATATACATTTAACAAAATTAGTAAATTAAAAACAAGATATTAAATTACCATGATAATAAAAATTCAATAATATTTCAAATAACAGTTTAGAAAAGATCTTATGTTTTATATATGTCTATTAATAAATATTATTAGTATTAAAATGAGGAAAGTGACATTTTTAGCAGTATTCGTGACGTAAATATTATAAGGGTCTTAATCAAGGTTATATGGAATCATATTTACATATTAACAAAACATGGATGGAAATGTAAACACTAAATTCATATAATAGGATAAATACATGTATTATATAAATTTTAAAGACTTCTATAACTATTTTAACCACGTATTTACCATTTTACCCTTAAGAAATAAGCAAAGGAATATTATCTTTGCTATTAAAAATGAACAAAAATAAAAGGGTTATGTTAAAAAAATGAAATCATAATTCATTATAAGGAATGAATTTTTCTTGATTAAACTTATTTATGTGTCATAATTAAATTTTAATAATAATTAGTAAAAAGTTATGAAAATCAGTTTGCTGAAAAAATCATTCTGAAGCATAAAAATTAAAATATATCAAAATCATGAAACATACTAATAGAACATAAATTATTCTAAATATAATAGATCATATTTTAATACCAAATCTATAATATAATTTTAAATTTAATTTACATTATTTAATAAAAAGATATATCAGTATTTGAAAATTATTTATTCTTCAGTAATCATCACTTGTTTGAGAGAAATACAAAAATTTCATAAGATGTTAATCATGATATGAATATTTCAAAAATAAAATTAATTTAATCAATTTAAATTTATTAAATTTAATAATTTAATTTTTAATCATGAATAATGGAATATAATCTAGAAATAATCAACTCATCGTCCATTTTCAACAAAAAAAAGACAATCGTCCTTGTTGATATTCATTTTTATTATTTTCACAGTAAAAATAAAAAATATGGAATGATTATGTGAATTGGGTTATTATTTATTAATAATAAAATTATTCTATAATTGATGAAAAGGTGCTAAATTCTCATGTAAATCAAGAAATTATATCCTTTATATTTTGAAAATTGCACCTCTTGTACATATTTGGGTCGTTTATCATCATTACTTATACATTTTTTAATGTCTCCTATTCTATCAAATGACTTCCCCAATTTACCATTACTGATTAACCAATTATTTAACAAAAAAATTATTATCTTATGTCCAAAATCATGATATTATCCTCAATGTATGTTAAATCATGTTCAATTTCTATTTCCCCATAAGTGAGAACATTTATTGGATATGGAATGTACTTTATCAATAAAGAGATAAGTAATACATCATGTACCATATAGAGTATTCATGAAATATTCATATAGTAATCCATAACACTGATTCATTGAAAATTTTTAAAAGTTGCGATGTACCTTGGGTTATGTGTTTCTTTATTTTCAAAAACATAAAACAGTCAACCATGAATATAATTTCATTAAAAAAATTCCCCCCAATTAAAATTTACAATATTTTCATTATTTATATGTATTTCACAGTATCCTGGTTTGAGATACATTAATTTGGGTTTGAATATTTTTTACCTTGACCATTTTCTCCTCAAAAATATATTGACCCACAATATTTGATTCAACAACATTATCCTAAAATTTTTAAGTAAGTAATATCATTCCATATAATTCTTCATCTAGATCCATTAAAATACTTTAATAGAAGATATTATTGCAGGATAACTTCACCAATAGTAAATATATATCTCACATACCCTGATTGTAATGTTATAATGACCACATTATTCCTTCTAAAATTTGAATAATTATTTCTTATTTTCCATCGGTTTGAGGGTTATAGATTACCCCAAAATAAATAATAGCATAAATATCATTCAAAATGATTTTCCATAATTCCATTTTAAACAATGGTAAATGATCCAACATAATTAAAAGATATTATTCACGAATTAATACAATTTATTTAACATAATGTTTTTCAAGTATCCCATGATGTAAATATTAAATTAAAGTTAAAAAATTTGTATATTTTTTATGTAATTCAACAATAACACATATTGATTAATTCATTCAAGGATTTATTAGTAATCTACTAAAAAGTACATAGTAATTTGATCCCATTTCCAAATTTGAATATGTAGTGTTTTTATGACTCCTATTCGATGATATCTTACAACATTCCACTATTTAAGAACCAAATTTTGTGACACCGAATAAGAAATTTCACATTTCATGTTATCCTGAAAAAATTATTCTTTAATGTCAATATATATCATAGAGCATCTTGGGAGTATATATAAATTCAAACTATAAGAATTATAATATAATTACATTTTCATATTATGTATAGATCTAAAATATAGTCTCGTTTCATAATTAAAAACACTATCATCAAATATTAATTCTTTCAATTTTCGATCTCTCATAAAATTAATTTCATGTTAAAAATTCGCATCATTAGTTTCTGAACTCTCTTTCTTTTTCAATAATGATGCTTTGGAAATAATTCAAAATTTTAATTAGCTTTAAAAATACTCAATAATTTATATATCTATATTATTTTAATTCATTAATTAAGGATCCCTTTAAATTCCTATTTTTATTATCACTCCTTTTTTTCCAACTCAATGCATCTATTATACTGTTTTTAATATATAGGTGGTAGTTTATTGATAAATAATAATCCTATGGTAGATTCCGTCATCTCCTTTTCCACATGATCCACACCTTCTTTAAAAATATTTATTTTATGTTCTTAAGATCTACTTATATCTCACATATGTCAGTATAAATATAGTGTCCCCATATGTTCAAATAAAAGACTGCATCTTCCAACTAAAGATCATGAGTTGGATAGTATTTTTCATGATATTTTACTACTTCTAATAAAAAATAACATTATCCTTATAAATATAGAAAAAATAGTGTCCTTTATTTTATTTATCGCTACATTTGAATATCCCATCATATCCAGATAGTATTGTCAAAATTGGAGAATTCACTAATCTCCTCACCAATTACTTAAAACATTATTTGTATTACATTATCCAACTGAACATGGCCCATTCATGAGTATTCTTTTATAAATTTTTATTAAATAATAAATTTTCTTGATAAAATAATTGATACTATCATGAAAACCCATATAAAATACATACCACATATATGTTTATTGGTGTATGGTATTCATTGATTTCCTTTTTCATCATAAGATAAATTGAGATTACATCCTTTGAGATAATATGTCCATGAAAAAAATATTATGAACCTTTAATTCATCATTGATTAGTCTCCCATGTAACTACTATACAATAATAGTATATAGAGTGATAAATAATTTTTTCTTATAATCCTTATATAATTTTTTCTACCCTATGATAACATTAATAAACACAACAAGACAATATCACGATATTCCTTGAATACTGTGTTCATTATAACTATAATAAAAGATCTCTAAATAGTTAATTAAAATATAATTAATAGACACTCTTAATGTCCATACATCAAAGGACATGGTGTCTTCATATTAAATTTAATATTTATTAAAAAATTGTGATACCCAATATATAGGTAAAGCATAGAAAAATATTGATCAGTTTTAATTTGATCAAACAAGTCATCAATGTGAAATAGAGGACACTTGTTACATATAGTGAAAACACTTATATCCATATAATCAATTAATATCCATATATATATATATATGTTTTAACATAAAAAAATTGGATATCCCCATGTTGAAATTTTTGTTTATATGAATCATTTATTATAGAAATCGTTTATTTTTTTCTACAACTCTACTGATTCCCTAATTGATAATATATAGGGAAGTTTTGAAATAAATCTAATATAGGGGATAAAATAAATGGAAAAATAAAAATCATGTTCTAGTTGAATCACTATACATCATTTATTTCATTCTTCTGGTTTTATTCAGTAACCTGATAAACCTTATCTTTATAGTTATAACAGACACCAATTCCCTTTAAGAATTTTCCAATATGTTTCTTTCCAAAATTTTCAGATGATGGAAATTTCATCATTCCCTTTATTATAATTATTTCTTTACCCTTTTAATGGTTATCTATCAAGAATATATTCTATTTAATTCCCTTGATAATATAGGATCTATAATATCACATGTCAAAATTAATGTCACATGATACTATATCGTTCAACGATGAAAATGATCAAGAATGTTTTCCCATAAGGAGACTCAACATATGCACATAAATGAATTAGTCAACCTTCCTATCTGGGTTATGTATATATTAAAAATCATGTTGGATAATCTTAGGAATTTTTCTTCATATTCCACAATGAATTTTACATCCTTCTTCGTTATAGTGAGGAACTTCGTCTCATTTACAACTCGTTATTCACAAGGAATGTTTTTTCCAATGAATATGACTTTAAATGTTTATTATTCCATGATTTCTTCTGGTTACTTCTATTTAGTGATCTATGTAAATCGTGACCATTGATCATAATCTTATGTCAAAAATTAATGACAGAATAACCTTTTCAGTTCCATTAAATCACAATGTTAGAAATATATTTTCAAAATATTTAATACAATGCTCAGCTAAATTTGGAAGTATAGGCATAATCAAATATAGAGGATCCTATCACATGACATGATAAAACAAATGTGAATCTCTCTATGGAATAAAATTATTCTCTATTTGGGATTTTTGATTTATCATAAAATAATTTGGGTTCAGTAATATAATTATGATTTTCTTAGTTCTAACACCAGCTATATTGTTTTTCTCAATAGATATGTCCATACACAATCTAAGGGTGCTAATTTTTTCCTCTCTTATGCATTATAGATGAATATTGGAATGCACTAAGCCATGCCATAATCATATTCAATAATAATTCATAAAATAGTATCCTCATATTATAAATGCTCTCAAATTTTATAAGGTATTATCATAATTATAATGATAGTTACGTTTATTTGATTTCTGGTTCACAAGTTTTCTACTAAACTTCTTCTGATAACAACTATAACAACCCTACTCTAGTATCCCAGTTCCATTGTTTTTATTACTAAATTAGTACATAATATAGTGGAACTCACCATAAATTATTGATTATTTTTTCATCATTGAATAACTATATATGTACAATATTCCCATATTACATTGGAAATATTACATTCATAAAATAAGAAATATTCCAGATTCATTGATGTTATTAAATATATCATTATTCATATAGTGGGGAAATTAAAAACAATTAATGGTGGGAATAAATGTTCAGTAAAGATTATGTACAAAAAAACATCATGACTAAATAATGAATGATCAATATAAATAAGAAAATAATTGAAAACACATGTCATGTAGACAATAACATACGTATAAAATGGATCCATTATACTATCAATGAAATAATATCATAGATAATAATAACTAAATAATATTTAAAAGAAATTATTATTTTTTTTATTTTATAATATCAAATTTCATGATATTTATACTCTTAATACCTTTCACTAATATAGTTTAAAATATGTTTATAACTACACTAATATCCCATTTAATTTGAAAACTGATTTGTGACATGATACGAGTTAGACCATTAAGGTGATATATAATTCATGGTCCCTACTATCATCGTATTTCAAAGGAATTAATTATATATTGAATTCTGAATTAAAGTCATGTAAAATATTCCTTATCAATAAATATCCATGTTGAATAAAGTATAATGAATATTTATATTTCCATTGTTAATAAAATAATATTTAATATAATTAAACTAAACAAAAATGGTGTAAAATTTAGTTTATAATCATATAAATGACAAAAGGAATGTGGATATTTTAGAGAAATGAATTTATGAGTTATAATTTTTACCATTAAAGGAAATAATTCAAGATATTGTTAATAACCAGAAATATAATCAAAAAATTTGAGATAGACATCACATATATAAACTTGTCAGTAAAATCATGTATTTTATATATTGGAGGAAAATATATCTGAATTAATTTTTTTTAAAATAATAATAATATTTATTTTCAAAATCATTGATAATTTTAAAAATAATCTAAATATATTAAAACCATTTTGGTTGTGGTAAAATCCATTAGAGTCTTATACATTGAAGATATAAATTTTTAATTTTTTTAATAAATGTAAAAAATTAAACATTCAAAAAAATACACAAATTAATAGAAAATAATATAAAATTTCATGTATAGTATAAAATTTCATTCATAAAACATTTTTTTGATTAGTAGAAATTTATAAAATAATACTGAAAATATTTTAATGGAAGATAAATGTTATCGTTAAATAAATGAAGAAGGAGTTTTTTTTAAATTATTATACGATGAAGTATAACATAAATATGATCATTATTAATTACGAATAAAGAATCGTTGATTTTAAATATATAAAATTGGTTGTGTAAACACCAAATAAATTAAATAGATTCATAATACCAACATTCTATCAATGTAGTGAAATTTTAGAAGAGGACATCTTCCATGTGTTTGACATTCCTTCTAAGATCCATTGAAACCGAATTTATTAAAAAGTTATTTATTACATATACATACCAAAATAATATAAATATAAATAATTTAATATATGAACAATTTTTATCATTTTATCATCCTTTTTGTTAACAATTAATTAATAGTATCATTGTTTTTTGTGTTAACTGCTTATTTTTCTTGTATGTTTACATTAAATAGTTTTGGTCCTTTAATGTTGATCATGGTTCCATATTATATTAGGCATTAATCATGTTATAAATATAAAATATATACATTATTTATATTCTTAATACCATTCATGTAAATTAGAATAAAAATTGTATCCCATCAGATTATGGAGTTTTGACTCCATGCCTATATAAGACTGATGTTTTCGTTTCTACATGGAATAGATGGTAGGAATGTATATATAATACAATAATTCTAAAACCTTTTTAATTTTAAAAATATCATGTATATTAATTATTTAATTTTTTATAACCATATATGAAAAGTGGCGATGAGTAATTAATTACACCACTACGTGAATACATTATGTTGTACATAGGCATGACTGGCATAGCTTAGTTTCATATAATGGAAAAGTGTATGAATATTGATGTAACATAATCATAATAACACATCTATATTTTTATGACACTATAGATATTGTTTTAATTTGTGTAAAACACATTAGTAGGATGTAGAAAATTAAATAAACATGAAAGCTTTTGTAAATACAACTACCTCTTCTTCGGTAGATTTCTTTTGATATACTCTTAAAGGACCTATTGTTGGCCTTTTGGAAATACCTAGACATCTATAAAATGGACAATGATGTTTATTAAGGAATTCATCATTGGTTGGTTGGGATATATTTCGCAATGTGGTGTAATGAAAATAGAGATAGGATATCTTTTTATAAGTTACTGGAAGGGTATTATTTGAATTTCCTAATGTATTAAAATAAAATAATTGTTTTTTAAAAAAAAATTGATTAAAATTGATATTTATAAAATATAGTATGATTACGATTCAATATATTTTCATCCAATAAAATATTTACATGTTTTTCCATGTTTTCATCCATATAATTTAGTTTTAACACCTTGTTTAACCTTTTTATAATTACAAAAACAATAAGGATTCTTACACGTAATGTTAATCGAATGTAACCATTAAAAGAAAAAAAATCCATATATAGACCATGGATGATTCATTAAGTCATTTAATAGTAACATGGATACTAATATATTTATTATTTTTTTTAATCATGTAATAAGATATTTTTGATTTTGTAATATCATGAATTCAAATTTTGACACTATTTATTTAATGTAAATTTAAATGCATCAAGATAAATACGGAATTTTAATATATTCCATCAATAAAACTAAAACATTTTATTTTCATATATATAATTTTAATAACAAAAAAATCCATCCAATATCTTTTTACATTTAATGATTCTAAAATTAATCATTTTAATTTTCTATTAACTAAATAAATAATATGACGGTGTTCTATAAAAAACTAATATTATAATTAAATTAATAAAATAATAACATTAAATTACAGTGATAAAAAATATTTAATTATTTTTTAAAATAAATAATTATAACCCAACATAATTTTATATATTTTCATAAAAAAAAATTATATATTTAAATAAATATAGTGAATTTTTGTTATTTATGTTTTACTTAATTATTATATGGGTCAAAATAAAATAAATATGGAACCAAAACCATTTTATTTAAACAAAGATTGAAATGAATTAAATAAATTTATCCAACTTCATAAAATACATTATTAGATAAATATTAACTCTTTATACCAATATTTAAACCCTAATTTACCCTTTTTATCCTTATTGAAGTAATAAACATTTATGATGATTGTTATTCATAATGACCAAAAATAAAACAAGAATGTTTAATAAATTTGGACTTCCTGATTCCATATAGGGAATACATTTTTCATGATTCATTTTCAATAAGTGGAAATAATAAATTTGAAAATAATATTTTATAATTAAATGATAAACATTTTCTAGAATAAATTATTTTTATTCTTAATAATTAACTTCTATAAAATTATTCAAATTATTGACTCAAATTAAAATATTATAACTAAATTTTATTGTATAGTAGATCAAGACTAAATAAAAAATAAATTATGAAAATTATGTTACTTTAATTATAGTAAAAAATATATTATTACGAAAATATATAGTTTCTAATAAAAAATATATTATTATAGATGAATACTTAAATTTCTAATATGTTAATTTTAATATTCAGAATAAAAAAAGAAATTAATTTAGGAAATTAAACTTATAAAAAAAAATTTACTTTTAAAACATAATGAAACATTATGTATTATTTTATTATTTTAGAAACAATACTAATTTAATTGAACATCAGGTGTTACACATAGTGATTTTATAGTCATTTGTCTAGAATATTGATAAATTTTGAGGAAAATAGGTGAAAAATGTTAAAATCTAATGTTAATGTAAAAGTATATATTTCCCATGAAGATTTAAAATTTCAAGAGAGGACATCATCATATGACAGTCCAAGTGAAAATAAATAAATTTGTGGGTGGTGTGTGGAAGTTAGAAAGCACTCTTAGTATTATTTAAAAATCACTATAGATGAGTTACTGATTCTAAGTAATATAATAATTATAACGTGTGATCATTATATCTTAATAAAATACATGATGAATAACTTTCCACACATAGTGGAAGCTAATAGATGAAAACATCCATGTTAGGGAAGAAAATTAAATACCTTAATGAGAAAAAAGTAGATAATTAACAATGATTAATTAAGATGATGAATTTAGTAACCATATTGATATATAATTTTATATAATATAGAATTTATAAAAAAATAAAAAGGGAGATATTTTTATTACCAATTTTTTTGAATATGTTGTCAATGGACACAATGTAATATATTTATTGTAATTAATAGATAGGTAATGGTTCTCCCATGAATAATTTCTTATAGGATAAAAAGAGAAATAATTTGATTTCTCATGGAGGAAAATTTTAAGATTTAATTTATAGTTTTATACTAATATTTTAGTATGGGATTATGTTTTTATGATAATAAAAAAGATATCCGGCTATTTATGAGTTCAACCAGACATGTATCCCAATAATAATTGGCATCCTTCAAATCTTAAAGCTATGATCCATCCAACTATGGAAAATATTGATGAATGTATTCGTTTTTGGATTAAAATGTGCATGATTTTGAAGGATTCTTAGCCTCCACACATGTGGTTTAGATAGATAGGTTGTGGGAGACCACCATGTCCTATTAGAAATCATTGACACACTATTTGTGAATGAGTCCTAATAAAGGGGTTCCCTTCTAACATATAGTCTCTTGAGGCACACACATTAATAAAATAATTCTAGTAAATATAAATTTATATGAATACATAAATAATTATAAATTTGAATATGTCTTCTTACTCATATTTTTTATTTATTTATGTGATAAATTCATACCAATGATTACAACTCATGTCTCCTAGAGTTCAATAATTCACAAAGATCAACTAATATCTATGAAATATTAAAAGGTTCTGTATTAGAATGTCCGATTAAATCAACATGGAATTTATCTTCATCCACGATTTTGATAAAGAAGAAAATAATCAATTTTCATTAAAATGTTATAATAAAGGAAATGGTTTTCATATATGTATTATCTATTTTAATGATTTAATTAAACATGAAACACTATGTATTATTTCAATAAAATAAGTTTATAAACAAGACTAATTAGTTATAGTGGATTAGCGAATGATTGGGAAGTATAAAAGACAGATATGTCCAATAGTTTAAATGGTTTTAAATAATTTTGAACTAGAATAATGTGATTGGTAGTTGTATTATCTCTTAATATGAGTTGAAGTTATTTATGATTTTTCATAATATTCATTTTGAAGTTGTATTCATTCTGTAAAAGTAATATATATAATAATTATGGGTAATATATAACATTAATATAGTTAATCATGAGATTTTATTAGCTTGGTAAGGGTATTTGAGAAACCTAAGAGCTTCATAAATCTATAATAACTTTTTTTATAGATTTACATTTTAGTAGGAATATATGTAAAAGTAACTTCTAATTATATCTAAATTCATATATTATGATTAAAAGGAAGAAAATAAATAAATTTCATACATTATTTTTCATTTAAATATATAATTATACTTATAAGTACATCAGTATTAATTTTGTGATACATAGATAGTGATCTCTATATATAAGTGCAGATGATTAATAGGGAGAACAAGAATCATGTAATGTTAAGAGGCTATAATGTTGAGGAAATCCTGGTGAGAATATTGTTTGAAAATTTTAAACAAATTGGTGATCATGTCATTGTAGATATCATTGTTTTAGAAATGGATGATATGATAAAACATTATTATTCACATATGACTTCAATATAACCTTATGATCCTCATATGACATTCATGAAGTGCATCATATGACTTGGATAATTTTTTGAGCTTACTAATTCACTGTATAATTCATTTATAAACATAAAATTTTTAAGAAGACCAATTTTTTCTATAAAATAAAATTAAACGAATCATGAAATATTTTAAATCATTTAATATAAATAAAAGTAATGAACAACCTTATATAATCTTTTTATCATGTATCAAGGTCATTCCAAATATCAAAAGTTTTATTAGGGAAAATACAAGATAAAGATAGAAATCCCACACACATATCAAATGTGTATATATAGCTTTTATGGTATGATTAAATAAGGAAATTCATATTATAATATAATATAATAATTTATTGTCAAATCCAAAGCTATATTAGAATTGAATTGAAATGAAAATAGGACCAAATATTTTTATTTTTACTAACTTGGTCCTATAATTCATTATTTTAGTTATAAAAAATAATGGTATTTGTTTTTATTATTTTAATAATTTTGTATGAAATTGTATTATTTTTTCCAAAATGTGACATTATTTATTATATGTCTGTAATTGACTACTTTTTACAAGTAATAAATCACATTTTTATTCTAATAAAAAATTGTGAATTAATGAAAAAACAATCGAGCGATTATAAGAATCAACTAAATGGCTGCACATTCTTGTAAGTGACCATTGAGGTCAAAGTTGAAAAGGAATAGATCAAAATCACAAAATATTATAAAGACCAAAAATCTAATCAATTAAACACAATGATATGTTAGATTGGGTGAATGTGAAATTTTACAATTGAATTGAAAATTAAATTATATAGTATAACTATATGATATTTCAAAAAGAAAAATAGAGAAAATGTGACCAAATGAAGAAATGGTGGTTATGATTTAAAAAATTATGATGGATTATCCTAGTATAAAATGATTTAAATCATGTTTAACATAATGACCCTATTAAAAAAAGATCAACTATATGGAATATTATATAATCCAATAGAAGAAATCCACAATGCAGAAGTGGATACATCTGTTGAAAAGTGATATAATTTTCAAAGTTAACATTTGACATAAATTTAACATAAGTAATTGTAATTGTTTTATTACTATTTTATAAATACTAAAAAAATCAACACCAAGATATTTTTTAAAATATTTTTTTTTCAAATAAATTTAAATATTCAAAAAAAATTTGTTGTAGAAAACACTGACTTTCGATTGAGTTTCACGCTACACAGAGTTTAAAAAAATGTAAAATATTATTAAAATATTATTATTTAATATGATATTTATCCACTTTCAACTATAATAGTGGGTATAAATAGTATTACCAAAAATATTAATATATATAATCTGAAAATTTAAATAATGTTAATTCTTTGGAATCCAATTAATTAGAAAGTAAAATAAAAACTATTTTAAAATAAATTTAATCTTATTCAAAAAAATATTTTTTATATTCAAAAATGTGTTTTACCTAAAAAAATTAAAAAAAATTAAATTTGGGAAACTATTTTAATGAGACTTATATATTATTAATCAGTAAAAATTTGTCCTTCATCTTATGTGTTTTCTAGAGAAAATATAAGAATAAAAACAGGTATATTATTAAAAGCTATATTTCAAGAAAAAACAGTTTTGTTGATTTCTTATGCACATAGATTAAATATAATTTTTCAATATTTTATATAATTAATTTGATAAGTTAAATTTCTTTTTAGAGTCATAATATCAAATATCACTATAGGTGATATTTTGAATAATTTTTTAAATAGTAATTTTTTATGAATAGTGAAACATGCTAAATTTTATTTGAAAACTAAATATTTGTTTAAATTTTTTAAAATATTCAATTATATTATATTTTTTCAATTTAATATTATTTTAATTCTAAATCTCGTAATGAAATAAATTTTATTTGAATCAATTTCATATTTAATTTTAATATAAAATCCTTATCAGCTTGTTTATATTTTCCAATTAAAAATAAATTTTCTCATCACATCATTGTGATTAATTTTACGATGTATTTTTTCACTTATCTGAATTAAAATAGAAAATTATATTATATATTTGGAATCATAGAAATTATATTACATAATAATTATAGCATCATTTATGAGAAAAATTAATTTTGAAAATATTAAACATTAATTACAACTGAAAATGTAAAAATGGGTTTACAAGGGGGTAAAAATTAATTGATAATAATTAAAATTAAATAATAACATCTTTAAAATATGTTTTATATCCATATATTGAAAATATATTTTCAATTTCTCACAATACAATATTTTGGGTCTATTTGGATTAGGAAAAAATTGGTACACCTTTTTCTTCCAAAAAATATACATGTGTACCACTAAAATCACTGATAAAAGCCCACCCAATCCCCTCTCATTTCCACAACATGAAACCACATTTGGTTTGACTAATACCTTACAAATATCAATTCTCAAAATCTGTTCTCTCATTTTATAAGCTTTATTTTGGGCATTAATCCACCCTATGAAGTATTTTGGTCTAAATCGAAGGAGGTTGCCTAAAGTACAGGTAACATTATTGAATGAGTAATTTTATTTTATTTCATCCTTTACCTATATATATTATTATTAAACAATGATGAAATAATAACCTCAATATATTACATATAATTATATGTTTTTATCATATTAGAATGACTTACAACCACATTCACTTCATTCAAATGGGTTAAGAATTCATTATTCGTGTGTACGATAGTTTACCACCTCACGAACTGATACTACTTTATTTTCCATTAGAAACACTCATCGTCCATTATTATGATAAATATATATTATTAATATTATATTTATAACATAATTATACTTCTTTAATAATTATTTCATATATAACATTTTTATTTTCTATTATACAGGGGATGTGATAATGTTTATTGGGTGTACAACGGACTACCACCTCGCAATGTGATGTGATTGGTTTTTTCATTAACACATTAAATGGAATATTATAAGATCGAAGTTATAAATATGGTAATAATGAAATAATAATTATATAAATGACTTATTTATCATTCTTAATGGTTAATATATCTTTTTCATTTTACCTTTACACACGCTGGTAGGTGATAACATCATTCGTGTACATGTGGACTACCAACCTCACATGGCGGTGGGACTATTTATTTTGATCGCTATAAAAATTGATGATTTTTATAAGTATATTTATATAAATTATATAATATACTGATAATTATATATGTATAAAATATTTCAAACATCATTTCCAAAATGATTATTGAAAAAATGGATACATTACTCATGCATACGTATGACCTATCATCTCCATGATAGTAACATATTTGATTTATCAATTCCATATTTCATGATTATTATAAAAATGTTAATTTATGTATAAATATTATAATCATTTCATGACCAATATAATGGAGATTATGGGACCAAGAGCAAAGGGAAAATAGATACTCAAATGGTACATGAAAAACAAAGCATTTATTACCTTAAACATGATATTAACATTGAATTGATAATAAACGTGTCATAAAATTCCAAATGTAAATAATATATAGTGTGATTTATCATATTAATGGACTATAATATAGTAATAATAATAATATATTTATTATATAGGAGGAGTGAGCATTCATATAGGATGTTGAGAATTATGGTAAGGGATTTCTAGTCTCTATTTTTTTATTGGAATCATATGAAAATTCACCACTTGATTATTTTTTTGTGGTGTATATAATAACCTGTAGAAAATTTTATCTGGAATATTACTATTTTAGTTATATTAAATGTTTAATTTCATGATATTCTTTATTGGTATTAAAATTCCAAATATAACTAAATTGGTGAGGGTTTTTTATTTCAATTATCTATATTTGATAGATATCTCATTATATATACCTATCATCATTTATGAGGATTATGTACAAAATCTTTTTCATGTGATGTTATAAATTTATTTATTCTATTGATATTTTATAATTACCTTTATTTTATCCTATCATTTGAATTATGATTCCTTATTTCCAAAGTGGTATGGATTTTATGTTGTAATATTGCCATTTATTATTATTTCTAATTACGATTCATCCAATTATGAAATCTTATAATTTCTTTATCAATAAACAATGTAATTTGATTCTTTTACGAATATTTTTACAAAATGAAAATTCTCATTCATTTTCCTCTCTTTATGTCTACATGATTTTAAAAAGATGTTATTGATAAAAATGGTCTTCATTTAAATATTCGATTGAAACTATGATTTCATATAAAGATATTATTTCTAAAAAAGTAAACCTTTTTTTAACATTTATAAATTTAGTTAGTTAATAAATTTTGACCCTTGTCTTACTTTTGTTAAAATGTTTTCAAATGATTCTGCTAATTTTTTCAAAATAATTATAATTTATAATTGATTGTAAATATAAAAGGAATAATTATTTTATTGTTTATAGATTGAACTGAATTTTCTTCCATCATAGAAAATATTTTATTTGATTATTCACTTATATTATTTGATATTTATTTTGAAAAAAAATATTTCCAAAATTTTTTATTACTTTTTAGATTTTTAAAGTTATTTTCCAAGAAATGTTTTTACTCAATTGATGATTAAAATGATCTTTGATGATTCTTTTACATGTTTTCAATGTTAGTTTCATAAAAAAAGTATTTCTAATATATTCTACGAATTTTTATTTTTAAAGAGTGACATTAAATGAAATTTTATTCTTCTCAATAAATAGTCCATGTGATTTATATATCAAAATCATTCTCAATTTAAAATGACACCCAATGATATTACTTATTATTTTTCATGGATATAATCTAAGGAAACCATTATTATTTCCTTGAATAGTTTATGATGAATCGATGTTTTTGAAACCAATTTTCTATACCATAGTTATTAAACAGATATAATTCTCATGATACCCCTTCTTTTTCCATTGGTTATGATATGATGTAACTCAGAAATAATTATGAAACCTATCTTTTTTCCATAGGTTCTGATTTGAGGAAATTTTAATGAAACCCATTTCATTTCATGTGTTATGATGTGGTTTTCTTTATGATCTTGTGGATCAAATATTTATGATTTTCATTATATGATATGTGATACCTACATATCCCTCTAATGTATTGGGTAAAATTTTATATCTAATGAGATATAAATGATTTGAATGGGAATTGAACTTAGTTCTGTATGGAAGATTATATAATATCATGGTCTTGAGAGTGAACCTAGGCTACTATGATGGTTTGGAAAGTTAACTCATTCCACTATTATATCCTTCTAAGTGATCCTTAACTATAATGGAATGATTTTATATGACTATATTTATGCCATTATTTTATGTATTATGCCAATTTTATACTCCCATGGCATGTTTTCTTTGATTATCTTATGTTTCATGTCTTATGAACTACAAATATTTACTCAATGACTCAACAAAATGATCTTGGAAATACATGGTATTGTTTTAATATTTTTTTGGAGGTTCACATACCGTTATGTTCATTTTTTTGTATGTTAGTCCCTAGTTTACCATTACTGAGCACCTATGATCACCCATTATTATGTATCTAGTCTACAGGTTAATAAGATAATTTTTATTTAGGGTATTTTTCTGATGATTTATAGTGGAAAATATATTAATGGGATATTTTTAGGATCATTCATCAAATTTGAATATTTTTTACCTAGTATACAAATAAAAAGAATTATGGTCCAATAACAGTTATTTCATTAGTGTGTTGATTATTCATATAAAAATATTTAATATGCATGTATGAAGATAATAGGTTTCTATAGATGTTATTCAATTAATGTATTAGTTTGAAATTATAAATTATAATTAAAAAACATTAGTGATATACCTAAGTACATGTTTGTGGGTAAGTCTATAGATGAGTCAATGTATAAGAAAATATTTGGGACTTTTGTTAAAGGATAGAGTTGGTGGTTCAAAACAAATTACTTCCCTATCAGGATACAAAAATTGGATGTGTATTTGGCCTAGAGGAACCAAGGGGAAATTACTATGAAAACAGTTCATTGTGATAGACTTTATAATAACTTGGTGCCTGAAAATATACCTTTATTCATACCAGTAATGGAACTCCAGGGGGATATGCATTGGTAATTCATTGACTCATAATAAACTATATTAAAGGATTGAAAATTATTATTAATATTAATTACCTACGATAAAAATATGGGTTCATTGATTAAAATAATGTTTAATTATATATACATTCTATATATGATTTTATAATAATTTATGGTTCTCCAATATGATTATTCTTTACCACAATATGATTTTTGTTTTAATGAATCACAATAATTTGAAGGAATCATGTTAATGATGTGTACAATAGACAATACCATGACTTTACTAAATATCAAAAAAATATTATTAGAGATATAATAAAAATTGTCTTTTCTATGTATATAAAACTTTTTGAAACTATGAATCATGTTATAATTCCAAATGAACAAATGAGTGACCAACATTTAGTTGATTCTAGAATGAGGAAACATAAACCATGTTTAGTGTTTCTTTTAATCCACTCATTGCTACATAATGGATCAGCACCACTTAAAATGTATTTTTACTCACTAATGATTTGGACATGAAAAGTTCATTTTGGTTGTATACATTTTATATTGAAACGATGGTCAATGGTGGAATCATATCAATAATATGATAAAAAGTTTGAAATTTACACCATTCATTGGTATGTATTGATGAAATGCTATTTAAATATGTACTTTACTCATATTCTAAATTCAATGATGGAGAAAAAGTTACTTGAGATAAAAAAAGATAATGAATTTGTTGCAACCTTTGAGAAAAAGATTATAATACATGTTATGTATGTTTCGTTATTATAATTATAAAATATAAACCATTCATGAGATGTTTATTAATCATTTTCATTTATTTTTTATCCTTTTAATATTCTTACATTGTCATGGATATTCTTGGGTGTGTTCGGTTGAGTTTTGTAAGTATTTTGCAGTATATGTGGTAGTGCATGGTTGGTTCATAGTTTTTCCAAATAACTATCCCATCCTCATAAATTCATTCACCCTTTGACATAGGGGTTTTTTATATTTCTTACATGGTTTTAAAAATAGTACACCAATATAAGAGAAATCATGAAACCTAAATAGCAGGCATGCACGGCTGGGTGTGTAGTCTAGAAAAACATGCCTCCCTAACCAAGAAACCATGAACATATGATATTAAACCACTAAAAATACATTAATATTTTCACAAACTTGAATTTTATATATATAATTATCATATTTTAACATAAAAATATTTATAATTAATTTATAATCTCCCAATAGTGTTCCATTTCTCATTGAACATAATCCTTCATGAATCACAGATCATGTGGAAGGATCGACTCCCCTTTAGTATGTGATATCATCCTTGATTCAATTTAAAATCTCTCACATATATTATCCAACTTATAGAGGTATTAATTTCTCTCATTTTGATGGTTGAGATCTAGGTATTAGTGGATCTTGTTTCATTATATATTGATCCTAGATCTTCCATAACACTGTGAATCTGATCATTCTACATCGAATTAACTGATACAGTTTGGAGAGTTTTCATAAAAATTAATTAGGTGGATGGTCTAATTGATAATTAATACAATATTTATTATGATCATAGGAATTTAACTGCACTATTTCGTTTCAACATTGTGAAATGGAATTGAAATTTCATAGTAGACTAAATTCTCTAAAAATTGAAAACCCTTCACAAATCCCATTTGAACTATTGGAAATTATGATACCTATCATGATAGAACCCCATGGGGTGACCCAATATCTCTAAAATAATTATTTGTGGATTTTGAAAAGGGTAATTATGGTTAATTTAATTTAATTAAATCCATTTTATCATGCTAAAAATTATATTAATGGTGAATTGTTTGTGATATTGCAGGTTATTAATGTAAACAACCATAGTTGTAAATAATAGATTAAATGGTGAAATGTGATGAGAATAATTGAATATAAGGATAATTATGATCACCCATGATAAAAAAACTTGAGGTTTGTTATAATATTTATTGATTTATAAATTAGGTTTCTTCTAGTGAATGATACTCTAAATACCAATTATGTGGAGGAGTGAGACTCTTGGCCCTCAATGAATGCATGTGTATAATCATTTTTGGGATAGGGACTGATGGTTAAAATAACCACATGGTTCAATATAAATTCTCTATAACCCAGATATATTTTTATATGTGTATATTAACTATGATGTGTTGGTCAAGGACTGATGCATTAAATATCCATCGGTTTATAGACTATTACTCTAGGCCTCAATACATGATTGAGGATTATAACCTTGACTAATAGTCCATGATACTATTGATGAAATTTTAATTTAATTAATAATTAAATCCCTTGAATGAGTTATTCTTGATATTCCTATGGTTTATGTTTTAAAATAAGGCACATAATAAAGTAGGTATAATTGGTTAAGTTGTCATCATGAACACAAGGGGGGCCAATGTGGTTAATTAAATAAAAATAAATGTGAAACATGTGTACTTTTTATCGATTATTTATTATTTAACTATAAAAATGGATTAAATGTTTTATAATTGAAATATATTTACTTTTAATTGGTGGTGTAATACATATTTTTACATGCACCCTACATTGGAATCCTTATTAGTACAATAATATACATCATGATTCCATTATACAATATTTTCAACATCCCAATGTTATATGTATGGGTAGGGATTCAGGATTGATCACGGATGGTGGAACCATACATGATTTTGAGACCCACTTAATAGTTTTTCACGTGTCTCTATTTTTGTTTTTTCTCTTGAAAATTTTCAAGTATATGGATTGACATATCAACTTCTTTTGTTTATAATAACGTTTCCCTTTTTTATTTTTTATTGTGATATTGGCTGATTATTGGATATTGTATGTTATCCTCTAGATATTTTTTAAATATTATGCTCTTTGTTTGGTATGATAAATAGGTTCAAGCCTCCCCAAATTTTATATTATTCCCTCGCTGCTAGTTATGAGCCTTTGGTGTATAGAGAGGCATGGATGAGGTTACATAATCAACCATCTCCATGAAACATTATGTGGATTCTATGTCTGAATAGTAAAAAATGTAATCAGAGGTGTTTTTCATTTCATTTTATTCAAATTATAATTTTTTAATGGAAAACAATAGGTAAGTTAGAGTCAGGACTAGGTCATAAGAGTTTCTATAAGACAAGTTAACCCATATGTAGAGGAAAACCCAAGTACCTTGGGCGGGATTGTTGTCCTTAATTTTTCTATTATATTTTAATGTAATTTTACCATGGATGATGTAGATTTTATGTGATATAATTTTTTATGATATTTTTTTTAATTTTTATTATATAAGTATAGTTTTTTACGAATGTATCATTCTAGGAACTAAATAATTGATGTGAAATGCATTATATTAGGAAAGTGAAAAAAATGAAAGTGATGAGTTGGTTTTGGGAAATGGAAATGAATTTATTTGTTTGAGTTTTTTAAAATGAAATGGTTCTCTTAAGGAATTGGAAATTTTAAATGATTTAAAATGTGGTACCTTAAATTTTATATAATTATATTATAATTTGAAAATTATGATGTGAATTTGTTTTAACATGTGTTATCCATGAACCCAGTGAGGTATATTATAGGGTAGTGATAGTTTGGTTCTTTTGACTGATGGGTTGTGTTTGAGGTATGAATTTTTATGTAATAATAAGAATCATTCATGTTTAAATGTGTTAATGATGTCTTTTGTGTCCCAATAACATCGTTTAAATTTAGAGATTCATTCCTACATGTCAATGTTTTTTAATATATAATAATTAAAAATTTATGGATATGTGCCTTTAGGAGAGAGATAAGATTCCCCAGTAGTTCTGGGTGAAGGGACGGTAGAGTAGTTCGAATAGAACTATGCTCCGATTTTGTACTTCATGAAATTTGAACCAGAAATGACTATGTGTGATAGGTTTGATTGTATATAGGAAATCCATTTGTAGAAACCTCCAATATTCAGCAGATATGGTGCTCCTGAGTTATCTGAGTTCTAGATTGATTCTATCATGGAATTGTAAACCACTTAGTGACTAATTTGAAAAAATAGTCAATTTATATTCATATATGTTGTGAGATTCAATGAGGTGATGGTGTCATATCACGAATCTAGATGCGAAATTATACGGAATGATATTGAAATACTTTCAATATATGTTACTTGAATAGATTATCTATGAGACTTTCAGGAAGTAAATAGTTGTAAAGATTATATGGTTTAGAAAGGGAAGAATGTCGATGATAAACTAAATTTGTCAATTCACTGAATTGATGAAAATTTTCCCACCACCAATAGGGTATGAGGAATCTATGGATACTAACATTCTGAATATAATTAAATTTGATTTTATATCCAAGTTCAATATCTATAGGATGAAGAAGTTTAGTGAGGTGGTGAATCATGCTATCATTTATATGGGGAACCCAAATGAGGCCCTTAGTGAAGTACATCTAGTTTCGGATGGATGAACATGTGGTACACCATCTAATGATATGAATCATCACTATCAGAACAATATCTAGAGAAGTGGAAAGATGTTTTTCTATAAGGATAGATTAATTATTCTAGGAAATACTCAAGTTCTATTCCATCAGTGAGCTAGGACCGACTACTATCACAACCAGAACCCTTGACCACTGGTAGAGTACTAAGAATGTGTAAATATTTGGAACCTATTGTGGTTATACAATAACCCATGATAGATGGATAATGATTTATGAGATATCCCAAACTAGAATATGGTATTGAGGACTTCTACACCATATTAGTCTTGTATTTGGAGTATTTCTATCCTTGGTTGTTGAGGTGGTGGATGTCATACATATAAGAATTATATCCCATATCAGCATTGTATTTTTACCAATATGTCTATGTATATGAATAGGGTAGTGGGATAGTATAGTTTCATGATCATTAGGTTTCACTTGTGTATAGATAGGTTTGGCCATCGATAGTCTGAGGAAAAATTCATTTTACTTCCAAACATTCTAGTGATAAATTTGATACAAATCCTCACATTATTTTATATCTACTCAAATAGTAAATATTTTGAGTCTGACAGTGTTGTATGTGAGTGGGGATATGACAATTGACCGATCGTTGGGAGTGATTTTGACGAACATCTGTTTATTTAAGGGATGTTCTATCAAGTTTGGTGCATACAATTTTCTTTTGGATCTTTATATACATTTAATGTTAGGTTTTAGAATTATATTTGGTATATAATTCCTGGTATCATACATATTCCACAATGATTGTTACCATAGGAGAGTGACCATTACATCTCATGGGGTAAATTATTGTGTTTATCATTGAGAATTGGACATGCATGCATGTCATGCAGAGAATGTAAATCCGCAACTAGAGGATCTCACCACCTAGGTTATGGATCTTTTTTGGATGATGGGAGTATCCTGAATATTTATTCTTCACATATAGTGGTTAAATTTTAGGATATGGTTTTAATTAATCTCAGAGATCCCACATGATATTGATATTATGTTTAAATTGTATCTCATTATTGGAGCTAAACTACTTTCCTTCCATCCATACCAAATGGAACCAATAGTGATCCATGACATTAATAGTAGGTTAGAATAATATATTGATAATTGATTTATGTTTCACTGCACATCAACTGGGGGTTCTCCTTTTTTTCTAAGAATTATTATGCGATGGTAAAATTGTTTTTCAATTATCAGATGTTGACCGAGATGGTAGTTAAGACCAAGTATTTTCATTTGTAAAATAAAGATCTTTTGAATAGATTAGATGATGTTAGTTTCTTTAAAAACTTTACATGACATTAGGGTATCTTTAATTGAGAGTTAGACCTTCTAATAAACCATAGAATTCATTCAAAAGAGTGTATGTTCTATATGATTATTTCATGATTCCTTTCATTTCAATGAACTCTTCATCTTTCTTTATGGCCTTGATCAATTAAATTTTTCACCCGTAGTTGGATGTGTTAGTTGTTGTTTTTTTGAATGAAATTATCATGTAGTCAATCACCCATAATGAGCATTCCCATGATCTAAACATAGTCATGAGTTAACTAAGATAGAATCAGCTATATTAAATTCTACCAATGTCCTAATTTTGGATTTATAGGGTACACTTATTGGGTAGCATAAAATCTGAGGAAGGTCTACCAACAGACCCAGAGGATGTTCTGGTAGTGCTTTCATGGGACTATTCCTATATTTGTTTTTATATCCAAAGATTATTGGGGTTCAATGGACATAGTTGTGGGTTTAAACATGAATTTTATAATTTTGATTAAATAAATTTCACCTAGACTAAGATGGGTATAATTACATAATAGTTTATATATTGTGTGAACTCTTTCCATGAGTAGAAGAATAAGTTGAATACCAATGTAATGTCTTTGAATTCCATGTAATTTTTCATATTTAATGGGATTATTTTAAGACCAAAAAATGAGATGGTGTGCGATTCTGAGTCCTAGTGTGCCCAGAATGTCCTGCCAAAAAATGATATGTTTTAAATAGTGCACGTGAGCATATTTCTTAAAAAAATGGGAAAACTTCTAAAAGGGTTCCCGGATCAGAAACTTGAGGGTACCACTGCGTTCAATATGGTGGGTTCACCCTAGGAAAAACTTCTATTAAGTTGGCACGGGTCTCCAAAGAGAAAACCTGAAAATGGACTAACTTTAAATAATATAATTTAAATAAAAATTATTTTATTTTTGATTCGGCATTACTCACAAATGGAAACTCAGATTGAATATCTGAGACCACTATTGATCTCTTAAGGGTTTTCTTACCTTGGGATGAGCCTAGCATTGGACGGCATGGAAAAATAGTGGAATATAGTTTCTGGGCCATAAACAAAATAATTGAAGAAATGTTATTTTATTTTTTAATCCTTATAAATCATAAATGGTAACTCATATTACAAATCTAATAGTACCATTTAGCTCGTGAGGGTGTTCTTCCCATAGGTAGAGCCTAACATCAAATGGAGCGGGCCGACTGTAAATCTTGGTTTTAAGGACATATCATTAAATAAAATAATTTAAATAAACATTATTTTATTTTATATTCCTCATATCTCATAAATGGTAACTCGGATTAAAACTATAAGACATCGGTTGGGTTCATAATGAGATTTTCTCCTTAAGTAGTACATAACCTCGACCGACATGGGTTGAGGGAAAAAGATTATTTTCAAATGTTTCATGAAAAAATAAAAGTATGTTAAAAAGTTTATATCATTAGAAATTGTTTCAATGCATCATTTTGATGAGACAACTATTTATTTAAAAAATGATGTTGTTTAATGACACTAAAATTTATAATTACAGAAACATTATTTCATAATTGAAATAGTGTATTAGCGGCGACTCAGCATAACAGAAATTTTGCCATGCATTTTCTCTATATAATGGGACGAAAGGAAATAGAGATGGGAGATGGATCTTGCAAATCACTCTGAATCACTAGAGGGTCACCGTTAATGAATGAAGAAAAACTAAAAACATTCACATAAACTTTTAAAACTCACCTCCTCTTTGAGACATCCCACCCTCGATGACGGACTGAGGACTTTCGCAAATTGATCACCACTGGTGATTAATCCTTCCTCTGATAAACCCTATTATCTAAGTAGGGGTTATTATTTTGATACTTATTTACCCATTCATGTATTTAAATGATGAACACAAATAAATCCATGAACATGTTGACCCACAGATTAATTATTTTTACGGTAGGGTTCTTATCGGGATATGTTTGGGGAATTGGTCCATGTTTAAATTGAATTAATTTGATTTTCTACATTTGATACTTCTAACAAGAGTGGATTAACTTCTTGACAAAAAAAATTGGAGGTCTATTCCTCAAATTCATTTTTTGGATTTCTTATACACCTTTTTACCACAAGTTTTTCATGTACATCATGGTGTTATGAATGACAGATTGTTGGGTGCCCATTTCTTGGTGCAACATTCCAAAATTGAGGATTCCCAATCGTGACGACTTCAGGGTGGTGCATCGACAAAGGAAAGGAACATCCACGATGACATGGGCCCACCAGCTTGAAGTCCTTCGGTGGTAGTGGCTACATGCTGAAGGAGGAAAGTGTCTATGGAACACTGCCATGGAGGAGGGCACACTCAGTGGGCCACTATGGTTTGGGATCCTGGCACCGGTGAATTGTTGTGTCGGGTGAAGGAGGTTGCGTAAAGAAGGAGTTGCGGTGGTGTAGGGGACGACGATGGTTATGTGAGGCATCGGTGGGAGAAGACCTCGGCGTGGGATGTGGCATGCACTGTCACACGGTCCCCACTGAACCACATACAAAGAGAGGTGTAAAGACTCAGTCAGTCACGTGTTTGAGAAAACTGGGCCGCTCGGTGGCCCCAGTTGGAGATGAACTATTCCGCAAGTGCAATCCAGGATGGATGGAAAACCAAGCCGCTAGGGGGGGCTGGCTGGTCGTAACTAGTCTGATTAATTTGGGCGGAATTGGATGAGATCCAGGTGGATTGGAGACCCGACGGGCTAGAACCACAGCCAAACTGGACTAGGTCCAACAAGGCCCAATAGGCCAAGCCATTTGGCCTAGCCAGACCGGGTCAGCCCAGACCCAACCGGGTTGGGTTGGGTAGGCCAAAATGGGTCGTGTGATGCAGGCCCCCCATGCTGGGTTGGTCGGGTCGGTCCAACCATGTAGGTCTGGGCCCAGACACAATCATCCCCTATTTACTAAAAAGCTAATATCATTCAAAACAGGCATCCAATTGATGTGCCTTTTGTGGCTGTGGAATCATTGAGGCGAGATGGTCAATTGGGTTTACTCTAAGTGGTTTTTTGGAGAGTTAAAATATGAATGATGGATTGAGTAGTAGATCCTCCCAGAATCAAGCGCGTTGGAGATCGGTAATCCTAAGGCTGGATGTGACACGATGGATATGGAGAGTGGACCTCAGTGGTCAAGTAATAGAGAAAACCTCAGTGGTCTAGTAGCAGGGTGGACCTAAGTTCTCTGGTAGCTGGGAGGACCTCTATGGTTTAGTAGCAGAGCAGACCTCATGATCCAGAAGAGGAGAAAACCTCAATGGTCTAGCATCCAAGTGGACCTCAGTGGTCCAAGAGTTGAGGAGACCTCAATGGTCTGCTAGTTGAGCAGACCTCAGTGGTCATAGAGCAAATCTTATCTCAGTGGTCCAGAAGCTGAGCGAAACTCATTGGTCTAGAGACTTAGCGGATCTTGGTGGTCTAGAATCCAAGCATACTTCCATAGTCTAGTAGCCTAGAGGACCTATGTGGTACAATAGCCCTTCTAACCTCAATGTTCTTGGATCCAAGAAGACCTCAGTGGTCTGGAAGCCAACCCGAACTAAGTGGTCTTTTAGCCGAGAGGACCTTAGTGGTCTAACACCCAAGTGGAACTCAGTGGTCCATTAGCCAAGAGGACCTTAGTGGTCCAGTAGCCGGCCAACCCTCCATTCTCTAGCAGCTGAGCAGACCATAGTGGTCCAGCATCCATGCAAACCATAGTGGTCCAATATCCAAGAAACCCTCAGTGGTCCAGTAGCTAAAAAAACTCAGTGACTCACCATGGATGAGTCCCTCAGTAGAACAAGATGATTTAGCTATATGACTGATAATCATACTTTATATATTATGAGTTATAACTGTTGTTATTTGTTTTTTCATTATTGTATTTATTCGTGGTCTTTCATTGTGGTATTTATTTTCTGATTTGTCTTACCTAATTAGTATTGTGTTACTCACCCCATCACAAGAATTTCCAACACATTTCATGTTGTACAAGTGATCGATGCTTCTACATAGACCTTGGTGGTCTGGGACTAGGTGGTTCTTAGTGAGATGGGATGGATAGGTGTACTTCTACGGTTATATTTAATTACACTTCTTGTACCCTTCAAGAAGGGTCTCGAGTTAACAGAACATGGAAGTTGTACATTCCTTTGTAGTTTTGGTCTTGTATTCTAGCCCATTTTTAGTTTTTGTTTGTACTGTACTTTCAGTAGATGTCTCAGTGACAGTTGTGGTTTACCTTATGTTTACTTTCCACATCTTGATATTTGTGCATGTTAACTGGTTTAAAGAAAATGACTTCCCTTTTGGAGATATTCCAATCAGTGCTAGTCTTCTGCCCATAGCCTATGGAAGGAAAAATTGGGGTTTTCACGATACGGGTCCTGGGGGATGGATCGTGAAAAAGTGGTATCAAAGGGCGGTCAATTATACCAGAAGAGAAATGAGTTTCTAAATTTTTATGGGGAAACAGTGTAAACTATTTCAAGTTCGGATTTCAAGCTAGGGATTCCAGTGTTGGTGTGGTGGTTAACATATCCATACACTAGCACCATAAATTCTTCATTCTGACTCAATACATGAAAACATTTGTTGCATGCATCTTTGAATGTTTACTCATGATCTTTCTGAGTCAAAGTTTGATCACTAAGTATAATATTATAATCGTGATTCATATTGTTCTCTTTCAAGATGCCTCAATACAGATAGTCATCCATGATTCTAGTGCATAACCCCTAGGATGGTCAACATAGTGATGAGGCTTCATTAGAGAGACCATTTCTAAAGATGGAACCTTCAGGCAGTGTCCCAGCATTACCACCACCTATTGTTCAGCAATTACTACCAGCTCTTCTAGTAGAGGATGCATGTAGGGTCAGTGCCTTATATGATTTTCAGTGATAGTGACCCTATAGGTCCTGAGGAAATCCTGACTCATGGGTGGATAAGGACTGGCTTGTGGTGGTGACAAAGTTTTATATCTAACCAGGATTCCCTTATATTAGATGGTGGTCATCGAAGTGATCCTTCTATGTGATTAGTAGGGCAATAGTGAGGATTATATTAACCGATATTACGATGAGGTGTCTTTTTTTTCAATAGAGATTGAGAACCTTTCTCAAATAGGGGGGCTATTTCCATAAATGATAAGGTCTATTCATGCCCAAGATATTCTATAACATTAAAAGGAAGACATTTCAGAAGATGAGTATTCATTGAGACATACTGATCTTTCCAAGAACTTGATGAATACAATATGATCAGTTCACCAGGTATCAGATCTCTGAGAGGGAGATGTTTAGGGACAACCGAGATGACACTATTCATTTGTGTATTCCGACTTATTCTAGGGTTATAGAGAGAAACATTATGGTTAAAAGACCTTTGGCTGAGCAGATATAGCTAGTGGATGTTAGCAGTGGAAAATCTAGAAGTTAATGTCAGTCTCAGAGACATGTATGTGTGATACATTCCCGGAAGATCCCCACGATATGGGTTCTAAACCCAAGGCTCATAAGGTAAGTCTAGTTAGACTAGAAAGAGTTAATTATTTTCATATGATAGTTTTGGAAATCTCGCTATATATTTTCCATCCCATCGTGCTGATAGTGAAATAGGGGATGGGTCACCGGGGATGAGATAGTGATAGAAACAGATGAATCTGTATGGCAGTAGATGTGGTAGAGGATCTAGGAGAGCAGCTGGAGGTGTTTTACACTTCTACATGTTAAAACCACAACTCCAATGTTGTAACACCCCGAGCTTCCACGATACGCTTCTCTTTCAATAATGCAATAGCTTGCGTTGAATGCAAGTTCGAGTTCTAACACACCATGACTAATCAAAGTAGTCTTTATGAGTAGTAAAACCCACTTATTAAAATTATGGAAATCTTATATTTCAATATGGACTTCATTTTTGTATTCGTAATATCGGACATATCCTAAGTTGAATTTTTTGTAATTTTCTGTGAACTTCCATTTTTTTATGAATAGTGAAAAATACATAAAACAACTTTTTTGATCAAAATAATTTATAATGATAAATTATACTATTGAGTGGTTTTAAAGTATAATTAGAATATATTTGTACCATTTTATCCAATGGAGTTCATTAGAATTAATTTCACTTTGAAATTGGACATAAACAATTGTCAATCTTTTGATATATATTGTTTCTTAAAAACACGATATTTGTTGTGACAGCAGGAATTAATTATAAAATTAATTAATGCAACTTATATGTTTGGAATTTTGTAAAATAGAAATCATTTTTGAATTCAGAATATCAAATATAGCTTAGGGTGAAATTTTGGTACTATTTTGAAAAACTTCAATTTTTGTTGAATAGTGAAACCACTAAGTGGTAGTTAAATAACTGATTTTTTCATTTAAATGAAATATTACCACTTATGTGATTTTATTTTCAAAAATCCGACATACATGGTTGTCATTAGGAAATAAAATGTGGTTCAATGGGATTAAAATAATTTTTTGGTGGATAGTAACTTTTAAGTTTAATTAATCGCGATTAAAGGTAATTAGTGAAATTTAAGGTAAAAATAGTATTATAAAAATATGGAATGACCTTTACACTTGTCCAACCACTATTGGATGTGTCATGTCAGACCAGGAAAATAAATGGATCAACTTGGGGACCCCATGGAGCCACTTTGGTAGGAAAAGGACATAAATAACTTCTTATTTAATGTTAAAATAAAAAGGTCACAAACAAGAGTTGTTTTACTAACACAATTTTTAAATGGGGTTATAAAATTCATATTTTTTACTATAAATATTCATTAGAAAGATAAAAAGATTTCCTACATTATGATATTTTTTAATAATTTTTAGTCATTAAATATATTAAATTATTTATGACACCATGATGATGCAGCGATTACCTCATTAATTAACGATTTAAATAAAATGAAAGCACAATGTAAAATCTAAGGCTTAAACTTGTCAAAAACCTACTGGGTTAGGAGATTTCAAAGCCTTATCACCTTAGCCTCGAATTATACAAATGTGGGGCCTTTAGAATCCGAAAAAAAAATTATAATAAAGTAACATTTCATTACTTTCCAAGAGTGCCCCTCCTCTCCACTTATAAAAGGCACCCACCTATAACACCTTATTCACACTTTCAAGCCATTTGGCTCGGCCAACCTCTGCCCAAATACTCTCCCAACTTACCTCCCTTAATCCTAGAAGCCTCACTTTGGGCATAATTCTTCCCAAAGGCGCCTTTGGCTCAAATCAAAAGAGTTACTCGATTTTAAGGTAATGTCTTCTCTTGTGTTCTTTTATTTTATTCTTCTTCTCCAACCCCATAAACTCTTTTTATTATTTTCTTTTGTAACAACACCAGTATCTTCAATATACTAGGATGTTTTTATAAGAAGTATTCTAGCTACAATTACACACACCTACATCTAATGGTTAAAGAACATACTGTTTCTGTGGATGTCAAATTTCTGCCTCACGAAACGATGATTGTTCAACACTCATATAACACCTTCAAAGGTGGCCATTAAGATGTCACTATATTTATATATGATATATAATATGTTTATATTTTACTTAAGCTTATTTATTTTTCATTTATGGCATACCTTTATGATTTCCATTATGGGTAAACACGATATTTTCATTTTTGGAAGTGCGGACTACCGCCCCCTCAAAGTGATTTGAATCGTTAATATCATATGTGGGATGTATAAAGGATGGAGTAAATGGTATTATACACTATATTATACTTTAATTATATTATGCCTTTATATCATTATGATTTCATTCCATTAAATATGAAATAGAAATGAAAGTAGTGTTCATGCGTACGTACGGCTTACCGTCTCCATGAACGGTGCATTTCATTTCTTACCTCTAAACGTTATGGAATATTATAAATGTATGTATATACTGGATATATATGAGATATATGATATCTATATCATGAATATAATTTTGTATAAAATGGATATTTCACCACATGAACAACTTGTAATTATAAGAAGTTTATTTTTGACTCAAGTACCAAAGATCGAAAAAATGACCATTAGAAACTTAAATAATTACATAATGTTCATAACAAGGTAATAAGGGATATAAAAGGAATAATGAACATTAAAAAGGTTCTTATGTAAATAGAAATTAACTCTAGTTTATTATTCAGGAGGTTAAAGAATGGTCGAGTCAGGACAGGACGCAAGGTAAGGGAACTTCTTAACCCAATTTCCATTCTTTGGGTTAATCTCATTCTTACAAATTTTTTCATGATATTATTATGTCCTATCTTGTATTTGTACTTTATTTATTTTTAATTATAGTGAATACACATAATAGATCTACTTTATTTAAAAAACATGATCTCTTTAAGGGTCTTCGTCTCAATATCCTTTCATTGAGGCATATTTTGTTTTATACACAAATTTCTTTTATACAGTGTATATACCACTTTGACTTTGACTTTTATTCAAAAAGGAATATTTTTTTACAAAGCGTTTTACTAAACGACAAAAGGAATTTTTCGTCTTACATATGCAGCGACAACGACTTCTTCGCCTCCTGACCATTATTTGAGTTTCGGCTTCCTCTACAAGCCATAACCTTTTTTAATGAAAAATAAATACAAAGTTTTAACATTGTTTTATTTTGGTATTAAAAATGGTTTTTGAAAGTGTTTTTATTATATCAATGTGTTGTATTGATATCTTGTGATTGAAATGTGGAAATGTTATGTTTCCTTTCTGCATGTTTTATGTGATACGATTATGTTATGGTTTATAATATGTTTAAACCTTTTCATATGAGGAATGCATTGGACTTAATAAGTGACGGGTGGAGCCTGCTACAGCTCCTTGATGCATCAGTAGGTCTCATGAGACAAACTAGTGTCTTGGTGTGAGGCCTTGACAAAATCTTATTTGTGGTCTTGGCACGAGGCCTTGGCTACGTGGTTATGATAGTTTGGCATTATGCATTCCATCATTATGAAAGTGGTTATTAATATTTCATTGGATTATTCGACTAGTAGAATATCCATCTGAGTAAGTAAATGGCATTATTTAATTTTATTTTTTCATATTATGCTGAAGTTCAAGTTTAAAAAGGCTTTTTTTTAGTTATAAACTGCCTTAAATGTTAATGTTTATTTATGAAAGATTCTGCTATATTGTTATCCTTACTGAGCATCTGAGCTCACCCCTTTCAATGTTTTTATATTTTCCAGGATGTGAAGAAGTATTTTATGAATGACCTGCAGGGATAGTCAGAAGAGGATATGAGTGTGGACTATGATGACTTTGTTATTAGTTTTTCACTTTATGATATAATGTAACATTTATGAATGTATCTAGTGTTTCCAAGGCTACTAAACTAATCGGTCTTTCGAGACTCGATCTTTTGTGATCATGCCAATGTTACGAAATAATGCACCGACTCTGGGTAGCTGGGGTCGGGGAATTACAGTTGGTATCAGAGGCAGTTTAGTACTAACCTTGGAAGCTATATTTAGATAAACTCTGATTAGAGCACATAACCCGAAGATAGACTTTAAATATTAGTATATAAGAACTTCCTAGAATTTTGGTATTATAGAGATTTTGTGAGTTTTCCAAGAAATACATCCCTGTCTGGATATGAGCAGGTAGAGGCAGATCTGGCACAGATGTACCTAGGGGTAACACCCAAAAACACCGCTTTGAGCTAGACTTGAACGGGAACTGGTGCACGACAACGGGCCTTGTTGTACTCTTGGTTATGGCACTCCCAGGGGATATGCTTGGGATAATTCTCATTTTCTTTACAAACCACTATGAAGGGTTATGAGTATATACTTCCTCAAAGAAAACTTTTTTTATGATTATGGATTATATCCATAAATAGTTCAATTAGTGTTAAGTGTTTTACAAGTATGGAATTATGTATTTTGATTCATAAACTAATCTAGTTTATGCCATTATTTAGAAATGGTACCTAGTGGAAGGAATGGAAACTGTATCAATGCAAGCACTACGTGTACGGATTTCCCTCCTGCTGAAGATAATTATTGTGGATCTAGAGATACAACGGGTTATGATCAACTTATTACCATACTGGGACAACTCACTCAGGTTATGAATAATAACCTTACTCGTATGGAGCACCCTGATCCGCAACGTGGAGGATCAATGTTAGACCTCTTCATGAGGAAACAACTGCCAACATTTACTGGGGGTAAAAATCTATTAGTAGCTGAGCAATGGATAAACTCCTTAGAGAAAATATTCCACGCCTTGGGTAGTAGCGAAAGGGAGAAGGTTATCATGGCAGTTTACCGCCTCACTGGAGATGCTGATCAATGGTGGTCATTAATTCCAAACACAAAGGAAGATGAAGAAGTATCAAGTATGGAATGGAGAGAGTTCAAAGATCTTTTCATAGAAAAATACTTTCCACATGACCATCGAGCTGATATGGAAAGGTAATTTCTGAGTCTGAGACAAAATGAGGATGAGAATGTCGCAAAGTATGAGGCTAACTTTACAAGGATAGAAAGGCATGCAGCAGATTGTATACGTAACCCAAGAAGTAAGATTTATCATTTCTTTGATGGGTTAAAACCATTTCTTCATCGAGCATTAGTCTCACAAAGCTTCTCGTCATATGAAGATATTGTCTCATGTGCTATCAAGACGGAATAGGAATTCTCTAAATCATATTACAATAATGTAAAGCAAGAGAAGAAGAGAACGGTGGAACAAGAGACAGATAAAGGGAAAAAGGGAATGAAGGATTTTTCATTATGTGATAATTGTGGGCATAATCACCCTGGTACTTGCCTAAAAGGAATGGGATTTTGTTATAAATGTAGAGAAAAAGGTCACCAGGCACGTGATTGCAAGGGAAAGAAAGAGGCTATCAATTTTGAATTCTACAATTGTAGAGAAATGGGGCATTATGCAAATGAATGTCCTAAGCGTTAGGGAAACATACCTTAGAAAAGGCCAAGGGATCAAGGCCAATCTTATGCTGTGACTACAGTTGAAGCGGAATAATTAATGTATTGGTGCTTTTGGACTCATGGATTATATTCTGGTTATTAGAATAATGTGATATATATATATATATAGGGATTGTACTGCAGTACTTGTTGATTTTATTAAGGTTTTAATATGATAAAGGTAATCAGATTTTTAGTATGTGACAATAAGAGAAACTTTACTTTGTTTGGGGAATCTGATAAATTGATGTTGGAATTAAGAGACCTTTTAGAGAAAGTTTGGACAGAGGTATTTTGGATAACTATAAAGGTTGGGATGGATTAAGTTTAACTTTGAATAGTATTGTTTAAGGTTAAAACATTTCTGAAGATTATTTTTGGAATATTATAATACTATATTTTTAGGGAAAGGACAACCTGCAGGGTGGCGCATAACTCGTCGCGTCTGACAAAGATGCAGGAATCGAACCCACAACCATAGTGCGACATGCCTTTATTACCTACCACGATCCTATAGGAAGTCCCTAGTTATTACAAAATAGTTTTACTAATCTAAATGGTATGTGTTAATATTTGGAACCTTATACAATTAGGATAAATAGAATATTTTTGTGTTCTATTACATTTTAGAGTGAAAGATGGGTTTGTGGTAAAAAAATTATGAATGAAAGTCTACATGACAAGTATGTATATTCCCCTACGTTCTTAGTAAATATCCTAAATAAACTCCTCAACTTTATCAAAGTTAACTTAAAACAAAAACGTTGTCGGTTAACTTTTCCAACTGGGGATTCAATGACCGTTTAACCAATCACAAGTTTGTGATTTTCTTATGGTTAACTTTCTCCTAATACTGTTTTCTACAACTCTCCATCAGACCTTGATGGTTTGTTTCTCCTCCATATCCATATTTTCATATAATCCTAGCATGGGCTATCTCGGGTGACCTTTGTACTTCTCTTTCTTTCTTTTAATGTTATGTTCTTGTTAACCCTATTTCCGATGTGGGTTTTCCACAAAGGTATTTTCTATTTTAAACCATTTATTTTCAAAGAAAAATTTCAAATTGCGAGGACGAAATTTATTGAAGGAGGGTAGAATGTAACACCCCGAGCTTCCACGATACGCTTCTCTTTCAATAATGCAATAGCTTGCATTGTACGCAAGTTCGAGTTCTAACACACCGCGACTAATCAAAGTAGCCGTTATGAATAGTAATACCCACTTATTAAAATTATTGAAATCATATATTTCAATATGGACTACATTGTTTTATTCGTAATATCGAAATTATCCTAAGTAGAAGTTTTTGTAATTTTCTGTGAACTTCCATTTTTTTATAAATAGTGAAAATACATAAAACAATTTTTTTGATCAAAATAATTTATAGTGATAAATTATACTATTTAATGGTTTTAAATTATAATTAGAATATATTTTTACCATTTTATCCTATGGTGTTCATTAGAATTAATTTCACTTTTAAATTGGATATAAACAATTGTCAATTTTTTGATATATATTGTTTCTTAAAAACACGCTATTTGTTGTGACAATGGGAATTAATTATAAAATTAATTAATTCAACTTATATGTTTGGAATTTTGTAAAATAGACATCATTTTTGAATTCGGAATATCAATTATAGATTAGGGTGAAATTTTGGCACTATTCTGACAAACTTCACTTTTTGATGAATAGTGAAACCACTAAGTGGTAGTTAAATAACTGATTTTTTCATTTAAATGAAATATTACCAATTCTGTGATTTGATTTTAAAAAACTCTGACATACATGGTTTTCATTAGAAAGTAAAATTTGGTTCAATGGTATTGAAATAATTTTTTGGTGAATAGTAACTTTTAAGTTTAATTAATCGCGATTAAAGGTAATTAGTGAAATTTAAGGTAAAAATAGTATTATAAAAATATGGATTGACATTTATACTTGTCCAAACACTATTTGATGTGTCATGGCCGACCAAGAAAATCCATGGGTCAACTTGGGGACCCCATAGAGCCACTTTGGTAGGAAAAGGACATAAATAACTTTTTATTTAATGTTAAAATAAAAAGGTCACAAACAAGAGTTGTTTTACTAAAACAATTTTAAAATGGAGTTATACAAGTCATATTTTTTACTATAAATATTCCTTAGAAAGATAAAAAGATTTCCTACATTATATTATTTTTTTATAATTTTTAGACATTTAATATATTAAATTATTTATGACACCATGATGATGCATCGATTACCTCATTAATTAACGATTTAAATAAAATGAATGGATAATGTAAAATCTAAGGCATACACTTGTCAAAAACCTATTGGGTTAGGATATTTAGAACTCTAATCACCTTATCCTTTAATTATATAAATTTTGGACCTTTAGAATCCAAAAACCATTGTATAATAAAGTAACATTTCATTACTTTCCAAGAGTGTCCCTCCTCTCCACTTATAAAAGGACCCCACCTCTAACACCTTATTCACACTTTAAAGAAATTTGGCTCGGACAACCTCTGACCAAATACTCTCCCAACTTCCCTAACTTACTCCTAGAAGCCTCACTTTGGGCATAATTCTTCCCAAGGAAGCCTTTGGCTCAAATCAAAAGAGTTACCCGATTTTAAGGTAATGTCTTCTCTTGTGTTCTTTTATTTTATTTTTCTTCTCCAACCCCCTAAACTCTTTTTATTCTTTTCTTTTGTAACAAAACCAGTATCCTAAATATACTAGTATGTTTTTATAATAAGGATTCGATCTTCACTTACACACACCTATATCTAATGGTTAAATAATATACTATTTCTGTGGATGGCGAATTTCTGCCTCACGAATCTATGATTGTTCAACACTCATATAACACCTTCAAAGGTGGCCATTAAGATGTCACTATATTTATATATGATATATAATATTTTTATGTTTTACTTAATCTTCTTTATTTTTCATTTATGGCATACCTTTATGATTTCCATTATGGGTAAACATGATATTTCCATTTTAGGAAGTGCGGACTACCGCCCCCTCAAAGTGATTTGAATCGTTAATACCATATGTGGGATGTATAAAGGATGGAGTAAATGGTATTATACACTATATTATACTGGACGTATATTATACCTTTATATCATTATGATTTCATTACATTAAATATGAAATAGAAGTGAAAGTAGCGTTCATGCGTACGTACGGCTTACCGTCTCCATGAACGGTGCATTTCATTTCTTACCTCTAAACATTATGGAATATTATAAATGTATGTATATACTGGATATATATGAGATATATGATATCTATATCATGAATATAATTCTGGATATAATGGATATTTCACCACATGAACAACTTGTAATTATAAGAAGTTTATTTTTGACTCAAGTACCAAAGATGGACAAAATGACCATTATAAACTTAAATAATTACATAATGTTCATAACATGGTAATAAGGGATATAAATGGAATAATGAACATGAAAAAGGTTCTTATGTAAATAAAAATTAACTCTAGTTTATTATTCAGGAGGTTAAATAACGGTCGAGTCAGGACAGGACGCAAGGTAAGGGAACTTCTTAACCAAATTTCCATTCATTGGGTTAATCTCCTTCTTACAAATTATGTCATGATATTATTATGTCCTATCTTGTAATTGTAGTTTATTTATGTGTACTTATAGTGAATACACATAATAGATCTACTTTATTTAAAAGAAATGATCTTTGTAAGGGTCCTCGTCTCAATCTCCTTTCATTGAGGCATATTTGGTTTTATACACAAATTTCTTTTATACAGTGTATAAACCACATTGACTTTGAATTTTATTCAAAAAGGAATATTTTTTTACAAAGTGTATTACTAAATGACAAAAGGAATGTTTTAGTCTTACGTATGAGGCGACAAAGACTTCTCCACCGTCGTGCCCATTATTTGAGTTTTGGCTTCCTCTACAATCCATAACTTTTTTTTAATGAAAAATAAATTCAAAGTTTTAAATTTCTTTTATTTTGGTATTGAAAATGGTTTTTGAAAGTGTTTTTATTATATCAATGTGTTTTATTGATATATTGTGATTGAAATGTGGAAATGTTATGTTTCCTTTATGCATGTTTTATGTGATAAGATTATGTTATGGTTTATGATATGTTTAAACCTATTCATAAGAGGAATGAATTGGACTTAATAAGTGACGGGTGGAGCCCGCTACAGCTCCTCGATGCATCGGTAGGTCTCATGAGACAAACTAGTGTCTTGGGAAGAGGCCTTGACAAAATCTTATTTGTGGTCTTGGCACGAGGCCTTGGCTACGTGGTTATGATAGTCTGGCATTATGCATTCCATCATTATGAAAGTGGTTATTAATACTGAATGGGATTATTCAACAAGTAGAATATCCATGTGAGTAAGTAAATGGCATTATTTAATTTTATTTTTGCCATATTATGCTGATGTTCAAGTTTAAAAAGGCTTTTGTTTTAGTTATAAATTTCCTTAAATGTTAATTTTTATTTATGAAAGCTTTCGCTATATTGTTATCCTTACTGAGCATCTGAGCTCACCACTTTCAATGTTTTAATATTTTCCAGGATGAGAAGAGGTATTTTATGAATGACCTACAGGGATAGTCAGAAGAGGATATGAGTTTGGACTATGAATACTTTGTTTTTAGTTTTTCACTTTATGATGTAATGTAACATTTAGGAATTTATCTAGTGTTTCCAAGGCTACTAAACTAATCGGTCTTTCGAGACTTGAGCTTTTGTGATCATGCCAATGTTACGAAGTAATGCACTGACTCTGGGTAGCTGGGGTCAGGGCATTACAAATGTGTTCCACACCAGGTACATGGATCTGGAGGATAGGGAATGGGTGTAGCTGCATGCGGTCAAGGAATATGACCCAATGGATCTATGAATGATTCTAGGTATAGTTTATGTCTACTCTTAGTTGTCGTATTAATAGACACAGATGTTAATCATTCCTTATTATCCCAAATATTGTTCAATACCTAGAGTTTGTAGTTAAAACCATTGACATGACCCTTATGTCTAGAGATACCTATTGGAGGAGACTCAGTAATCACTCTAATACCGATGGTGTGATCTAGCCCTTCAGGAGAGACTTTCGATTGGAACCTCTTGTGGACATTGTCGAGACATTACGAAGTTATCTTGGTTTTGAACTATTCATCAATATTTTATTCTCAAATTTGTTTTTTTTTAGAAAAAGGATACTATATGTATGCAGGGTTGGAATGTGGTTTTCAATGGTCAGTGAAAAAGAAAACCCAGCAAGCATGGGATAAAATACATGCATAGAAGGGTTAAGCCAATCAAAAATGAGTCATCCATCCTTACCCACGTGACAATGGATGTTTTGTTTTTTCATTTCCTAGTAGTAGAGGATGAGGATGAGGGAATATTTTTAGAAGATATTTCTAGAATTACCTCTCCATGGGGAGATATAATTCTACATCACTCAACACCCTGAGATGGACCCAATATCATCCTTAGTATATCATATGGATTTCACAGAGCTTCGAAAGCTATGGGTGTAGGTGGGGGACATAATGAAAAGGGGATTAGTAAGATCCAATGTTTGAGGATATGTGTGGATTATAGGCTCTTTAACCATGTGGTCATAGAGAATGAGTATCCACCCAAGGGATGATGAAGGCATAGGCCAGGTGGAAGGGGTGACATTTCCTATGGATGCAATGTGCCTGTGGGATTTTTAGCAATTGAGACAGAGTTTGATGAGTGCCCTAATATTAAGAAGGAAGTGGTAGTCTTCACATTAATAATGTGGTGAAACAACCTCCCCAGGATAATAGTTTACTTCCAACTCTAACCACAAGAGTCTCAAGTATATATTATGTCAGAAGGATTTGAACTTCAAGCAGAGAGGATTCTTGGAGTTCCTCTAGGACTATGAAATCGAAGTGGTCTATACTCTTGGTAAGGGGAACATGGTAGCAGATTCTCTCAATAGAAGATCTAGTTTGTTATTCTTAAATGTGGAAATTGGGTAGTTGGCCTCGTTACAGATATCCTTCGTGGATGGGGATGAAAAAAGCTTATCTCTATTTATTGGTCGCCACCCCTCCACTATTAAATTAGATAAGGAGGAACAACTCGGTGAAACCGATTGTGAGTCTTTACATGCTCATTCAACCACAAGGAATAACCTTGATGGACATTTAAAATGTGGGGAGCATGTTGTTCTGTTTAGAGTGTGCACAGTTTTAGAAGTGGTGCCTAGGGTGGCGAGATGCATCGAGGTATGGGTGGGGGTGTCAAGGATGAGGTGTTTGGGAATAACCTACTCTTGAGCATAGCCTTTCACCCAAAAACATATGGTCATACATAGTGGACTATACTAAGCATGGATTACATGCTCTGTTCTTTCATTCATCAGTTTGGTTGTAGTTGGTAGGACCACCTACCACTGGTGGAGTTATCGTACAACAATAGCTACCACTCCACCATCAGAATGACACCGTGTGAGGAACCGTACGAATGACCATACATGTCAATGTTATGTTAGAAAAACCCAGGGGAGTCAGCACTCATGGGTCTAAAGATGGTACATGATACAACTGAGAATTTTTAGGTCATCTAATAATAGATGAAGACTGCACATATCCAAAATAATTCATATACTGATGGGAAATGAGAAACTTTCGATTTAGAGGAGCAGAACTATGATTTCTTATGGGTCTCTCCTCGATGAGGGATATATATATTTGGTCAGAGAGACAAGATATCTATGAGGTTCATCAAACCATTCCTAATACTGTGTTGAGTGGGTGAGGTGGCATACTACTTGGATCTACCAACAATGTTAGAGAGGGGGCACAACGTCTTCCACATAGCCTAGCTGAGGAGATACATGCATGACACTTCTCACATCTTATCCCATAGAGAGCTAGAGATAGATGATGGGGAAACATTAATGGAGTACCCGATGGAGATAGAGGATCAATAGGAGAGGACCCTTCAAGGACGGTCAATCCCTCTAGTGTATGTTCTTTGGCCACACAAGAATCTATAAGAGAGAACGTGAGAGAAGGAGGCTCATATTCATGCTAAGTACCCCCATTTGATTGTTTAGAGCTTGTTTTGGCTTATGAGGACATAAATCCCTAAATGTGGGTATAATTTATTTTCCCATAATTCTATGTATTTTTTATGATATAGGATTATTCCTAGACTAGAAACTGAGACGACATGTGATTCTAAGGCCTAGTGTGCCTTGAATGGCCCGTCGAAAAATTATATGTTTTAAATAGTGTGAGTGAGAAGTTTTCCTAAGAAAGAGGAATAACTCTTAAATGGGTGACCGGATTATAACACTGAGGGAACCTTTATGTTCATGATGGTCAGTATACCCTAGGCACAACTTATGTTTAGTCATCAAAGGCCTCTGATGAGGAAACATGAAAATTGAATAACCGTAAATAAAACTATTAACATAAAAAAATTATTTTCAAATCCACATAACTCATAAAAGGTGACTCAGATTGAAAATATGATACCATCATTAAGATCATGAGGGTGTTTATTCCTTGGGAAGATAATAACATTTTCTGACATGGTCCAACAAGGGAATGTTGTTTTTGGATGTAAATAAAATAATTTTAAAAAGATTATTTTATATTCCAAACCTTATAACTCATAAACGGAAATTCGGATTACAAACCTAAGAGTACTGTTTAGTTCATGATGGTGTTTTTACCTTAGGAATATCCTAACATATGCTAGCATGATCTGTCTATGAATGTTGGTTCTTGGGACGTAACCATATGAAAAATAATTTAAATAAATATTATATTATTTTTGAATCCTCATAACTCACAAACCGTAATTTAGATTATAAATATAAGACCACTGTTGAGTTCATAATGGGATTTACTCCTTAATTAGGACTTAACCTTGACTGGCATGGGATGAGGGAAAAAGTTAATTTTTGGACGTTCTAAGGAAAAATAAAATAAACATAAAATGTTTTTTTCATTTAAAATTGTTTCACTACAACGTAGTGATGATCCGGTTGTTTATTTTCATAAATGAAGTTGTGTAATGATACTGCAATGAAAATAATATAACAACTATTTCAAAAATGAAATTTTGTAACGGTGGCGACTCAGCGTAACAGAAATGTTGCAACCCTTTATCTCCATATAATGGGATAACAGGAATTGGAGATGGAACATGGATCTTAGAAATCACTTTTAATCACTAGAGGATCACCATTTCTGAATGAAGAATGATGAATGATGTTTTCTAGTAAATTTGAGCACTCCCCCTCCTCTTAGAGAGATCCAAACCTTGACGACTGATCAAGGAAATTCACTGCTGGATTAACTACAGTAAAGAATGATTCCTCCGATCAAACATATTCTCTAGGTAGGGGTTTTTATTTTGATTATTCAATCCCCATTCTTGGATTTAAATGATGAACACTAATCAACACACAAATATTTTCACCCTCAGATCATTCGTTACTATGGTAAAATTTTTATTAGGATATATTTGGTGAATTGTTACATGTTTAAACTGAATTAATTTTATTTTCTCTATTTGATCCTTCTAACAGGAGTGTATCAACTAAATGAAAAACAATAGTGGAGGTTCATTCCACAAATTTGATGTGTGTATTTCTTATTCCCTTTTTACCCCATGTTCAATTCATTCTTTCATGGGGGTATGAAAGATGGATCATTGTCTACTCGTTTTCCAGGTCAATGATCCGAAAATGTGGATCTGAAATTGTGACGACACTGGGGTTGTGTGAAGATGAAGGAAAGAAATGCCTGTGGGGACACGGTGTCACTTTTTCTAATGCCAGCAGAGGCATGCGGCAATGAACACATGTGGAATGTCGTCTGCAATGGCAGTGTGCTCTCGTGGAGCAGGTTGTGGATAGCGAGCTGCAGTGGTATGAGATCCTGGAACCCGCAGACCACTCTGTCGGGCGAAGGAGGCTGCTTCCAGTGGGGGTCACTTCAGTGAATGGGCACATCACTCTTCGGGTTTCATGTCAAAGGGATTGGACAATGGGACAGGCCACAACATGCGTTGGTTTATGATCCCTGCTGGACCACGTGCGGAGTGAGGTGACCAATATCATCTGGCCACGTGGTTGCGTAAACTAGGCAGGTTGCCAGCTCGGGCTAGAGAAGACCCCCCCCCCCCCCCGTACGTGACGGTCTGGATGGGAAACTATTTAGCTGGGTGGTCGAACCGAATGAGAACTAGGTCGTTGGGCGACTCGGTGGAATGGACCCACGGCCAAAGCGAGTCAGGTCCTACAAACCTAATGGGCATGGACACTGGGCCAGGACGGACCAGGTCGGCCCAGATCCTAGAGGGTCGGCTCAGACCCAACCAGGTCAATCCATACCCAACTGTATCGGGTCGGGTTGGCCGAAATGGGTCGGTCCATGTGAGACCCTCATGCTGGGTTGGTCAGGTCAGTCCCACCATGTAGGACCAGACCTAGACACAATCGGCCCTTATTTACTAAAATGGAAATATCATTCAAATTGGGCATCCAATTGAGGTTTTTTTGTGGTTTTGGGACCTTTTAAACAATAAGGTCCATTGGGTATACTCTATGTGAGTTTTGGGGAATTTGAGATATGGTTGACTGCTTGAGAGGTATATTCTCCCAAAATCAAGTGCATTAGAGAGAGGGAATCCTAATGCTGAATATAACATGAATTATATGAAGAGGGGACCTCAGTGGTCTATTATTAGAGCATACCTTAGTTGCCCCGTAGAAGGTTGGACCATGGTGGTCCAGAAGAAGAGAGGATCTCAATGGTCTAGTAGCAGAGAGAACCATATTAGTCTTATATTCGAGATGACAACAATGGTCTAGGAGCCGAGAGAACCTCAGTGGTCTAGAAGATGATCAGACCTTAGTGGTCCTACATTAGAGCATACCTTAGTGGTCTAGGAGCTGAGCGAACCTTAGTTGTCCAGAAACTGAGTAGAACTCAATGGTCCAATACCCAAGAAGACCTCAAATGTCCAGCAGCCAAGTGGACCCCAGTGGTCCAGTACCTGAGTAGACCATAGTGGTCCAACATCCGATTGGACCTTATTGGTCTTGAATCCAAGAAACCCTTATTGGTCCAATAGATGAGTTGACTTCAGTTGTCCTGTAACCAAACAGACCTCAGTGATTCATCAGGGATGATTCACTCAGTAGTCCATAATGATTCATTGTACGACTAATTATCTTACTTTCTATACTATGAGTTATTACTTGGGTGAGATTTCTTTTCATAATGGTATTTATTTTGGTCTTTCCTTTTCCATTTGGGTTCCCTACTGAGTATTGAGTTAATCACCCCTAAAAGAACTTCTCCCACATGTGTCATGTCCCGTGTAGGTGATCAACACTTCAACAGAGACCTTGGTGGTCCGGGGCCAGGTGGTGCTCAGTAGTACATGATGGAAGGGTGTACATCTATGGTTACATGCATCTACCCTTCACACACCCATATAGAAGGGTCTCGAGTAGATAGACCATTGAATCTGTACTTTCTTTGTTGTTTTGGGCTTGTATTATGTCCCCCTTGAACTTTCAATTTGTATTGTACTCTCGGTAGTTGTCTCAGTGAGAGTTGTGGTTTACCTTGTTTTTAGTTTATGTAGTTTTATCTTTGTTCATGTGAATAGGATTAAAAGAATTTGTGTTTCCTTTTTTGTATATGTCTTTCTGGTGCTAGTCCCCAGCTCTTGGCCCATGGAAGGGGGGCTTCGGGTAGTCATAGCATGGGCCCTAGGGGACGGGTCTTGACAAATAAACCAATTTTGATCCAACCCATGCTAGTTGAGGAGTTTGAAATGTTTTTTTATGCAACTATATATGTAGTTGGAGTAGTTTATATGAAGATTGATTGAGTTTTGGTGTATGTTTCACAATAATTTAGTCCACAATAATGTAATTAACATATGTGTGATATTGAGTTATCCGTAGTGGTATATTTCTTAATGTTTTGGTGGAATTGCCTATTGGGAAAACATATTTCTGTGTATGTTGATTGCAAAATCAAAATGTATATATTTTAACATAGATATTTTAATCTCAGTCATCAGTAATGAGTTGATTAAGTTCAGAATTTTCACACAGGTATTCCTATACATTGGCTAAGGGAAATAGTGTTCTTGGTGCATTAAAAAAGAAGAAAAATAATTTGGCAGTCATGGATTCTATTTAGGAGTTGAAGATGATGACCTTGCTGGACGATATGCCTTTTGAGGTCCAAGAGGACCATGAAAAAATGACCCTTGTATCCTTATTAGTAGATTTAAAATTCTTGTGCCATATCAGGGATACGCTATATGGTGATCCATAGTGTCTTCCCTTGTTGTAAATCCTATGAGGTGTGAATTCACGTTTCTCTTGGACTATTGATGAGGATGAGATTATCTATATATAGAATCATGTTGGTGTATCTACCAATATGTTTGGGGAGATGATGCATGAGTTTCATGACTCTAAGTGGGAGGTGCATCTTGGTTTTAGAAAAATATATCATGACCTACTTCGACTGTATTAGTGGTCGAGCATGAGGAGGGTTATTTTAGGTTTCCTAATATGATACTCTGACTATAATTTGGTAAAAGATGAACATCAATGACCTGGTGTTTTATTACAACCATTTCCCATTCTGTAATGGATGTTGGATGAAGTTATATGTAAATTGTGGTTGTTCTTCTACAGACACCTAAAATGAATGATGTTACTTGGGTGATTATCGATCAGTTTATGAAAGTATCTCATAAAAAACATGTCTGTAAATCTCTCTTAGGTGATCAGTTGGGGGATATATATATTTGGGAGATTGTTTTTTATGGGGTTCCAAAGAGAATTGTTTCAAACCATGATTTTTTCTTCATATCCCACGTCAATAAAGGATTTCAGATTGTTTTTGGTACCCAAGTAATTCTATGTATGTATTTTCATACAAAAATAGATTAGAAATAATATTATACTATTCTAGTGCCAAATGACATGTAGCGGTCCTATGTATTCGAGTTTTTTGGATCTTGGGAATGTCACATTGTAATAATTGAGTTTTCCAAAAACAAAATTTACCAGGTGAATTTTATGATGTTACGTGTGAGGCTGTTTATAGTGTGACATGACGTTCATCTTTATTTTGGATGGATGAAGGCGAGACAATGTTTTTGGGATAGAGATTCATGTAGGAGACATCAAAACTGGGTTAGTTAATTTAGAATCATTAGTCTATAGTATATATTAGACATAAGTCGTATACTTATCAACATATTCAACCTCTATAGATTACACTGGTTGATCATGTATTCTATCATGGGTTTCTAAGATTTGTTCATTGTACGATTCGATGGTAGGGAATGTTGGATCCCATTTAAATGGGACCATTTGGGACATTAGAGAGAGTCATAGTGGTGGAATTCCATTGGATTTAGAAAGAGGTATAGTGGTATGCAAGATGATTTTAATGCGTCCTAGATTCAACAGTATCTTCTCGACCCCTTTCACTTGATTGATGTTGACGATGCTGAGGGTGAGGATTATGTGAACATTGGGGAGAATCTTTTTTATGACATGGATCAGAGAGAGAATGTGTTACGTTGAAAGACTATACCAATGTTTTTAGTGATGTAGTTTAATGGATTTGTTTAGTAGGAATTATGGGATTTAAAAGTGAATATATGGGTTGAGAGGTCTGATTTTTCATATCAGAATATTAGTGATTCAGTGGAGTGCATCTCGAGGATGAGCTATCATGTGGTTGGGGTATTTTAAGATACGGGTCTTTCTAGAGATATAAATTTCTCTTTTTCTATTATTCATTTACCCTTGGATTTGTCTTAATTTGGTTGAGTCATGTCTTGGGTGTGTTCAAGTGCATTTTATAGGGTTTTAGAGGTTTTTTGAGAACTTCATGGTTGGCGCATTATTTTCCCAAACCATTCTCCTAGCCACAAGAAAACAATACACCATTGAACAGAGTGGGTTTTCATGGTTAGTGAATTATTTATAAAATCATGCACCTTTTTATTAGAATTCATGATCCATGGAATATAGGATATTAGGTTAGGGAACATGGTCTTTCAAACTCGGTGTCCTCAAAAAATAATCTATACACAAAACATTTTAAACCCCTGAAAATTTATTTTATATTTCTTAACTCCTTTTTTATATACATTATCACCCTATTTATAAAAAACATGATTTTCAATTATTTTAGAGGCTTCTTAGACGATTATAAGGTTACTTTAATGACGTTCATGAATACTTAATGATCTATGGGAAGGATTAACTCCACTTTGGTATGTAATCTCTTATTGTTTAAGGTTACAGTCTCTCTCATAATTAATCCCTTCCTGTAGAGATTATTTCCTCTCATTATGATGATTTATCTCTATGCTTTAATATATCACATTTCATTTAATCTTTATCCTTCATATTGAACCATTATCTTCCTAAACATTGATAATTCAATCATTCTGCCTAAAATTTAGGGAAACGGTTTTCCCAAAAATCATTAAATAACAAAAGGTATGTAGAATAATTATTAATTCCTGTAGTACTTATTATGATCTTGTGTATGTAATTTTTCTATTATGTGTCAACATTTTTTAAATTATTTTAAAGTAAAATGTGGATTTAATTATTTGATGTTGGGAAACCCTTCACAGTTCACATTGGATCTGATGGTTATTATGAGAATAGACTTGATGGAAACCCATGGGATGTGCCAATATCTATTAAATTTTGATTTTTGGATCATTAATGGGGTAATAATTTCATATTATAATTGAATTAAAACATTTTTTCATGTTGATAACTGGATCAATGCTGAATTTATTATGTTAATCAATTTGATTAATGTAAATAATTTTGGTTGTAATATATGAATTAAATTGTTTACCCATATGCGAATGATTGAATAAAAAGTTAATGAAGCTAAAAATTTATCTTAATATGATATATGTGATATTTTTTGATGTATTGGTAAATTATATGTATCATAGAGACTGATTCTCCAAATACCCAGGGTTTTTAGCTTGATTACTTAGTCCCCCATTGCATACATGTGACTAATGTATTGTGGGACACAGATTGATTCCCCAAAAACTGACAGGATCCTCGATTGATTCTCTACAGCCCTGATATATATTTATTTGTATGTATGAACAATTAGAAGTGGTCAAGGAATGGATTTTTCAAAAACCCATGGGGTTCCAAACATCAACTATAGGACCCAATATTTGATTGTTAATTGGTATTTATAATAATTGTTCATGGTATAGAGGAATAAATATAAATTAAACTAATAATTTGTTCCCATGAAAGTAGGATTTTTGATATTCCTATTTTTTATAATTCAAACACTGACATGGTCTGAAGCAAGTACGATTGGTTCGACGGTCACCATTAACTCAGGGGGCAGTGTGGTTTATTAAGAAGTAATAAGCGATAAGACTTTTTTAATTATTTTGGAAAATTTATTATTTTTTAATATGACAACACACACTATTGTATACTTGATATTTCTTTTGATTCCATTGGTAGTGGCAAAATGAGTTATACACACATCCTACATGGGGTGTTTGACTTGTATAAGAGTAGGGATCCTGTTTGTAAGAAATTATAAGAAAAATTTCCCTATGTTGGATAGATGAGTTGTGATTAAAAAATGATTATGGAATATGAAACCAAACATGATGTTCTGACCCTCTTTAGATTTTTCAATGTACAGTTATTTTGGGTTTTCTTTTGAGCTTTGAAACTTATACAGAATGACATATCTACTGGTTTGGTTTTTTTCTTTTTCTAGTTTTTGATTTATTCACATGATGTTAGTTATTATTTATTACCATTTGGATTTTTTATATTCATTTTGAATGATGTTAATATTAGGTAACAGTGGTACAGTCTACTAATATAATATATTAGATGCTCACAACTAGTTGGAAGCCTCATGTGTAAGTGGTGGCATGTGTGTGGCAACATAACAAACTAGCTCAGGGTGATATAATCTGGAAAATATGTCAGGAAATTAAAATCAACCACCCTGATGGTATGACTAATCCACTATACAGCTTCTTAAAACAAATCCTCCAAATGTTTTTATCCATAAGTGACATTAGCGGATTTGAAGAGATTATTCCATGTATTATCATGATACAAATAGTGGTTATATTTACAAATAATTCTAATGGTTTTTTTAGGTAATGAAAAATGGAATTCAATGCAATATATAAAAACCATGGATACAAGAAGATTGGTATTCTATTAATTCTAAATGTGTGGGAAGAATCACGATGATATTTTCGTAAGGGGAATATTAAATTTTTTTTGTGTGGAAGTGAAGGTCATTGTGTAGTCAAAAGCTGATTTGATGGAAAAATGTTAGCTAATGGTGAAATTTTATAGAAATATGAATGGAATTCACTATACAGAATCACTGGTTTAAAATAGAAGTAGTATATGAATTAGGAAAATAAATTACCCAATCCAATGGATAATGAGGATGATATTCCACAACTTCCTCTAAAGACAACATAAAATGGGAAAACTTATGCAATCATGATGGTTGAAGTGAATCATGATAATTAGGGGAAACATATCCTTTGATTTCTAGTTGGGGATTTCATGTTATGTTTTTTATAAATGATATCTATAAATATAGTGTTGTTCACACTTTAGTGAAATGTCATGTCATTTTTATAATTTATTATATCACATTAAAAGGAATATAAAATAATAAAATCTCAATTGATATTCTATCTATACATGGTTGAACCTAAGAATGTAATGGAATTGTTTTTATATAAGATAAGATTATATTTAAGGAATATATGTTGAATTGTATTTTAGAATCATATATTTATCTATGTAATATTTGCATAAATGTTATGGATATCATAATGGGATTATGAGTTTATGGATGATCATATGTTTAAATTATTTCACTCTCCATTTGATATTTAATGTGATGGAATTTTATCATGATTAATAATATTTTAAGTGATATTTATTATAAGTCAACCCATTGGTTTTGTATAATTTTATTGAAAAACTAATATTAATATGAATATCAATACAGATTGTGGAAATATTATTAATTAAACTTGTAATAATTAGGTTTTATCATATATTTGAAACTGAGATAACAATATGTTGTAATTGATCACCTTACAAAGTCTTCACACTTTATTACTATCATGGATAATTTAACTGTAAATCCTCTAGGTATAATATACTTTAGAAAGGTTTTATGGATTAATATGGTACAACATTTAATTGGTTTTTATCAGGATTTAGAGATTACATCAATGATTTGGTGATGTCTTCAGTAAACTCATGATACACAGATGAGTTTCAGCACTACATAAGGCTAGTCTGAGAGACCAATTCAAACCCTACAGGATTTATTATATCTTTTTCAATTAATATCAATTTTTTTTGGGATCCACACCTTCCAAAAATTTAGTTTTCTTCTAAAAATATATTTTAATCGATTATTTAGATAGCTCCTTATGAATTAAACTAGGGAATGAAGTATCGAACTACAATATACTAGAATGAAGTTGCAGAAAAGAAGACATTGGGACCTAATAATGATGACTATATGGTGTTGAAGGCTGTAGAACTTCATCTTCATGGATAGAAAACACAATGATGACAGTAATGTTATTCTCAAAATCATTGATGCAATTAATGTTGTCAATAATAACTATCTAAAAAATCCTCTATAGAAGGAACACAAAAAATAATCACTAGTTATATTTGCCCCATTGAAATAATTGATGGTCTCTAAATAGTATCGTATAAATTGGGGTGTCCAATAATCCTCTCTTAGCATCACAATGTGTTCCATGTTCATATAATGAGGAAATACATAACTGATCCTTCATATGTATCGAACAAAAAATTCATTCCATTGGAGCAAGAATATTATTATTAGGAAATATCTTTTGGGACATTGGATCATACAAATAATGTACTAAAAAACATGACCACTATATTGATACATGATTTGGGGTGAAACTAATAGCTTACGTAAACTGTGAGGGAACTGTGGGATTTAATGGTGTAGAATTATCTTCAGTCGTTAAATCCAAAGTGGAAAATTTCAAAGATGAAATTATTTTAAATGGGTAGAATGTGACCCCTAAGATTTTATGAATTATTATTTCTAGTAAATTTAATATTTAGGACATTTAATCATATATAGAACACACATTTTAGTTTTTGTTACACACAACACCTATTTTAAATGATACATAACATTCTATTTAAATATTAGAATTTAATATAGTAGTTATCACCCAATTGTTGGAATAGTGGATATTAATTATATTAAATAAATTATGAAAATATAAAATCTATACATGTATATAAAATTAATTATTTGGAGGAGAAATTATTTTAAATTAAAATATAAACTATTTTAAAATAATATATATCTTTTTATGAGTATTTTTAATGAACAAAAATAATTTTTACCACAATAAATTAAACACATAATTTTTTTTATGTTTTATTGAAATTTATATATTATATTTTCAATAAATATTGAAAATTTATTATTATATGTTTTATAAACAAAATATATAGATAAATCATATTGTATTATTAAAATTATTTTTTTTGTAAAAGAATTTGTGTGACATTTTTGTACATGTGCATTAAAAAAATTTGAATTATTTATAAAATGTTTTTTTAAATATTAATTTTCTTTAAATAATTATGTTGAAATTATCTAAGTCTGATTGTTATAGAGTTTTCCGAAAAGATGATGTTTTTATTAATAGTAAAAATAATGAATTGTAATTGAATACTTTCTATTCATTTAAATTAATTATATAGGTTAATTATATATTAAATTTGTTTTAAATTAAAATTTTGATAATTAAATATATTTTAATCCAATTTATTTCACTATAATCATTTCAATATTTAATTATGATATTAAAATATTGTATTGTTTTTAGAATTCAACCATTTGAAACCTCATTCCTCATAGAATCCACAATATTAAATTTCAATTATATATTTCTTTTATAGTGAATCAATTTTGGAAAAAGGGATTCTATATTTTGAATTAGAATAATTTATATAATCAAATATATTTATGAATTTCTTTTAAAAAAATTATTAGTGACAATATTAATAATATTTATCACGGGTTAAGGAAAAAGGTATTTATCAAGGGTTAAACAAAAAATGATAATGGTTAAAATGACATAATAATATTTATAAAATCTATTATATAGAAATATTTAGTAAATATAATATATATTAATTATGAATAATTCATTTTGGATAGTAGTGGAATTTGAAAAACATGGGTACACATTTTTCTTTTCAAAAATAACATGTCTTCCAGTCACCTCACTTATAAAAGGCTACCTCTATCGTCTAATAATCTCATTTTATAATGATTTTAGTTTATAAAATGCATATAAAAATACTTTCCAATTTTTCATCTAAAAATATTTGAATTTTAATTTTGGGTTGACATCTAACCAAGGAAGAATTTTTGTGAAATACTAACTATGTTTCCCAAATAATTGGTAATGTTCTTCAATAAGACTTTTTTCTTCTATTTTAACCTCAAACTCCTTAAATTATTATTAAAATATTATGATATATAAACCAATTTATCCTAAATAAATTTATATATTTTTCTTTCAATTTATTTACCTACAACTATCTCTTATTATATAAAATTAGTTACCTAATAATCATTCATGTGTATAGTGGACTACAACCACGTGAAGCAATGATAATGTCGCTCGTGTGAAAAATGGGCTACCGCCTCGCAATGTGATGTGATAAATTTGTCCCTAATACATTACATGTAAGATGATAAGGACAATGTTAATTAATATATGTGATATAAATTAAATTGTGATTATATTATTGAAATATTTATCATTATTAAATTATAATATATCATTTTCATTCTTACATTTTCACTCACTGATTGATGATAATATCATTGATGTTTGTGTGATCTACCACTTTCATGAAGCTATGCGACTCTATATTTCATTCACCACACCTCATATATGCTATTTATATGTATATTTAAATAAATAACTAGAAATTATAATTATTATGTAGGGAAAAAATATTACTTACCACCTTTCCATGATAATTTTTGAAAAATGGAAACAATACTCATGGGTATGTACAACACATCATCTCTATGAAAATAACATATTTCATTTCACAAAATAATATTTCATGCTTCATATTAGAAGTATAATTGAGTTATAAATATGATTAATATGGCATTATTATTATTCTATTGATTATTTTTCATCCTCAATGTGAGATGAAAAAAATAAAAAATTAAAACAAACATGAAAATCAAATCATTTATTCCCGAAACATGACTTTAAAATGGAATTGTTAATAATAGGTACAAAAGGAAATAATTAAACCATAATTTTTATGATATTTATAATTATATTAATTTAATTTATATATAAAAATAATGTGATTATTATACAAGAGGTTTTAACTAGTTATAAGGAAGTCTATAATTAATATAAAGGATTTTGGGTCTCTCTTTTATTTCTAGGAGGCATATAAATAATTCCAATCTCGTTTAATTTGAGCGGTGTATATATTCAAACATCCACATTAAATATCATGAATATACCAATTCTAAATATATTTAATGATAAATATTATGTTATTATTTCTTAGGTATTATGATCTATGTGATTATTAAATGATTAAGGGATTTTTATATCAATTTTCCTTCATTTAGGATTATGTCATATCATCCACCTATCTTATTTGGTGAGGTGTATATACATCCCCAATGAAATGTAATATCAGAAATCTATTTATTTCAATGATATTTTATATTCTATTTAATATTATCTATTCAAGCTTCTTATGATTGAATGTTATAGAAGTGGTAATGGTTTTATGTTTCAATCTCACCATTTATCAAAATTGATCATGATTATTCTTCAACTGATGAAATATTATTATATATATCTCAATAAAATCATGCCTTTAATTTTAATACTTTTATTTATATAGAATAAAATATTTCCACTCATTTTCCTCTCATTTTGTATAGAATATTTTAAAATTGGATATTAATAAAAATAACCATTATTTCTCTCCCCAATCCGAAACCATATTTCTTTTAAAACCATGTTTCGTAAAAAATGATGAAAATATTTTTAAAACTCTAAAATGCTTAAATAAATAATATTTTATTGATTTTTAATTTTTTATTAAATAATTAGTTGTTTTCGTATGACTATAACAATAATGCACGTTTATATTTTACCAAAAATTTGGAAGGAATTGTTAATTTAATGGCTAAAAAATAGAACATAATTTTATGAAACAAATACCATTATTTGATTAAGTATTATAACATAAATTTACAATAGTATTTTGAAATAAAAAATATTACCCAAATATTTTTTAAAACTTTATTATTAAAATCATATATTTCAATAAATATTATTTTCCCTTATAAATGTTTAGAATGATTTTTAAGGACTCATTTATATGTTTACAATGATATTTCGACTAATTGGGGTTTCCAAACTAGTTTTTGGAAAAAAAATCAAAAAGTTTTTTCTATAGAAAATATAATCTCTTAATGAAATATTCCATGTGGATTTAATTTCAAAATAATTCTCCATCTAATATGACATCCTTTGATGTATCAAATCCTTTGATGGGGATACAAACCAAGAAAATCACTCTTATTATTTAACTAAGCGGTATATAATGAAAATATATCTATGAAACCCATTTCACATCCATCAGTTATACCACGATATAATTCATATTAATCCTTCTTATTTTTTCCATGGGTTATTATGTGATGAAATGATGAAATGATTATGAAAATTATCTCTTTTCTATATGTTATAATATTTTAAATTTTTCATGAAACACATTTCATTTCATGGGTTATGATATGATGAATGTTTATGATTATTTGGAACATATATGATTTATTTTTATTTTTTTATGGGTGGGACATGTACCTTCCTCCATTTACTTGGTTAGATATGAATATCTCATGAAATAAAAATGACTGGAATGGGGAGTGAACTCTGTTTAGTTAGGGATACTTTCTACTATTATTGTCTATGCAGTGATCCTTGACTACTATGATGGTTTTGCATTTTTACCCATTCAAAAATGATAGCCTTGGGAGTGATCCATGAATAATATAGAAATGATTTATTATGATTATGTGTATACTAGAACATTATGTCCTATCCCATTGTTAGCATCTCAGGGACCATGTTTATTGATTCCATTTTGACATAGATATTATAAACAACCAATATTTGTATCATGACTCAATATTATGACAGTTGATATTAAGTGTATGGTTATAAATTATTTTTCACTTGTTATTATACACTTATGTTCATGTTATAATTACAACTCCCTTTTTTACCCATATTGGGTACCTAAGATCACCCTATATTGTGTTTCCTTCTCACATGCTTTGATGAAAGGTTTTATATAGGGTTTTTTTCTATATATTACTAAAGGGGGTGATATTTATTGGAGATGTGGAAGATCATTAACCAAATTGCATTTTTTGGTACCTATTCACCAATGAAACTAAATTATTATGATCCTGATGTGATTTTTTGTTTAATATATTGAATATTAATGTAAAAGTATGTCATATCTATGTCTGAAAATCCCGATGCACTATAATCTTTCCATGTTGAATTAAATATAATCATATATATTCAATGCCATATATTTACTTCCAAAATAAAAGTATATACATAATGATTTCTCAATGGATTGTTTCTACATTTTTAATTTAATAAATATTACTTGAGTTACTTGGTGAATAAGAGAGATGACTATACTTATGTAAATAGAGATAAATCATAATTTTTTTGAATAAAAATAAAAAATATTTACATTATTATAAACATATAAAACATGTTGTTATATCTTGAATAATATCAAAGAGTAAAAAATAAATAAATAACTGCACATACACATTAAAAATAAAAAAAATACAATAAGTGGAGAGAAATATTATTGGTAATAACAGAAAACAATTAATAAAATCAAAAAATTATATCGTCCACCTAATATTTTTTTCATAAATTTGATGTAATATCTTTTTTTTAATGATGATAATGCCTCTTTTGTTAAATTATTAATATCTTAAGTACTAAAAAATGATTTATCAGCGAAATAATATTATAAATTTGTTAAATTCCTTAAATGACAGTTAACATCTTGCAATATTCCATTGAATATTTTTTGCGTTGTTCAATATTTTTTTTTGAGATTATGAGGCCCACAAAGACTTGATGAAGACTTAAAAAATATTAAATATGATATATTAAATATAATAGTTTTATTAAAAATTATTGAATAACTCCAAAAAAAGTTCATTATATATGAAATAACATACTATTATTGTATCCAAAATAGGGTGTTTACCCCCTATGGGGTATAAAATTTGTATTCATCAGATGTTTTCACGTGAAGTTTGTGAAAATAACTATTTTTATATTTAATTAATTTTTTTAAAAAAATATTAAATAATTAATATCTCTAAAAATGTGCATCGTATGAGAAATCAGAGACAACTATTGGATACAAAATGTGGAATTTTATATAGGAAGGGTATAAATTTTATGTGTGTCGGGTGTTGGGTAACATCATGCATGATAAAATTATATATTATATTTAATTAATTGTTTACTTGGATTTATAACTAATAAGTAATTAATATCTCTCAAATGATGTTTTGTTTAAGAAATATGGGAGCACCGTTAGGTCCGGAATAGGGGGTTTACCCTACTCAAGAGAAAAAGTTCATTGCACAATAGTGAATAGTTTTTATTTAGTTTTTTTGTTAAATAAATAATTTTATTTAATTATTTATAAGGAATTTTACCCCTAACATCATGCTTCAAGCTCCATTATTTCCCACCTATGATTATTCAAACCTTCCATATTACACCATTTTTTTACTTTTTAAAATATACAGCTAATTATTATAGAAAATTTATTATTTCATTGATTAAGATTCAGATGGGATAGAAGATTATTTTGAAAATTTAATGGTGAAAATGTTGAAACTTATTTAATAATTATTATTTTATAGTTGTTAATATATGTTTTAAATTTAAGACAGTAGGTATTTTAATAATTATTGGGCAGATAAAGAGAATATTATTAATAATAAGTGTATTATTATTATTAATTTTTAAAACAAAATGAATCAAAAAGTAATTATGTAATTGAATATATTTTTTCACTTAAATGATGAATGAAATTTTCCACATCTGAATATTTTTTTCGATCAACGTAATTTCCGTGTAATTATTATTCAATAAAATAATGGAAATGTGGGGTAAATATTAATTTATTTACTATTATCGAAATTTAATGAATGATTCTGGAAAAGCATTAATGGTGAAAGATAATTAATAATAATTATTTTTATTGTTATTATTTTTATTATTATTATATTTATAAAATAATTATTATCAAAAAAATGTTTCAGTCATAACTCTTTTGTATGGTGTCAGATTGTCATGCGATTAGCAGCATCACCTCCCTAAAATTGAGGTGGTCATTTCATAGAATTTTTTAATAATTTATTCAGGTTCTTGGTACATATCCAAGAAAAAAACCATTTTGATTTTGGGTTTACAAATGAAATTAAAAGGAGATATTGATAAAAGAGTATTGTAATTAATAAATTTAAACAAATTAAATAATTAAAAGGTATTATAAATTGGATTTGGGGTGATTCATATGGAATATTTTGGAAGACCATTATTCCTAACATATCTCTCATCACATACTATCTATCTATCTCTCTTTTATTTTATTTTATTTTATTCTTCTAAACAACTCTCCTCAATATCTTATTTGAAATTAATTAGATAGATGTGCCATAAATTCTATTGGATTCGTCTTGATGAGAAAAAATATATTCCTAATATAGTTTTGAATAAGTCAAGGTAATTGTTTAATATTTAATTATATATTTTAAATTATCAAAGATATCGATGATTCTAAATAATTTTGAAATAGGGATGGTTCATGTATTCATTGGCATGTGATCCAATTTTAAGTTGTGTTTTTACGAATATGATAATTAGTTTGTGAGTAGATGTATCTAACCAGTCATGGTGGTTTATCATTTCTACGTACATCGAATTCCTTGAGGTAGTTGGTTCCATCATGATTAGACAGATTGAGAAACATTTAATTTCTTGATTTATTTTAGTTGTTTATTTGAATTCAATTTCTCAAACATGATTTGAATTGATTTGATAAAACCATATTACTATGGATTGGGAGATTTGAAATGCTTTTGAAACCAAAATTTGTAAAAAAAAACCCAAATTACAAGTTCATGGGGTGAGTTTATGGAAAATGGTTGATTAAAATTATTTATTTGAAATTATAGATTTTATTGAAACAATTTCAATTCTTTTTTTTAATTTAATTGTGTAAATGAAGTATTGAATTTGATCTTTGAAATAGAATTGATGGAATTTACAAAATTGTGAAAATTGATTTAAAATTAATCGATAGAATCCTAGTAGTTTTATCATATTAAAGGTGAATGTTTTTTATTAATAAATATATTAGGTTTATCTGTAAAATTTCTATTTAAATGGAATAACAGGATTCAATTATATTTTAGGCAGTCTTAAAGTAAATTTCCCATCATTGATTGAGTAAGAGAAAATAAAGTCATTAGGTAGATTTTGAGTCATTCTGAAAGACTCTAAAATTACTAAAACATTCTAAAACATACAAGTAGTAGGTCACATCCCTTAGGTGATGGTGACAAGTCCTCTCAAACTAGTTTCAATGGGACATATGTGTACACATATGGCCATGATCACAAAAAGAGTGAATATTCCAATATCCATGAACTTTTGTTTATATTTTCTAGATGACCATGTTTCCCACATGTTTATATTTGAGATATAACAATATTCCAACATTAGTAAACTATTTTACATGCACATTTTTAATTTATAAAAAATATTTCATATAAAATATTTTAGTTAAGAAATTATTTTATAAAAATTCCATCACTTTTAAAGTAATTAATTTTCTTTTAAAGTATATTCCATCATATTAATTGTATTACACGATTTGTATTAATATGATTTTAAATTTCAAACTTGTATACTTTAAAATTGAATTCATTCCATTGGTAAATCTATTATTGGAATCTATTAGGAAATCATTGGTGGAATCTTATTGGGCATTGGTTGAAACCCTATTTTTCCCTTCTAGAATTTGTATACATTCTCTATGCAGGGTCGAGAAAGTGAAATTGATCTCTTGGCGGTGGATTCATCTGTTGAACATTGTAAATGGTGATTTGTGTCTTAGGTACCCTGGGATTTTTTATTCCTTGTCGTATTCTGGTACATTACACTATGTGATGTTTTTTTTGATATGCATACAATCGTGTTTCTTCTATTTCTTCATTGTTAGTGGAAAAATAATTCCAACTCTTAGATTTATGATTCAAGGTGCTAGTCTTCGACCCATTGTGGATTGGGAATTCCATCTGGGCTATGTCAGGGTCATTATTGTTTTTGGGTTACCAAGGTACCTAGGCTAGTTTGTGAAAAAATGGTATCAAACCTCTAGGTTTAGCTTTTTTTCATGAGCTAATACTAATTTGTGTAATCTTGTCAGGACATAGGATGTATTTTTAATAGAGTTCTTGGATATATCTCACCTAAATAAAACATAATTCACCAATGGTGTATATGGAAATATGTTTTGTGTATTAGTTTTTTTGTTTTACCTATTTTTATTTGGACATAGTGGAATCCATATCATGTTTGTTCTTTAGGTTGGGTTTAATTTCCCTCAGAGTTCTATTTCAGAACTACCTAATGTCTTAAATGTTGTATGCTGGTGTTATATAATAGAATTTATAAAATATTACATGGTAATAAGATCCATATTGATATTACTATTCAACTTTAATGATCGAATCCTATTGTGGATCTGAATCTAGTTGAAGTGGTCATTATAACTATCCATGTTTTGGAGAAAGTACCACTATAAGTCCCCGTTCAGGATCCATCTTGGGATCCTCATGGAGATGTCATTTTAAATAATTCTCAATAGTTACATCCTAATAAGCCAGCAGTTTTCAAAGGCCCCACTGATCCTCAACATTCTTAGGAAAGGTTGGGAATGATAAAATGTATGTTTGACTTCTTAGAGACATCAGACGAGATCATGGTGAACTTTACCACCATTGTATAAGAGGATCTGAGCAGAAGATGGTTGGTCATGATGGTAAAATTGAAAAAACATGATTAATTAATTTGTAAGGACATGAATTTTATTTTCACCGACCCATTCTATCCAAATTTAGTGGTGTTTTCCAAGTTTGTGGAGTTTATTAGGAATGAGTATGCTGATAGAACTGTAACTGAGTATTCAATTTTCTTTGAGGAGTTGGTGTAGTTTATGATTGAAATTTTATAAAATGAGAGGTTGAATTCTTGAAACTTTGAGTGGGGAATTTGATCAGATATCTATTATCATGTTTTATTGCTAAAAATTTCCACTCATGATGATGTGTTGGTTGGTGCGATGATGGTTGATATAGACCTGGATGGGGACTCATGTTTGACGATATTTCCTTATACTCCTAGTGATAGTCTATGTTATTTTAAATGAAATCGGAAGCGTGATGACACTCATAGTGGTACTCAACATCACGGTCATTCTCAACATCCTATAGTTCCTAAAAGAAGACCGTTAATATGCTATCAGTATGGTCATCCTGGGCATTCAAAGAGGGTTTGCACTAAGGAATCCATGAACATTTAGTCCTGTAGATGTTTGGGGAACTTGGAAAAGTTCATCCATACATTTCCACTCCATGCAGTGGAACGGGATCATCATCTCCTCCAAATATTATAGGGAAATCAAATGATTCAACTACAAAAGGGTTTAAACAATAGTCATCCAGAACGAAGCTTCTTTATGTAGTGGAAGAGTCTCCAGAGTGAGATGATATGGGTCTAGCAACCGTGAGAGGAACCATTATTATATATTCATCTTTAGGGACTTCTCTATTTAATATTGATGCATTTCACTTGTTTATTTCAACATGTATGGTTATTATTCTTACTCTCATATGGATCGTTTGTCGTATGAAATGGATATTAGTACACCTATTGGTACAAATAAAGAGCATGGTCTCCATAGTTCCTATTGTTACTTCTCTCAATCTAATCTCTTAATTTCATGGAGTTTTCTAGTAATTGACATGAAACCTCATGACATAATATTCAGGATTGATTGTCTAATTTTCAATATAACATTAATTCATTGTTATCTTATATGGGTCTCCTTTAGTACACACAATGGTGTGCACTATGTATTTCATAGGGAATGGGACCCTAGGTCGAGAAAAGTCAGACCTTCTTATCGAGAGTTGAGTAATGTAATATCTATGTATTCTTTTGATATGTAGTGGTATTTATTGAGTGGTTATAAAAATCAAGTAGTCATTTATTTCATGATGTGTTTCCTTCTGACTTCTTTAGTTTTTCACTAGTAAGGGATGTTGAGTTCTCAATTTACATGATGCCTGGTACTCAACCAGTTTCAATTCCCTCTTACCATACTGAACCATATGAGTTTATAGAGCTGAAGTCCTCATTGTATTATCTTGTAGATAAAGGAATTAGACAACTGAGTGTGTCACCGTGGGAAAATATAGTTCTCTTCTCTAAGAAAGCTGATGGTTATGTTCTCATATGTATTGAGTACCGAAAGATCAATAAAGTGATAGTAAATAAAAAGTATATGTTACCATGGATTGATGATATATTTTATCAGTGGAAATTTAGTTTTCATTTGGGTTGCCTTATTTCCAGAGGAAGAAGAATTCTATGTGGGTTATGATTGATAGACTAACCAAGTCGGATCACTTCATACCCATTTGAGATACAACCAATGTTGAAGAGTTGGGAAGTATCTATGAAATAGATTTTTCATTTTCATTATATTAACCTGACCTTTTCTTACATTACTATGAAATTATTTTAAATATAAACAAAATAATAGTATTACACATAAATTATCCAACAGTTTAGTGTCTTGGGAAAACTAGGACCATACATAACAATTACAACATCGAGCATAAATTCTTTTTTCATTTCTTCTTCTCTAGCTTCTTATTGGCACTTGACTTCTCCTTAGTACATGTAGACAGCTGAGGATATACATCAAAAAGTGGTGATCTAGAAGCCTAGTAATGGGATATATAAGAACAATATATCATGGGGTGAGCATAATCATAACATAGGCAAAGGATCATGAACATGTTAGGAAGCATTAATAAGTGACTAGAAATGCGGCAATGAATAAAAATGAAACATCATGTCTTAGTGGTTAACTAAAACACATGATTTTGAAAAAAAGATAGAATCTTGTTCACACATAATTTCATATTTAATAATGAGATTAATCACTTTTCTCAATGCATTAGAGTTATGTAAAATTCTGGGTGCACACGTCACATTTAAACATTAATATTGCACTATATAATTCCGGGTGCACCCGTCACATCATAACATTATCATTTATCATGCATGCCACAATTAACATATAACATAAATGAACATAAATAACCCATCAAAAATTAATTGGTATCATCTCAAAGGAACACATTCATAATCATTTTGTTCCAAAAACAAATAGGGAACAACATACTTGATACAAGAACCATCAACCTTGAATGAGAGGTAAAAGGTGAGTTCTAAATAGAAGAGTTCTTTGGGAAAAAAATTTTTTGACATAAAATTTAGTAGAAAACATTTATATTCAAGAAAAGGCAAGATAATTATGACTAAATTATTTTTATGGAATGACCATTCCAAATTTTGAGTGAAAGAGGGAGAACCCGATGGATGAAAGTTGGGTTCGAGATTTCCCCTTACCATGTATCTGAAAGCTTCCTTCACATTATTTTCCTATATAATGACATTATATTCATTAATTATAAATTAAAGAAACTTTTATACATGAATAGGGGTAATTTTTGTATCATTATGTTATTTTATGGGACTTTTGATGAGTAATATAGTTTAAAAACATTATTCGGGAATGTTCATTTTTTAGGTTTTCTTGAGCGTTTCACATGTATTCATGAATTGAAGTTTGTGTAGAACATGGGTAAAAATCTATAACATGTATTAAATGTTATTAATGATATTTCAGAAGTTAAAATGATCTTATAATTAATTACATTTTATACCATGTGGATGAATTATTAGATATGAATTTAATGATGATCATATGGGTTAATTTGGGCGGTTTTTCGACCACAACAAACGTGTTTTGATTACTCATCTATTAATATGTACATAAGCTAGTTCCATAAAATAAAATATAAAATAATACATATATAATATTATGGTTCCACCATAAAAATGTTTTCATGACCAGATCTGTAGGTATAAATGGAAAAAAGAAAACATGTAGTTCTTGAAGGTGATAGATCAACACCTTACGTACAATGTTTTCTTTTATAAACCAAAAGGAAGAGGAGAAGGGGGTTGTATGATATAATAAAAATTATAATCATAACATTACAGTATATGTATGATAATGGAGTTACCAAAAAATTTGTACAAATATAGGCTGGTAGAGAATAATAAAATGACTTGAATCTGAAAGGGAATTAAAGGAAAGAGGAAGAGAAATTACCTCTTGAATCCTCCCCTTGAGATCCAACTTAAGGGACATAGGCTGGGTATTTTGATGATACCAAAATGTCTTGAACGTGTGTTATGGGATATAGAATATTCTTGGGAAGAGTTTAGACAATTCTTGAATCTTGAGAGGTGTGTTTTGGCATGGGGAGGGGGAGGGGTTATTTATACATGAGGAGGGAGGTGTTTTCGAAATAAAATATTAAATTAAATAATATATCAAAAGTTAGACTTGTAATAGTAGTTTTTTGACATCCTAAATCATATATTAATATAATATAATTCATATTTAGCTTTAAATCATCTCTATAATTAGAATTCATTAATTTAATAAAAGGAAAGTGAAAGAAAGAGATAAAGACACTTTATCAAATCACCTTTTGACTTTAGGCATTGGAAAGTTCTTTTTATGTTTGGAAATTGATTTTAATGTATTTTAAGAAATAAATTATGAAATTTAATATAATTTTTACGAACCTAATGTTCTAGAATATTTATTTCATCATTACATCATTAATGATGCAATTTAGGATACACCAGTTATGTGAAAAACTATATTTTTACTATTCACTCGTAAATTGAAGTATTTCAAAAAAATCCCTAAAATTCACCCTACCCTTTTTTAGACATGTAGAATCCAAAAATGAAGTCCATTTTTCAAAAATAATTCTTTAAATATGATTAATTTAATATTTAATTAAAATCATAATTTACATGAAAAATACCATTTTTAAAATTAGAACTAATTTTATAATACTTTCAAAAATTACGTAGGGTCTTATAAAATTATATAAAAACTAGAAGACATATATTTGATAATTTATGAGCACATTTTAATAAAATAAATTTTATTTTAAATTAATTAATTAATTATAATTAGTTAGTTTTAACTTATAAAATTACCAAAATGTTTACTATGGTCAAATTGTCACTTTCTAATATGCCAAAATTTTATTTAATTATTCATTGGTAAGGTTACTCTTATTTGGATTATTTTTTTTTCAAAATGGTCATTCTACTCTTCATAAGGGTAGGTTACTATTCACCAAACTTTATTTTTTTCATATTGGACCCCAAGAATCATCTTGAACACAACTGTGTATGTCGGATTTTCAAAATTCCAAACCCAGAAGTGACAAACTTATGTTTAAAGGTCACTTAGCACATAGTAGTTCATTATGTTGTGTTTTCATGTGATTTTATGAAATATTTTAAGAAGGTTATTTCCATTGAAAAACTTTGGGTTGTTACATTTTCCCCCCTTAAGAAATTTCACCCTCGAAATTTCTCATTACACTAACTGGTGAGGGTACTTCTCATCGCCTCCTATGGTTCCCAAGTAGCATTTTAAAACTTATGGTTCCTCCACAACACTTTGACAAGGTGGGTTGTCTTGTTGTGTAGAAGCTTATATCTCTGGTCCAGAATCTCTACTAGCTACTCCTCAAAAGATAGATCATCTTCTAACTGTACCACGTCTGAGTTTAGTACATGTGAGGGATCAGGTATGTACTTCCTCCGGAGTGATACATGAAAAATATCATGAACATGATCCATATTCGGTGGAAGTTCAAGTAAATAGGCCATGGCTCCTATAAGGTCATTGATTTCAAAGGGGCCAATGCAACATGTGCATAAATTTCCTTTCTTCTCAAATCGCATGACTCTCTTCCATGGTGATATTTGAAGGAAGACTTTATCTCCAATGTCAAACTCCAAATCCCTTCGAAGGTTTTCAGCATAGCTCTTTTTCCAACTTTGAGTAGCTTTGATGTGTTTCTGGATGACTTGAACCTTCTTTGTCATCTCTTGCACAAGATCGGGTCCAAGTAGCTTTCTTTCTCCAACTTCATCCCAACAGGATGAAGTTCTACATCGCTTTCCACATAGAGCATCATATGGAGCCATCTGAATACTCGAGTGGAATCTATTGTTGTATGAGAACTCAACCAATGGGAGATGCGGATCCCATCGACCTTTGAATTCTAGTGAGAAGCCTCTTATAATATCCTCAATCATATGAATAGTTCATTCAGATTAGCCATCAGTTTGGGGGTGATAGGTCGTGCTAAAATTTAATTCTATACTCAAACCATGTTGAAGGCTCCTTGAGAATTTTGATGTGAACCTCGGATCACGGTCAGAGAAAATTGAGAGTAGAACACCTTTTTGTCTCACCACTTCCTTCACATATATCCATTCAAGTTTTTAAAGCGAGAGATCTTCCCGAATAGTGATAAAATGTGCAGTTCTGGTGATTTGATCAACCACAACCCATATGACATTATTTCCCTTCGATTCCTTCGAGAGACCCATGACAAAGTCCATAGTATCATTTTCTCATTTACATATGGGTATAGGCATTGGATACATTATCCCTTTGGACATTTATCGCTCTGATTTAACTTGCTGACATACCAAGCACCTTGATATATATTCTACAATCTTCGTCTTCATGTTATCCTACCAGAAGTGTTCTCGGAGATCATTGTAAATCTTGGTGCTACTAGGATGGATAGAGAATTTTGATCTATGTGCATTGTACAAAAGCTCCTTCTTTATGTCAGGTGACGAAGGCACACATAGCTGCATTCCAAACCAAATCACTCCATCATTATGGATATATAACTCATGCGGCATCCCTTCCATTACTATATTTACCCTCTTTTTTATCTCCACATCATCCCTTTGTGCTTCTTTAATCTTCCCTTGGATGGATGGTTGCGCAATCATTTGGTCAAGGTAGGATGTATCCCCTACCCTTATGATTTCTAAATCCATGCTTTGCATATCCATAAAGATAGGTTATTTCTTAATCCATAACATGGATAGAGTAGTAGTTTTTTTCTTCTTAGAGCATCAAATACCTAGTTCTCCTTTTCAGGATGGTATTGAATAGAGAAATCATAATCCTTGATTAGCTTTAACCATCTCCTTTGACGCATGTTGAGCCCCTTTTGTGTGAATATATACATTAGGCTCTTGTGGTCGGTGTATATGTTACCCTTCTCACTATAAAGGTAGTGGGGCCATATTTTCAAGGAAAGAATCATGGCTGCTAGCTCTAGATCATGCGTCGGAGAGTTCTTCTCATGGATCTTCAACTTTCATGAGGCATAGGATATCACATTATCATTTTTCATGAGTACGCAACCCGAGCCTTTCTTTGAAGCATCACTGTATATCACAAAACTTTCCACACTTTTCGGTAGTATGAGTACAGGTGCAGTGATAAGCCTTATCTTTAGCTCCTTGAAGCTTCCCTCACATTCTTCTGTCATGAAAAACTTTACCCCTTTCCTTGTTAACATAGTTAGAAGTCTTGAAAATCATGAGACGTTTGTCACAAAACGTCACTAGTACCCATCTAATCCAAGAAAACTACAGATTTTGGTGACACTAGAGGGCCAATTCCATTTCTCAATAGCCTTTGTTTTTGAAGGATCCATAGAAATTACCTCACTTGTGATCACATTTCCAAAGAACATGACTTGCTTCAACCAAAAGTCACACTTTCTGAACTTGGAATACAACTTCTCCTTTCTCAATGTCACCAACACAAGTCTTAGATATTCTTCATGTTCCTCCATGATCTTGGAGTATATGAGAATATCATCAATAAACACTACCAAAAATTTGTCGAGGTAATGTCTAAAGACTCTATTCATCAAATCCATGAAGATTGTAGGGGCATTAGTAAGTCTGTAGGGCATCACTAGAAACTCATATTGCACATACCTTGTATGTATGGAAGTCTTCCGAACATCCTCCTTCTTCACCATTAGGTAATGATATCCAGAACGGAGATCCACCATTCAGAATTATTTAGCTCCTCTTAAATGATCGAACTAGTCATGAATCCTTGGATGAGGATACTTTTTCTTTATGGTGATCTTGTTGACTTCCCAATAGTCAATACCCAACTGCATTGTTCCATCCTTCTTCTTCACAACGAGAACTAGCACACCCCAAGGTGATGCACTAGGGAATATTAACCCTTTGTCTAGATGCTCTTGCATCTGCTTCTTTAACTCTTCTTATTCGATAAGATCCGTCCTATAGGGACACATTGAGATAGGAGTAGCTCCAGGTATGAGTTCTATTGAGAACTCTACCTCACAATCCGGGAGAATTCCAGGTAACTCTTCATGAAATGCATCACTGTATTCCCTCACGATGGGTTTCCACAAGGTTGGCACCTTCCATTGACTCAACCATTTGGGTGAGGTATGCTTCATCATAAAGAATCAACACCCACACAATTGAAAGATTTTTCAAAGGAGATTCATGATCTTCGTTGAATTTGTAGAGGAGCATGAGATGGTTTGGAATATGAAAATATGTTTCCTTTTCCTGAAAGTTGATATGTGCTCTATATAATGAGAGCCAATCCATTCCCATTATAGTGTCGAATTCTTCCAAGAGAAGTAGTACAAGATTTGCTGGAAGGATCTTCCCACAAACGCCAATAGGAGAATAGTCAAACACTTGGGTTTCAATGATTGTACCACTTGATGTTTTTTATAGATATCTCTACTTCATGGTTTGGGGGTTTCGATTCTATAGTTCTAGAAAACATAGAAGACATAAAGTAATGCATAGAACCAGAATCAAATAAGTATTTTTCCATTCTTGAGGGAATAGGAAGTGGACCTTGTATGACTTTATTATATTTCTCCACTTCCACAGTAGTAATTCCATAAGTCTTCCCTTGTTCCTTTGGCTTAAGTGGCTGCCGAAACTGATTACCCTCGAGAACTTGAGGTTCAATCCCCTGGCTTGCATAGTGCCCTAGCATCCTACAATAGTATCATTGAACCATGAATGGTTCTCTCCTTTCTTCTACCACATTCTCCTTCCTTTTTATGTCTTTCCGACTCTCTTGAGCAAGGTGTCCTTCTTTCCCACACTTGAAACATTTCCCCATCCCTTTGAGGTAGTTATGATGGTGCAACTTCCCACATTTTTGGCACGTGGGTTGTTGATTTTTCTTCCCTCGTTTTTCATTTGATCAACTAGCTTGAAACTCCATCTTTCGTTTCTTATCACCATATCCATGGGACCATTCTCCAAACATCGTCTCCACTTTGAGATCACACTGAACAACTTCTTCATAACTCCCAAAGTCTCGAATTGAAAGAGCCTTTCGAAGGTGTGGTTTTTATCTACTAAGGAATCTATCAATTTTTCAATCATTGTTGTTAAAAAAACCTGAAGCGTTCCATGAAAGCCTTGTGAAATTAGCTTCATAGTTTGTGACAGATTCCTCTTCTTTTTTTGTGAGCTCTATGAATTCACTCTCCATCTTCGTACAAAGAGTTCATGGGAAATACTTATAAAGAAACATGATCTTAAAGTCTTACCATTCCATCTCTTCTATTTCTTCCCTTGGTATGGTGTTCTTTATCAAAGCCCACCATTGATTAGCCTCTCTATCTAGATGATAAATGAGTTGTGTCACCTTCTCCATCTCAGAACATTGAAGAACATAAAAGATCTTCTCCATGGATTTAACCCATTGTTCTGCAACTAGTGGTTCACAAGATCCATGAAACATTGGTGGTCATTCCTGCATAAAACATTTGATAACGAGTTTCTCCCTCTTTAGTGAAGAAGGATGTTCCCCATTAATATGGTTATTATTCATAACCTGAGATAATTGGGTAAGTAATGCCATGATGGTTTGAACTCCACCTCCCAAATTATTGGGGATGTCGTTCGGGAAATTGTTGCATTGGCCCTCACATGATTTGTTGGCCTAGTTTCTTCTGGTTCCCACCATTTTCTAAAATAGAAAAGGAATGAACAAAACATAAGTCAACAATTCATGAAAGACATATTCATTTAAACAAATCATAACATATGGTATCCCTATTTAAATATTCTTGTGTGCATATTTGTACTTAGACTCACACTAAAGGTTTTATCTAAGGTTCACTAATCCTAATTCCCAAATTAACTAAACCTTTCCTCTGATACCAACTATAGCGACCCAAACTTTTCATACATTACTATTAAATCATTTTAAAGATAAACAACAAAATAGTATTACGCATAGAGGATCCAACAGTTTACTGTACTGGGAAACCTAGGACCATACATAACAATTACAACATCGAGCATAAACGTTTTTTCCATTTCATCTCCTCTAGCTTCTTATTTTCACTTGACCTTTCCTTAGTACATGTAACCACCTAATGATATACATTAAAGGGGTGAGATAGAAGCCCAGTAAGAGGATTGATACGAACAATATATCATGGGGTGAGCATAATCATAACATTAGCAAAGGATCATGAATATGAGAGGAAGCATTAATTAGAGACTTGAAATGTAGCAATGCATAAAAATGAAACATCATGTCTTAGTGGTAAACTACCACACATGCTTCTGAACAAAGCTAGAATCTTGTTCACAGATCATTTCACATTTACTCATGAGATTTATAACTTTACCCAATGTAACACCCAAAAAATGATAAAGGGTTAAATGGATAAATTATATGACTCATGTCAACAAGGTGAACCTTCCTTTTTGGAAGCCTTCTTGATTAGAACTCCACAGTTAAGCATGCTTGGTTGGGTGTAGTGATCAGGATGGGTGACCTTCTAGGAAGTTTCACAGGGTGTGTGTGAGTGAGGACAAAGCACACATGAAAGGACGAGTATTAGACTGTGGGGACTTTCATTAGTCAGATGACCTCTTTGGTCACGTGGGTGGAACCCATGATGGGGACCACGTGTCTGCGGGGAAACTGGGGTACCTGGCCGGCCAAGACCCGGCGGCCATGTTAAGGTGCGGTGGTTGTGCTGTCACTAGGTCCCAGTTGTCACATTTGGTATAAGAGGAGGAACACAGCCTTAGGTGCAGTGCACTGCCTGGGTTGAGATGTAGGGCCCACAACGAGGAAATTTTTCTCTATAGGGGAGGTGATTGTAACATCCAAAAAATGATAAAAAAGTAAATTGCTAAATGATATGAATCATGTCAACAAGGTGCACCTTCTTTTTCGAGACCCTGCTTGATTAGAACTCCAAAGTTAAGCCTGCATGGCCTAGAGTAGTGATCAGAATGGGTGACCTTCTGGGAAGTTTCCCTGGGTGTGTGAGTGAGGATAAAGCACATCGGAAAGGATGATTATTGGCCTGTGGCAACTTTCATTAGTTAGATGACCCCTTCAGGCACGTGGGTGGAACCCGTGATGGGGACAACGTGTCTGTGGGGCAACTGGGGTACCTGGCGGGCCAGGACCTGATAACCATGTTAAGGTGGGGTGGTTGTGCTTTCATCGGGGCCTAGTTGTCACACCCAATTCATTGGAGCACTATATAATTTTGGGTGCACCTGTCACTTTTAAACATTCATATTGCGCTATATAATTCTGTGTGCACCCGTCACATCATAACATTACCATTTATCATGCATGCCACAATGAAAATATAACATAAATGAACATAACAAACACATTAAAAGGAATGGATTTCATCTCATAAGAACACATTCATAAACATTGGGTTCCTAAAAGAATGACGGAACAACATACTAGATACGAGAACCATCAACCTTGAATGAGAGGTAAAAGTTGAGTTCTTAAAACAAGAGCTATTTTGGAAAACATTTTTTTGACATAAAATTTAGTAGAAAACATGTATATTCCATAAAAGTTAATATAATGATGAACAGATTATTTTTAAGGAGTAACCATACCAAATTTGGAGTGGAAGAGGGATAACCCGAAGGATGAAAGTTGGGTTAGATAATTTCCCCTTACCTTGTATCTGAGCGCTTCCTTCACTTTAATGTCATGTATAATTACATTATATTCATTAATTCGAAATTAAAAAACCTATTATACATTAATAGGGTTAATTTTGGATTCATTATGTTATTTTATGGGCCTTTTTATGAGATATAGAGATTAAAAACATTGTTCGGGAATGTTCATTGTTATTTGTTTTCTTGAGCGTTTCACATGTATTCACGAATTGAAGTTTGTGTTGAACATGGGTAAAAATTCCGAACATATATTACATGTTATTAATTATATTACAGATGTTAAAATTATCTTATAATGAATTACATTATAAACCATATGGATGAATCATTAGATAGGAATTTAATGATGATCGTCTGGGTTAATTTGGGCTATTTTTCGACCACAACGAACTTGTTTTGTTTACTCATCTAGTAATATGTACATAAGTTAGTTCCAAAACATAAAATAGGACATAATACATATATAATATTCTGGTTCAACTATAAAAATTGTTTCATGAACATATATGTAGGTAGAAATGGAAAAAAGAAAACATGTCGTTCTTGAAGGTGATAGATTAACACCTTCCGAACAACATTTTCTTTTATAAAATAAAAGGAAGAGGAGAAGGTGTTGGATGGTATAATATCCCATTAGAATCATAACATTTAATTATATGTATGATACTGGAGTTACCACACCATTTGTAAAATGATAGGTTGGGAGAGAATAAGAAAAGGACTTCAAATTGAAAGGGGATTAAAGGAAAGAGGAAGAGAAATTACCTCTTGAATCCTCCTCTTGAGATCCTCCTTAAGGGACCTAGTTTTGGTATTTTGATGAGACTAGAAGATCTTGGACGTAGGGGAGAGGCTAGGGAAGATGATTGAGCAGATGTAAGGAAATTATTGAATCTTTAGGGGTGTGGTTTGGCAAGGGGAGGGGGAGGGGTTATTTATACATGAGGAGGGAGGTGTTTTTAGAATAAAATATTGAATAAAATAATATATCAAAAGTTAGACTTGTAATAGTAGTTTTTTGACATCCTAAATCATATAGTAATATAATATAATTCATTTTAGGATTTAAATTAACTTTATAATACGAATTCATTAATTTATTAAAAGGAAAGTGAAAGAAAGAGAAAAGGACACTTTAAGAAATCACCAATTGACATCAGGCTTTGGAAAGTTCATTCTACATTTGGAAATTGAGTTTATTGTATTTTAAGGAACCATTTATAAACTTTGATATAATTTGGATGAAACTAATGTTCTATAATTTTTATGTCAACATTACATCATTAATGATGCAATTTAGGATACACCGGTTATGTGAAAAACTATATTTTTATTATTCACCAGGAAATTAAAGTATTTCAGAAAAATCCCAAAAATTCATCCTAATCATTTATCAATGTGTGTAATCCAAAAATAAAGTCCATTCTTCAAAAATAATTATCTATATATGAATAATTTAATAATTAATTAAAAATAATATTTTACTTGAAAAGTATAGTTTTTAAAATTAAAACTGATTTTATAATGCTTTCAAAGATTATTTAAGGTCTTATAAAATTATATAAAAACTATAAGACATTGGTTTTCTAATTTATGAACAAATTTTAAGAAAATAAATTTTATTTTAAATTAATTAATTAATTATAATTAATTATTTATAACATATAAAAATATAAAAACGTTTACTATGGTCAAATTGTCACTTTCCAATATGACAAATATTTATTTAATTATTCATGGGTAAGGCCACTCTTATTTGGATGATTTAATATTCTTATGTGTCCAACTTCAATTCATATGGGTAGGTTACTGTTCACAAAAATTTAATTTTTTTCTTATTGGACCCCAATAATCATCTTGAACACAACTGTGTATGTCGGATTTTCAAAATTCCAAACATAGAAGTGAAAAACATAGGTTTAAAGGTCACTTAGAACTTAGTAGTTAATTACGTTGTGTATTCATGTGATTTTATGACATATTTTTAAGAAGGGAATTTTCTTTGAAAAACTTTGGGTCGTTACATTCATGGAGTTCTATATGCCATAATCTCTTATAGGGATCCTTGGTATACTTCTTGGTTTTGGATTGGACTTCAGGAGGCACTGGGATCTCATTTCCACTTGAGCATGGCCTAAAATCCATATTCAGATAAACATATAGATAGAGATATGTGGATCCTTAAGGATATAATTCTCTCTTGTATTCTTGACTTTTCTAGGGATTGAGACGATCATTTGGGGCAGTTTGAGTTTCCATATAACAATAGTTACTAGTATTTGATCAGAATGGATCTATTTGAGGGCTTTCATATTTATCATTATAAATCCCTGTTTTGTTTTAAATATATTGGTAAATGCTCCTTGGTCGGGCCAATTTTTTTCTTGAGGTAAAACTTCTAAGAATCATCTTATTCTTTGTGTAATTTTGATAGTACATAGCCGTTATATGTCCTAAGTTGATCATTGTCATATTCTTTTTGAATTTTCTGTTAGTGAACTTGTTTTCTTGATGTCTTCACACTGATTGGGTCATCGACAGTTTGGGAGGGAATGGAATCTTTCCCTCATTTAATGGTTCATTTCATGGTTTTTGAGATGGTGGGGAAATTAGATTCTCTTTAGCACTACTACCGTAGTTGACGTATATACATTACGTGTTCCATGTATCATAGCTGAGAATGAATCTCTCTGATCAATATCATGTTTTGAGCTATAGTGATATTGAGTTTGAAACTAATGTATCCTTGATATAGCGGTCAGTAATGATTATTGATTTTGAGACTAATGTACTTTTTGGGAGGATTATACCATTGGTTTGTGTGCAATTTTGGCATGCTTCTAATAATATATAGATGCGAGAGCCTGTGTCTGATATTCGAGCTCAGTGGCCTGAGTTGTTTGATGAAGACCACTGAAGATTCTTATTGAGGAAGTGAAGTCCATATAGGTGGAGAATTATAATATATTGTTTTTATGAGGATAATCCATCTTGTGTTGAAATAAAAAAATCTTAACTGGGGAAAATGATTTATCTATGAAATTATTTGAGAAAGGTGTTAATGGACATGAATATCAGTTAATAAAATAAAATTTTCAATTGAATTTTTCTGGAGTTCTACACTGAGTTATTCTGAGTGTTTGAAGCCTACAAAATCTCATGGAAAAAAGAATAAATATAATTAATATAATATATTAAGTGCACACTTTTTATTGAAAATAATTGAATAACAACAAAATGGGGATTCATATGGGAAATCAGAGACCATTGTTGTGTCAGGAATAGAGTTTTTACCCAAGGTGTGGTATAACATTTTTATGCATCAGACGTTTGGATGTCTCGAACGAGAAAATAATAGTTTTTAAATTTAATTAATTATTAATTAGTTTTTATATTAAATAATTAATATATCTAAAATGGTGTGTCATATGAGAAATCAAATACCATTGTTGGGTCTGGAATGTGGTGTTTTACCTAGGAAGGGTATAAATTTTATAGATTTTAGGTTTTTGGAAACATCGCACGAGATAAAATTGAATTTTATATTAATTAATTGATTATACTGATTTCTAAAAAATAAATAATTAATATCACTCAAACAATTTTACATTTGAGAAACATAATGGAAATGTTAGATATAGAATGGGGGGTTTACCATATTTGGGATATAAATTCTATGTTCAATAAGGATTAGGTATTCTTTATTTTTGTATTGAATAATTAATTTTATTTAATTATTTAAATGGAATTTCACCCCTATCCTTGTGATGAAAACTCCATTCCTATCCATCAAATATTTGTCAAACCGTCTATTTTATACTATTTTTTCCAATTTATATTATACAACGCATTAATGGTGCATAATTAGTCATTTCCTTCATTATAATTTGGATGAAATAGATTATTATTTTGAATCATTAATGGAGAAAATGATGAAACATATTTTATAATAATAATTATTGTTGTTGTTAGTGTTTTTTTAATTAAAGATATTATTTTAATAATTATTTGGAAGATAGAACGAATATTATTACTTATAATTTAATTATTATTATTATTTTTATTATTATTATTATTATTATTCAAACAAAATTAATTGAAAAGTGCATGTGTAATTAAATATTCTTTTTCCCCTAAATGATGAAGAATGTTTCTCCACATGTGAATATTTGATGTTGATCAATGAAATAATAGTGAAATTATTAGTCAATAATAAATGAATGAAAATTTGCTGTTAATATTAATTTATTAATTATTATCGATATTTAATAAATGTTGTTGATAAAACAATAATGGTGAATGATACTTTATAATAATAATAATTATTATTGATAGTATTGTTGTTATTATTATTAAATTGAGATTATAATTGATGTCAAAACACCATTTTAGTCATAACTCTTTTGTATGGTGTCATATTGACACACCTTCAGCAATCGCATGACCACAAAATTGAGTTGGTAATTTCAATACCCATTTCAAATAATTAATTTAGGATCATTGTTTAATTCCATGAAATTCCCAATATGAAGATGAATTGATGCATGAAATTAAATTACATTGCTCAAAATTTCTTTTAATTGATTTGATAAAACCCAATACCTATAGATTGGGAGATTTTAAATGGTTATGGCACAGAAATTGGGGAAAACCCCCTAATTCCATAGAATTGGTGTGTGTCTAAGGAAATTGGTTGATTTAAATTATTATATTTAAATTATAGATTTTTGGATATAATTTCAATTATGTCGTTGAATTTAACTGTGGAAATGAATTTCAGAATATGATCATTGAAACAAAATTGATGGAATTAGATAAATTTTTAAAATGGCTTAAAACATTTTGATAGAAACCTTGTAGTTTTATCTTGTTAAAGAGGAATATTTTTTATTAATACCCATTATCGTATTAAATGGAAAATTGGAATTTAAATGTTAGTATGGGATATAATTTTATTTTATGAATTCATAAATTAAATTGACTATTATTTATTTCGTAAGACTACAATAATGTCTTATATAGATTGTGAGTTATGTGGACTAACTCTATGATTACAGCAACTTTCTCAAACATATATGTGGCATGTCATATCCATTGGGTGATGGTAAAGAGTCCTCTCTGACCAGTGTCCAATGGATGTACATGTACACATATTTCTATGACCATATAGAGGGGGAGGATTCATATATCCTAGAACTTTTGTACCTATTTGGTAGATTACCATGTTGATCTCTTATTTATATATGAGATAAAACTGTATGCCAACATCGTTACACTTTTTTACATTCCCTTATTAATGTTATATATTAATTTCTTTATTAAAACCATTGTTTAAGAAATATTCCATCACTTGTAAAGTAAATAATATTCTGTTAAAGTATTTTCCATCATTTGAATTGTATAGTATGATTTTTTTAAATATGAATTAAAATTCCGAAACTATTTACATTGAAATTGAAATCATTACTTTAGATAATCAATCATTGGAATATTTTGTGGAATCATTAGTGGAATCCTACCAGGATTTTTATCAATCCCTATGTGTTACTTCACGTGTTTGTAGACTTTGTCTTTTCAGGTTCGAGCAAGGAAAATAGATCTTTTATAGGTGGATCTAGGTGTTGAAAATTGAACATGGTGAGATGTGTCTATAGAGACATTGGTAATGTTTATGACTTGTTTTATTCTGGTATATTACTCCCATTGGAGTTTCTTTTGATATGCATGGTGTCAAGTTTATTTTGTTTATGCATTATTAGTGGAAAAATAATTCCCACTCTCAGTTTGTTTGATGCCATGTGTTATTATCCAACCCACTGAGATTTTGAATGCCCTTTGGTCTATGTCATGGCTGATACAGTTATTGAGTTACATGGGTACCTGGGTTGGGTAGTGACATAATGGTACCAGATCATTAGGTCTAGCTTTTTTATTGAGTTAGTATGAATTCGTTTAAAATTTTCTGGACTTAGGATGTAGTTCTGATTGAGTGTCTGGTCATCTATCACTGCAATGAACCTTATGTCATCAAGTTAGGCTTGGAAAAGACGTCTGGTGGATTAGTTCTAGTCTTTTTCCTATTTCGATTTGGATATATTGGAATACAAAACATGTTTTTTCTTTTTGTTGGGATTAATTTCACTCATTACTCTATTTTAGCACTACCTAATGACTTCAATGTTTTATGATAATGTTGTATAACATCATGCCTATGAGAAGATGTGTGACTCGGATCTAGGAGGAGGATTATACATAATATCAGTGATTGAATCTTATTTTGGATATGAATCTAGTTGAGGTGATCCTGAATATTGTCCATGATTTTTGGAAGAGACCACCACGAGTCGTCGTTCAGTCACCAGTTTTGGATCCTCATGGGGATATTCATTAAAATAATTCTCAAGATTTATTTCACCATAAACCACTAGTTTTCAATGGCTCTAATGATCCTCAACTTTATAAGGATTGTTTGTGCATGAAAGAATGTTTGTTTGGGTTCTTGAAGACCCCAGACGAGATCAAGTTAAAGATTACCACCTTTGTGCCATAAGGTCTAAGAATAAGATTGTGGGACATAATGGTAATAGAGAAGAAACATGAACGCTTAAAGTGGAAGGACATCAAGGTTGTTTTCACAAACTTGTTCTATCGAGATTCAATGGTGTTGGCTAAGGGTGTGGTGTTTTTCAATCTTGAGTAGGATGACAAAACCATTACTAATTATTCAAATATCTTAGTGGATTTGGTGAAGTTTGTGCCAGATATTGTAACTAATTAGAGGATAAAGGATTGATGATTCAAGTTGGGAATTAAAAAGTATATATATTCTTAGTTTTTTTTTAATTAATTACACTTATATTGATGTGTTGGAAAGGGAGATGATGTTTGAGATTGACTTGGCTGTAAAGTGAGGGTTGATGTGTGTTTCATTTTCTCCCAGTGGCATCATACATTATTTTAAAGGAAAGGGGATGTTTGATGACTCTTGTAGTGGTTCTAGGCCACAGGACATTTTTAATATCTAAATGTGCCTCGAAGATGCCCTTTAATATTCTACCAGTCTGGTAATTTAGTGTAAAGACCCATAAATTTAAAGGAAATTTTTTTTCTAAATACTTTCGAATTTTAGGAGTCTGTGGATTCTGACGGCACTTGATTCTGAGGCCCAGTGTGCCCGGAATCAATTTTCGAAGTTTAGCTCGGGTACGTTCAGTGAACGAATGAGTGGGTTTTTCTAACGTTCGAACCGGTGCTCGAAATCAAAATATGAGGGCACTGATGAACTCGAAGTACTGGTAATTACATAATGGTACACTTACAGCATATGCATTCTCAAAGGAGGAGAAGATAATTTTTGGGGGATTTTTTAAGAAGTAAATAATCAAAAAATTGTTGGTGCAATTTTTTTTCATGATGAGGTTTTTCCTCCCATGGGTAGTTAAGGGTGGGGTCCAAAACCACTCAACTACCCAAGTGTGGATTTAAGAGAGTCGGGGGCCACATGAGCCCCACAATTTAATTCCCTCTAAATCTCTTTAAGAACCCCCATTATTTTGACAAACCTCCTTTTTAATGTCACCTTAATCCATTAAATTATGCCAACCCATAATTTAATGAGGAACCTTCTCTCTCCCTTCCTTAATTAAATGTAAACACATTCTAATTAGTGTGGTGAATTAATTGTGGGAGATTTTATTTGCGGGTGAAATTAAATAATAGGAGGAACCTATTATTTAATTTTGGGAGAGCATCTTTGGCAAAGGAAAGAACGTGGGAGAGCTTTTGAGCTTTGGACGAAGAACACTGGCCTAGGACGAAGAACGCCGGTTCCTCAGAGATCGGCGACGCGCCACCAATCCTCTTCCCTGCGACAAGAAAGGAGATGCCACTTCATCCTCGGTATTTTTCGTGGATGAATACAAACCCCTTTTTCTGTGACGCTGTCTACCGCGACGTCGTCCACCGCGACGTCGTCTACCAAGATGCTGACGAATGCCTTCTTTGTTGAGGTTGGGGTTTTTGGTATAATTTTTCTTCATGTGTTATTTCTATACCCTCGAGATGGCGTGTTTTTTTTATGGTGTTTTATTAAAACCACTAATGCGGTGGGTGCGAGATAACGAACAAGCCCGAACCCACTGCTGTTTTGTTCTTGATGTGTGGAAAAATTAGCGATGATGATACAGGACCGTTTTGGCGATTAGAGGCCATTGTAGTAAAGTACGGGTTCCGAGACAAACGTAGGCGCAGACGAGAGCAAGAACGGACCATCTGAATGACTATGGTGGCCCGCGAAAACCTCTGGTGGCGGCGCCCCGGTGCGCGGCCGGCAGGAGCCGCCGCGGCTAAAGCCGCAGCTGCAGGCGGCCGGATCCCGCTGTCGCGCGGGATTCGGTGAAGACACGGTGCCAAGAGCCGCCTCCATGGAGCAAAAAGGGGGGGGAACGTGTTCCCCCCACTCGACCCACTGGCCAAACCAGCGCACCCCCCTGACCAGGCCGGGGCGGGTCGCGCGGACGGGGCCGGGTCGGACCGGACCCAGACCCCCCACTTCGGACCGCTTTCGGTCTTTTTCCCATAACACGAGACAAGAACCTCCGATTGACGCACTGTCAGTCACGTAGGAATACTTGGATCGAGATGGTCATTTCAGTGTTTTACACATGAGGTTTTGGAAAAGTTTGGGTATAGCCAGGTTGGTTCGAACTCGAATCCAATCGGGCCCTTGGAGCAGGAACGCTCATATCTCAAGGATCGGACATCTGATTGACGTTCCGTAAATTGCGTTGGGATAATTTTATTGAGACGGTCCTTTTGGCTTACTCTGCTTGAGGTTTAGACCCAGCTGGAGTATGTTTGGGTTGGTTTTAGCATAAAAATCAAACAGGCCCCTGGAAAGGAAAAACTAATAACTCTCAGACTGGGCATCTGATTGACGCACCGTCCATCACGTCAGGTTTCTTTTGACAAGAAGAAACTTTGGGATACATCAAATCTGGACTTCGTGACAGTTGATGTATCAACTCTCTTTTTCTCGAGGAGCAGACCCTCCCGGAATCGAGCATGCTATGTGCGGGAACCCTAGAGCTGGTTGCGACTGCGACAATGACGACTGCACTTGGATCCTCCGTGGGTTCAGCAGCGAGGATGACTGTACTTGGATCCTCCATGGGTTCGGCAGCGACGAAGACCGTACTGGAAATCTTCGTGGGTTCGTCGACGATGACTACTGTTATTGTATCCTATGTGGGTCCTGTAGTATTTGACTCTATACTTGTATCCTATGTGGATCTGGTAGAGTAGCTGGTCTTGTATCCATTGTGGGACCGACAACTTATCTTGTCCTGTATCCTATGTGGGTCTGACAGCTTGGATGAATTAGTGGCTACATCCGATCATCTCTATCTACATACAAAGCGTATACCTGGGTGAGCTGAGTCTTGATTCTCAATCATTATCATTGATGTGATTGTCTTTCTTTCCTGCGTGGTCTGCGTTGTGTTTTCATATGTGGACCAGATTGTGTTTTCATATGTGGACTAGGTTGTGCTTGGGCTCGAGAATTGGAATTGTTCATTAACTGGTGACTTAGGTATATGTATGGGCATATAAGAAAGTAGTGTTGTTGATACTTCGTGATTGTATATTTCCTTTGGGTATTATCCTTCATGGATTCTAAGAGACCTTCGGGGGTCTCGGGGTTCCAACTGAGTATCGTTTACTCACCCCTGCACGGGCTATGCCCGCACTACATTGTGTTGGATACAGATGACGGAAATCACTGATCGAGGTGGAGGCTTGTGGATCTGGACGGTACCCAGAGGTAGACTACTTGGCGGGATGTATACGGAGTGGACAGTCGGACCCGAAGAGCAGTTGAGGCTATTTGTACACACCCTTCAGGTGGGACTTCCGGAGGACGACTCAGTGTTGATATTTACTTACGACTGTTGTACTTTCACATTCAGTTGTACTGTACTTTCAGTTGGGTTTGTATACTGGCCTATTTAATTTTTCAGCACTTATCCTGTACCCAGTTTTTCTTGGTGCTTACTTCACTTACGTACTCTATTGTGTAATTTACTTCATAAAGGCAATGACTTCCCTTCTTTTGTGATTTACTCCTTTGGTGCTAGTTGCCAGCCTCTGACCTATGGACGGCGGGCTTGGGGTAGTCACGGCACAAGCCCTGAGGATGGGTCATGATAAATTGGTATCATAGGTGTCGGTTCTACCACAGAACTCAGGACTCTGATATTTTGTCTCTGTGAAGAAATAGTGTTAAGAGTATTGAGTGTGGTTTTCAGTCAAGGGAGTCCAGTGTTGGTTTGGCGACCGACATATCCATATACCGGGACCCTGACCTCTTATTTCCAACTCAGTGCACGAAAAAACTGATTGCGTGTGTGTTTAATTTCAAATGTCTTCTTTGTGATTGCTTTGTGTCAGCTCACCAGGTATACTGTATTAACCGTGGTGCACCTGTTTCTTTTCAGGATGGCCCCACGACGGCAGTCATCTAGGGTTCCAAGCTTTGTGCGAGATGGAAGCCCACCGAGAGATGAGGCCTTGGTACAGGGCCCCATCACAGCGGAGGCACCAGCGGTACCTCTACCCACTGATCCACTGATAATACCAACCCTAGAGGCGGAGAGTGCACGCCGCCTAAGCGCGTTGCGCGAGTTTCAGAGATAGTGGTCCCCCAGGTTCCATGGAGAGATGGATCCTCAGGCAGCCGAGGATTGGCTAGAGGCTATCGTAAGAGTCTTCATGTTGGTAGGGACACCAGCAGACCACATGTTGATCCTTTCCGCGAGTCTACTACACACAGCAGCAGGTAGATGGTGGATCCTGATTTTCCAGGTGCATGATGATGCATCACTTCAATGGACGGACTTCGAGAGGCTCTTCTTCTCGGAGTTTGTTCCAGCCACCATCTGTGCAGGGTGCATCAAGGAGTTAATGCAGCTACGGAAGGGAAGCATGTCAGTAGCCCAGTACTCGGCGAGATTTACTAACCTCTCACGCTACTCCTTGGACATGGTATGGGACCCATTATCTTGGTCCTAGACCATTGAGTAGGGGCTGAGGCATTAGATCCGAGCTTCGAAGATTCCGCTCAGCATCTCGACCCAGGCGGGGGTGCTGGCGCGAGCCATGCTAGTGGAGAGCTTTCTCGCCGAGTAGCCATCAGCAGTGAGACCCACCATGGGATGACATGGATCAGAGTATTCTGTAGCTGGCAGTCGAAATATGATGCAAGGTTCCAAGCAGACCAGGTCGTCTGGTGGGCGACCTCAGGACATAGGTTCAGTTGTGCGGGGCACACGGCATAGAGCCAGCCTTACGAGGAGCAGACAGTGTTATGCATGCGGCGGGCAGGGCCACATGGCTCGTGACTGCCTGACCTGCCATGCATATGAGAAGCAGACCATGGAGGGACCTCCCAGACAGAGGTAGAGTTTCGACCGTGGCGGTCCGCAAGGAGCAGGCGGACGACGCAGAGGAGCTGGCCGAGCAGCAGGTGGTGGACGATGCTTCGAGGCTCTACCACCACCACCGCTAGGAGGTCCAGCCCGACCATAGGGAGATGGCGGGCAGAGGCTGGATCTGTTTCAGGAAGCGGAGGCTTACGACCACGGAACACCCGAGATGATTCGAGGTATTACTTGTGTCTACTCCACCCTTGCTGCAGTTCTTATAGACATAGGTGCGAGTCATTCTTTTATTGCTGCTACCCTTGTTCGGAGCTCGAAGATTCTGACGGAGCCGTTGGCTCGATCCTTGCAGCTAGAGACTCCTACGGGAGCATACTCGATGATTACGCACTGGTGATGACAGTGTAGGCTTACTCTAGGAGGTGAGAGCTTCAGCTGTGATCTTCTTGTATCGCCGTCGAGGCCTTACGACGTCATCTTGGGCATGGACTGGTTATATACAATCCATGCTCAGATCGACTGTATTAGGCGCAAAGTGCGGTGTGTCCGCACGGACGAGACCAGGTTTACCTTCACTGGGGATAAGGGAACCTTCGCAACATAATATGGATTCACGTAGAGTAGGGGGCAGCTGATCACACATCAGTTGGCTAGTCTCATACTCAGAGCAGTTGACGTGTGGAGTCCGAGTTTTCATGTACTGGTGGATCAGTATGCAGATGTTTTTCCTTAAGATTTTCTAGGACTACCTCCTCACAGGGAGGTAGATTTCTATATGGACCTGTACCCCAGGACATCGCTGATATCCACTCTAGCTTATCGGATGGCTCTCGCCAAGCTTCATGATATGCGGGTACAGCTGGAGGACTTACATGAGAAAGTTTTCATCCGACACAGTGTTTCACCCTGGGCTTCTCTAGTCCTATTCTCCAAGAAGACGGATGGGGGCTTGTTACTATGTGTCGATTACCGTCACCTGAACCAGGTGACCTTGAGGAACAAGTATCCGCTTCCGAGAATTGATGACCTCTTTGATCCACTCAAGGGAGCACATTGGTTCTCGAAGATAGACCTCATGTCAGGCTATCATCAGCTCCGAGTTCGGGATGAGGATGTAAAGAAGATAGCTTTCAGGTGTCGGTACGACCAATATGAGTTCTTGGTCATGCCCTTCAGTGTGACCAATGCTCCAGAAGTGTTCATGAGTCTCATGAATAGGATCATCCAGCCCTACCTCGAACGGTTTATCGTAGTCTTCATTAAAGACATACTGATTTACTCGACGACCAAGGAGGAGCACGCCTACCACCTACGGGTTCTACTGGAAACACTCTGAGAGAACCAGATTTATGGTAAGCTCTCGAAGTGCCAGTTTTGGCATCGAGAGGTTTATTTCTTGGAGCACGTCATCTCAGAGGCGGGAGTTGCAGTGGATACTACAAAGGTCATGGCGGTACTTGATTGGGAGCCACCCAGGAGCGTGATAGAGGTGCGGAGTTTCCTAGGTCTGGATGGGTACTATTGGAGATTTGTACCAGACTTCACTAGAGTTGCAGCACCACTTATAAATTTTACGAAGAAGGGGAAACCATTTGTGTGGTCATACAGATGTCAGCAGAGCTTCCATGAGCTGAGGCAGAGATTGACCAGCGCGCCCATCTTGAGGCTACCGGAGGAGGGTGTAGGGTACGTAGTTTACTGCGACACATCAGGGACCGGACTCGGGTGTGTCCTGATTTAGGAGCGAGCAGTGATCACTTATGGTTCATGACAGTTGGAGTAGCACAAGTAGAACTACGCCACCCAGGACATGGAGTTATCAGCAGTGGTCTTCGCCCTGAAGATGTGGCGGCACTATCTGATTGGAGAGAGCTTTAAAGTCTACTCTGACCACCAGAGTCTCAAGTACATCTTCTCACAGAAGGACCTGAACCTGAGACAGTGGCGATGGCTCGAGTTCCTCCATTGATTATGAGTTTGAGATTGTCTATACTCCTGGGAAAGAGAATGTTGTGGCTGATTCTCTCAGAAGGAGATCGGGAATTCAGCTACTTGGGGAGGCGACGGAGTAGCTAGCCGCGTTGCAGATATACTTTGTGGATAGAGAAGGGGCATCCTTCCTACATTCCCTCACAGTCACTCCTCTACTTCTTCAGTGGGCCAGATAGGCGCAGTGTGGGGATGTTGACTGTGAGGCGAGATGTGCTCAAATATCCCCAGGGCTAGCACCCAATGGATTTTCGGAAGTTGGAGAGCATGTCATCCACTTCAGGGAACGTACCATGGTACCATTTACTCTACAAGAGGAGGTGTTGAGGGAGTTCCACACTTCCCCTCTAGCGGTACATCATGGGGTAGCAAATATGTACCAGGACCTTAGATGACAGTACTGGTGGATGGGTATGAAGAAGGTTGTGGCATAGTTCGTTTCTCGGTGCCTCACTTGTCAGCAAATGAAGGTAGAGCACCAGGTACCAGCAGGCTTGGTACATCCCTTAGAGGTCCCGGAGTGGAAGTGGGACATGATATCTATGGATTTTGTGATGGGGCTTCCACGTAATTCCAGAGGACATGACGCCATCTAGGTGACCGTAGAAAAACATACCATGTCATCCCACTTCCTACCGATCAGAGAGCAGGGCTCAGTAGAGAGCTTAGGGTGTCTCTACATTAAGTAGATCGTACAGCTTCATGGTGTTCCTTCATCTATCATTTCCGATAGTGATCCTCGCTTTACTTCCCAGCTTTGGAAGGGGTTTCAGGAGTCCTTTGGGATGCATCTACGTCTAAGCACTGCCTTTCACCCACAAACGGATGGCCAGATGGAGTGGACCATTCAGACCCTCGAGGACATGCTCCATGCATGTGTCCTTGACTTTGGTCATAGCTGTGAGGATCACCTACCCTTGGTGGAGTTTGCATACAACAACAGCTACCACTCCACCATCGGGATGGCACCTTACAAGGCACTGTACGACCAACCTTGCAGATCACCTCTGTGCTGGACTGACCCTGGGGAGTCAGCACTCGTAGGACCAGAGATGGTTCAGGCTACGATGGAGAAGGTGCAGATCATCCAAGAGCGGATGAGGACTGCACAGAGCAGATAGAAGTCCAATGCTGATAGGAGGCGGAGACCACTGGAGTTCGAGGATGGCGACCACGTTTTCTTACGGATCTCATCTCGATGTGGATTACGGTGATTTGGCAAGGGTGTCAAGATATCTTTGCGCTTCATCGGGCCTTTTCAGGTTCTCAGTAAGGTAGGTGAGGTGGCTTAACGCCTATCTCTTCCACCTCAGTTGCACTAGGTGCACGACGTCTTTCACGTATCTCAGTTGAGGATATACGTGCATGACCCGACGCATATCATCGACCATTGGAAGATGGATATTGATGACGACGCGACTTTTACGGAGGTTCCAGTGGAGAACAAGGATCGAAAGGATCGGGTCCTACGTGGACGTTCGATACCTCTGGTGCGCATTCGTTGGCATCATGGGAACCTCCATAGGAGCACATGGGAGTTGGAGGCCTAGATGTGTTCTCAGTACCCTCATTTGTTCCCCTCTTTTTTGTCGTAGCTTTATGAGGACGTAAATCCCTGAGGTGGGAGTAATGTGAAGACCCGTAAATTTCGAGGAATTTTTTTTTCTAAATACATTGGAATTTTATGAGTCTGTGGCTTCTGACGGCACTTGATTCCGAGACCCAGTGTTCCCAGAATCAATTTTCAAAGTCTATCTTGGGTACGTTCAGTGATCGAATGACCAGGTTTTTCTAACCTTTGAACCGGTGCTCAAAATCAAAATCTAAGGGCACCGATTAACTCAAAGTGCCGGTAATTTCTTAAAGGGACACTTACAGCAGATGCATTCGCAAAAGAGGAGAAGATAATTTTTGGGGGATTGTTTAAGATATAAATAATAAAAAAATTGTTTGTACAATTTTTTTTTCATGAAGAGTTTTTTTCACCCATGGGTAGTTAAGGGTGGGGCCCACATCCACTTAACTACCCAAGTGTGGATTTAAGAGAGATGGAGCACACACGAGCCCCACCATTTAATTCCCTCTAAATCTCTTTAATAACCCCCATTATTTTGACAAACCTACTTTTTAATGTCACCTCAATCCATTAAATTATGCCAACCCATAATTTAATGAGGAACCTTCTCTCTCCCTTCCTTAATTAAATGTCAACACATTTTAATTAGTGTGGTGAATTAATTGCGGGAGATTTTCTTAGCATGTGAAATTAAATAATAGGAGGAACCTATTATTTAATTTTGGTAGAGCATCGTTGGTGAAGGAAATAACATGAGAGATCTTTTGAGCTTTGGACGAAGAACACTGGCCTCCAACGAAGAATGACGAAGAATGCTGGTTCCTCGGAGATCGATGACGCGCCACCAATCCTCTTCCCCGCGACAAGAGAGGAGATGCTGCTTCCTCCTCTGCATTTTCCATTGACGCCTACAAACCTTTTTTTCTGCGACGTTGTCTATCGCGACACCGTCCACCGTGACGCCGTCTACCACGACGCCGAAGAACGCCTTCTTTGTTGAGGTTGGGGTTTTTGGTATAATTTTTCTTCCTGTGTTATTTTTATACCCTCGGGATGGCATGTATTGTTGATGGTGTTTTCTTAAAACCACTAACGCGTTGGGTGAGGGCTAACGAACAAGCCCGAACCCACCGCTTTTTTGTTCCTGATGCATGGAAAATTTAGCGACGAAAAAACAGGACTGTTTTGGAGATTAGAGGTCGTCGCAGTAAAGTACGGGTTCCGAGATGACCACAGGCGCAGACGAGAGCAAGGACGGACCACCGTAATGACACTGGTGGCCCGCGTAAACCTCCAAAGGTGGTTCCCCAGCGTGCCGCCTGCAAGAGCTGCCGCGGCAGGCGGCCGGATCCCGCGGCTGTACGGGATCCGGGGAAGACATGACGCCAAGCACCGCGCCCGCGGAGCACAATGGTGGGGGGGACTGTTTTCCCCCCGCTTTGCCCACTGGTCGAGCCAGCACACCCCCCCAACCGGGCCGGGGCAGGTCACGCAGACCGGGCCAGGCCACACCCCACCGGGTCGGTTCGACCTGGTTCGGGCCAACCCAGGGGGGTTTGGCCGGGTCGAACCGGGCCCAGACCCCCCACATTGGGCCGCTTTGGGTCTTTTGCCCATAACTTGAGACACAGACCTCCGATTGACGCACCTTCAGTTGTGTAGAAATCCTTGGATCAAGAAGGTCATTTCGATATATCACACTTGTGGTTTTGTCAGAGTTTTCATATGGCCATGTTGGTTCGAACTCAGAACCAATCGGGCCCTTGGAGCGGAAATGCTCATATCTCAAGGACCGGACATCCGATTGACGTGTCGTCAATGGCGTTGGGATCCATTTGTTGGGATGGTCCTTTTGGCTTACTCTGCTTGAGGTTTGGACCCAGATGGAGTACGGTAGGGTTGGTTTTAGCTCAAAAACCAACCGGGACCCTGGAACGGAAAAACCAATAACTCTCAGATTGAGCGCCCGATTGACGCACCGTCCGTCGCGTCGGGTTTCTTTTGACGAGATGAAACTTTGGGATACATCAACTCTGGACTTCACGATAGTTGATGTATCGAATCTCTTTTTCTCGAGGAGCAGACTCTCCCGGAATCGATAATGTTGTGTGCGGGAACCCTAGAGCTGCTGCGACTGCGACGATGACGACTGCACTTGGATCCTCCGTGGGTTCTGCAGCAATGACGACTGTACTTGGATCCTCCGTGGGTTCAGCAGCAACGACGACCGTACTGGAATCCTCCGTGGGTTCGATGGCGATTACTAATGTTCTTGTATCCTATGTGGGTCCTGCAATATTTGACTTTGTACTTGTATCCTATGTGGGTCCAGCAGACTAGCTAGTCTTGTATCCTTTGTGGGACCGATAACTTAGCTGGTCTTGTATCCTATGTGGGTCTAAGAGCTTAGATGAATCAGTTTCTACATCTGGTCAGCTCTATCGCCATACAAAGCGTATACTTGGGTGAGCTGAGTCTTGATTCTCAATCATTATCATTGATGTGATTGTCTTGCTTTTTTGTGTGGTCTGACTTGTATTTTCCTGTGTGGACTAGATTGTCTTTTCCTGTGTGGACTAGGTTGTGCTTGGGCTCGAGAGTTGGAGTTGTTCTATAATGGGTGACTTAGGTATATGTATGGGCATATAACTAAGTAGTGTTGTTGATACTTCGTGATTGTATCTTTCCTTTGTGTTTTATCCTTCTTCGATTCTGAGAGACCTTCGGGGGTCTCGGGGTCCCAACTAGGTATCGTTTACTCACCCCTGCATGGGCTATGCCCGCACTACGTTGTGTTGGATGCAGACGATGGACAACACTAATCGATGTGGAGGCATGTGGAGCTGGATGGTACCCAGAGGTATACTACTTGGCGGGACGTATACGGAGCAGATGGACAGAACCGAGGAGCTGAGGAGGCTATCTGTACCCACCCATCAGGTAGGACTTCCGGAAGAAGAATCGGTGTTGCAGTTTACTTACGGATGTTGTACTTTCCCTTTCAGTTGTACTGTACTTTCAGTTGGGTTTTTATACTGGCCCATTTACTTTTTCAGCATTTATCATGTACCCAGTTTTTCTTAGTGCTTACTTCACTTGCATACTCTGTTGTGTATGTTACATCATAAAATCAATGCATTCCCTTCTTTTGGTATTTACACCTTTGGTGCTAGTCACCATCCCCTAGCCTATGGAAGGCGGGCTTGGGTTAGTCATGGCACAGGCCCCGTGGACGGGTCGTGACGTTTAGGGAATTCGAAGAGGGACTGCACTGAGGCACCCAAGAATGGTGGCTCCGGCGGATATTTTGGGAATATGCCGAAGTTCTTCCATATCTATTCTACTCCATATAGTGGAATAAGATCATCACCACCTCCAAAAAAACTCTAGGGAAATCAGATACTACATGTATAGAACGGTTCCAGCCATAGGAATCTGGAATGAAGCTTCTTCACACAGTTGATGATTCTCTAGAGAAACCTGATAAGTGTCCAATGATTGTGACAGGTACCATTACCATATCAGCGTCTATAGTGGCTAACCTATTTCATATCAATGCACCTCAATCATTTATTTCATTTTGTATCATTAATCATCTTAATCTAATGAATCTTTAATCTTATGAAATGGATTTTATGATACCCCTTAGTATGAAGAGATAGAAGGGTCTTGGTATTCTCTCTCGTGTCTTTTCTCTATTAGATGTCGATCTTTCTTGGAGTTTTTTGGTTCTTGATATGAAATCTATTAACCTCATTTTATGGATAGATTGTATTTCCAATAATCCTCGAATTGATTTTTATGATATAAGGGCCTCCATTACTACACTCAGAGTCACTAAAAACATTAATTTAGCGATGATGTTTTAGTGGGGTTTTTTAAAAACTTCGATAATTTTTAATTTTTGCAATGTTTTTTCAGGAAACGTACCTAAATTGGTTATGTTTCCAAAAAATTTAGTTAAATCAGTGAAAATTCCTAAAAATGTCACTAAATTAGCGACGCTTCATGAAAAACGTCACTAAATTAGCAACACTTTGTGAAAATGTCAATAAATCAGTGACACTTCTTGAAAATCTTCATTAATTTAGCGACGCTTCCTAAAAAATCATAGCAAATTTAGAAACGTTTCTTAAAAAAACTTCGTCAAAATAGCAATGCTTCCAAAAAACATCTCAAAATTAGAGATGTTTCATAGAAAACTTTGCTAAATTGTTGAAGTTTCCTAAAAATATCATTAAATTAAAGAGTCTTCATAACATAAGTCACTAAATCAGTTACACTTCATGAAAAAATTCACTATTTTAGAAATGATTCCTAAAATAAATCCCTATATTTGCGACATTTTGTGAAAAACGTTGCTAAATTAGCAATACATCGTGAAAAAAATTCTAATTTAGCGATGTTTCCTAAAAATATATCTAAATTAGTGTCGTTTTCAAAAAACCTCACTAAATTAACAATGCTTCTGGAAATATTTGGCTAAATTAGCGATGCTTCCTGAAAGACGCCGCTAAATTAGTGTCGCTTCTTGAAAATATTTGGTAAAGTATAGCTGTTTCCTAAGAAACATTACTAAATTAGGGATTTTTCCTAAAGAATATCATCAAATCAACGACGTTATATATATATATATATACAAACACTTACACATGTATATAAACACATATATATACATACAAACACACACATATATAAATATAAATATATACATTTATTTAAATATATAAACATATATATTTTAAATTGAGTCATGTTTTTTATAAAATGTGTCAATTTAAGTGACATTTGTACCACTATTTTAAAACATGGATAATTATATATATATATATATATTAATTTTTAATTATAATTATATATATGTATACATATAGATATATACTCACGCAGACACACACACAAATTTTTACAGATATACCTATAAACATATAATAGAAATAAAATATATACATATATATATAACATATTGTAAATATACAAATAAACATAAAATAGAAACACATATATATAATATAAATAGAAAATATATTTATATATATATATAAACATAAAATAAAAAACACACACAAACATACTTTTATAATAAAAATATATTCATATAATATTAAATATAAGCATATACAAAAATATAACATAATATAAACATATATATACATATATATACATAAAATATAAAATATAATATAATATAATATAATATATATATATCTCTCTCTAAAATTAAATTTTAATTATTGAATTTTATTTTTATATATAAATAAATAAATAAATATAACATAATATTGTTAAATACTCAAAATTTAGTTACCTTTTTTGAAAAATGTGACTATTTTAGTTACATTTGTACCGAAATATTAAAAAGTGGCTAATTAAACACACATATACATATATATATTAATATAAACATATTATATGAAAATAAAAACACACACACAGAAATATATATATATATATATATATATATATAACATAATAAAAATAATATATATATAAATATTAATATAAATATTTATTTAAATTTTTATATAAATATTTATATATATTTATAAATATATCAACCTATAATTATTTATCAATAACTCAAAGGTCTGATTTGAAAGAGTAACTAATTGTGTGGCAGAAAATCACCAGATCGATTCCAGTGGGATTTTATTTTTAAATGAATTAAAGCGTGGATGTAGGGGACAGTGGAGGGGTTTAAGGCAACATGATGACACACATTGTGGGGAGAGGGTGGGTAATAGGGGGTGCAAGGCTGCAGCGGATGTGGTACGAGGGCAAGGGTGGACGCATGGCCGAAGGGGGGTAGGCTATGGTGCGGGCATGAGGGAGAGGGGGGTATAGGACTGTAGGGACGAATGTAGATTGTGAGGAAATGTACTTGACCGGAGAGACAAACAGTGCCTGAGGGAATGGGGCCAGTTAATAGGACCAGAACCAAGGGATGGTGCATGACAAACACGTGGGGGAGGAGAGGCTGGTGTGCTATACAAGAGGGTTTTATCATTTAGTTTTGAAAAAAATATATAGATTTGATTAAAAATTACGCATTAAAAAAATGCATGGTGTGATGATGGGGATAAGGGGGTATACATGACCTGAAGGATGAACATTGTGCAGAAGGATGAACATTATGCTATTTAATATCCAACGGTTCTGTCATTACAACAGTCTAGATTCTGACTGAAACCCTCACCCAGGACTACCTTTTATAAGGGGGTTTGCCCTGAAAACCATACTACATTTCCAATGTGGGATTCTGGTTCTCCTTTTCCTATACAGTACATTCTTCATTTCCGATGTGTGATTCTGTTTCAAGTACGTGACTTTGAAAGACTATAAAACATAAACTATAAGACCAATATAAATGAAACTTTAAACACTGATTAAAATTATAAGAAATAGTTGAAAACAAAAATAATTTCATAAAAATTGTTGATACAAATTAATTTATAAGCTTTCAAAACCACCTACATGAAACTTAAACATATTTCTAGTACGTGACTTTGAAAGCATATAAAAGATAAAATATAAGACCAATATAAATGAAACTTTAAAAATTGATTAAACATATAAGAAATAGTTGATGAAAAAATATAATTTCATAAAAAATGTTGACCAAAAACAATTTATAAGCTTTCAAAACCATCAACTTGAAACTTAAAAATGTTTCATGTTCCCAACTTTGAAAGACTATAAATCATAAACTATAAGACCAATAAAAATGAAACTTTAAACATTGATTAAACATATAATAAATAGTTGGAAACAAAATAAACTTCTTTAAAAATGTCCATAAAAATTAATTTATAATCTTTCAAAACCATCTACTTGAAACATAAAAATGTTTCAAGTATGCGAATTTGAAAGACTATAAAACATAAATTACAAGGCCAATATAAATGAAACCTTAAACAATGATTAAACATCTAATAAATAGTTGAAAATAAAAATAACTTCCTAAAAAATATCACTGAAAAATAATTTATAAGCTTTTAAAATCATCTACATGAAACATAAATTGTTTCATGTACGTGAATTTGAAAAAATATAAAACATAAAATATATGAGTAATATAATTGAAACCTAAAACATTGATTATTAATTAGTAATTATTCATTATTATTATTAATTATTACTTATTAATTATTAATTATTTTTATTTATTAGTAAATTAGTAATGTAAATATTAATTATAATTATTAATTATTACTTATTAATTATTAATTTTTACTAATTAATTATTACATATACAATAATTATTTAGTTAATTATTAATATAACTATTAATTATATAATAATTAATTAGTTAATAAGTAACATAATTATTAATTATATAAAATTTAATTCGTTAATTAGTAACATAATAATTGAATATAATTATTAATAATTAATTATGTCATAATTAATTAGTTAATTAGTAATATTATTATTAATTATATAATAATAAATTAGTAATATAATTATTACATATATAATAATTATTTAGTTAATTAGTAATATAATTAATAATTATAAGTATTTAATTAGTAATTATTAATTATTAATTATTAATTATTAATTAGTAATATAAATATTCATTATAATTATTCATTATAATTATTAATAAGCAATTATTAATTATAAATTAGTTAATCAGTAATATAAATTTTAATTTTAATTATTCATTAAATTATTAATTATTAATTATTAATTATTAATTATTACTCAATAATTATTACCTATATAATAATTATTTAGTTAATTATTAATATAAATATTAATTATATAATAATTAATTAGTTAATTAATAATATAAGTATAGTCTTTCAAAGTCACGCACTGGAAACATTTTTATGTTTCAAGTAGATGGTTTTGAAAGCTTATAAATTATTTTTTATCAAAATTTTTTATTAAATTATTTTTATTTTCAACAATTTCTTATATGTTTAATCAATGTTTAATGTTTCATTTATATTGGTCTTATATTTTATGTTTAATATTATTTCAAATTCGTGTACTTGAAACATTTTTAAGTTTCGAGTAGGCAGTTTTGAAAGCTTATAGATTAATTTTCATCAATATTTTTTAGGAACTTGTTTTGGTTTTCAACTATTCCTTATATGTTTAATCAATGTTTAATGTTTCATTTATGTTGGTCGTATATTTTATGTTTTATAGTCTCTCAAATTCGCGTACTTCAATCATTTTTGAGTTTCAAGAAGACTGTTTTGAAAGATTATAAATTAAATTTTATGGACATTTTTTAGGAAGTTTTTTTTTCAACTATTTCTTATATGTTTAATCGATGATGAAATTTTCATTTTTATTGTTCTTATAGTTTATGTTTTATAGTCTTTCAAAGTCTGGAACATGAAACATTTTTAAATTTCAAGTTGATGGTTTTGAAAGGTTATAAATTGTTTTTGGTCAACATTTTTTAGAAAATTATTTTTTTACAACTATTTCTTATATGTTTAATCAATTTTTAACATTTAATTTATATTGGTATTATATTTTATCTTTTATACGCTATCAAAGTCACGTACTTGAAATATGTTTAAGTTTCAAGTAGGTGGTTTTGAAAGCTTATAAATTAATTTGTATCAAAAAATTTTATCATATTATTTTTGTTTACAACTATTTCTTATTATTTTAATATGTTTTTAATGTTTAATTGATATTGGTCTTATAGTTAATGTTTTATAGTCTTTCAAAGTCGCGTACTTGAAATAGAATCACATATCGGAAACGCAGAATGTACTGCACAGGAAAAGTAGAACCAGAATCCCACATCGGAAATGTAGTATGGTTTTTAGGGAAAACCACCTTATAAAAGGGAGTCCTAGGTGAAGGTATCAATCGGAATCCAGACTGCTATAATGGCAGAACCGCTGGATATTAAATAGCAGAAAATTTCTGCTGAAAAGTTTTGTTTTATATATATATATATATACATATATAACAAAACAAAACAAAAAAGTAAAAATGAAAAATTTTAAAAAAATTATTTATGTAAAGGCAGAACCTGATGAGCCGCCTATGTGGTATATTTTTGGGCAAAAGCGGCACAGCATGTGCTGCCTTGCCCTAGGTGAAAAATCCCCAAAGGCGGAACACCAGGTTCTGCCACTGAGTGGTAAAAAAATAATTTTTTTAACTAGATGTATTTTCAAAAAAAATTCCTAAAAAAATGTATAAAAAAACTCAAGGCATACATGACTGGAGGGACGAACATAGTGCACAAGGGAATGGGCTGGGTGTATAGGACGAGCCCGCAGGTTAAATGGTGATGCCTGGTCATAGGTTCTGTCGTGCAAGGGTGAGGGCGGACGTAGGGCCGCATGGGGTAGGCTATGGTGCAGGTGCAATGGTGAGGGTGGGGTAACAGGATGGGATGATAGAGGATGCAAGGGCCAGGGGTAGGGGTAAGGTAACTAGACTAAATGACCGGGAGAGGGGGAAGGTGTATAGGACGGGCACAAAGGGGAGTTCCATGACATACACATAGGGGAGGCTAGACTGGTGTGCAAGATGGGAGGGTGTTTTTATTTAGTTTTGCAATAAAAAATATAGATTTAAATAAAAAATTATCCATTAAAAAATTACCGGATGGGACTAATGGGTGTGGGGAAAATACATGACCGGAGGGACGAACATAGTTCACAAGGGGATGGGGTTGGTTTACAGACCGTGTCATTCAAAGATAATGGGACCCAAGTTCGATCAGATCCGGACCTTCTAATCCCGAGTTTTGGAAAGTTATATTTGTGTTTTCTTTTGTTCTAGAGTGGGATTCATTGAGTGGTGATCTACCTATAGTCATCATTGATTATCCTAATATTTTTCCATCTTACTTCTCTAGTTTTCCTCTGATAATGGTTGTTGAGTTTTGAATTAACTTGATGTCAGGTACTCAACCAGTTTCGATTCCCTCTTATCGTATGACATAAGGTGAGTTGAAAGATCTAAAGTCCTAGTTGGATGATCCTTTACAGAAAGGCTTCATATGTCTGATTGTTGTCACCAGAGGTGCACCTATTTTCTTCTCTTAGAAAGATGATATTTCTCTTCGCTTATGTCTTGATTTCCATATGATTAATTGAATGATTGTAAAGAACAAATATGAGTTACCAGGGATTGATAACTTGTCTTATCAGTTGAAAGAGACAGTGACATTGGGCTTCCTTGTGCCTAGAGGAAGAAGAATTCAATATGGGTTATGATCGACAAGCTGACCAGGACAGTTCAAATTATACTAATACAAGATACATCCAAATTTGAGGAGTTGGGAAGTCACTATGTAAACGAGATTGTTCTTTTGAATGATCTTACATCTTATATAGTCTTTTATAGGGATCATCAGTTGACTTCCCGATTTTGGAGAGGCCTTCATGAGACCTTAGGATCTCAGGTCCATTTGAGTAAGGCCTACCATCCATAGTCGAATGGACAGATAGATAGATTTATGTAGATCCTTGTGAATATACATTTCACTTGTCCTCTCTAATTTAGTGTTGTTTGGGATGATCATTGGGGGATGTTTGAGTTTTCATATAACAACAGTTATCAGTCTATGATCAGAATGACTCCTTTTGAGACATTTAATGGTCATCCTTATAAATATCTATTGTGTGAGTTGGAGATTGGGTAATGTTCAATGGTTGGACCTAATTTGGTGTAAGAGAAAACCGTTAAGATTATATTAATTCATCATAGAATCTTGACCGCATTGATCTGGTATAAGTCTTCTATTGATCATCACTGTAGGCTATTGGAATTTTCAGTTGGTGACCAAGTATTCTGGAAGGTTTCACCTCGAATGGTTCATCAACTTATTGGGAGTCACAAAAATCATTCTCCTCATTTTTTGTGTCCTTTAATGGTTTTTGATAATGTGGGGTGTATTTCTTCTATTTATCACAACTACCAAAGTTTACATCAATAAATTACATGTTCCATGTATCGCTACTGAGAAAGTATCTATCTTTTCTTTCTCACGTTTTGAGCTTGAGTGATCTTGAGATTGATCCTGATTTATCCATGACATAGCGGTCAGTCATGATAGTTGATTCTAATATCATGGTACTTTTTGGGATGAAAAACAATTGGGTCATGTGCTATGGATGTATGGTTCTGAAATCAATAGACGTGATATTATGAGTCTAGTTTTCATGCTCAGTGGCTTGAGTTGTTTGAGAAAGATCACTAGAGATGCTTCTCGAGGATGATAAGTCAATCGACGGGGATAATTTTAATATCCTTTATTATGATTATAATTTCATTTGTATTAAATTAATTGTATCATATGTGGGAAAAACTTATTTCTCCATGAAAAAATTGATAAGTGTGTTAATGACCAAAAATTCTAGTTAACATATTGTAATATTAAATTGAATATTTTTGGAGTTTGATACGGAGTTACTATGAGATTCTGAGCACCGTAAAGTTGCAGTGATGACTAAATAAAAATATTAAATAAAAAATATTAAGAACCCACTTTCTATGAAAAAAAATTGATTGAACCCAAAACAGTGGATCATATGGAAAATCAGAGACCACAATTATGTCCAGAATATGGTATTTACCCTTGGGGGATAAAAAATTTCTACGCATTGAATGTCTGGATGTCTTTCTTGTAAAAATAATAATTTTTATATTTAATTAATTTATAATCCATTATAATATGGAATAATTAATGTCAATAAATAGTGAATCATATCAGAAATTTGGGACCATCGATGTAACGTCCCGGTTCTGGAAGCCACCTAGAGGCGCCTCGTACCCGTTTGGTCCCATGGCCTCAAAAGCATTTCCCTGAATGCCAGAGGTTTTTGACTAGTAGCGAGGGCCTTGGGTGTGATAGTGGGGAAACTATGCCCTCATTGGGAGAGTACACAGTGGAAGTAAACAAATAAATACAAGATCGGAAGTGGTAATAATATCCTACTAAAATATACAGCAAAAGAAAAATATAATAAACTGGAGCACATATATAAAATTTTTCATGATACATATGTCTATGAAAGAAGTGAAACAAAGCACAATTCTGAAATACAGTACTAAACCAAGTACAAAAGAAAAATAGCAGTCAGCTTCCTAGCATCGCATGCCTAATCTTGGTCTCGTGCTCTCCAGCTCCACAGCATGTCAAGTACCTGAAGTAGAAGGGTGTTTTCCCTTGTCTATGCCTAAAATAATATAATTTTTTGGGGTCCAAAAGCATGGCCCAAATAGGGTGTTAGAAAAAATACCAGTGGGAAACCACCACGAGATCTGTGCCTAACAGTCAATGGTTATATGCCAGGTAAAAGTACAGGAAACAATAAACAGGGAAGTACTCAACATTAAACAATCCACAGTTGCAATATCAAGCAACAACTAAACAAGCAGATAAATAAAAACAGGTAACCCTCTTGAAGTAGTCACAGCCCATCCCCTCTGGTCCTACCTAAAACGTATAAGCAACCCTTTGGACAATACACTCAATCTAACCCCTCTGGTTTAGCTTAAGGAAAGACTCACTGAAGAATCACTCGCTGTCAATTCCCCCTATATTCTTGAATCGTAACTAAAGGTTCTCTAGGGAAGCACATACATCACATTCCCTCTATGTCCCATGTCGAGGAACTACAGACTCTCTAAGGTACCACTCAACGTCAGTTCCTCTTTTGGTCTTGCATCCTAAGTAAAAAAGACACTCTAGAGAAGCCTTCAACGTTCATTCTCCATATGGTCTATACACCAGGGTCTCATGGCCCTGTGTAAGTCAAGAAAGTTTAGCAGCACATATCGGTCAAGGTAAACCTCAAGAACTACCTGGATAGCATTATACAGCCTAACAGTATAAAAAATCAATAGTCAGACCATCCTACAATACTTGGTCTAGGAATGTAAATAGAAGCCTAACAGGAAAACTATACCCAAAGGTAAAAACATCAAAACTTACATGGAAAACACATACAATGCACAAAAATTCACCCTATTCACAATCAATTATCATCTACTCAATCATACAAGCATAGAAGGAAAACAATAGGGCTAAAATGGTAAACGCATAATACCCCATTCCTGGGTATTGGGAAAATTTTCACATAAAACTCAATGAATTTCATCAGAAAGGCACAAACCACCTATCTCGACATTAGGAGATTTCTATAAGTGAACCTAGAGCATTGAATCACCTTAGAATGCCAAATATATACAAAAATTTCTAAAACATTCAATAGAGGATAACTTGAGAAGGAATTGGAAATGCGAAATGGGGCTCAGGTAGAAGAGAGAGCTTAGCGAGGCAATCCCAACGCAATCGACAACGGTCGAATTGAAGATCAGATGGAGGCTCGAGGGCTCAAAGAACGATCACAGCTGTACGGGTTCTCTCGGATGAAGAAAACCTAGAAAAAGACGGTTCTGGTGATTATACGTGACCCCAGTGCATTTAATGAAAAAAATAAAGTACATGGTGTGTACTTTTGAATTACACGGCATGTAATCACCATTTCCATACTCCGATTTAGGAGGCCTCTAAGTCACCCCTCACATGGCCTCTACATAGCCAGCACACGACTACATGTGGTAACCAAGTACACGGTTTTTACTCCTAAAGTACAGGGCGTGTACTTCGAAAATTTCTAGAATTTCATCTTTTTCTCAAAAAAAACAACCAAAAAAGGAAAACATACCTGAAAAGAAGGTCCAGGTTCTTAAAAACCCCCCCCTTAAAGAAATTCAACCCTGAATTTCCCTAGCGCAGCGTAGAAGAAGAAACCTTGAAAAACTCCGACCACTATGCTCATACATCGGCCTCCCTCTCCCAAGTCTCATTCTGTACTCGCCTGTGCTGCCATAGCACCCATACCAAATGAACAAACCAGCCACAGAGAACCTTCATACTGCAATCAACAATATGGATAGGATGCTCCTTGAACGACACATCCTTTTCAAGCTCAACCACCACGGGTTGAAAGACATGAGATAGATCTGAAGTAACATCGAAGCTGAGAATCATGGAAGGCGTCATGTGTAGCTTGGTGCCTATGAGGTAAATGAAACTGATAGGCAGCTGAATTAACTCTCTCCAACACCGAAAACAGCCCGACGTACCTCGAAGAATGCTTACCCTATCTCTTAATCCTTCTGTTCCCCATCCTCGGTGTGACACGTAGAAAAACCTGATCCCCAACCTCAAACTCTAGAGGTCATCTCCGCTGATCAGCATAAAACATCTGAAGAGACTGTGCAGTAGCCATCCTCTTCCGAATCAACTCTATCTACTCAGTGGTCTCCTGAACAAGATGAGGTCCCCGCAAAGCTGCCTATCCTGCCTCCAGTCAACATATGGGTGATTGGCATGGCCTACCATACAAAGCCTCATAAGGTGCCATCTGAATAGTTTCTTGAAAACTATTATTATTGAAAAACTCCAAAAAATGTTTATTCTTCTCCCAAGAACCTCTAAAATATAAGATGCATGCTCGGAGTATGTCCTCAAGCACCTGAATCATACGCTCGGACTGGCCATATATCTATGGGTGGTAGGTTGTACTGAAAAGAACCTCTATACCCAAATCTTTATGTATCCCCTTCCATACCCAAGAATTAAAAAGTGAATCCATCTCTGAAATGATGGAGTTTGGTACTCCATATAGATGTACAATCTCACGGATGTACAACCATCCCATCTCATTAACACTAAAGGTCTCCTTGATTGGAAATAAGTGAGTAACCTTCATAAGTCTGTCAATGACAACCCATTCTACATCATTCCTTCGAGGCAACCTCAGCAACCCTATTACAAAATCCACCATGCCATCGTTCTACTTCCTCTCAGGAATAGGCCACTGTTGTAAAATCCCTGCAGGTCTTTGATGCCTAGCCTTCACCTGTTAACAGGTGGAACACTTCATGACAAAACCAAAAACTTCTCTCTTCATACCAGGCCACCAATACTGACGGTGTAGATCACGATACATCTTGGTGATGCTAAAATTAACTACCCAAACTGAGGAATGAAAGTCCTTCATCGTATCCATGTGTAAATCTGCTGGAACCCACATGCGCTCCTGGAAATGTAAGATCTCATCCTCACCTATGGTCTATCCCGGAATAGGGTCTTCTCCCGACACACTCTACCGAAAGACTAGGCCTTCTGAGTCTGATAAATGCCTCATTCTCACTCGATCAAAAAGAGTAGAGGTAACAGCTACAGAAGATAGAAACGACTGCCACTATCTGTCTTGCACCTCCAAATGCATCTTAGAGAACATATCCATAAGCTACCACTCACTACTGGCCTCCTGAACTGCCTGTATCTGAGTCCTCCTACTCAATGCATCAACCACTGTGTTGCCCTCTCTAGGTGTATAGGCAAGCTCGAAGTCAAAAGACTGAAGGTACTCAACCCACCCTCGCAATCTCAAATTCATATCAGGGTGAGTGAAGATATAATTGAGACTTTTTTGGACAGGGAAAACCACAAAATAGTCTCCCAAAAGATAATGTCTCCAACAACATAAGGCATGAATGACTGTCTCAAACTCGAGATCGTGAATCGGGTAGTTCCTCTCATGTGCCCTCAACTACCAAGACCTATACCCAACAACTCCTTCTACCTACATAAGCACAGCTCCTAGACCGATACCTGAAGCATCACAATAAACAGTACAGATCTTTCCCGACTCTGGAAATACTAGTATCGATGCTGAATTCCACCTCCCTTTTATCTACTAGAAGGCTGACACACAAGAATCTGACCACAAGAACTTTTCACCCTTCTTAGTCAGAACCATTAGTGGTGTTGCTAAGCATGAAAAGTCCTGTATGAAGCGTCTGTAGTATCCAGCCATCACCAAAAAACTTCTCACCACAAAGACGTTCTTTGGATACTCCCGGGAAACTATTGCTCTCACTTTCTCTGGGTCGACTGATACTCGTGTCTCTGAGATAACATAACCCATGAAATTAATATTATCCATCCAAAAGTGGCATTTTGATAGATTAACATATAACTTATGCTCTCTCAGTGTATTCAAAATAATCACAAGATGTGTGGCATGGTCGTGTCGAGTGTGAGAGTACACCGAGATATCATCCACAATGACAACCACGAAAGAATCTAAAATTAGATGGACAACTCGGTTCATTAGTGCCATGAGGACTGTAGGCACATTTGTGAGACTGAACGGAATAACCACATACTTGTATGGATCATACCTGCTCCAGAAAGTTATAATAGGTATATCATATATTATAACGTGCAACTGATAGTAATAGGACCTCAAGTCAATCTTCAAGAACACTCGGGCTCCTCGAAGCTGATCAAAGAGATAATCAATCCTTGGAAAAGGATATCAGTTCTTGACCGTCAACTGGTTCAACTTCCAATAATCCACACAATGCCTGAGGGTGTCATCAGCATTTCTTCGCAAACAGGACAGGAAAACCCCAAAGAGAAGTGTTGGGTCGAATGAAACGCTTTGTCTGCAACTCCTCCAACTACTTCCTATGATCCTACAACTCTAGTGTATCCATCTTATAAGGAGTAATGGACACCATTGCCGCTCCTAGGACAATCTCTATCGAAAATTCTAACTCGTTCTTTGGAGTAAAACCTGAAAAGTCATCTGGGAAGACATCCCTGAAACGATCCACCACTAGAGGGAAGTCTAACTGAGAAGTCCTCGGGTCATCCAGATATAGACTAGCAATCTGGGATGTAACCCCTATCAACCCATGATGCTCTGGACCAGCTCTGCTTGCCTGGACATTCCAGTCACCATTATGAAGAAAAGATCCACCCTCTACTGATATGAAACCCACCCAGTGGCGATAACAGTTGATGACTTCCGGGAAGGGAACTAGCCATTTCATTCCAAGAATAACATCATATCATGTCATCTCTAGGACATAAAGATCCCATAAGAGGTGACACCTACCAACCTCTAGGGGGAACTCTTCACACTGACATACACTAGTCATTCTAGTCCCCAACAGAGTGTCTAGTGTCAAAATATCGGCAGAATAAAAAAGGGAGAGCCCAAGTCTCTCCACAACAGCAAGAGATATAAAGTTATGGGAATCCCCTGTATTGAAAAGAGTTTAAGATAAAAGTGAGGCAACTAGGATCGTACCTCGAACTATGGAGGGTCCAAGATCCTTCTCTTACTGGGTCTGCTCCACAGCAAAAGTTTGGCCTGCTCGAAGGCCCTCTGACGCTGCCTGACCACTCTGAGCTGATCCACCCTGCTGTTGCTAAAAGACCGGCGACTGACCACCACGGCCACGATCTCCACCTTGGCCTAAATGACAGGAAGAACTCCAGTTCCAGACTGGTGGGAAATGGTGGTGCTTCTCCAAAATGGGGAGTCATAGAAGAACCCCTATCACTAGATGCTAGTGAGAAGATCTGACAAAAGTGCTAAAGCTAAACCATCTTTCCGCATGATCGGCACTCCACTGGGTCCTTCGGGAAATTTGGCCTCATATTCTCGCTCCTTCCGCACTGGTAGCACACCACCTGGCTACCAGAAGATGGGTCTCTCATCCTTTGATCACAGCATGAAGACTCAGGGATGCTAACTGTAACACCCCGAGCTTCCACAATACGCTTCTCATTCAATAATGCAATAGCTTGCATTGTACGCAAGTTCGAGTTCTAACACACCGCGACTAATCAAAGTAGCCGTTATGAATAGTAATAACCACTTTTTAAAATTATAGAAATTTTATATTGCAAAATGGACTTCATTTTTGTATTTGTAATATCGAAATTATCCTAATTTGAATTTTTTGTAACTTTCTGAGAACTTCCAATTTTATTATGAATAGTGAAAAATACTTAAAACAACTTTTTTAATAAAAATAATTTATTGTGATAAATTATACTATTTAGTGGTTTTAAATTATAATTAGAATATATTTTTACCATTTTATCCAATGGTGGTCATTAGAATTAATTTAACATTGAAATTGGACATAAACAATTGCCAATCTTTTGATATAAATTGTTTCTTAAAAACACGCTATTTGTTGTGACAACAGGAATTAATTATAAAATTAATTAATGCAACTTATATGTTTGGAATTTTTTAAAATAGAAATAATTTTTGAATTCGGAATATCAATTATAGCTTAGGTTGAAATTTTGGCATTGTTCTGAAAAACTTCAATTTTTGATGAATAGTGAAACCACTAAGAGGTAGTTAAATAACTGATTTTTCGTTTAAATGAAATATTACCACTTCTGTGATTTGATTTTCAAAAATCAGACATACATGGTTGTCATTAAGAAGTAAAATGTGGTTCAATGAGATTAAAATAATTTTTTGGTGAATAGTAACTTTTAAGTTCTTAATCATGATTAGAGGTAATTAGTGTAGTTTAAGGTAAAAATAATGTTTTAATAATATGAGATGAGCTTGACACATGTCTTACCCTCATTGGATGTGCCATGGCCGACCAAGACAATCCATGGGTCATCTTGGGGACCCCATGGAGACAATTTAGTTGGAAAATGACATAAATACCTTTTATTTAATGTTAAAGTAAAAAATGACACAAACATGAAATGTTTTACTAAAACAATTTTTACATGGGGTTATACAAGTCATATTTTTGACTATAAATAGTAATTGGAAAGATAAAAAGATTTCCTACATCATAGTATTTTTTTTAATAATTTTTAGACATTAAATAAATTAAATTATTTATGACATCATGATGATGCATCGATGACCTCATTATTTAACGATTTAAATAAAATAAATAGATAATGTAAAATCCAAGGCATAAACTTGTAAAAAACCTATTGGATGAGGAGATTTAGAACCCTTATAACCTTATCCACGAATTATATAAGTGTGGGACCTTTAGAATCCGAAAAGCATTTTATAATAATGTAAAAGTTCCTTACTTTCCAAGAGTGCCCCTCCTCTCCTCTTATAAAAGGCCCCCACCTCTACCACCTCATTCACACTTTCAAGCCATTTGGCTAGGCCAAAATCTACCCAAATACTCTCCCAACTTCCCCCTCTTACTCCTAGAATCCTCACTTTAGGAAGAACTCTTCCCAAGGAAGCCTTTGGCTAAAATCAAAAAGAGTTACCCGATTTTTAGGTAATGTCTTCTCTAATGTTGTTTTGTTTTATTTAGCTTCTCCAGCCCCTTAAACTCTTTTTATTCATTTCTTTTGTAACAACACCAGTATCCTAAATATAATAGGATGTTTTTATAAGAATTATTCGAGCTACACTTACACACACCTACATCTAATGGTTAAAAAACATACTGTTTCAGTGGATGGTGAATTTCTGCCTCACGAAACGATGATTGTTTAACACTCATATAACACCTTCTAAGGTGACCATTAAGAGGTCACTATATTTATATATGATATATAATATGTTTATGTTTTACTTATGCTTCTGGATTTCTCATTTATGGCATACTTTATGATTTCCATTATGGGTAAACGCGATAATTTCATTTTAGGAAGTGCGGACTACCGCCCCCTCAAAGTGATGTGAATCGTTAATGCCACATGTGGGATGTATAAAGGATGGAGTAAATGATATTATATATGATATTATACTGGAATTATATTATACATTTATATCATTATGATTTCATTCCATTAAATATGAAATAGAAATGAAAGTAGCATTCATGTGTACGTACGGCTTACCGTCTCCATGAACGGTGCATTTCATTTCTTACCTCTAAATGTTACGTATTATTATAAATGAATGTATATACTGTATATATATGATATATATGATATATAAATCATTAATATAATTCTGGATATAATGGATATTTCACCACATGAACAACTTGTAATTATAAGAAGTTTATTTTTGACTCAAGTACCAAAGATCGACAAAACGACCGTTATTAACTTAAATAATTACATAATGTTCATAACATAGTTATAAGTGATATAAAAGGAATAATGAACATGAAAAAGGTTCTTATGTAAATAGAAATTAACTCTAGTTTATTATTCAGGAGGTTAAAGAACGGTCGAGTCAGGACAGGACGCAAGGTAAGGGAATTTCTTAACCCAACTTCCATTCTATGGGTTAATCTCTTACTTTCAAATTATGTCATGATATTATTATGTCCTATTTTGTATTTTTACGTTCATTATGTTTACCTATAGTGAATACACATAACAGATCTATTTTATTTTAAAAATGATCTTTTTAAGGACTTCGTCTCAATCTCCTTTCATTGAGGCATATTTGGTTTTATACACAATTTTCATTTATACGGTGTATAAACCCCTTTGACTTTTACGTTTATTCAAAAGTAATCTTTTTATACGAAGAGTTTTGCTAAAAGACAAAAGGGAATTTTTTTCTTTTCGTACTTATGCGGCGACAATGAATTCTCTGCCGCCGTGACCATTATTTGAGTTTCGGCTTCCTCTACAAGCCATCATTTTTTTTAATGAAAAATAAATACAAAGTTTTAACTTTCTTTTATTTTGGTATTGAAAATGGTTTTGAAAGCGTTTTTATCAATGTTTTGTATTGATATCTTGTGATTGAAATGTATAAATGTTATGTTTCCTTTATGCATTTTTTATGTGATATGATTATGTTATGGTTTATGATATGTTTAAACCTATTCATATGAGGAATGTATTGAACTTAATAAGTGACGGGTGGAGCCCACTATAGCTCCTCGATGCATCGGTAGGTCTCATGAGACAACTAGACGTCGAATTGGCCGAGGCCCTTTCCCAATTTGATTTATGGTTTTGGCCGAGGCCTTAATCATTTTAGACGTCTTGGCCGAGGCCTTGACCAAATGTTTCAGAATGTCTGACATTATACATTCCCTCATTATGAAAGTGGTTATTGATATTGCATGTGAATATTCGACCAGTAGAATATCTATGTGAGGAAGTGAATGGCATTATCTCATTTTACTTTTTCCATATTATGTTTACGTTCAAGTTTAAAAGGCTTTGGTTTTAGTTATACATTGCCTTAAATGTTTATGTTTATTTATGAAAGCTTCCTCAATATTGTTATCCTTACTGAGCATCTGAGCTCACCCCTTTCAATGTTTTAATATTTTCCAGGATGTGAAGAAGTATTTTTCTGAATGACCTGCATGGATTGTCAGAAGAGGATATTAGTGTGGACTATGGAGAATTTGTTATTGTAGTTTTTCACTTTATGATGTATTGTAACCTTTACGAATGTATCTAGTGTTTCCAAGGCTACTAAACTAATCTGTCTTTCGAGACTTGATCTTTTGTGATCATGCCAATGTTACGAAGTAATGCACCGACTCTGGGTAGCTGGGGTCGGGGCGTTACAGTTGGTATCATAGGCAGTTTAGTACTAACCTCGGAAGCTAGATTTAGATAAACTCTGATTAGAGCACATAGCCCGAAGATAGACTTTGAGGATTAGTATAGAAGAACTTCCTAGAATTTTGGTATTGTAGAGATGTTTTGAGTTTTCCGAGAAATACATCCCTGTCTGGATACGAGCAGGTAGAGGCAGCTCTGGCACAGATATACCTAGGGGTAAAACCCGAAAACACCGCTTTGAGCTAGACTCGAACGGGAACGGGTGCACGACAACGGGCCTTGCTGCACTCTTGGTTACGACACTCCCGGGGGATATGCTTAGGATAATTCCCATTTTCATTACAAACCACTATGAACGGTTATGAGTATATACTTCCTCAAATAAAACCTTTTTATGATTATGGATTATATCCATAAATAGTTCTATTTATGTTAAGTATTTTACAAGTATGGAATTATGTATTTTGATTCATAAACTAATCTAGTTTATGCCATTTTTTAGAAATGGCGCCTAGTGGAAGGAATGGAAACCGTATCAATGCACGCACTCCATGTAGGGATTTCCCTACTACTCAAGATAATTATTGGGGATCTGGAGATACAACTGGTGCTGATCAACTTATTACCATACTGGGACAACTCACTCAAGTTATGAATAAAAACATTACTCGTATGGATCACCCTGATCCACAACATGGAGGATCAATGTTAGACCGCTTCATGAGGCAACAACCACCAATATTTAATGGGGGTACAAATCCGTTAGTAGCTGAGCAATGGATAAACTCCTTAGAGAAAATATTCCATGCCTTGGGGAGTAGCGAAAGGGAGAAGGTTGTCATGGCAGTTTACCGCCTCACTGGAGATGCCGATCAGTGGTGGTCGCTGATTCAAAACAAAAAGGAAGATGATGACGTATCGAATATGTAATGGAGGGAGTTCAAAGATATTTTCTTAGAAAAATACTTTCCTCGTGACCATCGAGCAGATATGGAAAGGCAATTTCTAAGTCTGAGGCAGAAGGAGGATGAGAATGTCGCAAAGTATGAGGCCAACTTTACAAGGTTAGTGAGGTATGCTGCAGATTATATACGTAACCCAAGGATTAAGATTGATCGTTTCTTTGATGGGTTAAAACCATTTCTCCGTCGAGCTTTAGTATCACAATCCTTCTCATCATACGAAGATATTGTCTCGTGTGCTATCAAGAAAGAAAAGGAATTCTCTAAGTCTTATGACAACAAAGTAAAGCAATAGAAGAAGAGAATGGTGGAACAAGAGACAGATAAAGGGAAAAAGGGAAAGAAGGATTTTCCATTATGTGATAATTGTGGGAAGAATCACCCTGGTACTTGCCTAAAAGGAATGGGAGTTTGTTATAAATGTGGAGAAAAGGGTCACCAGGCTCGTGATTGCAAGGGAAAGAAAGAGGCTATCAAAGTTGAATGTTACAATTGTAGAGAAATGGAGAATTATGCAAATGAATGTCCTAAGCGTCAGGGAAACTTACCTCAGAAAAGGCTAAGGGATCAAGGAAAATCTTATGTTGTTACTACCGTTGAAGCAGAATAATTAATGTATTGGTGCTTTTGGACTCATAAATTATATTCTGGTTATTAGAATAATGTGATATATATATATATAAGGATTGTACTGTAGTACTTGTTGATTTCAGTAAGGTTTTAATATGATGAAGGTAATTATATTTTTAGTATGTGACAATAAGAGAAACTTTACTTTGTCTGGGAAATTTGATAAATTGATTTTAGAATTAAGAGACCTTTTAGAGAAAGTCTGGACAAAGGTATTTTAGATAACTATAAAGGTTGGAGTGGATTAAGTTGATCTTTGTATAGTATTGTTTAAGGTTAAAAAATTTATGAAGATTATTTTTGGAATATTATGATACTATAGTTTTAGGAAAAGGACAACCTGCAGGGTGGGGCATAACCCGTCGCGTCGGACAAAGCTGCAGGAATCAAACCCACAATCATGGTGCGACAGGCCTTTATTTCCTACCACTAGCCTACAGGAAGTCTCTGGTTATTTCAAAATAATTTTACTAATCTAAATGGTATGTGTTAACATTTGTAACCTTATGCAATTAGGATAAGTATAATATTTTTGAGATCTATTATCTTTTTGAGTGAAAGATGAGAAGAAGGTTGAAACTCTAATTGTCAAGCATAAATATATATATACCTATCTCTTATTCAATGAATAAATTAATTCTTAAACTTTAGTAAAGGGATATTAAAAAAAATGTGTTATCCTAATACCTTATGTCTTGTTGAATGGATGATATTTTAAATCCACATAGATTGAAGGCTTTGAGGCCCTCAATTTGACAGTTGATTGTGATTGATGACCTCAATCACTCCCTACAAATATTTAGGTTTTTCCTCCAATTATATGTCTCCAATTTCCACCAATGTTCTCCTAATCGAGATCATAATTGGGTGGTGACTTTTTCATTTCCCTTTCCCTCTTATTAAGGCTAAATTTTATTAATCTTATTTCCGATGTGGGTTTTCCTCAAAGGTATTTTCTCTTTTCAACCTTTTATTTTCAAAGAAAAATTTCAAATTGCGAGGACGCAATTTATTGAAGGAGGGGAGAATGTAACACCCCGAGCTTCCACGATACTCTTCTCATTCAATAATGCAATAGCTTGCATTGTACGCAAGTTCGAGTTCTAACACACCGCGACTAATCAAAGTAGCCGTTATGAATAGTAATAACCACTTTTTAAAATTATAGAAATTTTATATTTCAAAATGGACTTCATTTTTGTATTTTTAATATCGAAATTATCCTAAGTTGAATTTTTTGTAACTTTCTGAGAACTTCCAATTTTATTATGAATAGTGAAAAATACTTAAAACAACTTTTTTAATCAAAATAATTTATTGTGATAAATTATACAATTTAGTGGTTTTAAATTATAATTAGAATATATTTTTACCATTTTATCCAATTGTGGTCATTAGAATTAATTTAACATTGAAATTGGACATAAACAATTTCCAATCTTTTGATATAAATTGTTTCTTAAAAACACGCTATTTGTTGTGACAACGGGAATTAATTATAAAATTAATTAATGAAACTTATATGTTTGGAATTTTGTAAAATAGACATCATTTTTGAATTCGGAATATCAATTATAGCTTAGGTTGAAATTTTGGCATTGTTCTGAAAAACTTCAATTTTTGATGAATAGTGAAACCACTAAGTGGTAGTTAAATAACTGATTTTTCGTTTAAATGAAATATTACCACTTCTGTGATTTGATTTTCAAAAATCCGACATACATGGTTTTCATTAATAAGTAAAATGTGGTTCAATGAGATTAAAATAATTTTTTGGTGAATAGTAACTTTTAAGTTCTTAATCGCGATTAGAGGTAATTAGTGTAGTTTAAGGTAAAAATAATGTTTTAATAATTTGAGATGAGCTTTAAACAGGTATTACCCTCATTGGATGTGCCATGGGCGACCAATACAATCCATGGGTCAACTTGGGGACCCCATGGAGCCAATTTAGTTGGAAAATGACATAAATACCTTTTATTTAATGTTAAAGTAAAAAATGACACAAACATGAAATCTTTTACTAAAACAATTTTTACATGGGGTTATACAAGTCATATTTTTTACTATAAATAGTTATTGTAAATCTAAAAAGATTTCCTACATCATAGTATTTTTTTAATAATTTTTAGACATTAAATAAATTAAATTATTTATGACATCATGATGATGCAGCGATGACCTCATTATTTAATGATTTAAATAAAATAAAGTGATAATGTAAAATACAAGGCGTAAACTTGTAAAAAACCTATTTTATGAGGATATTTATAACCCTTATCACCTTAGTCACGAATTATATAAGTGTGGGACCTTTAGAATCCGAAAAGCATTGTATAATAATGTAAAAGTTCCTTACTTTCCAAGAGTGCCCCTCCTCTCCTCTTATAAAAGGCCCCCACCTCTACCACCTCATTCACACTTTCAAGGCATTTGGCTAGGCCAACCTCGGCCCAAATACTCTCCCAACTTCCCCCTCTTACTTCTAGAAGCCTCACTATGGGAAGAACTCTTCCCAAGGAAGCCTTTGGCTAAAATCAAAAAGAGTTACCCGATTTTTAGATAATGTCTTCTCTAATGTTGTTTTGTTTTATTTAGCTTCTCCAACCCCTTAAACTCTTTTTATTAATTTCTTTTGTAACAAAACCAGTATCCTAAATATACTAGGATGTTGTTATAAGAAGGATTCGAGCTACACTTACACACAAATACATCTAATGGTTAAAGAACATACTGTTTCTGTGGATGGTGAATTTCTGCCTCACGAAACGATGATTGTTCAACACTCATATAACACGTTCAAAGGTGACCATTAAGAGGTAACTATATTTATATATGATATATAATATGTTTATGTTTTACTTATGCTTCTGTATTTCTCATTTATGGCATACTTTATGATTTCCATTATGGGTAAACGCGATAATTTCATTTTAGGAAGTGCGGACTACCGCCCCCTCAAAGAGATGTGAATCGTTCATGCCACATGTGGGATGTATAAAGGATGGAGTAAATGATATTATATATGATATTATACTGGAATTATATTATACATTTATATCATTATGATTTCATTCCATTAAATATGAAATAGAAATGAAAGTAGCGTTCATGTGTACGTACGGCTTACCGTCTCCATGAACGGTGTATTTCATTTCTTACCTCTAAATGTTACGTAATATTATAAATTAATGTATATACTGTATATATATGATATATATGATATCTACATCATTAATATAATTCTTTATATAATGTATATTTCACCACATGAACAACTTGTAATTATAAGAAGTTTATTTTTGACTCAAGTACCAAAGATCGACAAAACGACCGTTATTAACTTAAATAATTACATAATGTTCATAACATGGTTATAAGTGATATAAAAGGAATAATGAACATGAAAAAGGTTCTTAATTAAATAGAAATTACTTCTAGTTTATTATTCAGGAGGTTAAAGAACGGTCGAGTCAGGACAGGACGCAAGGTAAGGGAAATTCTTAACCCAACTTCCATTCTTTGGGTTAATCTCCTACTTTCAAATTATGTCATGATATTATTATGTCCTATTTTGTATTTTTACGTTCTTTATGTGTACCTATAGTTAATACACATAACAGATCTATTTTATTTTAAAAATGATCTTTTTAAGGACTTCGTCTCAATCTCCTTTCATTGAGGCATATTTGGTTTTATACACAATTTTCTTTTATACGGTGTATAAACCCATGTTACTTTTACGTTTATTCAAAAGGAATATTTTTATATGATGCGTTTTGCTAAACGACAAAAGGGAATGTTTTTCTTTCCGTACTTATGCGGCGACAACGACTCCTCCGCCGCCGTGACCATTATTTGAGTTTCGGCTTCCTCTACAAGACATCATTTTTTTTAGTGAAAAATAAATACAAAGTTTTAACTTTCTTTTATTTTGGTATTGAAAATGGTTTTGAAAGCGTTTTTATCAATGTTTTGTATTGATATATTGTGATTGAAATGTGGAAATGTTATGTTTCCTTTATGCATGTTTTATGTGATACGATTATGTTATGGTTTATGATATGTTTAAACCTATTCATATGAAGAATGTATTGGACTTAATAAGTGACGGGTGGAGCCCGCTATAGCTCCTCGATGCATCGGTAGGTCTCATGAGACAACTAGACGTTGAATTGGCCAAGGCCCTTTCCCAATTTGATTTATGGTTTTGGCCGAGGCCTTAATCATTTTAGACGTCTTGGCCGAGGCCTTGACCAAATGTTTCAGAATGTCTGGCATTATACATTCCCCCATTATGAAAGTGGTTATTGATATTTCATGTGAATATTCGACCTGTAGAATATCCATGTGAGGAAGTGAATGGAATTATCTCATTTTACTTTTGCCATATTATGTTGATGTTCATGTTTAAAAGGCTTTTGTTTTAGTTATACATTGCCTTAAATGTTTATGTTTATTTATGAAAGATTCCGCAATATTGTTATCCTTACTGAGCATCTGAGCTCACCCATTTCAATGTTTTAATATTTTCCAGGATGTGAAGAAGTATTTTTCTGGATGACCTGCAAGGATTGTCAGAAGAGGATATGAGTGTGGACTATGGAGACTTTGTTATTGTAGTTTTTCACTTTATGATGTAATGTAACCTTTACGAATGTATCTAGTGTTTCCAAGGATACTAAACTAATCGGTCTTTCGAGACTTGATCTTTTGTGATCATGCCAATGTTACGAAGTAATGCACCGACTCTCGGTAGCTGGGGTCGGGGCGTTACAGTTGGTATCAGAGGCAGTTTAGTACTAACCTTGGAAGCTAGATTTAGATAAACTCTGATTAGAGAACATAGCCCGAAGATAGACTTTGAGAATTAGTATAGAAGAACTTCCTAGAATTTTGGTATTGTAGGGATGTTTTGAGTTTTCCGAGAAATACATCCCTGTCTGGATACGACCAGGTAGAGGGGGCTCTGGCACAGATGTACCTTGGGGTAAAACCTGAAAACACCGCTTTGAGCTAGACTCGAACGGGAACTTGTGCACGACAACGGGCCTTGCTGCACTCTTGGTTACGACACTCCCGGGGGATATGCTTAGGATAATTCCCATTTTCTTTACAAACCACTATGAATGGTTATGAGTATATACTTACTCAAATAAAACCTTTTTATGATTATGGATTATATCCATAAATAGTTCAATTTATGTTAAGTATTTTACAAGTATGGAATTATGTATTTTGATTCATCAACTAATCTAGTTTATGCCATTGTTTAGAAATGGCGCCTAGTGGAAGGAATGGAAACTGTATCAATGCACGCACTCCGTGTAGGGATTTCCCTCCTGCTCAAGATAATTATTGTGGATCTGGAGATACAACTGGTGCTTATCAACTTATTACCATACTGGGACAACTCACTCAAGTTATGAATAACAACCTTACTCATATGGATCACCCTGATCCACAACATGGAGGGTCAATGTTAGACCGCTTCATGAGGCAACAACCACCAACATTTAATGGGGGTACAAATCCATTAGTATCTAAGCAATGGATAAACTCCTTAGAGAAAATATTCCATGCCTTGGAGAGTAGAGAAAGGGAGAAGGTTGTCATGGCAGTTTACCGCCTCACTGGAGATGTTGATCAGTGGTGGTCGCTGATTCAAAACACAAAGGAAGATGATGACGTATCGAATATGGAATGGAGGGAGTTCAAAGAGATTTTCGTAGAAAAATAATTTCCTCGTGACCATCAAGCAGATATGGAAAGACAATTTCTGAGTCTGAGGCAGAAGGACGATGAGAATGTCGCAAAGTATGAGGCCAACTTTACAAGGTTAGCGAGGTATGCTGCAGATTATATACGTAACCCAAGGATTAATATTGATCGTTTCTTTGATGGGTTAAAACCATTTCTCCGTCGAGCTTTAGTATCACAATCCTTCTCATCATACGAGATATTGTCTCGTGTGCTATCAAGACAGAAAAGGAATTCTCTAAGTCTTATGACAACAAAGTAAAGAAAGAGAAGAAGAGAATGGGGGAACAAGAGACAGATAAAGGGAAAAAGGGAAAGAAGGATTTTACATTATGTGATAATTGTGGGAAGAATCACCCTGGTACTTGCCTAAAAGGAATGGTAGTTTGTTATAAATGTGGAGAAAAGGGTCACCAGGCTCGTGATTGCAAGGGAAAGAAAGAGGCTATCAAAGTTGAATGCTACAATTGTAGATAAATGGGGCATTATGCAAATGAATGTCCTAAGCGTCAGGGAAACTTACCTTAGAAAAGGCCAAGGGATCAAGGAAAATCTTATGCTGTTACTACAGTTGAAGCAGAATAATTAATGTATTGGTGATTTTGGACTCATGGATTATATTCTGGTAATTAGAATAATGTGATATATATATATAAGGATTGTACTGTAGTACTTGTTGATTTCAGTAAGGTTTTAATATGATGAAGGTAATTATATTTTTAGTATGTGACAATAAGAGAAACTTTACTTTGTTTGGGGAATCTAATAAATTGATTTTAGAATTAAGAGACCTTTTAGAGAAAGTCTGGACAAAGGTATTTTGGATAACTATAAAGGTTGGAGTGGATTAAGTTGATCTTTGGATAGTATTGTTTAAGGTTAAAAAATTTATGAATATTATTTTTGGAATATTATGATACTATAGTTGTAGGAAAAGGACAACCTGTAGGGTGGGGCATAACCCGTCGCGTCGGACAAAGCTGCAGGAATCGAACCCACAATCATGGTGCGACATGCCTTTATTTCCTACCACTAGCCTACAGGAAGTCCCTGGTTATTACAAAATAATTTTACTAATCTAAATGGTATGTGTTAACATTTGAAACCTTATACAATTAGGATAAGTATAATATTTTTGAGCTCTATTATCTTTTTGAGTGAAAGATGAGTAGAAGGTTGAAACTCTAATTGTCAAGAATATATATATATATACCTATCCCTTATTCAATGAATAAATTAATTCATAAACTTTAGTAAAGGTATATTAAAACAAAAAAATGTGTTATCCTAATACCTTATGTCTTGTTGAACTGATGATATTTTAAATCAACATAGATTGAAGGCTTTGAGGCCCTCAATTTGACAGTTGATTGTGATTGATGACCTCAATCACTCCCTACAAATATTTACGTTTTTCCTCCAATTATATGTCTCCAATTTCCACCAATGTTCTCCTAATCGAGATCATAATTGAGTGGTGACTTTTTCATTTCCCTTTCCCTCTTATTAAGGATAAATTTTATTAATATTATTTCCGATGTGGGTTTTCCTCAAAGGTATTTTCTCTTTTCAACCTTTTATTTTCATAGAAAAATTTCAAATTGTGAGGACGCAATTTATTGAAGGAGGGGAGAATGTAACACCCCGAGCTTCCATGATACGCTTCTCATTCAATAATGCAATAGCTTGCATTGTACGCAAGTTCGAGTTCTAACACACCGCGACTAATCAAAGTAGCCGTTATGAATAGTAATAACCACTTTTTAAAATTATAGAAATTTTATATTTCAAAATTGAGTTCATTTTTGTATTTGTAATATCGAAATTATCCTAAGTTGAATTTTTGGTAACTTTTTGAGAACTTCCAATTTTATTATGAATAGTGAAAAATACTTAAAACAACTTTTTTAATAAAAATAATTTATTGTGATAAATTATACTATTTAGTGGTATTAAATTATAATTAGAATATATTTTTACCATTTTATCCAATGGTGGTCATTAGAATTAATTTAACATTGAAATTGGACATAAACAATTGCCAATCTTTTGATATAAATTGTTTCTTAAATACACGCTATTTGTTCTGACAACGGGAATTAATTATAAAATTAATTAATGGAACTTATATGTTTGGAATTTTGTAAAATAGACATCATTTTTTAATTCGGAATATCAATTATAGCTTAGGTTGAAATTTTGGCATTGTTCTGAAAAACTTCAATTTTTGATGAATAGTGAAACCACTAAGTGGTAGTTAAATAACTGATTTTTCGTTTAAATGAAATACTACCACTTCTGTGATTTGATTTTCAAAATTCCGACATACATGGTTGTCATTAAGAATTAAAATGTGGTTCAATGAGATTAAAATAATTTTTTGGTGAATAGTAACTTTTAAGTTCTTAATCGCGATTAGAGGTAATTAGTGTAGTTTAAGGTAAAAATAATGTTTTAATAATATGAGATGAGCTTGACACATGTCTTACCCTCATTGGATGTGCCATGGCCGACCAAGAAAATCCATGGGTCAACTTGTGGACCCCATGGAGCCAATTTAGTTGGAAAATGACATAAATACCTTTTATTTAATGTTAAAGTTAAAAATGACACAAACATGAAATGTTTTACTAAAACAATTTTTACATGGGGTTATACAAGTCATATTTTTGACTATAAATATTAATTGGAAAGATAAAAAGATTTCCTACATCATAGTATTTTTTTTAATAATTTTTAGACATTAAATAAATTAAATTATTTATGACATTATGATGATGCAGCGATGACCTCATTATTTAACAATTTAAATAAAATAAAGAGATAATGTAAAATCCAAGGCTTAAACTTGTCAAAAACCTATTGGATGAGGAGATTTCGAACCCTTATCATCTTAGACACGAATTATATAAGTGTGGGACCTTTAGAAACCGAAAATCATTGTATAATAATGTAAAAGTTCCTTACATTCCAAGAGTGCCCCTCCTCTCCTCTTATAAAAGGCCCCCACCTCTACCACCTCATTCACACTTTCAAGCCATTTTTCTAGGCCAACCTCTACCCAAATACTCTCCCGACTTCCCCCTATTAATCCTAGAAGCCTCACTTTGGGATCAACTCTTCCCAAGGAAGCCTTTGGCTAAAATCAAAAAGAGTTACCCGGTTTTTAGGTAATGTCTTCTCTAATGTTGTTTTGTTTTATTTAGCTTCTCCAACCCCTTAAACTCTTTTTATTAATTTCTTTTGTAACAAAAACAGTATCCTAAATATACTAGGATGTTGTTATAATATGTATTCGAGCTACACTTACACACACCTACATCTAATGGTTAAAGAACATACTGTTTCTGTGGATGGTGAATTTCTGCCTCACGAAACGATGATTGCTCGACACTCATATAACACCTTCTAAGGAGACCATTAAGAGGTAACTATATTTATATATGATATATAATATGTTTATGTTTTACTTATTCTTCTGTATTTCTCATTTATGTCATACTTTATGATTTCCATTATGGGTAAACGCGATAATTTCATTTTAGGAAGTGCGGACTACCGCCCCCTCAAAGTGATGTGAATCGTTAATGCCACATGTGGGATGTATAAAGGATGGAGTAAATGATATTATATATGATATTATACTGGAATTATATTATACATTTATATCATTATGATTTCATTCCGTTAAATATGAAATAGAAATGAAAGTAGTGTTCATGTGTACGTACGGCTTACCGTCTCCATGAACGGTGAATTTCATTTCTTACCTCTAAATGTTACGTAATATTATAAATGAATGTATATACTGTATATATATGATATATATGATATATAAATCATTAATATAATTCTGTATATAATGGATATTTCACCACATGAACAACTTGTAATTATAAGAAGTTTATTTTTGACTCAAGTACCAAAGATCGACAAAACGACCGTTATTAACTTAAATAATTACATAATGTTCATAACATGGTTATAAGTGATATAAAAGGAATAATGAACCTGAAAAAGGTCTTAAGTAAATAGAAATTAACTTTAGTTTATTATTCAGGAGGTTAAAGAACGGTCGAGTCAGGACAGGACGCAAGGTAAGGGAATTTCTTAACCCAACTTCCAATATTTGGGTTAATCTCATACTTTCAAATTATGTCATGATATTATTATGTCCTATTTTGTATTTTTACGTTCTTTATGTGTACCTATAGTGAATACACATAACAGATCTATTTTATTTTAAAAATGATCTTTTTAAGGACTTCTTCTCAATCTCCTTTCATTGAGGCATATTTGGTTTTATACACAATTTTCTTTTCTACGGTGTATAAACCCCTTTGACTTTTACGTTTATTCAAAAGGAATATTTTTATATGAAGCGTTTTGCTAAACGAAAAAAGGGAATGTTTTTCTTTCTGTACTTATGCGGCGACAACGACTTCTCCGCCGCTGTGACCATTATTTGAGTTTCGGCTTCCACTACAAGCCATCATTTTTTTAATGAAAAATAAATACAATGTTTTAACTTTATTTTATTTTGGTATTGAAAATGGTTTTGAAAGCGTTTTTATCAATGTGTTGTATTTATATCTTGTGATTGAAATGTGGAAATGTTAAGTTTCCTTTATGCATGTTTTATGTGATACGATTATGTTATGTTTTATGATATGTTTAAACCTATTCATATGAGGAATGTATTGGACTTAATAAGTGACGGGTGGAGCCCGCTATAGCTCCTCGATGTATCGGTAGGTCTCATGAGACAACTAGACGTGGAATTGGCCGAGGACCTTTCCCAATTTGATTTATGGTTTTGGCCGAGGCCTTAATCATTTTAGACATCTTGGCTGAGGCCTTGACAAAATTATTCAGAATGTCTTGCATTATACATTCCCTCATTATGAAAGTGGTTATTGATATTGCATGTGAATATTCGACCAGTAGAATATCCATGTGAGGAAGTGAATGGCATTATCTCATTTTACTTTTGCCATATTATGTTGATGTTCAAGTTTAAAAGGCTTTTGTTTTAGTTATACATTGCCTTAAATGTTTATGTTTATTTATGAAAGCTTCCGCAATATTGTTATCTTTACTGAGCGTCTGAGCTCACCCATTTCAATGTTTTAATATTTTCCAGGATGTGAAGAAGTATTTTTCTGGATGACCTACAGGGATTGTCAGAAGAGGATATGAGTGTGGACTATGGAGACTTTGTTATTGTAGTTTTTCACTTTATGATGTAATGTAACGTTTACGAATGTATCAAGTGTTTCCAAGGCTACTAAACTAATAGGTCTTTCGAGACTTGATCTTTTGTGATCATGCCAACGTTACGAAGTAATGTACCGACTCTGGGTAGCTGGGGTCGGGGCGTTAAACTAAATCCAGATGTCGAGTCTCCCTTGCTCACAACACTGGAATCCCTAATATTGGGATCCGTGATCAGTGCCTGCTTGACAATGTAAGTGATGGAAGTCAACCTAAAGATATTCACCTTTGAACGGATGTCGTGCCTTAGACCATCCTCGAACTTCCTTACCAGGAATAACTGATCACCTCTTGAAATGGGAGTGAAGAATTGCAGCTTGGTAAAGCAGGAGGAATACTCCATGATAGAAATATTTACTGTCTCTAGACTCATAAAATCCTAGGCTTTATCAGCCCTCAAGATCCCCGAATAGAATTAATCCTAGAAGATGCACTGAAACTCAGCCCACACCATAGCCTTCTAGCATCCAGCATGTGAGATCACATCCCACCACCTATTAGAGAAGTCCCAAAGAATATAAGTAGCAATCTTGACACTCCTTTCTGGAGGGAAAATAATTTTTATAAAACACTTGAAATTAATTCTTAAGGAAAATAACCTTTCTTCTTCAAAAACATTTTCATTTCTCAAAAAGTCATGATATTTAAAAAAAAATTAATTGAAAATAAACATGAAAACATGTAGAGTTAAATTCATGGAAATAAGGCTTTATGAATATGTAAAAACTCATTCATTACATATAATGTAAAATAACATTCTTCTCGTACTTTTTCCGAAAAAGTCAAAAGTACTGCGTAGGGTAAACAAAATAAAGATTCCTTCCATGCCACATATTAATAGTCAAAAAGGGGTAAAATTGACTTTAAATAAAAATAGAAGAATATTAAACAATTTATGAAAACATTTTTAGAAAACATGGACATGGATGATAAATATATCTGTACTAAAACCTTACGAATAAATAATATTGGAAAAAAACAACATTGGAAAAGTTATCCCTTACCTTAGGTTTGATTTCTTTCATATGTGTCTAAAACACCTGTATAGTGGGGTTAAATATATTATTAAATTGTAATAAAACCATTATAATATTTATGATGTTATATATGATTCACTTACATCTTTATATTATCAGTACATTTTTCAATTCCATGTGAAAGAAACATTTTGGGTAATAATTGTTTTATTTATGGTACGTGTTTTCAATTGTTATTCTTTATATTATTACATATATAATAATTTAATTACTTCCATAATGTAAAAAATGATTCATATATTATATATATTCAGTATATAAATATATATATGATAGATCGATAAAATAAATGTTATACACATTTCATGGGGACGGTAGGTCGTACGTACACATAAATGTTGTTTTTGTTTTTTATTGAATTAAATGGAAGTAAATGACATATATATATAAATATATATATATCCATTTGAATTATTATTTCATATATTTCTGGATTATTTATTATATATACTTTATAATCATTTTTGAATGGTTAACGTGGACAATGAATCTCATCGCGTCGTGGAGATGGTAAGTTGTGCGTACGCACGAGCGACGATATCGTTCCCATAATTGTGGAATGGTATTGAACTGGATATTGTATCATATCTAATAATTTGTATCATGTAATTATATTCATATATATATTTATTATTTCCACCATTATAACCATCCAATTACAGTGGTGGTGAAAATAGATTAAACCACGGCATGGAGACGATAAGTTGCACATATGCACGCACAATGATTTCATTTTTCATAGGATGGATAGAAGGTTAAATAGTGTTATTTCATATTTATAATAAAATATATTTATATGAGTGATAATGATATTATTACTTTACACTAAAACAAAAAATTAACAAGATGTAGAAGAAGAAATTAATTTTAAAGAATCAGTAGGAGGGATAACCTCTTCCTTGACGTGCCTCCATTAAATTATCCCTTAGGGCACTAGAGTTGATCTTTTGAGAAGACCAGAACCTCTAGAATGTAACTAGAGAAGTTGAAAATTGAAATGGATAGGGGTTTTTTGAGCTTAAAGTCTCAAAATAGAGTGAAGAGGAGAGGTATATGGTGCCCATTTATAAGAGATGAGAGGGGTAATATAGGAAAGTATTGAAATATTAATTTATTATAATTTTAATTTCGATATAAAATGGTCCAAACCTTATTTAATTAGAATATAATATGATTTGGTTATTAATACTCATCATCCAATAATTTTTAGACAAGTTTTTAATATTTTTGTGTCCTTATCTTTTTTATTTAACCTTTATTTTTTACTTTTTAATCTTACCGTGATATCATGTTATTTACACATTGTGGGTTAATGTAATTAATGTATCATGTCAAAAGACCCAATAATTTTATTTATTAAATATTTAGACTTATATTAACCATTTAAACAAAAATTATTTTTTTAGTAATTTAATGACATTTAATAAACTATTTTATGTTTTAAGTTATGAAATATGTAAATTTTGGACACTATTCATACATGACTTTGTTAAGAAATTCATTAAACCATATTACTTAAAATAAAATGCATTAACTCATCCCTAATATGTCAAATTATTCAAAAACATTTGTGGACAACATCAGCATATTAAAATTAAATTTATTTTAAAATTTATAAATTCATGTATTTGAATCTTTCATTAGTGATGTAATCACTACATCATAATTATGTCAAAAATAAATAAATATATATATATATAAAACTAATGTCCCAAAATTATAAATAAAATACCATGATAAAGAAAATATTTTTTTTATTTACAATGAATATTTTTAGACATAAATATCAGTTATATAACCATATATAAAATGAATTTAGTAAAAGATATATATTTAGGTTATAATTATCTTTACTTTAAATTAATTTTTAGAAAATTTCATTTTCACATCCATGTGAATCAATGGGGTCCCAAAATCGACCCAAGGATTCCCTTGGTCGGAAATATATCATCCAATAGGATTAGGATGTGTGTTAGGGTACTTAAATATTATTATAATATTATTTTGTACCCTTATTACAAGATTTACCCTTTAACCATGGTAAACTAAATAATTACTGAAGTTAATATTCATAATATCCAAAAATAAGATGCATCTATTTACACAATTTTAAACTATTGATTAAAAATATGGAATCCATTTTTATAAAATCAAAACACATAATTTTCATTAATTAATTTAAAAATAATTCCTTTTTTCAAAACCAAAAAGCCGGTTTTTAAGAAGTAATAACTATCAAAAGATTGACAGGTGTTTATGTCCAATATAAAATTTAAATTACTTCCAATGAGAAACATTGGATTTATTGATGAAAATATAATACAATTACACTTTAAAACCAATTAAAAACATAATATAACCATATAAATAAATCAGATAAAAAGGCAGTTTTGAGTTAAAATGCAGTATTTTTCACTATTAATTAAAATTTTAATATTAATAGAAAAATTCCAAAAATAAAAACAAAAGAAAATTTTTATGTCATTCTTAAAAATAAGAAGTTTATTTTGTCAAAAATAACTTATATAAGTTTTAAAAACAAGATTTAAAATGCATCCTCCATCAAAAGATGGTAAAACATCATTTTTTGAAAAATACTACATTTATCCAAAAAATTGATTTTATTCTCATTTCATGTTCAATAAAATATGTACGATGAATTAAAGTGATGTATAAAATTAAAAAAATTTAATACTATTAATAAATTCTAGTTCATATCCCATTAAATAATAATATTTTGATAATATATTGTTCTTTAGTAAACTTGTTATTGCATACAAGGCATGATATTGAGGAATGTCGATCTTGCATGTAATGAAAGTCATTTTAGAGTTGTGTGCAGTGAAAGATTCCTTTGGTGTTCTTTAATCATAATCCAAATTTATTTTATTTATACATTGAACAAAATCTATACTCAGTGTTGCGTGAAATTAATTCTATCAAAATAACTTGAAATTATGTGAAACACAAGACAATAATATTGTTTCTCAAACTAAAAGATAGCACGGTGTTGCATATAGAACAATTTATTCATGGTCTAACATAAAATACAAAAAATAATAAGATTTAAAAAGAATATACTTAATAAAATCTCAAGGTGTTACAGTGAATGTACTATATCTTTTCAACTATTTATTAAACATAAAAGGTGTTGGTTATCTATCTCATGAACATGTTATATTCATTCCTAACCTTCACCTGATAGGGCGCCGTGATTTAATGGATACAAGATAATTTGGATGAGTTATGACAACGTTTGGAAGTGTATAAGTTGGGAGATACAATATTTTTATGCGTGAAGGGAATAATATTTGTAATTATTATCCAATGTACCCTAAAAAATAATGAATTTATGGAGAGGATTAATCAAAATTTCGTCAACCTGGTGATTATAATGTGGATTCACAAGGGACTCAATGTTTTTTGGAATAAGTGGTGGAAAATGTGGAAAACATTATGACTTGATTTTCCCTTATCTAAATAGGAATGATCTTTTAGATGGTTATTAATCTAGTTGAATGGTATATTTCTCTAATCTCAATGTCTTTCATCCATATTCCTCTATCCAATTTCATGCTAATAAGAGTGACATGTTATAAACTAAGTCATGATAATACTAAATTTTCGAATATCTTGATGAAGTATTTTGTTTTAAACACTATATTAAAAACTCTCTAATGGATATTAGGAGATAAAATGATTCTATTGATGAAGAAATTCTATTGAAGTATTTATTCAAGGTTAAAATTTTGAAGACATAACATTATTGGTGTGTGGTGACCTTCATCTAAATGTAAACTTGAATGATATCAATGTTCTCGAGAATTTTGTGACTATTTTAGTATCTAAACATTTGATTATTTGGAGTATATTGTATATGGAGGTCATGTTCTAATGGTATTTCTAAAGACAAACGTACTAGAGATATTATTAATTGTGTATTACCAAGGAAGAACAAAATAAGTTGTTATTTTGGAAGAATAATTATCAGAAGGACTTGATCCTTAGAAGGATTTTAACAGGTATACTATGGTATATTAGTAAGTAAAAATATAATAATGAATACTGAAATTCATTCTACTCATGGATGATAGGTATCCTAGAATCCTATTAATGAATTTTAATATAATATACAAGAAATGTTTTTATTTATATCCATGAAATGAGATAGATAAATTTTATCTGTTTTGAATATTTAAGCTAATGAGAAGTATTTTTAGGATGATATTATATTATAATATGTGGGTTTTTCTATTAAAGAATAAATAATATGTTAAACATAGTTATATATATGTTCATCATGATGGGTATTCAATAAAGTGGATATGTATTGTTTTTTTCATCTATTTGGCACCTAAACACATGGAAATATTAATAGTGCATAGAATGGTTAAAGAGGAATGAAATCATCTAAATTTGTAGGAAGTGAATTTATTTTTTCTTCAAGATAAAATACAAAAAACCACTACAAGTTTTTTTTATCCGGATTTATCGTATAATGGAATATAAAACAATTTTGTATGATGAAAAACATCATTTATACATTGATATTAAAACCATTATAGTGGAAAATGAATTTAAATGTAATTATTTAATAGACTAACATAACACATTTTTATAAAGAAAATTATTATTAGTAGAAATGGTATGATGTTTGGATCCCCATCATTATAGTTATGCATAATATAGTCATCCTTATTGATGATATAGTAAATGAAATGATTAATGAGTAAAATGACATATTTTTTATAATATTTCAGATAAAGGATCTCAATAATCCTAAATCAATTATGGGGATTTATATGGTAAGGGACATATGATAATGTAAATTGAACCTATTTATTCTGACTACTTTCTAAAAGGGGTGGAATGATTTTATTACAGTGAGGTGAAGTTGTTTAACTCTCCCTTATTCATAAATTTTGAAATAAATAAATGTAATGGAAATATTAATAGAAACTAGGAATGAGTATAGAAAAAATGTTACCAACACATAAATAGTGAAAACAATGATGAATCACATGAAATTTAATGCATTAAAAATATGAGAATGAGTGAGAGTTATTCAATTATTCAATTAAAATAAATTAATAGAGAGATGAGATGTGGAAAGGTATATATTAGGCTATTTCGAGAAAATATAAAGTATTTATTTATACAACATATATAAGGAACCAATTCATGAATTTTAAAATAATTAATTCTAATGGGATTTAGATATACAAATGAGATTCATTGGTTTTGTTTTCATTATTAATTTTATTGATTTGAGATGTATGTAAGTTCATTTAGTAAAAGTTGACATTTTTTAAATGGAAGTGGACTATATTTCTCTAAAGGAAACTGGCTTCGAGTTTTTCCGGATGATGCTTCTATTTTAAAAATTTCTAAAGTAGATAAGAATTTGGAAGGATATTTTTTTATTCATAAAGTTTTGTCCACATAACATGGAACTGAATGTTTCATCCTAGGAGGAATAATATTCTACATATGTATCACTTCATATTGATGTTTTTGTTGTATACGGTTCTAGATCTATGGAAGATGGTTGGATCTAAAATATTTTTGGATGTTCTAAAAAGGATGTAGTGTAGGATGTGAGGGATAAATCATATAAATTATAGGGTATTTAAAAAACATATTAATCATGAGAGAGGCATTTAAGTATAATTTGTATTTGAGATAAAAAGTGGATGGTGGACGCAAATGAGGGAATTGTTAGTGAAGACTATAACATGTTTTTCATAGGATAGATTGTCTAGATTTGATAGTGAATACATTTTCAATATAATAATGTAAATAATTGTAATGGATTAAATATATAAATATAACTTTTATTTTTAGACAATTATGGTGGAGTTCAATGGAAGGATTCAAAACATATTGTTATAATAAAGAAATAATGATACCAATTAGGTAATTTTTATAAATGAATGGACCATCTGTAGTTATCATATATATTATTGATGGTATTACATTGGATGTTTCAAAATAATTGTATATGTTTATAATATTATTTATTTATTCCATTTATTATTTATGGTTTTTTTAAAATTCAACATGTGAGGGGATTTATGGTGTATGTGTAATATTCTTTATCAAGAAATTTCATATAGGAGGACTGTGTAATTCAATATAGATTTGAGGTGGTGGTGATTTTTTATTAAATGGAGGATCATACACAGAGTTGATGTATACTTATGGAAATATCTTTATAATGATCTGAAAGTGGTTGTGAAATGTTTTACCATATGAATTACACAATAAAAATATTTTATAGAGGAAATTTTTTGGAACCCCATTGGTAAACATCTTCTAGTTCCATATAAAATTATTATAGTGCTCCCCCATAGTTCTAGGGACTTATTTGAACCATGTTAGTATTGTATTATTTTTTTTAAATATTTATATTCTGAAAATACTATGAATTTATATTTTATGTTGTGAATTTCTGTGAAGATACATAGGTTTGGTTTTCAAATTTGTCCATGAACATTGTGTACATAGACTCATCCAAGTAGTTTTTTTCACTCAATATGTCAATCTAGATAACATACATGTCTTAAAAAAAATTTTAAGGTAAAAATTTATGAAAAAGATAACATTGGTAAACTAATAGAAAAAATAAAACTACTAGTCCTATAAATGGTTTCTATTATGATTGAGAGTTATGTGGAAATGTGATTCTTTTGGTTAAGTCTCTTTCATTCCACTGATTCATTTAATTTATATAGAAATCACATTTCATAAAATGTATTATTTTTATGGAACATCTAGGTTTTTTCCCTGATATTGTGAAGGTGTTATGGTGATTATATATTAATGAAAATATGAATTATAAGGACTAATATATACCACTCAAGTAAAAAACAAAATATGACCAAAAACATGATTATTTTTTTGGAACATTTATCCTCCTTACCCACTCACTCAGCACGAAAAATTACACCCCCTAGGGTTTTATCTATCCCCAGTCTCAATAAATCTTCTTCTCTATTATCTATGGTTTTCTCTTTTCTCTATTCAGTTTTCTAGTCTCTGCTCAATCTAGGAACTCTATTCTCTCTCTCTCAACCTCTCGTTCTATGTCTCGTCTCTCTGTTTTATATCCCCTAAATCCATGAAGGCCTTTCTTAGGCCTCTTTACTGCACTCTGGCCACAAGTTCCACCACTCCAATCCAAGTCAAATCTGGAGTGATGTAAAAACCAAGGCTTTTGGATAGTGGTGTGGAAGTTGGGGGTCCTCTTGGTGTTTCTTATGTTCTTTATTTAGGGTTTCAACCCCTATCTATTTCTTGGGTTTCTCCTCTTCATAGTTGTTATTTTTGATTTCTTATTACTTTTCTTTTAATATATTTTCCCTAGATCCTATTAGGGTTCAAATATTGTTCATTATTCTTCACTATAGGTGGTTTTGGGTTGTCTTATTTTGGAGGTTCTTAAATGCATTTATGTTGTTGGTTCATTGATGGAGTTATATAGAGATGTCGTGACCACATATTAAAGAGTTTTTCATGTGATTAGGATGAAAACTTTGAAGGTGAAGTGAAAATACGAGGACCTATGGAATGTTTTTTCCTCAATTTGGATTCTACTATGGTTATAGTTTTTGTGGAATTTTTTAATCTCAGTGGTTTTTTGGTGTATCGTCACATTATGTTGGAGGGTTTGGGTGGATTCTGAGTCTAGAGTTAACCAGTGTTTATATGGCTTGGGGCTAGTGATGATGGTCACATCAGCATGTATACTTGTGGAGGTAGATTCCGAGGTTTGATTTTTTCAGGTTATTGTTATGGTGTTTTTGTAGCCCTGGTTCATGTTCTCCGTAGTCTTAGATGGTTCTTTTTTATCTCTGATCATGGTGGAGGTGTTTATGTTCAATATTTTTATGGTTGTTGATGTGATGTGATAAGATTTTTTTGGCATGTGATGGGTTGGAATATGGTCTGAGATCGACAATCCTGTCCTTTTCTAATATGAAATTTGAAAACTTTTATGTCTTGCTCGGGCTAGGAATCTTGAACTACGGGTTGTGTTGATTTACTTTTGGGAGTAATTGTATCTGGTTTATTTTTTTAGGGTTCACATATATCCCTTAATAGTGTCATTTGAAAATATAAAAAATGGATTGTGGTAACTTATCCCCATTATCATTACCATGTAGATAAGAGTCTATAATGTTTCATGTATTTTTTTGCACTCATTCTTCACTGAGAAGTGGATTTTTTTGGTGTGTTTCCATGGAATATTCAAGGATACACAGTCAACTTTGGTTTCACATATTTAATATAATAACCAAATATATGATATTTTAATTTTATATACATATAGTCTCATTTGAAAAACATTATACAATAATGTATATATATTTTTTGATATATTATTGATGAAACTAAACAATGAATTCATATCATTTTTATCAATAGATAATTATTTACCTATGATTCTCCACAATACCTACTCTCAACCTCCTCTATAGACCGTAAACATGTCCTTTATATGTATCTAGTTTTTTATTATTTTTTAAAAATCAATCAGAGTAAACTATTCTATATTTTATTGAGATATTTTTACTATATAAAAGGGTTTTAAAATATCCAACCATCCATATAACATTACATACATGATATATCTAATTGTAAAATTGAAATTATATGTACACATTCATAATTTCATATCTAGTTTTTTAAGTCACAACTTCTAGGTGATATTTATTCAATGAAACATATATAATAATTATTTGTTTTATTATAAAAAATTATATCATTTGATGATATTTTCATTATAAATAAAATAGCATATTCATGGGAAACTTGTGGACATTTCATTATTGATCACAAAACATTCAATGTATTCCAATTCAGAAAAATTATATATGAAGAAACATTCATTTCACCATCCCATCACATTTGATATATTTGATATACAATTTCCATTTTTAATAATTCATTGACATATATCTTTAGAAAATCCATGACACTCTGTTAACCATCAGGATGACATATTGTTCATGTTTATTTTAAAAAAATTACTTTATGACTTATAAAAAAATTACTTGTCTTGAAACATGTTTCAACCAGTAAATAGATATCTAAAAATTAAAAAACAAATAAATTTACTTTATTATTACAATATATTAAACTTATTCCATAAAGACACCATCTATCAGTTTCACATCCAGGAATGTAGAAAATATATATATATTATTAATAATAAAACCTATTAATGTTAAAAATTAAAATAATACACTAATATACTTTTTGTATGAAAAATATAAAAATGGTTTCTTCAATTACAATATTTAAAATATTTCGTAACCAATTATATCATATAGGTAGTGTCCTAACCATCCATGTTTTGTTTTTTATTGAATATCCATATGCATACATTTAGATTCACTCTAGCTAGAGTTCCTGCCAAAATAAAAAAAACAATTTCTTTACCTAGAATCTATTTATGACTTCATTTATTCATGAAATTATATTTATTCTGGGATCTATTATTCCTCACGGTGGGATTAGGGTATGTTAATCTCAATGAATCTTGATTACTCTTCCACAATAAAAATAAACTGATATATATGTATCCATAACAACCTTACATTACATTCATTGTAATTTTATTTTGGAATAAATTCTTACAAAGGATTCTATGGGTATATTTATTCAAACCATTTTAAAGAATAAAATTTTAATTTGATAACAACCTCATTATTGTGATACAACATGTTAAATAATAAAATAAAAATGAAAAAATTCATCATGTAAGGTAAGAATCCATTAAAATTTTATGTGAACTCATAAGTATCATTAGAATCCATGTCTTCAGAGTTTATAAATATCTATTTATTAACATTATAAATTGGACCCCTTTATGGATTCATGCCTCATATTTCTCCATTAAAATTTATATCCTATAAATTGTGTATATACTTTTATTTTATTCCCTAGGATACAACACAATGTTAAATTTTTTCTACATGATACATATCCGGTTATTTAATTGTCATTAAAAAAATTGTAATGAACCAACATGTAATATCCACCCTCAACACCCGACATTGTCTCTCTCATTATGCAAGGTGTGTTATCAGCCCCTGTTGGATTATAGAATGTCAGAAAAAATACACTAAAAATGATGTGAATGATTTATAAAATACAAACAATAATTATTTAAGGAATCTAAAATAATAATAAAACTAAATAATATCTGCTAAAAAATAACATGCTAGAAAAATTGAACGCAAAAATAAGAACAAAATAAATACGCAACTAATACATAAGATACAAAACAATTTAAAAATTATAGTTATTCACTGAATACTCTATGTGTCATATGAAATCCTTCTTAGGCCACAAACATTATTACTTAGAAACTAAAATATATATATAATTAAAATATTACTAATCTCTAAAATCCACACTAGAAATTAATATTCATGGAATATAATAAAATGGGATATAGATGTTTTTATATAGGTTGTGAGTATAACTATTCCAGTTGGGTCCCACAAATGGCTCTATGTATATCCTTTATAATGAAATAATGTACCATTGTTTTTTCAACTAAAATAATGAATTTACCCTTTTTTATTCCTTTATAAAAGAAATAACATGGTAAATATCATGTTTATATCATTATACTAACAGATATCATTTCTTAAAGGATTAATTAAATGAATATAATTGAACCAATATATATTTATATTTCTATATAAATGAACACTTTTTCATATAAAATACATTCAAAACTATAGTGGATAACAAATGTAACTATGGTAAAGAAACCAAATACTCCAATTGTAGATTTATGTCCATGGGTGATGTTCCAAGGGGTAACTATGTACTTGTGTTTGTAAACTATATAAGACCTCTATGGATAATATGATTATTTAATTCTAAAATATAACCATTTAAGTAATTATGTGTTTTCTAAGGGAATGTAATTTCACCATTAAAACACATTATATTGTATAAACACTAACCCTTGGAACCCGTATAGCTATATAAGAGACATCTCTATGATATTGAAAAAGTTTTATTTTTAAATCCATTCGAAAATAATTATCCAAGAAAACCATTTATCTCATTGATAGTTATCTAAAATTAGTCAGTGTTGTTCATGTGAAATTTAATGTATGTGTGTGTGTCTTTTTGGGGGTCAATTTGAGTAAAATAAATAACCCATACTAATTAAATTTAACAAAAAATGTTATACCACATTAGAAAATTAAAATAATTTTGATAACCATAATCTATCAATACATTTTTTTTAATCAAACCCATGTTAGCATTTTAACAAACACATTTCATGAAACTATGACACATGAGTAGTATTTTAACAATTTGTTTAAGCATAAAAGATATTATGATTTTAAATATTGAGGATCAGTCCATTATATATTAATCCATTATCATTTATATAAATTAATGAATGAATTTTTAGAATCATTTAATCAAGGTTTAATAAATATTGGGGATTACATAGATCCACATACCTTCATGTAAAAATTATATATGTTAGTGTTTGTAAATAATATAAGACCCACTTATTGATAAATTGATTCAAAATAGATAAATTATATACAAAAACTCATATGATTTAGTTATTCTAATAAATCCCAAAAAGTGTAAACACATATCGATTATCCATAGATTGAATGAATAGCTAGTAACATTGTGAAAAAAAACACAATAAGTTTTTATATATCACTAAATAGTAAAATTATTAGGAACGTAATATATTTCACAATGAAATGGAAATCCTCCTAATATATAAAACCTATATTTATGAGGCAATGATATGGAGTGGAAAATATATATAGGGTACTGGAAAATAGATAGGGAAAAGATGAAAAACTGAACATAATTTGATAAATTGCTGCAATCCAATCACATTGATATATTATATATCTCTTTAAAACCCACTACATATCAATTCATGAATGATTTAGAATGAGATAAGGTAATTATAATCATACCATGATTCATTATTATTTCCCAACCATATATAACTCCATTACACTATTTTTATTTTGTAAATTTTAAATATAATACTAATTTTATTTTTTGACATAAATAAATTAGAAATTTTAATTGATAATTAAAATACAAAATTTTACTTGTTTTTTATAGTTTAACTATAGGATGTGGTGTTTTTGATAGATTGTGATGGAGTGGAAAAAGACTATAAAAAATTTCAGGGAATCCCATTTAAACATCTCTACTAATTTTTCGACTTTTAAAAATATGATTATCTAATTAAGATGAAATATTTTATAAATATATCTAAAACATTAGTTTAAACACTTGTCTAGAAAACATATTACAATTATAATATTTTTGGTCCAAATTTGTGCATAATATTAAATAAGTTTCATTATGAATGTTCAATTGTTTCTCATTATAATTTAGAAATTTCTCAAGATTAAACGAATAAAATTCCATGAAATTATTGGTAGATATAGATTATGTAGTACCCCCTATTTCAAGTAAGAAAACATTTATTTATGATTTTTATATATTTAAAGAGCATTAAAAATTTATTAGTTGGTTCGGAAGTCATTTAGAATGTTTTTTTGTCTTTTCTAATGGTGAATGGTCTTATTGTGGCTAGAAGAAACCATGAAACTCCTATAGGAAAATGAGAATAGTAAGACATTGGATAATCGGAAGGAATGTGATTAGGAACACGGTTTGTCCAAAAAGTGAAGACACTTAGGAGAAACCATGAAATATTGAAAAGAGGTATTTTCGGGGTTTGTTCTTGGTTTTTTAACACGGTTGGTCAAATGTGAAAGTTCTCCATGAGGAAGGGTCTGGAACATGGTTTGAACATAGTTTGCATAGTCGGGTGACTAACCATGCATAATTAAAAAAACTATATGTTAAAACAGTATATATAGGTCGGGATAATCTCTAAAATAATCATTTTCCTCCATTTTGTCCCTAACTCTTTATTTATTCCTAAGAATATTTTTGGATTCTTTCCCCATCAATCTGGAATAAATTCAGAGGTTTGTCGGTGTATTGAAGCCTAATTCCAATGGTAAGTCCCCATATGTGGTAGTTTTTGTAAATATTCATTCTTCACACTCTCATTTTCTTAGATTAAATCCATTATAGATGGATATATAGTGATTTATTCTTATCAAGGCTAGATTTGTACTGGTTGATGTTAGGGGAAGATATCTAAGAGTTTATTTGGTGTTTTCATGTTGTTCTTCATTTTCTCCATTATCTTAGAGATAGGTGGATTAAATATCAATGCCTTTTTTATAAGATGAATAAATAGTTTAAAATTGGTTTAAATTATTTTATTTAATTCTAAAATTGATGTAGAAATAATGATATAAACCATATTTATTTATGGATTTTGGATTTGTGAAAATTAGTCGTGAAATTTGTTTTCTTGATTTTAAAATGTTGATTTCCAAGTAAGTCTTTATTGGATTATGAAATGGTTCTATATAAGGGTTTTAAATAAATGAATGTTTTTTTTTGGAATAGTTTAAATGGTTTTTTGGTATTTTATATTTTAATAAATTGTTTTCTTTTGTTCATGTGCATTCTAGAAGGATAAGGGTATTATGTTTCCTCTATCATTTTTGGGAAGGATAAGCATATTAATGTTCCCATATAAAAATGGTTCATTAAGTGACAGCTTTGTTAATGTATGACTCACTACTCATGAGTATATGGAGGTCCATGGTTTCATTCATGGTGGTATTTTTGGATATATTGTATAAAATGTATTCTGCCTAATTTGAATTTTTGAAAAAAAAAATTAAAATATTTTTCAGTACCACTTATTGGATAATATTTTATCTTGGAAAAATATTTTGGAGTTTAAATTCTAGTATTTTATTAAAAATTATTTCAATTTTTTATATAATTTGTTTTGAATAAATGTGATAACCTGATCTATCCTAGTGGAATGTGTAGGGAATTCATTTGGTGAAATCCTACTAACATTAATTGCTCACCCCTGCTTTGGATCATTGGTGATTTTGTAGATATTTTTAATCCATAGAGTGTCAATTTTAATTTATCACCCTTCCATAGTGGTGCTCCATAATACATGTTCTATTTTGTGGTGTTGGAGCATGGAGTATAGTAGGAGCATTGGTGTATTGTTGATTCCATTAAAATTTTCTAGTTTGTCTCCTATTTTACACTTTGATGTTAGTTTTCTTCCATTGTAGTACAATTTTTTGGTACAATTTTTTATATGAATGGTATTACATTGAGTTATTTTATATTTTTACCACTAATCATGTAGTATAATTTTTACTCCATGTTTGGTTGGTTTGTTTGATTTATCAAATAGAATATCATCAACTAATTTTATTGAATCCCCTGGAATTTATTGCCCTCCCTTAGAACCTTGGGGAGTCGCTTGAAGAGAAGTTTAAATTACAAATATTTTGAATCCAATGATTATGGTATTGACATTACAAATGGTATCAATCATGTTTGGTCCATTTTTCATTTTCATAGGTGGTATATTTTTGTTCGATCCTTGGTGACTTGTCGTGTCGATCATGCATTTTACAATTCATTGTGGTTAATTTGTGAGATGGGTTGTTAGAAAGGAGTAGGATTGTCTAGAAATAATATGTAGAGCATAAAAATTAATATATAATAGTTTTGTGGTGATATTTATGTTACAATATTGTTGATTATAGAATTTTTTTGGAGACACCTATTGGATTTTTAATATCATTTCCAGTAATTTTGGTAATGAAACATGAAAGACATGAATTTTTGGAATGACACCATACTAGGTGTACATTTTTTATTTCAAAAATTGGTTTTTTCTACAATAATACTGATTTTTGAAATGTGTTGAAATTGTATTTCAATTGTGACATTTTTAAAAATCATTCTACTTGTTTGTTGAAAATGGTTTTACTTTCAAAATAATGACAGACATTACAAAATGGGTTGAAAATTTAAGGGCTGTAATTTTGGAAGAAAATTATGTGATATATTTGATGTGTTAGAATTTTAAATTGTTATGCCTTCATTATCTAGGGAGTGAAACATATGGAATTGTATGTCTTTATAGAAAATGTCACCTTGTAGAAGTCGTAGAAACCAACTAGGGGATGCAGTTGATAACAAGGTTGTACCTAAGCCAAAGGTGAACCAATAGGTGGTCCAAAGAATATTCAAATCTTTTCAAGATGTGGATAGAAGGAATATGATTGTTGAAATAAGGCTTTTGGAACATTCTATCCAATTACAAAAGCATAATCCACCTATATTTTGTGAAATTCAGAACTATATAATATAGCGGTGTAGTTGAATATATTGAATCAAATATTCTATTTCCTTCGCACACCAACATTATTGAAAGTTAAAATGAAAATATATATGATAGAGGAACGTTTACCCTAGTGGTGGGATTTAGTAGTATATAATAAATTAGACTAAATCTGTTAATGATAGTATTTTGAGAAACAGTTAACAAAAAATTATATCCTCATATGTTAAGGATTGAAAGAACAAAAGGGTTTTTTATGTAGAAATAAAAGATCCTCATTATGAAGGGGTACATAAGTAAATTTATTAATTTAGTAATACGTATACCATAAATTACTTCTAATACTTTCATTAAGGAACACATTTTTGGAATTGGGTATGAGGTAGGAGATTCATTCAAAGATTTACACGCTATGTATAACTGGAGACACAGAGACGGTTAATAGCTTGATAGTGGTAGAAATTTAAATATCATGATCTACAGGTGGAGTGAGCATGTTAATAGCTATTGGAAATAGTGGTAACTCTAATTATTGGAGAAATTATAAGAGGGGAACTTATTTCCAAGGATATACAATGGATAAGAATCGAACAAATGGATTAGTGAATCGTCCTCCAAACCCAAAGAGAAATCTTGGATGTTTTCTATGTTGTTCATAAAACCACTGAAAGGGAGATTTCACGAATCCACATAGAGAATTCCAAACATTCAACCGCATGGGGAATATTTAGATCTATTATTTTAGGTCTCTAAAGTTGAGTTCTTGAGACACATCCCATGTGCTGAAAATATTGTATGATTTAATGAGATGAGTGAAGAAAATTAATCCTTATTAGAAGAATAGAGATAACCATGGTGATTCTAGGAATACCAGGACTCCCAGTAAAAGCATTCTCAATAATGAAAAAAATAACAATGTTCCATTAGTGTGAGATTTCACATATCTAAGCATGTAAGTGTGGATGATCTGTTTGGGCGAACAATAGTGCATGGTATGATTATTTTGATTAAGACACTAATGAAATCTTTATGTGATACTAGTTTATACCATTCATTTATTATCACTTTTTATAAATATTTTATATGTTTGAGTGTTTAAATGATTCCATCTATGTTAAAACATCAATATCCTCTTTGTCAAATAGGGTTTAAAGCCCTCATGGGTAGATAATGGTCGATAACTATTGTTAGAGATGAGCTGATATGTTCCTTCTCAGTGCTTGAGATGGATGTCAATGATATAATCCTATGTACTGATTGGGTGAAAATTTTCAATGTTCACATCAATTTTTACACCTTTAGGTTCAGTTTAACAACTAATACTGGTGTCATTCATCTCTTTGAAGGTGACCTGAATATAATAGCGGGTGAAATGGGTTTGTTGGCATCAGAAGATTGAATGATCTCATACTAGGTATCATTGTTGACTTTGAAATAAATAGGAGAGATCAAAAATAGATGTTTTCCATCATTCATTGGTCAGTTTCCGGATGTATTCCCAAAATTGGAGATAATGGTTAATCTCCCTCAAGGGAACATTCATATCCCCTTCTTTCTTATTGAATTGAAACCAAAAAAAATAAAGGAGCTGAATGTTTATTTATAAGAGATTGTATAAAGTTACTTTAATCATTGACCATTGTATTTTTAAACTATTTGGTTTATCTCCTATTAACCTTGCAATTCTATTAACGAGGTGTGGGTGGTTAATTTTGTTGATCTCCCTAAACATTCGTTTAATTGGATTTATTCCATAAAAATCATCAAATTTTAAAATCTTGATTCACTCATTTTTTATGGTTAAAAAATATATCATCTCACTAGATAAAATTTCCCAAATGATTGTACCTATAGTTCTAGTATAAATAAAAAAATAACTTTCATTCTTCTATGGGTTCTATTATTAAAATTTCATCTAATCATTATTTTTTCAATTCTTATCAAAAAAATTAGAATGATGAGAATATCAAATCCATGTTATTATCTACAGATAAACATTAGTATTTTCTCAATAACTAATAAAATTTATTTTCCAATTCTAATTACAGTTACGTTGTATTAAGAAACTATTGTACAAATCAATTTTATGTTTAGAGTAAATGATATTATCAGAATCATACCTCACATGTATTGTAAAATTTTCCATATAGATACCTATAGACTAATCATACTTCTTTTTAAGATAATGGAATTAAATTTCTATTTTCACTTAAATATTTTGAGTAATGTATATACTTGAAAATACCCATTAAAAATATCTCATTCCATTAAGATATTCTCTTTCTCGTTCCTTATATTTTTAATGATATTCCCCATCGATATTCTTTTCCTACGAATTTATTTAATATTAGGAAAAGATTCATTCAATAATTAAATGAGAATATTCAATATATTTTCAATGGTGATGATCCAATGTTTTCCATCAATTAGAGTACAATATTCATTAAAAGAAAGTTGATATTTCCTACTAAAAAAATATCCAGTTAATTTTTCCATTCAATTCTAATTTGGAATCATATAATTTTCATAAAATGATACATTAGTCTGATATTAACAATATAAATTTTCATTGAATACATCAAATCATTTAGTTCCTAAAGATGATGATGATTTTATTGCAGTTACATTTTTATTTAACATAATTCTTCCGATTAACAGACATTGACTAATTAAAAAAACAGTTTAAGAATCAAGATAGAATAATCAAACTGAGAAATAATATAATCTTAAAAATCATATATATCATGTATTAAATTATAACACCTTATTATAAAACAATGAGACTATTTTGTTCACTCTATAAATATTTTTCTTCATCACCAATTTTATTAAGTTTTATCCTCATTTTACTCATAATAAAGTATCTAAAAATAACTTAACCCATCTATGACACAAACTTATATGACCCATGAATATCATAAAGAACTATATATCATTATAGATGAATCATAAATATATTAAAAATTAATAAAAAACTCATAACTATATAGGAATAGTGATTTGGAGACTATATATTTAATCATCTTATCCATTCAATGATCTTACACATCGCCCACAATTTTCATCTCTCATAGTACCCTTCATATAAGATCCTTAATTAATATGTTCCTCCATAACAATGAGAAAATGGGAACCTATGAAATGGTGAGTTTATTTTCCCCTAAAGGGTATACATGCAAGATATGAACAAACTTCTATATATAATTATAATATAAGGGTATGAAAAAATGATCATAAATTATAAATATCTTATCCAATCAATAATATATCAATATTCATGATTCATAGAATAAATATTTTTCAATTCATACTACACGAGTCAGATGAGTGAGGAATAAAAAAATTTCAATCATGAAGTATGAGTGAATATAGTAAGAATAAGAACATGTAAAAATAATTATATCATAATAATAAGAATAAAAAACATTTCAGTTGTTAGGGCGCACTACCAAGACAATCGTAATTAATAGAGTACTATAGTGGATATTGATTATTCCCCATAAGATTATTTCCTTAATCAGGCTTCACTCAATTGACTATTATAAAAGGAATTTATCTTAATGAACTAGGTTTACTACCAATTTAAATCCATATTATTTTTTAGAATATCTTACATTAAAAAATTCATTGTATTACATTAACGGACCCACCCATCACATTCTAAAAACCATAAACTTGTTTTCCATGATATTATAGATTAATTAATTATTTTATTAGAGCATAACATGTGGAATTATTAGGGGTTTAATAATTATTGTATTATTACATGATCATTATCCATAAATATAAATAACATGTATTGTATTATTAAATCATATCCCAAGTGAACAATGAGAAACATCCTACAATATTGATATAAATGAGTGATACATTTAAAAGAGAATTTTTACATTTCATTAAAATTTGGAGAAATTATATATTCCCTTAGTTATCTAGAAAAATAAATAATAATATAATATGGGAAATTATTAAGTTTTAAAATAACTAAGTATCCTTTTTATGGAATATTTATATAATAAAATGATCTTTAGAGAATAAAAATTCATTTCTTCAGTCAACAATAAAATCATGATTCATTTCAAACTTTTGAAAAAAAAAAGTCCAATAATACATTATTCATAAAAATGATTAGAAAATTTTATTTACATATTTTTATAATGTGAAATATGGATGAAAATTCATTTAAATATTCATTTAATGATAGAAAATATAATTACTGGAAACACTTCAAATAATATAGACGTGGAAGAAAAGGTTTATCAACCAAATAAGAAATCAGGTCACTTTTTTATAAATTGTTTTATATATCATTATAAATATTAAAGAGTGTATAATTGTACTAATAACTATAAATTCCAAGAATAAAAAAAGTATTCCTGAATATATGGGTGTTAATAGACAATGTCTATCTAATTTCTCTCAATGGAAGGGAAATATTGAAATGAAATGAGGTTGTAACATAACCACATTACCTAGTTAGTGAATTTATTCCTATGATCTATAATTTTACAATATAGTAAATATATATTTATAAAAAATACATATAATAATTAAATTCATACTTAATTTTAACCAATCCTTTATAATTCAAAATCACACTTCTATTAACAGTTATTCTTTGGCGTCAACATTTAGGTGAAAACAAGTCTATCTTCCATTCTTGTTTTTTGATTGAAAGTTCCAGTCCTCTAACCTTTGTCATGGATTCCTCATATATTGAATTTTAATCATGATATAAGTATCATTTTTATTGAATATGTTCAATTTTATATCCTTTCATATGATATATTTATGAAAAATTAATGATAAAACTTCTTGGAGAAAGTAGTTTTGTATGTATGAACAATAAATGATTTTATTTTTATATGAATATGATAGAAGGGAGATAGATAAAAAATCTCAAAAACAATAATAATAAAATATATATAATATATATTCATAAAATCATCCATATAACCATCCATTTATGAAATAAATATAAAAAAATCAAATCACATCAAAGATGGGGTGGTGCATACATACGCATGAATGACGTTACCAATTCACATAGGATGGATATGAGGTGGAAAAAGAATAAATACATAACATAAAAAATGAAAAAAATAATGGAAATTATTTAATAGTTTTATTATGGTTGTAGAATATTTTGGGGATGTTATAGAAGAAGAGAACACATGATAGCTCGTTAAATGAAATTACCTCTTCTTTGGAAAATATTAATTGGATATCACATTATTCCTTGAGAACGTTGGTCTATTAGTAAATAATATCAAGTAATGGGAAGGAAGTTATGATGTTTTATTGAATGGTACTGAAATATTTTCATGGTTCAAAAAGTTTTATGGAATGAAGGGGAGAGATCCTCCTTCTATAAGTGGGGTTAATGACATACGTGAAAATACATATATCTTTAAAATATTAAAAACATATATTCATTTGAAATTTGATAAAAATAAAAAAACTATATAACATTGGATAATATGAGGTCTAAATATCCTGATCTAATAATATATATTCATGTTTATCAGTTTATTGTAAATTTTTTCATCTAGTTGAAAACTCATTAACCCTTTTTACCCTTTAATGAAGTAATTTTTTTTACCATTTAACTATTATTTTTGATAAAAAGTAACGCATAGTCATATTAAAATTTTAATCTCTTAATTTATAAAATTAAAACCATTTTATTGAATTAATGTTTTATATATAGCATTAATCTATTTTAAAATAATTGTTCTGATCATAATTAAAATATATTTATGAAAAATTCACTTTCAAGCATAAGATAGGATTTAATGTGATTAATTTCAAATTATATTGCATTTTATTAATTTTATTGTAATTTATTTAATATATTATCAATAAATTTTATTAAAACAATTCAGTAATATTTTTTATCTTAATTTATTATGATAAAAATATATCACATGCTTGGAAAGTGGTTTTTTATAAAAAAAATATTTACCTTCAAATGATTTTATTTCATTTTAAAACTGAGGATTTTATTTTATACATGTGTAAAAATGAATTTTCAAATAATTATTAATGTATATATTATATTAAATAAGTTATGTATGAAAAAATTCTCAAAAACAATTCAATAATAGTTATTGGAAATCAATACAATTTATTTTATTGAAATGAAATTATTTTTAAAGATAATATTTCATTTAAATATCATATAATGTTCTCAATTTATAATTTTTATGAATTGTTATAATAATTTTATGTTAACATTATTTACAATCTATCAAATATATTAATTTTATTTGAGTGAAAATTTATTCTAAAATTTCAGTGTGTTTCACTTATTCTAGCCTATATGACATCCTTAGTTGATACAAAAATCCTCTTGAATTCAAGAGATATCTTCACATATATTTATCAATAATAAATATTTACAAAAAAAATTCAATCTTTTTCAATCACTTTCTATCATCAATCTATTATGACCACTTATCAATTTTTTAAACACCTTTAACAAATATTGGTACCACTAGATGGAAAGAAACGCCATATTTAATCTTCATACTTACTTTAAATTGATGATACGACTTTTTAAACAAACATCATTTATTATTTTTTATTTTTGAATTTGAACTATTTTTAAAAATAATAATTTATATTTAATAAATTTGAGTCAATTTATCCAATTTAAATTCATTTATTCATGTATTTTCAGTGGGTAAAATTTCCACTGGAAATTGATACATTGATATCACATAAATCCTATATGATTTGAATCTAGATGTTTGAAATAATATTTTATGTAAAATTTATAAAAAAATTATATACCAATCACTTTATTACCTAGATTTAGGTCTATTGAGTTTATTTACTATATTTAATATGTATGATTTTGATATAAATCACAAAAACACCATCCCATCATCCAAAAATAAATAACGATGATGTTTATGAGAAATTCAAATTTTATAATCAATCGATACATCTCACTTGTGATGAATTTTTAAAACCAGTTTTTAGACATTGTACTTCCAAAATCTGCATCACTATTATTTGTTAGATAAGTCTAAACAAACATTGAGTATTCATCTCCGACTCCCCATTAATGGCTTCATCTCTAGAAACTATATCATTACACATTTTTCATCATAGGAAAAAAAATTCTTAAAATTTCTATATTCCTCTACCATATTACCAGTATCAAAAAAAATAGCAAATAAAACTTTTTATAATAAAAAAATTATAAATTAAACTAAATATACACATTGTTCATTAATAATTTTTCTAGTCTAAATCAGTGGTTTGTGACCATAAGAGATATCACCTTATCTCAATTATTCAACATTAATGGTAGTTTAATAATATTTAAACAATTTTATATATTTTTTACACGTCATTGAAATCAAATCATGATGTGCATCATCTTTTCTTATTTATCACACCATGAAACATTTAGATTAAACATTTGAAATAAATATTATTTACCATAATATATCCTTAATTTAGATCACATCCTTGAAATAAGATAATATTTATATGCATTCCTGATATGAAATAATAACATAAATAATTATATCTCCCTATTTAATATCTTTCTCCTTCAAGCACTAGTATATCACCATTTATCTAATACAACCACATCAATTATTACACCCTTAGAATTTACAATATCTTCTTTTTAGAATAATTTTGTTCCAAGAATACATTATATGAAACAAAAATATAATATTATTTTAAATCCAAAATTATTTTTGTCTCTATCTACAATAACTCCATGGTAATCTTGAACAACATAAAACACTTACTTTCATTGATGTCTTGGATAACAAACAATATTGAGAATTTCCAAACAATAATATATTGTAAAAATGTTTTTATTTTATATAATAATATATTTTATATATATTAAATTGGAATTTATTAATATGATTAAATATTATATGAAAAAATTTATTTTAAGTCATTGGTTACCTATTAATTGGGAATTAATATAGAAAGTAAATGAATATAAAATAAATTATAGGGTAAAAAACTATTCTTATTCTCCAAAGGCATTTTATCATGATAAATTAAATTAATTACTATTATGTAATGAGATTAATAAAATACACCTCTTATATAATCAATAAAATAATTTTGATAATAATCATATATATTTAATATGTATAAGATGATAATGAACCCGATTTTAAGTAAACAAACTATTTTTTTATAATGGTAGTTTTCCTTCCTTTAATAGAGAACATAGTTTAACTATAAATTCTAGAGTTTTTATAAATTATATACATAAAAATAAACTTAATTTATAAAATCATAACATAAAAATTATATTAAGGTTAATTATGGGTATTTTTCTATGATGTTTCATTTTTTGATGAATAATGAAAAATATTGAATTTTAATTCATAGCTGCTTATTCGACTTATTTATTTATAAGGATAAATTATATATTAATTTGGTTTTGATGTAAAAATTTTTCAATTATATATCAATTAATAAAAATTTTATCAATATTATAAATTTAAATTTTAAATTATATATAAATATAAAGAAGTCTTTTGAACATTTTTACCTTCAAAACGTTCAATTTTGTCTCATCTACCAGATTAATTTTAAATATATTTCATCAAATTATTTGATTGGAATTTCAAAAAATATATTCCAATTTAGGAACCATATTATTATATTTTTTTCATTAAATCCATCCTACATTTTTTGAATGAAACTAGTGAAAGTAATTAAAATTAATTATATTGATTAAAAGAAAAATTAGCTTAACAAAAGACTCAACCATAATCTTAATGGCCAAAATGGCCGGAAAATATCAATTCTTACATTATCAACATATTTGGACCCTATCCTACCTTTTCTGTAATATTTCATTATTTTATCCACATGACATATAACAATCAGTTGGTTGACTTCCCATTTAAAAAATATAAAAAGATGTCACTCCTCCTCCACTATAAAAAAACCACTAATCCGAAACACTTATTAAAATAATCTCAAGCCCTTTTTATAAATGAAAATATGAAAATATATGACACCTACATCCCTAACCACATCCTAAAATCCTCAATTAATACATAAATAAAATAAATTATAAATTTTTGTATAAACCAAAAAGGGTTACCCAAATTAGAGGCAACATTTTTCAATGATATCTCTCATTTCCTTTAATTATCCACCCCTTAAATTATTATTATATAATTAATATATAATAACATAATTATGTAATATATACTTATATTTTTTATGATAACATTTCTACCTACACTTTTTAACACATCTATCAAATACGGTACACAATCATCATTCATGTTAAAGGTGGACTACCACCTCGCGACCAGATGTCATTCGTTCTTCCATACAACATATCATTTAAAGACCTGTAAAATTCAAGGAAATTTTTTTCTAAATTTTCTTTAGAATTTTACAAAAATGTAGTTTCTGACGGCACCTTATTCCGAGGCCCGGTGTGCCCAGAATCATTTTCCGATGTTTAGCTCGGGTACGTTCAGTGAACGAACAAGCGGATTTTTCTAACTTTTGAACCGGTGCTCGGAATAGAATTCTGAGGGAACCAATTGAATCACAGCACCGGTAATTGCTTAGAAACACCATTTCCAGAGTTGCGTTTTCTCGAGTGTGTTTTTTTTGGGGTTAAGTTAAGAAATAAAATAAAATTGGTGCGACAATTTATTTTATTTCACATAAAGCGGGTTAACCTAAGTTAAGAAGAAAAGGTGGGACCCACAAATATCCTACCCACTTGATAGGATATTTGTGAGGTGGAGCCCGCATGAGCCCCACCGGTTCATCCCTTCTAAGTAACGCACCTACAACCCCCTTTTAATGAAAGTCAAACCTTATGTTTATTCTAGTTAAGAAACACCACATTAAATTGGGCGGTTAAATCGTTACAATTAATTCATTGAATTAATTGTTCATTTCTTATCATTTGAATTTCAAATTATTATATTGATAATAAAATAAGGGAAGGACTTATTTTATTATGGTTGGGTTTGTGTTGTGTTAAGCCTTGGGAGAAAAAGAGAAGGTCCTTCGTTCTTCGATGAAGAACGCGAAGAACGCACCACCACCAATGAAGAACGCCAACCTCCGACGGCAGACGATGGCAAGGGACGCCTTCCTCGGAGATCACCTAATGCCAATGGAAAACCCCTTCTTCCACAGTGATCCACTTCTTCCACGGAAATCCTCTTCTTCTACGACGGTTAATTCTGCGACGAGCGCTCGTTTGACGACAACGTTGAGGTTGGGATTTATTTTATTTGTTAGTTCATGAAATCTTCCGTCGCTTTCTACTTTTCTTTGAACCGCTTGTTATCATGATAATGGGAGGAGGTCAGACCACACGAACACAGTCAACACTCCACCCCTTTTTGGTTGTTGGTATTATTGTGGCGAGAAAGAAAATGTGGTGCCAAAGCACCACGCGGAATTTTGATAAGGAAAGGGGAAGAAGCGTCACGCCATCGCGCCGCGCCATTGAAGACGAACCAAGACGCAGCACCTTCACGCCGCGCCGTTAAAAACGAACCAAATATCTGGCGCCGTCATGCCACACTGGAGAACCACTAAAGCACCGCGGCCGGAGCGGGGCCGCGGTGGAGGGGCGCGGCGTCGTTGGGCCGCGCCGGAGGAACCAATGCTGCGGCCGATTCGAGGAAAGCACCGGGGGTCGTAACCCCCGGCCGGCCAGCTGAGCGGCCTCATAAAGGGGCCGCGGTTTCTCCAGGCGGGGGCAGCGCGCCCCCCACCCACACCTCTTGGCCGAAATGGCCGAACCGCCCAGGCCGGGTCGGGCCGGACCCGGACCCAGTTTGGGACGATCTGGTTCGGGCCGACCCTGGGGGTATCGGGCCGGGTCGGACCGGGCCCGAACCCCCTATTACCGAACCTCTTTTAGTCTGTTGCCCATAACTTGAGCTACTGGCCTCCGATCAATGCACTGTCAGTTGAGATGCGATCCTTGGATCGAGACGGTCGTTTTAGTATATCGTACTCAAGGTTTTGGAGAACTTTGAGTTCGGCCGGGTTGGTTCGTACACGAAACCAACCGGGCCCTCGGAGCGAAAACGCTTATAACTTGAGCTTCGGACGTCCGATTGACGTGCCGTTGACTTTGATGGATTCCTCTAAGTGAGAAGGATATTTTGACTTACTCCGCCCAAGGTTTGGATGCAGGTGGAGTACAGTCGGTTTGGTTTTGACTTAAAAACCAACCGGGCCCCTGAGACGAAAAGGCCAATAACTCTCAGACCGGGCGTCCGATTGATGCGCCGTCTATGACGCTGAGTTCCTGTTGACGATACGGAACTTTTGGATACATCAACTTCGGACTATGTGTCAGTTGATGTATCAGCCTCTCGTCTCGTGGAGTGGACCCTCCCGAACGAGCGAGCTGTGTGCGGGAACCCTAGAGCTGGCTGCGACTGCAACGACGACGACGAATGTACAGAGATCCTCAGTGGATTCGATGGTGATGACTATAGCACTCAATGATCCTAAGTGGATCAATGCTACTGATCCAGTGTGGGTCAGATTTTGTGTGGGTCAGCGCTCAGCGGTCCTGTGTGAGCCAACGCCTACTGATCCTGTGTGGGTCCGATCCTGTGTGGGTCTTTGCGGGGGTTAGTTACCTATCCATCCTGTGTGGGTCAGATCCTTTGTGGGTCATTGCAGGGGTTAGTACCTATCGATCCTTTGTGGGTCCGACGACATAGATGAATCAGTGGTTACATCTGACCATCTCTATCGTCATACGAAGAAGTATACATGTGTGAGCTGAATCTTGACTTGATATCCTGTGTGGATTACGTTATGCTTTCCTGGGATGATTGGGTTGTGATTTCCTATGTATAACGGGTTACGTTTTCCTGTGTGGACTGGATTGTACTTGGGCTCGGAGTTGGAGTGAAGTGGAATTGATGACTTAGGTATATGTATGGTCATATACCTAAGTATTGTCGGATGTTACTTCGTGATTGTATCTTTCCTATGTGGATTATACTTTGTGGATTCTGGGAGACCATCGGGGGTCTTGGGGTCCCTACTGAGTAGCTTATACTCAAACCTTCACGGGCTATGCTTTCACTACATTGTGTTGGTTGCAGACGATGGACAGCGCTGATCGAGGTTGAAGCATGCGGAGTAGGACGGTACCTAGAGGTGGGCCACTGGGCGGGACGTACTCGGAGCGGACAGCTGGACCCGAGGAGCAGTGGAGGATATCTGTACCCACCCTTCAGGTAGAACTTCCAGTGGAAGGCTCGACGCTACGGATTTACTTTTCAGTGGTTTTTTTCCCTTTCAGTTTGTACTTTACTTTCAGTTTGGGTTTGTATACTGGCCCACTTACTTTTCCGCACTTACTGTTGTACCCAGTTTTTACTTACTGTTTACTTATTCTGGTTTCTTTCTCTCTGGTGTTTGTTTACATTTCAAAGGCAATGCCTTCCCTTATCTCAGGAATTACGCCTTGGTGATTGTCGCAAGCCCCTGGCCTATGGAAGGCAGGCTTGGGGTAGTCACGGCACGGGCCCTGAGGATTGGTTGTGACAAATTGTTATCAGAGGAGTTCGGTTCTACCACATAAATTTGGACTCTGATCTTTTTATAAGTGAATCCATAGTGTTAAGCGTATTGGGTGTGGTTATCAGTCCAGGGAGTCCAATGTTGGTGCGGTGGCCGACGTATCCGTACGCCAGGACCCTGATTTCTGATTTCCTACTTAATGCACGAAAGCATGGATTGCATGTGTGTTTCAAGTTTTGTTTGTGATTACATTTTTTCCGCTCACCAGGTATACTGTTCTGACTGTGGCGCACCTGTCTCTTTTCAGGATGGCCCCATGACGGCAGCTAGCGAGGGTTCCGAGAGTTGTGTGTGACGACAGCCCACCGAGCGACGAGGCCTCGATATAGGGCCCTCTGATAGCTGAGGCACCGGCGGTACCTCTACTCGCCGAGCCACCTATGCTTCCAACCCCAGACGCTGACGATGTACGTCTCCTTAGTGCACTGCACGAGTTTCAGCGCAAGAGACCACCCAGGTTCCACGGGGAGATGGAACCCCAGGCAGCCGAGGATTGGCTGGAGGTAGTGGTACGAGTTTTCAGGTTAGTGAGGACACCAACAGACCTCATGGTGATCCCCGCAGCGAGCCTACTACACGCGACAGCAGGTAGATGGTGGAGCTTGATGCTCCAGGTGCAAGACGAGGCATCTCTCCTCTGGATGGACTTTGAGATCCTCTTCCACTCAGAGTTCATCCCAGCCACCCTCCGTGCGGTGCGCATCCAGGAGCTTCTACAGCTGCGGCAGGGCAGCTTGACGGTCACCCAGTACTCGGCATGATTTACCGATCTCTCGCGCTAGTCGACTGACATGGTACGGGACCCATTCTTCCAGGCCCAGACCTTTGTGCAGGGGTTGAGGCATGAGATCAGGGCATCACTGATCTCTCTCAGCATTCTGACTCAGGCAGGAGTACTAGAGAGAGCCTTTTTGATCGAGAGCTTTCTTGTTGAGTCTACATCAGCAGCGAGACCTACCGTAGGGCAGCAGGTAGCAGAGTCTTCTGCAGCAGGCAGTCGACGGATGACGCATGGGTCTAGGTAGACCAGACCCTCAGGCAGGCGACCTCAGGACACTGGCTCAGCAGTGCGGGGCACACAGCGCGGAGCCAGTATTTCAAGGCAGACAGTGCTACGCATCCCGCGGGCAGGGCCACATGGCTCGTGACTGCCCGACCCACCGTGCCGATGAGCAGTAGACGGTTGAGGGGCCACCGAGGCAGAGGCAGAGGGTCAACTGTGGCGGTCCTCAAGGAGCAGGCGGACAAGGCAGAGGAGTGGGACGAGCAGCAGGTGGTGGGCGATGCTTTGAGGCTCTACCACCACCACCACTCAGAGGTCCACCCCGACCACAGAAAGCTGGTGGGCAGAGACAGGCACAGCTCCAGGAAGCGGAGGCCTACGACCACGGCGCACCCGAGATGATTCGAGGTACTATCTGTGGCTATTCCACCCTTGCTGCAGTTCTTATAGACAAAAGAGCGAGTCATTATTTCATAGCCATTTCCCTTGTTCGGAGCTCGGAGATTCCAAAGGAGCCGTTGGCTCAATCCTTACGGCTAGAGACTCCTACGGGAGCCGACTCGACGATTACGCACTGGTGCCGGTAGTGTGAGATTACTCTAGGAGGCGAGAGCTTCGGCTGGGATCTTCTTGTAGTGGCGTCGAGGCCTTAAGACACCATCTTGGTCATAGATTGGTTATCTACAGTCCATGCTCAGATTGACTGTTTTAGGCGCAAGGTGCGATGTGGACGCACCGACGGGAGCAGGTTCACCTACACCGGCGAGAGGGGATCCTTTGCAACACATGATGGACTCTCGCAGAAGAGAGGACAGCCCATAACTCATCAGTTGGCTAGCCTCATCCTAGGAGTAGTTGACATGCAGAGTCCTAGTTTTCCTGCAATGGTGGATCAGTATGTGGACGTTTCTCCCGACGATGTTCCAGGACTTCCTCCTCGCAGAGAGATAGAATTTTATATTGATCTGTACCCCGGGACAGCCCCGATATCCACCCCAGCATATCGGATGGCTCCCACCGAGCTTCGAGAGCTACGGGTAATGTTGGAGGACTTGCAGGGCAAGGGACACATCCGACCCAGTGTTTCTCCCTGGGATTCCTCGATATTGTTCGCCAAGAATGCAGACAGGAGCTTGCGACTTTGTGTCGACTATCGTCACCTGAACTAGGCGATAGTGAGGAACAAGTATCCGCTACCAAGGATTGATGACCTCTTTGATCATCTCATGGGAGCACAGTGGTTCTCAAAGATATACCTCAGGTCAGGCTATCATCAGCTCAGAGTTCGGGACAAGGACGTGCAGAAGACGGCCTTCATATGTCGGTATGGCCACTATGAGTTCTTGGTTATGCCCTTCGGCGTAACCAATTCTCCTGCAGTGTTCATGGGCCTCATGAACAGGATCTTTCAGCCATACCTCGATTTATTTTTCATGGTCTTCATCGATGACATTTTGATATATTCGATGACTGAGGAGGAGCACATCTGCCACTTGCGAGTTGTACTAGCTTGGGAGCCACCCAGAAGCATGACGGAGGTGCAGAGTTTCTTGGGACTAGCTGGAGACTATCGGGGAATTGTTCTAGACTTCTCTAGAGTTGTGTCACCCCTCTCAGCTCTTATGAAGAAGGGGAAACCCTTTGTGTGGTCAGACAGATGTCAGTAGAGCTTCCAGGAGCTGAGAGAGAGATTGAACAGCGCACCTATCTTGAGGCTGCCGAAGGAGGGAGTAGGGTATGTAGTCTACTGTGATGCATCAAGGACCAGACTCGGATATGTCCTATTTCCGGAGAGGGTAGTGATCGCCTATGGATCACGTCAGCTGAGGTCACATGAGCAGAACTACGCTACCCATTACCTGGAGTTAGCAGCAGTGGTTTTCGCTCTGAAGACCTGGCGACACTATCTGATGGGCGGGCGCTTTATAGTCTTCTCTGAACATCAGAGTCTCAGGTACATATTCTCTCAGAAGGACCTAAACCTGAGACAGCGGAGTTGGCTCGAGTTCCTCCAGGACTATGACTTTGAGATAGTCTATACTCCTAGGAAGGGAAACGTGGTAGCCGATGCTCTCAGCAGGAGGATGGGCATTCAACTACTTGGGGAGGCGACAGAGCTGCTAGCCGCTTTGCAGATATCCTTTGTGGATAGAGATGGAGCATCCTTCCTTCAGTCACTCACAGTCACTCCTCCACTACTGCAGCAGGTTAGAGAGGCACAAGGTGGGGACGCTGACTGTGAGACACGACGTGTGCAGATATCCTCAGGACAGGCACCTGATGGTTTCTCCTTGGGAGGAGAGCACGACATCCTTTTCAGAGTACGTACCTTGGTACCAGTTGCTTTACAGGAGGAGGTGCTGAGATAGTTTCACACTTCCCCTTTGGCAGTACATCCTGGAGTGGTGAAGATGTACTAGGATCTCAGACGACAGCACTGGTGGCTGGGCATGAAGAAGGTTGTGGAAGAGTTCGTTTCTCAATGCCTCACCTGCCAGCAGGTGAAGGCAGATCATCAAGTACCAGCAGGCTTGGTACAGCCCTTGGAGGTCTCGTAGTGGAAGTGGGATGGGATATCTATGTACTTAGTGACTGGACTTCCACGTACTTCCAGAGTTTACGACTCCATTTGGGTTATTGTCGACCGACTCCCCATTTCGTCTCACTTCTTACCCATCAGAGAGCAGGGCTCAGTGGAGAGCTTGGGATGTCTCTACGTTTAGGAGATTGTATGGTTTCACAGTGTGCCATCATCTATCGTCTCTGATCGAGATGCTCTCTTTACTTCCCGGCTTTGGAAGGGGTTGCAGGAGGCATTCGGGACGCAGCTACATCTGAGCACCGCCTTTCACCCTCAGACGGATGGTCCGATGGAGAGGACCATTCATACTCTCAAGGGCATTCTCCGCGCATGTGTCCTCGACTTTGGTTGTAGCTGGGAGGACCACTTATCCTTGGTGGAGTTCGTGTACAACAACAGCTACCACTCCACCATCGGGATGGCACCATACGAGGCGTTGTACGACCGACCATGCAGATCACCACTGTGCTGGACAGACCATGGGGAGTCAGCACTTGTGGGACCGGAGATGGTCCAGGCCATGACAGAGAAGGTCCAGATCATCCAGGAGAGGATGAGGACAGCTTAGAGCCGGTAGAATTCATATGTTGATAGGAGGCGGAGTCCACTAGAGTTCGAGGATGGCGACCACGTCTTCTTGCAGGTCTCACCTCGACGTGGATTACGGAGATTTGGCTGAGGCGGCAAGTTATCTCCCCGCTTCATCGGACCGTTCTAGGTCCTCAGTAGGATTGGCGAGGTGGCTTATCGCCTGTCTCTACAACCTCAGTTGCACCGGGTGCACGACATCTTCCACGTATCTCAGCTGAGGAGATACGTGCACGACCCAACAAATATAATTGACCATGGGGAGCTGGACGTTGATGATGGGGAGACTTTTGCGGAGGTCCCGGTGGAGATTGAGGATCAATATGAGCAGGTCCTATGTGGATGGTCGATTCCTCTAGTGCGCATCAGATGGAAGCACGGGATCCTCCAGGAGAGAACTTGGGAGTAGGAGGCTCAGATGCGTTCTCAGTACCCACATTTGTTTCCCTAGTTTTTGATGTATCTTTACGGGGATGTAAAGCCTTGATGTGGGAGTGATGTAAAGACCCGTACAATTCAAGGAAATTTTTTTCTTAATTTTCTTTGGAATTTTAAAATAACGCAGTTTCTAACGGAACCTGATTCCGAGGCCCGGTGTGCCCAGAATCATTTTCCGAAGTTTAGCCCGGGTACGTTCAGTGAACGAACGAGCGGGTTTTTATAACTTTTGAACCGGTGCTCAGAATCGAATTCTGAGGGCACCAATGGAATCACAGCGCCGGTAATCTCTTAGAAACACCATTTCCGAAGTTGCGTTTACTCGGGTGTGTTTTTTTTGTGTTAAGTTAAGAAATAAAATAAAATTGGTGCGACAATTTATTTTATTTCACTTAAAGCCGATTAACCTAAGTTAAGCGGAAAAAGTGGGACCCACAAATATCCTACCCACTTTGTAGAATATTTGTGTTGTGGGGCCCACACGAGCCCCACAGTTTCTTCCCTTCTAAGTAACTCACCCGCAACCCCCCTTTTAATGAAAGTCAAACCTTATGTTTATTCTGGTTATGAAACAGCACATTAAATTGGGCGGTTAAATCGTTACAATTAATTCATTGAATTAATTGTTCATTTCTTATCTTTTTAATTTCAAATTCTTATGTTGATAATAAAATAAGGGAAGGACTTATTTTATTATGGTTGGGTTTGTGTTGTGTTAATCCTTGGGAGAAAAATAGAAGGTCCTTCATTCCTTGATGAAGAACCTGAAGAACGCACCACCACCAACGAAGAACACCAACCTCCGACAGTGGACGACGGTGAGAGATGCATTCCTCGGAGAACACCTAACGCCGATGGCGATCCACTTCTTCCACGGCGATCCTCTTCTTCTGCGGTGATCCTCTTCTTCCGCGAAGGTTAATTCCGCGACGAGCGCTCATTCGATGACAACGTTGAGGTAGGGATTAATTTTATTTGTTAGTTTGTGAAATCTTCTGTCGCTTTCTCCTTTTCATTGAACCGCCTGTTATCATGATAAAGGGAGGAGGTCGGACCGCACAAACACGGCCGATACTCCTCCCCTTTTTGGTTGTTGGTATTGTTGCGGCGAGCATGGCAACGTGGTGCCGAAGCACCGCGCAGAATTTTAATAAGGAAAGGGGAAGAAGCGTGGCACTGTCGCGCCGCGCCGTTGAAGACGAACCAAGACGTGGCGCCGTCGCGTCGTGCCGTTGAAATCGAACCAAAGATGCGGTGGCGTCGCGCCGCACCGGAGAACCACTAAAGCACCGCGGCCGGAGTGGGGTCGTGGTGGAGGGGCACGGTGCCGTCGCGCCGCGCCAGATGAACCAAGGTCGCGGCCGGTTCCGGGCCGTGGGGGAGCAGTGGAACCGGCGGCCAGGACCGGGCCGCCGGCGGCGGAGCAAGGGGACCGGCCCTTGCCGGTCCCGTGGCGGCAGCTGCCGGTGGACCGGTGCGGGCCGGCTAGTTCGAGGAAAGCGTCGGGGGTCGTAACCCCCGGTCGGCCAGTTGAGCGGCCCCATAAAGGGGTCACGGTTTCTCCACGCGGGGGCAGCGCGCCCCCCACCCACACCGATCAGCTGCAACGGCCAAGCCGGCCACCTGGCCACCCGTCTAGCGCCAGTTCTCCCTGGGCACCGGGCCGAGCCGCCCGGGCCGAGTCGGGCCGCGCCCAGGCTGGGCCGGGCCGCGCCCAGGCCGGGCTGGACCCGGACCCAGTTCAGGTCGACCCGGTTCGGACCGACCCTGGGGGTATCGGGCCGGGTCGGACCGGGCCCGAACCCCCTATTACTGAACCACTTTCGGTCTGTTGCCCATAACATGAACTACGGGCCTCCGATCGATGAATCGTTAGTTGAAATGTGATCCTTGGATCGAGGCAGTAGTTTCGGTATATCACACTCAAGGATTCGGAGAACTTTGAGTTCGGACGGGTTGGTTCTTACACGAAACCAACCGGGCCCTCGGAGCGGAAACACTTATAACTTGAGCTCCGGAAGTCCGATTGATGTGCCGTCGACTTGGATGGATTCCTCTACGTGATACGGATCTTTTGGCTTACTCTGCCCGAGGTTTGGATGCAGGTGGAGTATGGTCGGGTTTGTTTTGACTTAAAAAACAACCGGACCCCTTGGACAAAAAAGCCAATAACTCTCAGACCGGGCGTCCGATTGACGCACCGTCTGTGACGTTGGGTTCCTGTTGACGATACAGAACATTTGGATACATAAACTCCGGACTATGTATCTGTTGATGTATCAGACCCTCGTCTCATGGAGCGAACCCTCCCGAATGAGCTTGCTGTGTGCGGGAACCCTAGAGCTGGCTACGACTGCGATGACGACGATGACTGTACAGAGATCCTCTGTGGATTCGACAGCGCCGACTACAGCACTCAGCGATCCTACGTGGATCAGTGCTACCGATCATGTGTGGGTTAGATCATGTGTGGGTCTGCGCTCAGTGGTCCTGTGTGGGCCAGCGCCTACAGATCTTGTGTGGGTCTGATCCCTTATGGGTCTTTGCGGGGGTTAGTTACCTATCGATCCTGTGTGGGTCAGATCCTTTGTGGGTCATTGCGGGGGTTAGTACCTATCAATCCTTTGTGGGTCCGACGGCATAGATGAATCAGTGGTTACATCTGACCATCTTTATCGTCATTCGAAGAAGTATACCTGTGTGAGTTGAATCTTGACTTGATATCCTTTGTGGATTACTTTATGCTTTCCTGTGTGGATTGGGTTGTGATTTCCTATGTGGAACGAGCTACGTTTCCCTATGTGGACTGGATTGTACTTGAGCTCGGAGTTGGAGCGAACTGGAATTGATGACTTAGGTTTATGTATGGGCATATACCAAAGTAGTGTCATATGTAACTTTGTCATTGTATCTTTCCTTTGTGGATTATCCTTTGTGGATTCTGGGAGGCCTTCGGGGGTCTTGGGGTCTATACTGAGTAGCTTATACTCACCCCTACACGGGCTATGCCTGTACTACGTTGTGTTGGTTGACGACGATGGACAACGCTGATCGTGGTTGAGTCTTGCGGAGCAGGACGGTACTTGGAGGTGGGCCACTGGGCGGGACATACTCAGAGCGGACGGCTGGACCCGAGGAGCAGTGGAGGATATCTGTACCCACCCTTCTGGTGGAACTTCCAGTGGACGGCTCGACGCTGCAGCTTTACTTTTCAGTTGTTGTTTTCCCTTTTTCAGTTGTACTTTACTTTAAGTTTGGGTTTGTATACTGGCCCACTTACTTTTCCACACTTACTGGTGTACCCAGTTTTTACTTAGTGTTTACTTCTTCTACTTGCTTGCTCTATGGTGTTTTTTAACTTTTCAAAGGCAATGTCTTTCCTTCTATCGGGAATTATGCCTTGTTTCTAGTCACCAGCCCCTGGCCTATGGAAGGTGGGCTTGGGGTAGTCATGGAACGGGCCCCGAGGACGGGTCGTGACATATCAATGGTGGAATAATGATAGATATATATTTTATATATGATATAGATTATATTTATGAAGAATTAATTATTAATTAATTTTTATATATTTCAATCCATTATGATTTACATTTTGTGGGTATATGATAACTTCGTTTGTGGATGTCTGGACAACTTCCTCCTCAAAGCGATATGATTCATTCACTCTATACAGTAAAGGTATTAAGGGATCGTTTTTATAAAAACATTTCAAATATATTATATAAAAATTATATTGGAATAATTATATTCACACATATATATATATCACCTAAATTTTTAATATGATAATAAAATTGAAGTAGTGTTCATTCCTAAGAATGACCTACTGTCTTTATGAATGGTGTATTTCATTTCAAATCTTCAAATTTTATGGATTATAATATATAAATATATAATGAAAATATATGATATTTTAAAAGTTTCTTACATTATACAGATAATAAAATCCTGTTCAAATTATTAGGAACAAAAAGTAACAATTCAAAATATACTAGATAAACTAGGAAATTAACAACCGAAATTGTTAGAATAATGAATGATTATTAACAAATGGGTGATAAGATGTTATAATAAGTTAACATATGATATTATAAATATTATTTTGGTTCTATCATAGATTATATTCATGATTAAACCCCTTATAAATTATGTTAATGGTCATTGATATAAATATAAAATCAAGCTAAAGGATTTCGTCTCAACATACATTCCATTGAGACATATTTGTTTTTTTCATAAGGTAATGCTTTGGTCAAAGACCAAAGCACAATTTATTAATAGTCAAAAAAGGATTACAAGAGGTGAAAGGATGGGATTTTTTTACAATCTCTATCAATAAGATATAATAAATCAGAAGGAATAGAGTCCACCCAAGTCATGGTCGGATGAACTCCTTTGTTGGTAAGAGCATCAGTAATGGCATTCACTTCACGGTAGGCATGAGTAGCTATATAATCGATCCCATTAAGAAAGTTCAGACAGTTCATCCAATGAGCAGTAAGAGTCTAGGCTAGATGGATGTTTCCATTCCAGATGGCATGGATGATAGTGGTTGAATCACTTTCAATCCATAGCTTTCTCCAACCTCTTTGAAGCACAAAATCAACAGCGTGAATGGACCCATGAATTTCTGCCTCTATAGATGAAGAGTATCCACATCCAACATAGAAACATACCTGACACATGCCAGCTGAGTCTCAGAAGATAACACCACAACTGGTAGGGCTTGGGTTTCCTTTGGAAGCACCATCAACATTCACTTTGATCCATCCTAGCATTGGTGATTTCCAGAACACTTCAAAGGATCGTTTAGGCTTTGGGAGGATACCAGAAATATGGAGATGACGAAGGATCTCAATGTCACCAACCGAGTTGTCGCAATAGTCTTTTAGAATTGAGGCAGCTTCATGAATCACAAAAAGAATCCATGATTTCCCTGCATTAAGATTGAGAGAGTGATTATTGTGAATGATATCATTTCTAACAAACCAGAGCTCATGCAGAAGTTCTGCCACTGGCGTAAGAAAAATATTCATAATTTGCTGAAATCTTCATGTCTAGTGCAGTTTTTAAAAACAATGATATTGAATCAGTAAAGATCTTTCTACAATTGAATAAATCAAAAATATAATTCCAAATGGAAGAGGTCGTCGCACAAGATAGAAAAGGATGATTGGCATCTTCCCTGTACTGATTACACATGCGACACTAAGAACAGAGTTGAATTCCAAAGATTTGCATACCAGTTTCTGTAGGTAGTCTATTATGGGAAATGCACCAAATAAGGGTGATCCTAGAAGGTTTAATCCAGGGTTTGTTAAAATGATTCACCCAATGAAAACTAGATTCATTTTCCAAGAAATTATTCTTATAATAGTTTTTAGAGTCCAGAATTCCATTAGTAGTGGGTTCCCAAACAAGGAAGTCACCATCAGAAGTAAAAGGATGATTATCAATAATTTGAAAAATATTATTAGGGAGATCACATTGATGAGATTGTAAGACCTCCTTGACAGTCTGATTAGTATCTTCAGGAAGATTATTAGAGGGTAACAAAGATATCATAGGGTTACCACACCATTGAGACATATTTGTTATTATATAACAATTCAAATTAATTAGGGGTATATACTTCCCCAATTTTATTTAATATCATGACTCACAGATAAAAGTTTTTTTTAAGTTTCACATTGACCTATCCCATCCACCGGGGTTTTACTTGAAAATTAAAAAGTAGTAAAAGTTATATTTTTCAATTTCACTTTCTATTCTGATTGTTAATATTCTCACAAAATAGTAATTCCCATAAGATCATTATTATTTTTCATTAAATTTTAAATATAAAAATTCTCAAAAAATGGATATCATTATTTCTTAAATGATATATGATTTTTACATATGGTTTCAAATCATAGTTATTTTAAATATTGATTAATCCCTATCTTTTACTCAATTTAGATGTTTGATAAAACGTTATGGTGTTCTTTAGATAAATTTATTATTAAATATAAAATGAAAGATTTAAAATTTTACTATATGGTTTTTTGAAAAGTTAATGCAGGATCCTAGATGTATCGACAGTATCATGAGATAAATCATGTGGCCAAATCGAAGTACTATAAACTATCTTGAGGATAAATCATGGTGCTAATGATATCATATTCCTCAGAAACCTGACATCCAATAATTAAGATTTTCCTTTATTGGGAATTTAGTTTTTTTTATTATACATTATATTTTTTTTATTTTTTTTATCTATGGATTTATATCATTCTACATTTTTTATTAAATGTAATGTGTTTCATTTATCTAACGTGCCATATTTATTTTTCCTTATCAAGATACTTATATGGAATGTGTGCTCAGTTATTTATATTTACAAAAATTATTATTCTCATTGATTAATTATTTGTTCCATTGAACTTACACAGACTATGAATTTGTGCTCACCATTATTTTTTCTTCCCTTTCCTATGTTATAAAGATAATCCTTTTAATGAGTTTCGAGGATGGTGAGATTTTATTTTCATTATGCTTTATATTCTTTTCCCATTGTAAAATGGTTATAATATATTTAATATAGTTTTCCAGATATTATAAATAGCATGGTCATTTTGGAATGGAATCATGTACATAATCTAATGTAATATATAAACGAACTAGCTATAAGATTATGGGTTTGAGGTGTTATAGTTGGTATCTGAGGATGTTTAGAAGAAACCATGAAAACATGATTTATAAAAGATAGATTAGTGAGAAAAACATTAAGATATACTTTGATGATAATTGTAGAAAAACAACATTTAATTTATTATTATAGTTATTATGTGGGTCTTACTAGATATATATACATTCCTGGATGAAAAATGTGTATCTAGTTCTAGAACATATATATGTAGTGGTAACAACTTTGAAAAGATGTGTCGGGATTAAATCTAACGTAACATAGTACATGAAAATGGTCCTTATAAGGAACATGGTTTGACACACCACAGGGATATGATTAGGATAATTTACATTTCATTACAATCCATTATGAATGATTTAAAATTAAGGATATCTATATTGGAACCTTATTAATGATTTTGATATTATCAATGCATGAATTTTACAATTTATGTTACATGTTATAAAATATTCAAAATTATAAAAAAATCCATTTTTATATGGTCAAATTTAGTGTATGTATTCAATTATAAATGGTTAATATAACAATAAATGTGAACCTCACCAATCCATATGATCTTAAGAGTAAGTAGGACCATATCATTTATGGTCTTAATAAAATATTTCAAAGGAAATAGTCTCCCAAGAATTCACATCATATGAGTACATAGTATCATGTTCTAATGAGATAAGTAATAAATTATTCATGTTCCACAGATTATAAGGGATGTAATATAATAGTATGTCTTTTAAACACATTGAAAAATATAATGATTCAAAGAAGAACAAGGGAAACCAGGATTTCCCATCATGTGATAACTATAGAAATAATCACACTAGTAATTTCTTAAATCAATTTGGAGTATTTTATAAGTGTTAATTAAATATTCACCATGAAAAATAATATAATGGGATGAAGTAAAACGTTGTCATTAAATGTTACAACTGTAAGGATATGGGGAACTATGCTAACAAATTCTTAAAGCATCAAGTGAATATACCTCAGAAGAAGCTAACTGATCAAGGTCAAGCATATGTTATTAAAATAGACAGGATTATAATGATTAATGTTATTATTATTTGAATAATGGATTATTTTATTTCATTATTTTATCAATGATTTATTGGTTATTTGAGTTATGTGATATATAATTTGTGTATTGTAGTATTTTTTCACTAAATATTTGAGATCCAATGTTGAATGGTACAGAGAAATGTAATTTGGTAGCAATTTACACTTCTTAAAAAATATATGGTTGAGGGAAATATAATCCTTAATATATACTGTATTTTGAGATAATTATTCTGTTACAAAGATATGTTACATTTGGATAAATTAAATTGGATACTACTAAATTCCCTTCAATTGGTTCTAATGTTTTGGATTATAATTTTTGGGGTTGGTTATATGGTAAAGCATTTTCGAAATAGTTTTAGATGAAATTTGGATGAGGTTTAGAAATTATTTTATTACATCACTATATGATGAAAATTTTTCTATGATATGATGAAGAAGTAGTCAAAGGTGTAGTCAAAATAAATGATTATGTCTATAGAAACATATATTTACTTCTATCTTACAGTGTTACTGAATTTTTCAACTCTAGTAAATGTGTCTTGAAAACAAAATGTTGTTATATTATTACAATTTTTTATGATATCAATGACTATTATTCCTAACAATGGATTATGGTTATTGTGTCAATAATTTTCTCATTAATATGTTCTCTATCCCTCTCCATTAGAACATGATGATTGGGTTTGTCTTCCATATCCATGTTTTAACTAATTCTCTACTATTTGAAAACATAGTTTTATTTTTCCTTCACATTTCCCTTACCCTCTTATTTAGAAGATGTGATATTAACCCAATATATGATGTGTGGTGTTCAATTTTTTTAATATCATTCCCTTTATTAGAGATATCAATTTTTAATTGTAGGGACACAATTTATAAAAGGTAGCTAGAATATAACACCCCTAGATTTTACTATATTTACCTCGTAGAATAATTTTGTTTACTGCATACTATATACAAAAAGATTGATTATGTTACATGCATAATGTTATTTAGAATTTTATATAAGGAAAACCAATAATAGATTGTGCTACACACAAAAATCACTTTCTTTGATGACATGTGTGAAACACAAGACGGAGTCTTAACGAATAAAAATAACTTATGAAAACTATAATTATTTAATATAATAAGATATTTTATTGTTGTTAAATTATATTTTATGAATATTATTATCTAAATTATTAAAATATATAAATAAATTCATTTGTTACCAATTAATTGGAATTTAATATAAAAAACAAATGAATATAAAGGTAAGGATTTTATAAAAAAACATTTATTATGCTCTAATGGAATATATCATAATATATAAAACAATTAATATTAATGAATGATTTTAATAATATATATATATATATAATATACTTAATAAAATATTTTAATATTCATTCAATAGATTTTGAAGGCATGAGTTGAGAACTTGCCTTTTTTTAGTCAAAAAAACTATATTTTTATAAAGGTGGTATTCCCACATATTAATGATGAACATATTATAAAAATTAATTAAGGAATTTTTTAAATTTTAATTTTCAAATTAGACTTTTTTTATTATATTTTAATGTAAAAATTAACATTGGGTGATTTTTTAACATTTTTCAGTGATGTTTCCTATTTTGATGAATAGTGAAAATGCTAAATTTTAATTGAAAATTGCTTCTTAGTCAAATTTTTTAATGGATAATTTACTTTTTAACTTGATTTAGATGTCAAATTATATCAATTTTATATCAATTATTCCAACTTTGTTCATTTAGATCAATTTAATTTTTAATTTTTATATAAAAACCTAGAAAACTTTTGAACAATTTTACCACAAAAACATTCATTATCTTCCCATCCCTAAAATTAATTTTACATTAATTTTTTTCACATATGAGATTTTAATTTTTGAAAAATGGGTTCTATATTATGAATTATAATAATTTATAATTTGTAACAATGTAAAATTATTTTTTGGCCAAAAATATTTGTGAATGTAATTTAAATTGATTACAATGATTAACGGAAAAATAGCACAATAAAGGACTAAAGCATAAACATAAGGGAAACAATTACCTATAAACATGTCCTAATCCTTTATCATAGAAATATTTTTACCCTATATTCCATTGGATCTAATTTATTTATTTATAAGAGAAACATGACATGGAAAAACGTGGCTGGAAATCTATTTTGCAAAAATTACCAAAACACCAGTCCTCCTCCACTATAAAAATGAACTCAATAATCCCACTTATTAACACCTATAAAGACCATTATCTACTCAAAAATATACCCAACTAATATATCAACATACTTTACCTCAATATAGAGTTCCCAATTAGTATATATATCAAACCATCGAAGTATTTTGGTATAATCCAAAAGGAGTTTCCCAAATAATAAGTAACGTTCTTCAAGGATATATTTTAATTTTTTACTTCTCTAAAACATAAATTGTTTTTATATAAATAATATAAAATAACATAAATATATGTTATTTATTTATATTATGTTATTCTATGATCTTTAACTGCACTTTCACACACATCCATCAAATGGAATACACAGTCGTCATTCATGTATATGGAGGACTACTGCCTCGCAAACCAATGTATTTCTTGCTTCTATTAACACATTTTGAGGTTAAAAAATATAAATTTATTGTTTATATATAATATTTATGACATTTATTATGTATTTACAATTTTAAAATTTATATATAACACATAAAATTTCTCTTTACTTTTTTTGGGAATGTGATAATTTTTATTATGGATATGTGGACTACTGTTTCATCAATGAGATGGGATCCATTAACTTTATTCATGGAATGTATTAAATGATGGTTTTAATATTCAAATGTGACATTTATTAAATTAAAATGATACATGAATGATAATATATATATATATATATCACTTACTTTTTAAAAACGATAAAATAGAAGTTGCATTCATACGTGCATACGACATATTGTCTCTATGTAGTACATTTCATTTAATATCTCAAAATTTTATGGATTATAGTAAATATTTATATTATGAATATATATATTATTTTGATATTGTTTTAAATTCTTTAGATGATGAAATAATTTTATAATTAATATGCACCACAAGTAATATCTGAAAACATGCTCAATAAAATTTGCAATTAAGACCTGAAATAGTGAAATTAATAAATGATAATTAAGACATGGTTAATAATATGTTTTAAAATTTAAATATATGTTATTATAAATTGTATTATTCCTTTTTTATTATTTATTAACATTTTTTAAACCCTTGTAAATGATGTTAAATCTCATTAACCCAAAAAGAAACATATGGTTTGGGATTTTGTCTCAATTTACATTCCATTGAGACAAATTTGTTATTTTACACAAATTCACTTTTACATGGTAAATATACAACCCCATTTCCTTTTTATATCATGATACACTCATATTTCATTTTTTATTTCACTATGAACTATCTAATCCAATTGTTTTTGACTTGAAAGTAAACAAGTATAAAAAGTTATCATAGCAATATCATTTTACTTAGTGATTTATATCTTTATCTAAAAATAATCACTTACTCATGATTATTTTTATTTTACATTTCATTTTATATATCCATATTCTCATCAAATTAATATCATTTTTTTCTAAACCCTATACCATTTGTACATATGGTATTCACATTGAAAATTATTTGAAATGTTGATAAATACATATCTTTTACTCAATACAAATATTTTATTATAAGGTAGGTTGTTTATTAATGAAATGTATTATTTGATATATTATGAAGGGTTTCAAATTCACTATATGGGTTTAGGAATAATTAATTAATTCCCCTTCATGCATTAGTAGTCTCCTAAGATGAATTATTTGTCATAATCAGAGTATTTAAACTATCATGAGAATAAATTATAAATGTAATGGTATCTTGTTCATGGGAAACATGAAGTCTAATAATTAATAAATTTATTTATTTATAGTTTTATTATTATTATTATCCATGATATTTTTTCATTGAAATATATATGTATTCATTTCATTCTCATTTGATCGATTAATTGGAATGTGCTTCAATTATGAACTATTCCATATTTATTGTGCTTCATTAGGATATGTAAGTTCCATGTGTACTCAGTTATTTACCATTCCATGATTATTATGCCCATTTATTCATCATTGCTTCTTTTGTACATAAAATTTTAGAGACATTTATATCACCATTATTTTTTTTTCTTATCGCCATTTTATAAGAAAGAATAATTTCAATGCAATTCAAGGATACTAAGATATTATTTTTATTCTATAATATTTTCTTTTACCAATGTAATCTGGTTATTATGTATAAAATTTGGTTTTCCCAAACTTCTCAACTATTAGGCCCATTGGTATTTTAATCTTCTATCAATTATCATGTCATAATGTAAGTCATTGACTCCCAGAATTTAGGTTCGGGGTATTACATAAATTTTATGTTCACTTTATTTCAACTTAACATCCAATAAGTATTGAAATCATTTAAATAGATGTAGAGAGAGGTTCACTAAATATCTTAAACATTAATAATGTATTTTTTTATAGTGAACCAATCCATTTCCCCCCTCCTCTTTCCAATCCATCATAGATTTTATACATTCATTACCACTTGAAAAAAAATATTCATTATTCCCTCACATTGTTTCTTCACCTTCCTTGACATAAGATAAATTTTTATAGTGTGACTAATCCCACATGTGCATGTTTCCTCCATTTATGAAACACTGATGCATATATCTCAATGATTCATCCATAATAGGTGTCCTCATTAGGCCCACATTTTGTATTTTATTGTATATTTAAAATTATTATGATTTGTATCCATGGTGTAAATATATTGATGGAAATGATTGGAATGTAATTGGAGTTTACCAATATAAATTATTAAATAATGGAACAGCTAAAATAATGTGGGTTTCAATGGTGTAAGTTGTTAATGGGTGACTGTGAATTTACTAATGATATTTTGGTGAATAAATATGTCCTAATGGGAAGAAAAAAATTCTAATTTTTAGTGATATAAACTGGATATTTAACTTATACATGTTTAGATTTTGTACAAAAATATGGCTAGGATCTAGCTAATAGTGGAATTCATGTGTATATGTTTGAGTGTGTAGGTCAAAAAAATTACGAGGTTGTGGATTTTTAGCCTCTATATATGTTTGTCAACCCATTGGGATACAAGAAACACATACACCAAGAAATATCATGAAAATCATGAGGTGATTATTCAATTTCATCAATGTTGAGTGGAAGTTCATCCATGAAACTAAAGGAAAATGAAACAAGGATGATGTTATTTATAGGATGTTAACAAATAATGTTGTGTTCATTGATGTCTAAATTTTTTGAATGATTATAATAAATATATATAATCTAATGTATAAATTCACTTGAAGTATTTTATTAACATCTGTACTATTTCATAGTGGATTAGAACATGATTGAAATGTAAGGAAGATTAATTTCATCAATTATTGAATTTTTTTCCTTTAATATGATATTGGGGAATGATATTTGAAATATTATTATTCCATAGAGGGATTTGGAGATATTTAAAATATTTTTTATATGTCATCCAAACATTGTATTTAGTAATTAGAGGAAATTTATACAGTTTATAAAGGTGATTTTTACTATTTGTAAAGGTGTTGTCAAAATTAGATCATCTGTATAAGGTTATTTGAGAAACCCATGCGAATTGTGAATGTATTTTAGAGATATATAAAGAAAAAATAAAAATTTTATTAGGTTAACTATGGTTCCCTGAATTTCTATTAATGCATCTTATATGTTTTGTATAATCCATAAATTTATATGAAAATGTAATCAAAATCAAGAAATGGTATATAGTGTACCTTATGTAAATTTATTGTGATTTTAATAATCACATAATGATTCTATATAAGATAAAAGGATAGTGACTTATATTTCTAGTTTTAATGATAAACATAAGTAATTAGGAATTTAAAATTACTAGAGGTTGTACTATTACAATAACTAATCCATAGATGGTTTAAAGAAATTAAGAATTAAATGGTGACCACGACATAAAGGAGACTATTGTGTAAGCAATGATAAAAATAGGAAAATTAATTTCATATCATATAAATTTCCCTTTTTTTATGATTATCATTTGAATTTATTTAATTTCATCCTATATAATTCACCATGTGTATTTGATAACATTACTTTCGTTAAAAATAATTTTAAAGACATATGATATCCAAAACTGATGATGCTTTTCCCATGTATATATAATCAAAAAATCAATATGTGTGTAATTTCATTCATTTCAATGAAAAGGAAATAGGATCTATATAGAATAACTTCCATCTAAATCATGGAGTTTCCAAATATCATTAGGAATCATTTATACATGTTCGTCATGAATAAAGAACTCAAATTTTTATGTGGAATATGTATAGGAAGTATTTTTGGAAGTAATAAATGAAGAATGAAATGATTATATTATCATAATAGATTCTCAGGAAGATTCAATAGGTGAATTAGATTTGAATTAAAATTAAAAGACGATGAAATATGTTCATACTGGGGGAAAAATTATAATATAGAGACTACGTAAATAAAAAATATTTTTTTGAATTTAGGGATTTAATTTGATAAATAATTAACTTCAAAAATACCTAAAACTATTTTAACATTTCTATATATATAAATTATTAATGTAAAAAATATATAATAGTGAGTGTAGTTAAATTGTTTTCCTAATAAATTAATTCATGTGTTAAGAGAGAACAAATTATAAAAACCACCTAGATATTATGTGTTGATAAAATAATAATGAAGAGGGTACCATGAGTCTGGTGTGCACATGATACATGAAAAGATAAAGATGAAAAAGATATAAAAATTTCTAGTCCTTCATGAAGAATTCATTTGGTGAAAACTGAATAAGAAGAAGAAAAAGATAAATAATGCAACATAATTATAACATATACCATATTTAGGGTAAGAATATGATACATCAAGACAAAAATTTCAATTTTTTATAGAATTCTGAGAAATAGTGATGAATCTCGCTAGATTGATGTAAGAGAAAAATAAGGATCAACCAAATCATCCTTAAGTTACTTGAACCATCACATGCAATCTTTCATCATGTAATTATAATCCCATTTCCTTATATAGAGGGAAAATATGACTTCATTTAATTTGTACCTATTTTTTAGGATAATTTGTTCAATGAAAAACCTTGGCTCTAACATTCACTAGTATCAAGAGGTAATTTGTTACCATGGTATAATAATGATGATGAATTATATATGTAGTCAACAAATGAGATTTGAACTCAATCATCAAATCCAAGTGTTCAATTACATTGGTGGTATATTATATATCTATTTTCCAACAAAATTAAAAATAAATTGAGATAGATTCACTAAATAAATAACATAAAAAGTGAAAAATAATACAAAGGAATAATATATTATGTGTATATCAAAATTGTTTATCCCCCTCTTATTTTTTGAGACATCCTTTGGTTTCCATAAAAATGAAATTAGAGAAATGGTCACAATTATTTTAAATTCTTTATAATAATTATTTTTTTCAAATTTCATTCATAGGATATAATTGAGTGTAAAATTGGAAGACGTACCCTAAATGTTGATCATAAGTGAATTTTTTCTAAGACTGCTATGTACAAGAATTTAAGTATTATAAAAAAGATGAGACGATTTTACCTCTTATATAAAAATATATAAAAGGTATATTTTTCAATTTATGATTCTCTTGGAGATAAATTTTCATGGATAAATAAGAATAACGTAATGACACAAAAAACAACCATGATTTGAATCAAAATTTTCTTTCATATTCATCACTATATCAAATTTAATAATATGTAATTGAAAAAACATATCAACATTATGTAGAGGAAAAACTAAGACCATGTCATATTTATCCAAATATAAATTTTTAACATGAAGATAAAATTTTATACTTTGAGGATATTTAGCACAATTTCACAAAGAGAATATCAACTTCTAGTTATGTCCACTTCAAAAGAATGTCGATGAATCTCATAGACTTTGAAGATGAATCAAACAAATATGATTGAAACAATCCATAATAATTATAAACTAATTAAGAGGATGGATTATATTTTCCATGGACCTAGGGAAACATAATTTTCATTTATTAATGTCATGATTTATTAAATAGAAGAGAAATCATAAAATATCAATGATCATGAAAATATAGTATAGAAAATATTATGATGCATTAAAATGGTATGTATATTTTTATGAATAATGTTTATGAAAATTTGAACAAAATAAAAGATTAAAAGATCGTCTTTATTATAAAGTTCTATGATATGGATATAAAATTTTTCAATCTGAAATCTAGTTATCTTGGTCATTACAACAAGCTGAAAATTGAGTGACTACCACACTAAAACCAATAGAGGTTTCTTTCATATAAATCCCTCAATTTGGTGACAATAATATACTATGATAATTAAATGATTGATGAATAGATTATATAAAATGAGATAACCCACCAATTGTAATGTAAATTATAAATCTGTTGTTATAATAAATACATATTGAAATTCAAAATCATTACATAGTGTTGAGTAAATGTGAATAAAATCCTACTACTGTATCTATGGTGAATATATTATTGTTTACAAGTGTATTTTTCCCAAGAAGAGCCCATCGAGTGGGGATGAATGAAAAAAAATATGACTGTTGATAGATCTATAATATAAGGACATAATTAGTTTATAAAAACTGATCATGGTTTATATGTATTTTTATATCTATAAAAAGTTTCAAAACATGTAAATTTAATATTGGTAAAATTTATTTTCTAGGGAAAGAAACTAATAACCAGAATCAAGGGAGTTAAATAAAAAAAATGTTATAGATTTCATAGAAAAAGAGTTTTTCTTTCTATCTCAAACAGATTTGACAGTAAATTGCTCATTTTAAGAAATTCCAATCGATGTTGTCATGGGTGAGATACATTATTTACTAATTCAACCACGTATTTATCTAAATAAAATCAAGAAAGAAACCATAAATAGTATTAGAAGAAAGGAATCAATTCTACCTTGGGAAGATTTAAAAATCAATAAGCATAAAAAATTATTCCTATGAAGTTAATGAGAATTATTTTGATAATTAATTTGGTGGAAAACCTCTTAAGATAAAAATAAATTCTATATCTAGGAAGACTGAACATATGAAATTTTCAACATAATTACTATATGGGGACTTCGGGAAGGAATCCAATATACCCATTAAAGTACTCCAACTCTAGTATCTTATATTGGACATTCACATGATTGAAATGGTGTATGATATATGGGATTTCAAGATGTAGGATTGATCATTATTTCGGTCTGGAAGAACTTTACACATACATGATTCCCATATTAAATTATAAATTTAAAACCTAATGCTTTAAAACTCTTTCTGCATTATGGATATTAATCAAAAAAACACATTCATCATATCTCAAGGAAATGAAATAAATAATGAGTGAGAGCTGATTTTCAGTAAGGATTATGTATAATATAAGTTATAAAAAATAAATAAGTCATGGTAAACATGAATTTGTTCATAATTGAAAACAAATTCCATATAATCAATATATTGAAAAAATAAATCTTCCATTTATAATATCAATGTAGTAATCTCATGGATAATAAAATATCAGTTCTAAATGATGGAAATGATATGTTTTAGACTTCATGATATCATACTTAAAAATATCTCTAATGTCAGTACATTGTGCCAAGATATTTTAATCTATAGGTATGCATATAAAAAAATTGTAATTTATTTTACCAAATAATTTTCATAATGATGAATGTATATGCACTGGGAGGATATATAATTACCATTACCACATATCAATACGTGTCCAATACATTACATATATATTTAATAATCAATTAAATTCCTGAAAAATATTCCTTACCAAAAAATTTCTTCTTTTTATTAGAGAATAAAAAATATTAACATTTAACTGTAAATTAAAAAAACACTCAATGTAAAATAAATTATTTTCAAATGGTATATGGTTTAGGAAATAATATAATAAATTATAAAATGATTAGTAATAATTAAGTTAAATTTTTTCTCCTTTGAAAAATAATATAAATAAAATGAATGGTTCAACAAAAAAGTAAAAGGAAAAAAATTATTAAAAATGATAGATGGCCACAAAAAGTATAATTTGTAATAAAATAAAGTTCATTAAGGTATAGAGGAAAATAAAATAATAAATTTTAAAGTATTTTTTCATATAGAGTTTTAATTTCAAAATGATTGAAACATTATATAAGATGACATATAATGTAAAACATTAATGGATGTGGGAAAATTAATTAAACAACATATACAATTAACTTATTGTAATGAAAGTTAAAATTGTCCCATTTGTAAAACATTATAAATATTATTTTAAACCATTTAAAAAATTCATGTATTGGTTATAATTTCCATAATTTATCCTTTGAATAAATAAAAATACTTTTTAAAAATAATTTTGAAAAGTATGGAAATGGAAGAATGATTTTCCCGATCAAAAATTGATAAATGATCAATTTTTCTATTAAACGTTCCTTTTGAAAGAGTATATTTAATTGAATCATTATCCATATTAAATTAATATATAATAATGTTAAATATTTAAAAGGGGTAGTATATGCAACATAAAATGTATATAGGTTAATAATACCAAATATATTTCAATTCAGTGTAAATTGAGACGAAATAACTTTCCTTGCATTTGAATTAACACGTATGATCTTTTAAAATACATATAATAAATTTATAACTATTATAATAATATACCATAATAATATACATATATTTAAGGTCATATATAATCCATAATATTTTTTTATAACCAGTTCATAGATAATATATTTTTTATCATTATTTTGGGTGTTAACAACTTTTTTTTCATATATGTTTTGATTCGGTTGATCTAATCCTTGTAATTTTATTATGGTTCAATAATTACAAAAGTATTAATCTTGATATAAATATCATATATATCAATCAAATAGTTCATTATTTTTATCCATTCAATTCGTAAAATTAAAATCATTCACATCACATCATGGAGGTGGTGGTCCAAACACACACAGAAGCAAAATTATCATTTTCTAATTGATTGGAAGGTATGAATGTATAAATTAAATTATAATTAAAAAAGATAATTTATGTTATAAATATCATATATATTAAATATTTCCTTTATTATAAACTTCTATGTAATGTATTTAAGAAAATGTTATTACACCACAATGTGAAGACGGTATACTGTAATCACACATGATCGAAATTTTCTCTTTTTTTGATGGAAAATTGATGTAATATGGTATTCCCATAATCATGATAACATATCATTATATAAATGAAAAATATAATAATTAAATTAGTATTGGTATGAAATATTATTAATAATATGTATGTGAAATAAATATGATTGAGCTGGTAAATATTATTACCTCTTATTCTATAGACATCCTTGAGAACCCCCCCCCCCCCCCTTAAGGGACCTATGATCAGAATTTTGGTGATAAAATTACTTCTTGAATATTTAAAAGGATTTTTATAAAGGAATTTGTTATGGGTAGTGAAATAAAGTATACTCAATGTGGTGGAAATAAAATAGAGAAGTGGTTTCCTTTTATAAGGTAATGAGGGGAATTTTTTTAATTTCATAAATTATAAAATTAATGTAAATTATAATTTTTTTATAATGAATTAAAATTTGTCAAAATAATATTGATCTATACGTGTCTAAATCCCCTAAACCAAAAAAATGGAAAAGTTTTTGTTTTTATCCCCCTTATCTTTTATTTTTAACCTCATGTTATCCATTTTATAATTACTACATTATTCAAATTTTCTACCATTTCATTCTCAACAATGTCAACATAAAAGTAAAAATTTACCATAAAAAGAAAACTGATTAGGATAAAGATAATTTTATATAAATTTTAAACACAAAATTCATATAATAGGATAAATACATGTTTTATATAAATTTTAAAGACTTCTATAACTATTTTACCAATGTATTTACCGTTTTACCCATTACAAATAAGCAAAGAAATATTATCTTTACTATTCAAAATGAACAAAAATAAAAGGGTTATATTAAAAAAATTGAAATCATAATTCATTATAAGGAATAAATTTTTATTTATTCAACTTATGTATGTGTCAGAATTAAATTTTAATAAGAATTTGTAAAATGTAATAAAAAAAATTTACTGAAAAATGCATTCTGAAGCATAAAAATTAAAATATATCAAAATCATGAAAACTACTAATTAAACATAAGTTATTCTAAATAAAATGGATCATATTTTAATAACAAATCTACAATATAATTTTAATTTTAATTTACATGATTTAATAAAAAGAAATATAAGTATTTGAAAAAAAATTATTCTTTAGTAATCATCATTTGTTTGAGAGAAATCCCAAAATTTCAGAAGATGTTAATCATGATATGCATATTTCAAAAATGAAATTAATTTATTCAATTTAAATTTATTAAATATAATAATTTAATTTTTGATCATGAATAATGGAATATAATCTAGAAATAATCAACTCATCGTTCATTTTCTGCAAAAAAAGAGAATCGTCCTTGATGATATTGATTTTTATTATTTTCTCATTAAAAATACAAAATATGGAATGATTATGTGAATTGGTTTATTATTTATTAATAATATAATTATTCTATAATAGATGAAAAGGTGCTATATTCCCCCATCAATCAAGAAATTATATCTTCTATATTTCCCAAATTGCACCTCTTGTACATATTTCAGTCGTTTATCATCATTACATATTTATTTTCTAATGTCCCCTATTATATCAAATGATTTCCCCAATTTACACTTAAAAATTAACCAATTTATTGACAAAAAAACTATTCTCTAGTGTCCAAAATCATGATATGATCCTCAACGTAATTTAAATCATGATCTATTTATATTTCCCCATAGGTGAGAACATTTATTGGATATGGCATGTACTTCATCAATAAAGAGATAAGTAATACATCAAGTACCATAGAGAGTATTAATGAAATTTTCATATAGTAATCCATAACACTAATTCATTGAAATTTTTTAAAAGTTTTGATGTACCTTGGGGTATGTGTTTCTTTATTTTCAAAACATAAAACACTCTTCCATGAATATAATTTCATTAAAAAAATTCCCCCCAATTAAAATTTAAAATATTTTCATTAGTTATATGTATTTCATAGTTTCCTTGTTTTAGATACTTTAATTTGGGTTTGAATATTTTTGACCTTCGCCATTTTCTCCTCAAAAATATACTGACCCAAAATATTTGATTCATCAACATTATCCTAACAATTTGGAGTAAGTAATATCATTCCATATAATGCTTCATCTAGATCCATTCGAATACTTGAATAGAATATGTTATTATAGGATAACTCCACCAAAGGTAAATATATATCTCACATACCCTGATTGTAATGTTATAAAGACCTCCTTATTCCTTCTAAAATTTGAATAATCATTTCATATTGTCCATCGGTTTGAGGGTGATAGATTATCCCAAAATAAATAATACCATAAATATCATTCAAAATTAGTTTCCATAATTTCATTTTAAATATTGTTAAATGATCCAACGTAATTAAAAGATATTATTCACGAATTAATACAATTTATTTAACATAGATTTGTTCAAGTATCCCATGATGTAAATAATAAATTAAAGTTAAAAAATTTGTATATTTTTTATGTAATTCAATAATAACACATATTGAGTAATTCATTCTAGGATTTATTAGTAATCCACAGAAAAGTACATAGTAATGTGATCCCATTTCCAAATTGTAATATGCAGTGTTTTTATGACTCTTATTGGATGATATCATACAACATTACCCTCTTTAAGAACCAAATATTGTGACAACGAATAAGAAATTTCACATTTCGTGTAATCCTGCAAAAATTATTCTTTAATGTCAATATATATCTTAGAGAGCATCATGGGAGTATATATAAATTAAAACAATAAGAAATATAATATAATAACATTTTCCTATTACGTATAGATCTAAAATATAGTCTCATTTCATAATTAAAAATACTATCATCATGTATAAATGCTTTAAATTTTCCATCTCTCATAACATTAATTTCATGTTAAAAATCCGCATTATTAGTTTCTGAACTATCTTTCTTTTGCAATAATGATTCTTTGGAAATAATTCAAAATTTTAATTATCTTTCAAAATACTCAATAATTAATATATTTATATTCTCTAAATTCGTTAATTAGGGATCCGTTTGAATTCCCATTTTTATTAGAACTCCTTCTTTTTTCCAACTCAATGCATCTATTATAGTGTTTTTCTTCCATAGGTGGTATTGTATTGATAAATAATAATCATATGGTAGATTCAGTCATCTCCTTTTCCACATGATCCACCCCTTGTTTAAAAATATTTATTTTATGTTCTTAAGATCTACTTATATCTCACATATGTCAGTATAAATATAGTGTCCCCATATATTCAAATAAAAGACTACATCTTCCAACTAAAGATCATGAGTTGGATGGTATTTTTCATTATATTTAACTACCTCTAATCAAAAAAATTAACATTATCCTCATAAATATGGAAATATTAGTGTTCTATATTTTATTTATCACCACATTTGAATAGCCCGTCATTTCAAGATAGTATAGTTAAAATTGGAGCCTTCACTAATCTCCTCTCTAATTCATTAAAACATTCTTCGTATTACATTATCCAACTGAACATGGCCCATTCATGAGTATTCTTTGATAAATTTTTATTAAATAATAAATTTTCTTGATAAAATAATTGATACTATCATGAAAACCCATAGAAAATTCATACCACGTATATGTTCATTGGTGTATAATATTAATTGATTTCCTTTTTCTTCATAAGATAAATTGAGTTTCCATCTTTTGAGATAATATGTCAATGAAAAAAAAATTATTAACCTTTAATTCATCATTGACTAATCTCCCATGTAACTACTATTAAATAATAGTATATAGAGTGATAAATAATTTATTCTTATAATCCTTATATAATTTTGGCCACCCTATGATAACATTAATAAACACAACAAGACAATATCACGATATTCCTTGAATACTGCATTCATTATAACTATAATAAAAGATCTCTAAATAGTTAAGTCAAATATAACTACTAGATAGTAGTAATGTCGATACCTCATTGGACATGGTGTCTTCATATTACAGTTTATCTTTATTAAAAAATTATGATTCCAAATAGATAGCTAAAGCATAGAAAAATATTGATCTCTTTTAATTTGATCAAACAAGTCATCAATGTAAAGCAGAGGACACTTGTTACATATAGTGAAAACATTTAATTCCATATAATAAATTCATATCCATATATATATATATATATATATATATATATGTTTTAACATAAAAAAAATAGATATCCCCATGTTGAAATTTTTGTTTATATGTGTCATTTATTATAGAAATCATTTATTTTTTTCTACAACTCTACTGATTCCCTAATTTATAATATATAGGGAAGTTTTGAAATACATCTAATATAAGGGATAAAATAAATGGAAAAATCAAAATCATGTTCTAGTTGAATCACTGGACATCATTGATTTCATTCTTCTGGTTTCATTCAGTAACCTGATAAACCTTATCTTTATAGATATAACAAACACCAATTCCATTCATGAATTTTCCAAGATGTTTCTTTCCAAAATTTTCACATGATGGAAATTTCTTCATTCCCTTCATAATAATTATTTCCATAACCTTTTCATGGTTATCTATCAAGAACATATTCTATTTAATTCTCCTGATAATATAGGATCTATAATATCACATATCCAAATTAATGTCACATGATACTATATCGTTCAATGATGAAAATGATCAAGAATGTTTTCCCATAAGGAGACTCAACATTTGTGTATCAATGAATTAGTCAAACTTTCTATCTGGGTTTTGTATATATTCTAAATTATGTTGGGACAATCTTAATAATTTTTCTTCATATTCTACAATGCATTCTTCCTCTTTCTCCATTACAGTGAGAACTTCGTATCTTTTACAACTCGTTATTCACAAAGAATGTTTTTCCCAATGAATATGACTTTAAATGATTATCATTCCATGATTTCTTCTTGTTACTCCTATTTAGTGATTTAAGTAAATAGCCACTATTGATCATAATCTTATCTAAAAAAACAATGACATAATAACCTTTTATGTTCCATTATGTCCTAATGTTAAAATTATATTTTCAAAATATATAATACAATCCTCAGCTAAATTTGGAAGTATAGGCCCAATAAAATATGGAGGCTCTTATCACATGACATGATAAAACATATGTGAATCTCACTATAGAAAAAAAAATTCTCTATAAGGTATTTCATATTTATCATAAAATAATTTGGGTTCAGTAATATGTTTATGATTTTCTTAGTTCCAACACAAGATATACTGGTTTTCTCAATAGATATGTCTATACACAATCTAAGGGTGATAATTGTTTTCCTCTTTTATGCACTATAGATGAATATTGAAATGCACTAAGCCATCCCATAATCATATTCAATAATGATTAATAAAATAGAATCCTCATATTATAAATGCTCTCATGTTCTGTAAGGTATTATCATAATTATAATGATAGTTATGTTTATTTGATTTCAAGTTCACATGTTTTCTACTAAACTTCTTCTGATAACAACTATAACACCCATACTCTAGTATCCCAGTTCCATTGTTTGTATTACTAAATTAGTACATGATATCATGGAACTCACCAAAAATTATTGATTATTTTTTCATCATTGAATAACTGTATATGTATAATATTCCCATATTACATTGGAAATATTTCATTCATAAAATAAGAAATATTCCAGATTCATTGATGTTATTAAATATATCATTGTTTATATAGTGGGGAAATTAGAAACAATTAATTGTCACGACCCCCTCCCCACAAAGTGTACCCCTCCTGGGCCGGCAATGTGAGAAGGGAGATAATGACCCCCGATTCCTGCCTCCAGTAGGCCCCGGGTTGGCGACTAGCACCGAGGGTATAATACACACACAAATGGGAGGCATTACCCTCTAAGAGAACACATGCAGAAGAGAGAGATAGAATAGACTCTAATCAACTCCAACTCAGAACTGAAATGTAAAAGGAAATCAAGTACATATATGAAATGTCATGAAAAAGTACTACAACTGAAAGGGAAAACTAAAAGTACCCAAAAGAAAGGAAAACGACAGCGACCACAAGCCCGAACAGCTCCTCCTCCAACCGCAAGCTAGTAGTAACCAGCTTGATCTCCAACCTGCTCCAAGTGACCTGAAAAACAGTTTATATGTATATAGGGTGAGTATCACAGTATACTCAGTAGGATCCTCCCCAAGACTCTCGTGCAAAAGTAGAGAAAGCATGCTAAAGCCCAGTGAACAACAAGTGAAACTAACTCGTCACCTAAACAGGTATATTAAGTTCCCAACCTCACCATGGCTACTCTCACCAAGTAACGCATACAAGAATATAGCATATAGTAAAGAATATCAAGGGTACCCCGCTACTACTTCCCCACTGGTTTTCCGCTTTGCCCCAACGACATACGTCATGTGAATCTCTCTCCAAAGGCTTGCCCGTATCAACATGGGTCAAGCTCCACAATCTACACCTCGTGCACCACAAAGGCTTGCCCGCAGACACCTGGGCTAAGCTCCACACAATCCTCACAACCAAAAGTATCCAGGTAGTTTCCGGGAGCCACCACAGCTCGCATAACGTGTATCATACGTCGGGTATTATACCTCAAGCCATTACAGCCCATACACCGAGTAAGGATCCTCAAGCCATCACAGCCTATACACGTTACACCTATAGTATTCCAAAGGATACTATATCCAGAATATATGTGTGTGAAATAACCACAAGCCATTACAGCCCTATACACACATATATGGGTAAAACTAACCACTGTGCCTACCAGCAAAAAGATCTACCAAGAGAAGAGAGCAGGGCCAAAGGGGGTAGTCAGCCATTCAACCTCCCATCAGAATGTTGGGGAAAACACCCCCCCAGGGCTCAGAATCCCCGGGGTGTCAGTTGCCCTTACCGAAAGGGTGGAGTAGCGTATAGAAACACAAAAAGTAAAGAATATATAAGTAACTCACATCCACACTATGGGCATTACCTAGTCTTAGATACAACTGCAGCTAACATCTCTCAGACTCCAGGCTGCTACTTCAAAGACTATGAATCCTATAATCACACAACCAATTGAAGAGCTTCATTAGATTACTCCATTCTCATTTATCAATTCCACTGTACGTTAATTAATTCTTTAATCATTAATTAAGAATGATCAATTCCACATTAAACTGAATTGGCATCACTTTCAAAAACAACTGCTCCTTTTTAAGATTCACATCACCTTTAAATTCCAGCATCTCCATCCCCGTGGATTTTCACTATTTAATCAAATATTCCTTACCGAATTACTTTTCCACATTCCCAGGCATTCTAGAAAAACATCCTATGCTTCTAAACACAAAGGAAGCTCAACACGGTGAGTAGATATACTACCCGTCGAGTCTTTGTCGCCTATAGAAAGAGCATAGACCCATCCTCCATCGAGAGGCTAAACACGGAAAGCACGTGGCATACCCCGCGTGTCTTCGCCTCCTTCGGAAAGAGGGTAAGCAAGACCAGCTGCCTTGAGCAGTGGGGAAAAGCAAAGCAGATTAACATTCAAGAAAACCGCAAGCAACCAGTAACCACATCCATCCCATTCCATTACCCCTGGTGTCCTCCCCGACACCCATATGCATAAACTGATGCATCTCGCCACTCTAGGCATCATCTGCTGCCATGACCACAAGGCCTCCATGCCTCCACATATCACAAAAAACCATCCCGGATCACATCACAGCACAAACAGCAGGAAAACAAACATCACATCATGGGCTCTTGACCCTTTAACAAACAAGAGGGTAACTCAGAACCCTTTTAGAAATTCCCACATAATCTGTTCTCTAATCCATATTGAATTGGAAGATTTGTTATTCGTAGGTTCCAATCATGGATACCTAATCAGTAAGCTGTCACAATTAAATAACCATGCTTACTTTCCTAATTTGATTATCCTCAAATTAGAACAACTACAACAACAGCAATAAACAGATTAATTTACATGCCTCTTTATCTTTAGCCAATTAATTAACAACTAATTCCGTCTTTACGTTCATTATCAATTTCTATCATGAACGAACAACAAAGTCAAGGAAAACATGGATATCACTATATCTAGGAAAACATGAGGCAAACCGTTATCACGGTATAAAGCAACAACATGCGATCAACAAATTCTTTTAATCTGGTTCAAGTATTTAATTAGGTCAATTTCATTGTGATCCAAAGGAATAAATCATGCTAATTCTACGATTGCACATACACAATTAGAGAAGCCATGAATCCCCTACCTCGAAGAGTTCTTGACGTCTTTTATCCACACAACGGGTCACAGTCCTCTTCTCCTCACGACAGCTGCATCCACTGGAGGATGCCACGGTATGACAGTACCAACCAACCCCAAGAAAACCCATTAGAACCATGGAGATTACATGCTAATATGGAAGGAAGAAAAAGAGAAGGTGATCCCTGAAGGAACGATGATAAAACATACCTTATATGGAAGAACGATCGACACAACTTGGTTGCATCAAACAGAGCGGAACTGATCCGAGTAACGTTTGATTGTGAAACTCCTACGGGAATGATTGCAAGGTTCTAGCGTCTTGTAGATGAGAACCATGAGGAAGAACAACGAAGAATTTTATCTCGTTCCCTTTAAAAATAAATTAGAGAGGCGACGGTTTAAGATCCGATTTATTCTCCATTAAAAACGGATCGCATTAACCCACGCGGTTTGACCAAGTAAAAACATCTCGGCCTTAGGAATAATTAATATAGGATTTATGGCCTTTGAATCGGCCTTAAAGTCCTTAAAATAAGGTTTTAAAAGTATTTTACGTCAAAGAAGACGTCAAATTTATGAAGCTGGAAACACTGTTCACATACTCAAAATTTGGCAAAGTATGGAATCGGTAGCTCTCATGAAGTCTGGAAACATTGTTCATTTGTGAAATTTGGCAAAGTATGGAATCGGTAGCTCTCATGAAGTCTGGAAACACTGTTCATTCGTGAAAATTGGCAAAGTATGGAATCGGTAGCTCTTATGAAGTCTGGAAACACTGTTCACAGAACTAAAAAAAATTGGCAAAGGAAAGAAAAGCTCACCGATAGAACCTTACCGATAGAAACACTATTCACAGAACTAGAGATTTGGCAAAGTGTTAGCCGAGCTACTGCTGGACTGCGGCTACCAGTATACCGAGCTATCAGTACGCCGTGGCTACCGGTAAACCCAGCTACTGGTAGGATGCGGCTACCGGTAGACCGAGCTACCGGTAATCAGCAGCTACCGATAGACCGAGCTACCGGTAATCAGCAGCTACCGGTAGGCAGCAGTTGGGGGATAAGTCACCTTGACCTCCCGGAACACCTCCAACACCACATTTTCACAAATTAATGGACCAGGGAGGTCCGGGCCATTACATTAGATACCTCTCAAAACATTCTCGTCCTCGAGAATTAAAAACCAACCCAGAAGAAAAGAGGGGTCCGAACAACCACCCCATAAGATACCTCTCAGGGGAAAACCACCATGAGTTGTTCAAAAGCTGGAACAAAACTACGACATCCGAGGGTATGGAAACAAATAATCCATAACCAAACAATTCAAACATAACATCACATCAAAGGTACATAAATAAAACATAAAAGGTCTAACCAGAGAGGAAACATCATTAAATGAGAGGAGTTAAACATTAAACAACTCTGGGTACTGAGCACGTATCTGTGACTCACGCTCCCAGGTAGTCTCCTCCACGCCACCGTGTCGCCACAAGACACGAACTAAGGGGATAGAACGCCCACGCAACACTTTCTCCTTGTGGTCTTGGATCTCCACAAGTCGCTCCTCGAAGGTTGCATCATCGTCAATATCGATCTCTCCCCAATCGATAACATGAGATTCATCATGAAGATAACGACGGAGCTGTGATACATGGAAAACATCATGTATCCGACTCATCTGAGGGGGAAGTGCTAATCGATACGCCATATCTCCAACATGAGCTAACACCTCGAAAGGCCCAACAAACCGAGGAGAAAGCTTACTTCCACGACCAAACCTTCGCTGCCCACGACGGGGAGTCACCTTTAGAAACACATGATCCCCAACATTAAACTCTAACGGTCTCCTTCTTTGATCAGCATATGATTTCTGACGATCCTGTGCTGTCTTCATCCTCTCACGAATCACCTGAACCATCTCTGTTGTATTCTGCACTAGTTCTGGTCCGAGAATTGCTGACTCTCCGACCCCAGTCCAGCACAACGGAGAACGGCATGGCCAGCCATACAAGGCTTCAAACGGCGCCATACCAATGGTAGAGTGAAAACTATTATTGTAAGTGAACTCTACCAAGGGTATGTGCTTCACCCATGAACCTCCAAAATCAAGAACACAAGAGCGCATCATGTCTTCAAGAGTCTGAATGGTTCTCTCTGTCTGACCATCCGTTTGAGGATGAAAAGCAGTGCTAAGGCATAATTGAGAACCAAAAGCATGCTGGAGACCTCTCCACACCCTGGAGGTAAAACGAGGATCTCGATCAGAAATGATTGTCTTAGGAACTCCGTGAAGCCTCACCACCTCCTCCAGATACTGCCTCGACAAAACTTCCACTGAGCTCAACTCCTTGATCACTATGAAGTGGGATGATTTTGTTAAACGATCCACTACCACCCATATAGCATCATTTCCTCCCGGAGCTCGAGGTAAACCTGTAACAAAATCCATTGAGATGTCCTCCCAATTCCACTGAGGAATCTCTAAGTGCTGGAGAAGACCACCAGGAACACGGTGTTTGGCCTTCACCTTCTGGCAGACTAAACATCGAGACACGCATTCTGCAACTGTACGCTTCAGCCCAAGCCACCAAAACTGCCTCCTCAAGGATCGGTACATCTTCGTCACACCAGGATGTACCGCCAAGGGTGAACTATGGAACTCTCGGAGAACCGTCTCGCGTATCGCCAAGGGAACAAAAAGCCTGCCATGATACAATACTCGGTGTTGTTCATCCTCTGACCAACCATCAGGGGCCTCACCACATACAACTCTGTCTCTCCAAACTTCCACCTCTAGATAACCCAACTGAGACTCTTCCACCTTCTGCATCAGGGATGACTGCACCGTCATCTGGAAAAGACAACCTCTACCCCCAACATCTCCCATATCAAGATGCAAAGCTGATAGCTCTTACATCACTCTCCAGGAATCAACAGATTCACACACAACATCATTACGTGACTTTCGGCTTAATGCATCAGCAACAACATTTCCCTTCCCAGGTGTATACGATATTTCGAAGTCGTATTCCTGCAAGAACTCCATCCACCGATGCTGCCTCAAGTTCAAGTCACGTTGGGAGAAAACATACCTCAAACTCTTATGATCGGTGAAAACCACAAAGTTCTCACCAATGAGGTAATGCCTCCACAACTTCAGAGCAAACACCACGGCTTCCAACTCAAGATCATGGGTGGAATAGTTGCGTTCATGGGGACGCAACTGCCGAGACCCATAAGAAACAACGGACCTCTGCTTCATAAGAACACAGCCTAGCCCCAGATGTGAAGCATCACAGAAAACATCAAACTGGACTCCCTCCGTTGGAAGACAAAGGACTGGAGCACTTACCAACTTCTCCTTTAAATACTCGAAAGCTGTCTGACACTGATCAGTCCATATGAACGCTTGATCCTTCCTGTTCAAAGCTGTCAGAGGAGTCGCAACTCGGGAGAAATTAGCCACAAACCTCCTGTAATAGCCTGCGAGACCAAGGAAACTTCGCACCTCTGACACGGTCTTGGGGGCTGGCTAAGACACCACTGCTTCTATCTTCGAAGGATCCACAGCTACTCCCTGTTGGGACACAACATGTCCCATGAAACGAACTTCTCGAGCCCAGAACTCACACTTGGACAACTTCCCAAACAACCGATGTTGGCGAAGAACTCCCAAAACGGCTCGTAGATGCTCTGCATGCTCCTCTTCAGATGTGGAGTATACAAGGATTTCGTCGATGAAAACCACAACAAACTTGTCCAGGAATTCACGGAACACAGCATTCATCAACCCCATGAAAACAGCTGGAGCATTTGTCATGCCGAATGGCATTACAACAAACTCATAATGCCCATGACGACAACAGAAAGCAGTCTTCGGGATATCCTCATCCTTTACACGCATCTGATGATATCCTGACCGCAATTCTATCTTTGAGAACCAACTAGAACCCTTTAGTTGATCGAATAGTTCATCAATCCGCGGGAGAGGATAGCGGTTCTTTATTGTCACATTGTTTAACCGAAGATAATCGACACACAACCACAAACTGCCGTCAGCCTTTTTCACAAACAAAACTGGTGCACCCCACGGTGACATGCTTGGCCGAACAAAACCACACTGCAACAGAACATCGAGCTGTATACGTAGCTCTCGTAACTCAGAAGGGGCCATCCTATACGGAGACATAGAGATAGGAGACGCTCCTGGCTGTAGCTCGATCCCAAACTCGATCTCTCATCGTGGGGGTAAGGATACAACCTCTTCTGGAAAGATATCAGGGTACTCCTCTATGACCCTAGGAAACGCCAACTGTTGAACCTCTGAAGAACTCAGCATCATCCCAGCCATCATGGATGATAAGGATGAAACTCGTCTATGACTCATCCGAGGATCTCTCTCACCAACAAACACTACTTCCTCTCCATCTTCATCAAAGAAAACGACCTTCTTCCTGTAGCAATCCACAACAGCCTGCACCGAATACAACCAATCCATGCCAAGTATGACATCATATGGTTGTATTCGCAAACATAGGAAATCTCCCCAAGAGCGGTGTTGCCCCAACACTAGCTCACAGTCTCTACATACTTCAAACAAGCTAGATCGACCTCCAACTGGCGTAGTCAACGCCAAGGGCACTGGAAGCCTCTCTACCTCAAGTCCCAAAGCGTGGACAAGGGTAGGGGATATAAAGGAGTGTGTCGCTCCTGAATCAAACAAGGCATACACCAAGGTAGAAAACAAGTAAAGGGTACCTCGGATGACGTCTGGCTCGCCTGGGGCTGGCAACGCTAGAGCATGAAGCTGACCACGACAACCTCCGCGGCCTCTCTGATCCTGATGACGACCACCACCACGGCCACGCTCTGCTCTCTGAGGACAGGGAGCGTCATGGGGCTGTCCTCTGCCTGCTCCATCTACCATCGGGTGATCTAAAGCTGGTGCAACCTGCTGCTGCTGCCTCGGCTGGAACTGCCTCAACGGAGGAACCTGGAGTGGAGCGCCTGGTGCACGATGACTGCTCTGAAAAGTTGGGCACTCCCGCTGCTGATGACCACGACCACCACAAGAAAAACAAGCACCTGATCCCTTGGCATAGGCCTGAGAGTTGCTGCCTCCGGAGAAATGAGATGGGAAGGGCTGGGACCAACCACCAGGTGAACAAAAACTCTTCTGTCCTGAAAACCGGGAACCCCGGACCACAGCTCTGCTTTGTGAGGGATCATGACGATTCCCCTCTCGTGACGATCCTGTCCTGGTCAAAGTCCTCTCAACAACCTCTGTCCTTTCCAGCACCTCAAGATATGTCTTCAGCATAAATGGGGTGACCTGGTGCTGGATCTCTGGATGCAAAGCCTCCTCGAAATGCCTCGCCCTGGCCTCATCATCTGGTAACAGGTCTGAAGCATATCGTATAAGGTTCCTGAAACGGATTCCAAACTCTCGAACACTGGAGCTCCCCTGTCGAAGGGTGAGTAGCTCCTGGCGACTGGACGCCTTCGCAGTCGATGAAAGAAACTCGACTCTAAACCTGTCTCGAAACTCCTCCCATGGGATCGCTGACTCCTCACGATCCCCGAGGAACAAGAACCACCATTGTCTCGCTGCTCCACGTAGCATCGTCACAACCAAGGACACCCAGTGTTCCTTCCGAGCACGAATCGAACTGAAGCCTATCTCGACCTCCTCCAACCAGTCTTCTGTGACTGCATCTGAAACGGAGCCCTCGTACTTCTGTAGACTCTGGCGCTGGAACTCTCAGAGTGTCTTCCTCCAAGTGTCATCGTCGTCAACCTCTACCCGGCGGCGATCTGCTGGAATAGCCTGCTGGGCACCTTCTGCGCAAACCTGACGAGGACGTCGACCTGGATCCATACCTGTAAAATAACAACTGTTAGAGCTCCTAAGCCTGGAATATGGAAGACTCAACATTAATTAATTAATTATTTTGTTTTATTAATTTTAGGTTACCTATACCAAGGTCTACCCATTCAAACACAGGTGCAAAGAATAATGATGCATGATCCTTTTCTAGGTCTCTACCCTACAACCAGTATCACTTTGTTTAGTAGCCATCATAAACTTAAAGGTCCGTGCAACAGATCATAGGGGGCCCTGAACGCCTATGTCTCTACCGGTCTCCAGTGTTTACCCCACTTGCTAAACATGAATGACACCGTTTCCCTACCATCCCATGCATCCTCACCTGTGCCTAACTCCAAACTCCATCCTATCCCTCAACCAGACCTCTGATACCACTCTGTCATGACCCCCTCCCCACAAAGTGTACCCCTCCTGGGCCGGCAATGTGAGAAGGGAGATAATGACCCCCGAGTCCCGCCTCCAGTAGGCCCCGGGTTGGCAACTAGCACCGAGGGTATAATACACACACAAATGGGAGGCATTACCCTCTAAGAGAACACATGCAGAAGAGAGAGATAGAATAGACTCCAATCAACTCCAACTCAGAACTGAAATGTAAAAGTAAATCAAGTACATATATGAAATGTCATGAAAAAGTACTACAACTGAAAGGGAAAACTAAAAGTACCCAAAAGAAAGCAAAACGATAGCGACCACAAGCCCGAATAGCTCCTCCTCCAACTGCAAGCTAGTAGTAACCAGCTTGATCTCCAACCTACTCCAAGTGACCTGAAAAACAGTTTATATGTATATAGGGTGAGTATAACAGTATACTCAGTAGGATCCTCCCCAAGACTCTCGTGCAAAAGTAGAGAAAGCATGCTAAAGCCCAGTGAACAACAAGTGAAACTAACTCGTCACCTAAACAGGTATACTAAGTTCCCAACCTCACCATGGCTACTCTCACCAAGTAACGCATACAAGAATATAGCATATAGTAAAGAATATCAAGGGTACCCCGCTACTACTTCCCCACTGGTTTTCCGCTTTTCCCCAACGACATACGTCTTGTGCATCTCTCTCCAAAGGCTTGCCCGTATCAACATGGGTCAAGCTCCACAATTTGCACCTCGTGCACCACAAAGGCTTTCCCGCAGACACCTGGGCTAAGCTCCACACAATCCTCACAACCAAAAGTATCTAGGTAGTTTCCGGGAGCCACCACAGCTGGCATAACGTGTATCATACGTCGGGTATTATACCTCAAGCCATTGCAGCCCATACACCGAGTAAGGATCCTCAAACCATCACAGCCTATACACGTTACACCTATAGTATTCCAAAGGATACTATATCCAGAATATATGTGTGTGAAATAACCACAAGCCATTACAGCCCTCTACACACATATATGGGTAAAACTAACCACTATGCCTACCAGCAAAAAGATCTACCAAGAGAAGAGAGCGGGGCCAAAGGGGGTAGTCAGCCATTCAACCTCCCATCAGAATGTTGGGGAAAACACCCCCCCAGGGCTCAGAATCCCTGGGGTGTCAGTTTCCCTTACCGACAGGGTGGAGTAGCGTATAGAAACACAAAAAGTACAGAATATATAATTAACTCACATCCACACTATGGGCATTACCTAGTCTTAGATACAACTACAGCTAACGTCTCTCAGACTCTAGGCTACTACGTCAAAGACTAGGTATCCTATAAGCACACAAACAAATTGAAGAGCTTCATTAGATTACTCCATTCTCATTTATCAATTCCACTGTACGTTAATTAATTCTTTAATCATTAATTAAGAATGAACAATTCCACATTAAACTGAATTGGCATCACTTTCAAAAACAACTGCTCCTTTTTAAGATTCACATCACCTTTAAATTCCAGCATCTCCATCCCCGTGGATTTTCACCATTTAATCAAATATTCCTTACCAAATTACTTTTCCACATTCCCAGCCATTCTAGAAAAACATACTATGCTTCTAAACACAAAGGAGGCTCAACACGGTGAGTAGATATACTACCCGTCGAGTCTTTGTCGCCTATAGAAAGAGCATAGACCCATCCTCCATCGAGAGGCTAAACACGGAAAGCACGTGGCATACCCCGCGTGTCTTCGCCTCCTTCGGAAAGAGGGTAAGCAAGACCAGCTGCCTTGAGAAGTGGGGAAAAGAAAATCAGATTAACATTCAAGAAAACCGCAAGCAACCAGTAACCACATCCATCCCATTCCATCACCCCTGGTGTCCTCCCCGACACCCATATGCATAAACTGATGCATCTCGCCACTCTAGGCGTCATCTGCTGCCATAACCACAAGGCCTCCATGCCTCCACATATCACAAAAAACCATCCAGGCTCACATCACAGCACAAGCAGCAGGAAAACAAACATCACATCATGGGCTCTTGACCCTTTAACAAACAAGAGGGTAACTCAGAACCCTTTTAGAAATTCCCACATAATCCGTTCTCTAATCCATATTGAATTGGCAGATTTGTTATTCGTAGGTTCCAATCATGGATACCTAATCAGTAAGATGTCACAATTAAATAACCATGCTTACTTTCCTAATTTGATTATCCTCAAATTAGAACAACTACAACAACATCAATAACCAGATTAATTTTCATGCCTCTTTATCTTTAGCCAATTAATTAACAACTAATTCCGTCTTTACGTTCATTATCAATTTCTATCATGAACGAACAACAAAGTCAAGGAAAACATGGATATCACTATATCTAGGAAAACATGAGGCAAACTGTTATCACGGTATAAAGCAACAACATGCGATCAACCAATTCTTTTAATCCGGTTCAAGTATTTAATTAGGTCAATTTCATTGTGATCCAAAGGAATAAATCATGCTAATTCTACGATTGCACATACACAATTAGAGAAGCCATGAATCCCCTACCTCGAAGAGTTCTTGACCTCTTTTATCCATACAATGGGTCACAGTCCTCTTCTCCTCACGACAACTGCATCCACCGGAGGATTCCACGGTATGACAGTACCAACCAACCCCAAGAAAACCCATTAGAACCGTAGAGATTACATGATAATATGGAAGGAAGAAAAAGAGAAGGTGATCCCCGAAGGAACGATGATAAAACATACCTTATATGGAAGAACGATTGACACAACTTGGTTGCATCAAACAGAGCGGAACTGATCCGAGTAACGTTTGATTGTGAAACTCCTACGGGAATGATTGCAAGGTTCTAGCGTCTTGTAGATGAGAACCAGGAGGAAGAACAACGAAGAATGTTATCTCGTTCCCTTTAAAAATAAATTAGAGAGGCGACGGTTTAAGATCCGATTTATTCTCTATTAAAAACGGATCGCATTAACCCACGCGGTTTGACCAAGTAAAAACATCCCGGCCTTAGGAATAATTAATATAGGATTTATGGCCTTTGAATCGGCCTTAATGTCCTTAAAATAAGGTTTTAAAAGTATTTTACGTCAAAGAAGACGTCAAATTTATGAAGCTGGAAACACTGTTCACATACTCAAAATTTGGCAAAGTATGGAATCGGTAGCTCTCATGAAGTCTGGAAACACTGTTCATTCATGAAATTTGGGAAAGTATGGAATCGGTAGCTCTTCTGAAGTCTAGAAACACTGTTCATTCGTGAAAATTGGCAAAGTATGGAATCTGTAGCTCTTATGAAGTCTGGAAACACTGTTCACAGAACTAAAAAAAATTGGCAAAGGAAAGAAAAGCTCACCGATAGAACCTTACCGATAGAAACACTGTTCACAGAACTAGAAATTTGGAAAAGTGTTAGCCGAGCTACTGCTGGACTGCGGCTACCAGTATACCGAGCTATCAGTACGCCGTGGCTACCGGTAAACCTAGTTACTGGTAGGATGCAGCTACCGGTAGACCGAGCTACCGGTAATCAGCAGCTACTGGTAGACCGAGCTACCGGTAGGCAGCAGCTGGGGGATAAGTCACCTTGACCTCCCGGAACACCTCCAACACCACATTTTCACAAAGTAATGGACCAGGGAGGTCCGGGCCATTACATTAATGGTGGGAATAAATGTTCAGTAACGATTATGTACAAAAAAATCATCATGACTAAATAATGAATAATCAATATAAATAATAAAATAATTGAAAACACTTGTCATGTTGACAATAACATACGTATAAAATGGATCCATTATACAATCAATGAAATAATATCATGGATACTTATAACTAAATAATATTTAAAATAAATTTTTTTATTTATTTTATAATATCAAATATCATGATATTTCTACTCTTAATAAATTTCACCAATATAGTTTAAAATATGTTTATGACTACACCAAAATCCCATTTAATTTGAAAACTGATTTGTGACATGAGACTAGTCGATCCATTAAGGGGATATAAAATTCAAGGTCCCTACTATCATCGTATTTCAAATTAATTCCTCATATATTGAATTCTGAATTAAATTCATTTAAAATATTCCTTATCAATAAATATACACGTTGAATAAAGTATAATACATATTTATATTTCCACCATTAATCAAATAATTTTTACTATAATTGAACTTAACAAAAATGGTGTAAAATTTACTAAATAATCATGTCAATGACAAAAGGAATGTGGATATTTTAGAGAAATATATTTATGAGTGATAATAGTTCCCATTAAAATGAATAATTCAAGATATTGTTAATAACTAGAAATATAATCAATAAATTTGAGATGGACATCACAAATGTAAACGTGTCAATAAAATAATGTATTTTATGTAATTGAGAAAAATATATCTGAATTTAGTTTTTTAAAAATAATAATGATATTTATTTTCAAAATCAATGATAATTTAAAAATAAGCTAAATATATTAAAACCATTATGTTTGTGGTAAAATCCATTAGTGTCTTATACATTGGAAAATTACATTTTTAATTTTTCTAATAAAATTAAAAAATGAAACATTAAAAAAATACACAAATTAGTTGAAAATAATATAAAATTTCATGTATAGTATAAAATTTCCTTCCTAAAACATTGTTTAGATTAGTAGAAATTTGTAAAATAATACTAAAATGATTTTAATGGAAGATAAATATTCTCATTAAATAAATGAAGAAGGAATTTTCTTTTAAAAATTATACCTTGAATTATAACATAATTATGATCATTATTAATTACAAATAAATAAGCGTTGATTTTAAATATATAAAATTGATTGTGTAAACACCACATAAATTAAAAAGATTCATAATACCAATATTCTATCAACATAGTTAAATTTTAGAAGAGGTCATCTTCCTTGTGTTTGACATTCCTTCTAAGATCCTTTGAAACCAAATTTATTTAAAAATTATTTATTACATATACATACAAAAACAATATAAGTATAAATAATTTAATATATGAAAAATTTATATCATTTTCTCACCATTTTTGTTAACAATGAATTAATAGTATCATTTTTTTTGGTGTTAACTACTTATTTTTCTTGTTTGTTTGCATTCAATAGTTTTGGTCCTTTAATGTTGATCATGGTTCCATAATCTTTTAGGCGTCAATCATGATATAAATATATTATATATACATTATTTATATTCTTAATACCATTCATGTAAATTAGAATAAAAATTGTATCCCATTTATGGAGGTTGTACACCACGCTTATATAAGACTGATGTTTTCATTTCTAGATGGAATAGATGGTAGGAATGTATATATAATACAATAATTATAAAACCTTTTTAATTTTACAAATATCATGTATATTAATTATTTACTTTTTATAACCATCTATGAAAAGTGGTGATGAATAATTAATTACACCACTATGTGAATATGGTATGTTGTACATAGGCATGACTAACATAGCTTAGTTTCATATAAAGGAAAAGTGTATGAATATGAATGTAACATAATCATAATAACACATCTATATTTTCATGATACTATAGATATTATTTTAATATGTGTAAAACAAATTAGTAGGATGTATAAAATGAAATAAACATGAAAGATTTTTTAAATACAACTACCTCTTCTTCGGTAGATTCATTTTGATATACTCTTAAAGGACCTATTGTTGGCCTTTTGGAAGTACCTAGACATCTGTAAAATGGATAGTGATGTTTATAAGGGAATTCATCATAGGTTGGTTAAGATAGATTTCTCAATGTGGTGTAATGAAAAGAGAGATAGGATGTCTTTTTATAAGTTACTGGAAGGGTATTATTTGAATTTCCTAATTTATTGAAATAAAATAATTATTTTATTTAAATATTGATTAAAATTGATATTTATAAAAGATAATATGATTATGATTCAATATATTTTAATCCAATAAAATATTTACATGTTTTTTCTATTTTTTCACCCATATAATTTAGTTTTAACACTTTATTTACCGTTTTTATAATTATAACAACATTAAGTATTTTTACACGTAATGTTAATTGAATGTAACCGTTAAAAGAGAAAAAAATACATATATAAACCATGGATGATTTATTAAATCATTTAATAGTAACATTGATACTGATATATTTATTATTACTTTTAATCATTTAATAAGATATTTTTTATTTTGTAATATCATGAATTCAAATTTTGACAATATTCATTTAATGTAAATTCAAATGCATCAAGATAAATAGAGAATTTTAATATATTCTATTATTAGAACTAAAACATTTCATTTTCATATATATAGTTTTAATAACAAAAAAAATCATCCAATATCTTTTTACATTTAATGATTCTAAAATTAATCATTTAAATTTTCTATTAACGAAATAAATAATATAATGGTGTTCTATAAAAAACTAAGATTATAATTAAATTAATAAAATAATAACATTAAATTAAAGTGATAAAAAATAATTAATTATTTTTTCAAATAAATCTTTATAACCCAACATATTTTTATATGTTTTTATAAAAAAAATTATATATATTTAAATAAATATAGTGATTTTTTTCATTTATGTTTTGCTAAATTATTATATGGGTCAAAATAAAATAAATATGGAACCAAAACCATTTTATTTAAACAAATATCGAAATGAATTAAATAAATTCTTCCAACTTGATAAAATACATTATTAGATAAATATTAAATCCTTATACCAATGTTTACACCCTAATTTACCCTTTTTATCCTTATTGGAGTAATAAATATTTGTTATGTTTGTTATTTATAATGACCAAAAATAAAACAATACTGTTTAATAAATTTGGATTTTCTAATTCCATATATGGAATACATTTTTCATGATTCATTTTTAATAAGTCGAAATAATAAATTTTATAATAATATTTTATAATTAAATGATAAAAAATTTCTAGAATAAATTTATTTTATGCTTAATAATTAACTTCTATAAATATTATTCAAATTGTTGACTCAAATTAAATTATTATAAATAAATTTGACCGTATAATACATCAAGAATAAATAAAAAATAAATTATGACAATTATGTTACTTGAATTATAGAAAAAATTATATTATTACGAAAATATATAGTTTCTAATAAAAAATATATTATTTTAGATTAATACTAAAATTTTCTAATATGTTAATTTTAATATTCAGATTAAAAAAAGAAAAAAATTTAGAAAATTAAATTTATATAAAAAATTTACGTTTTAAACCTTAATGAAACTTTAGGTATTATTTTATTAATTTAGAAAAAATATTAATGTAATTAAACATCAGATGTTACACATAGTGATTTTATAGTCATTTGTCTATAATATTGATAAATTGTGAAGAAAATAGGTGAAAATGATAAAATCTAATGTTAATGTAAAAGAATATGTTTCACATGAAGATTTACAATTTCAAGAGAGGATATCATCATATGATAGTCCTAGTGAAAATAAATAAATTTGTGGGTGGTGTGTGGAAGTTACAAAGCAATATTAGTATTATTTAAAAATCACAATAGACGAGTTAGTGATTCTAAGTAATATAATAATTATAACATGTGATCATTATGTCTTAATAGAATACATGATGAATAATTTTCCACACAAAGGGAAAGATAACAGATGAAAAAATCCATGTTATAGATGAAAATTAAATACATTAATGAGAAATCAGTAGATAATTAAAAATGATTAATTAAGATGATGAATTCAGTAACCATATTGATATACAATTTTATAGAATGTAAAATTGATGAAAAAATAAAAATTGAGAGATTTTTGTTACCAATGTTTTTGTTTAATATGTTGTTAATGGACATAGTGTTAATATATTTATGGTAATTCATAGATGGTGAATAGTGATCCCATGAGTAATTTCTTATAGAATAAAAAGAGAAATAATTTGATTTCACATGGAAGGAATTTTTTAAGATCTAATTTATAGTTTTAAACTAATATTTTAGTATGGGATTATGTGTTTATGATAACAAAAAAGAAATCAAGCTATTTGTGAGGTCAACCAGACATGTATCCCAAAAATAATTGGCATTCTTCAAATCTTAATGCTATGATCCATCCAACTATGGAAAATGTTGATGAATGTATTGGTTTGTGGATTAAAATGTGCATGATTTTGAAGGATTCTTAGCCTCCACACATGTGGGTCGAATTGATAGGTTGTGGGAGACCACAATTTCCTATTAGACATCATCAACATACTATTTGTTAACGAGGGGTAATAAAGGATCTCCCTTCTAACATAGAGTCTTTTGTGGGACAGACATTAATAAAACAATTCTAGTAAATATAAATTTACATGAATACTCAAATAATTATAAATTAGAATATGTATTATTACTCATACTTTTTATAAATTTATGTGATAATTTGATGCCAATGATTACAAATCATGTCTTCTTAGAGTTTAATCATTCACAAATATCAACTAATATTAATGAAATACTAAAATGTTCTTCATTAGAATGTCTGATTAAATCAACATGGAGTTTATTTGCATCCACGATTTTGATAAAGAAGGAAACAATAAATTTTCATTAAAATGTTATAATAAAGGAAATGGTTTTCATATATGTATTATCTATTTTAATGATTGAATGAAACATAAAACACCATGTATGATTTCAAAAAAAGAATGTTTTAAACTATCCTAATTAGTTATATTGGATTAACGAATGATTGGGAACTATAAAAGATAGATATTTCCAATAGTTGAAATGGTTTTAAAGAATTTTGAACTAGAATAATGTGATTGGTAGTTGTATTGTCTCTTAATATGAGTTGATGTTATTTAGGATTTTTCATAATATTCATTTTGAAGCTGTATTCATTCTATAAAAGTAATATATATAATAAATAAGGGTAATATAAAACATTAATAAAGTTAATCTTATGATTTTATTAGCTAGGTAAGGGTATTTGAGAAACCTAAGAGCTGAATAAATCTATAATAAGTTTTTTATATATTTACATTTTAGTAGGAATATATGTAAAAGTAACTTCTAATTATATCAAAATTCATATATTCTGATTAAAAGAAAGAAAATATATAAATTTCATGCATTATTTTTCATTTAAAAATATAATTATACTTATAAGTACATCAGTATTAATTTTTTGATTTATAGATAGTGAGCTCTATTTTAAGTGTAGATGATGAATAGGGAGAACAAGAATCATGTAATGTTAAGAGGTTATAATTTTGAGGAAATCATGGTGAGAATATTCTTTGCAAAATTTAAAAAAATTGGTGATCATGTCATTGTAGATCTCATTGTTTTAGAAATGTATTATATGATGAAACATTATTCTTCACATATGACTTTAATATAACCTTATGATCCTCATTTTACATTCATGAAGTGCATCATATGACTTGGATAATTTTTTGTGCTTACTAATTCACTGCATAATTCATTTATCAACAAAATTTTTTTAAAAAGACCAATTTTTTCTATAAAATAAAATAAAATGAATCATGACATATTTTAAATAAATAAATATAAATAAAACTAATGAACAACCTTATATAATCTTTGTATCGTGTATCAAGGTGATTCCAAATATCAAAAGGTTTATTATAGAAAATACAAGATAAAGATAGAGATCTCACACACATTTCAAATGTGTATATATAGATTTTATGGTATGAGTAAATAAGGAAATCCATATTATAATATAATAAAATAATTTATTCTCAACTCCAATGATATATTGGAATTGAATTGAAATGAAAATAGAATCAAATATGTTTATTTTTACTAACTTGGTCCTATAATTCATTATTTTAGTTATAAAAAATAATGGTATTTTTTATTATTATTTTAATAATTTTGTATAAAATTATATTATTTTTTCCAAAAATGTGACAATATTTATTCTATGTCCGGAATTGACTATTTTTCACAAGTAATAAATCACATTTTTATTCTAATAAAAAATTGTGAATTAATGGAATAAGAATCAAGTAATTATAAAAAACAACTGAATGGCTACACATTCTTGTAAGCGACCATTGAGGTCAAAGTCAAAAAGGAATAGATCAAAATCACACCATATTAGAGAGACTAAAAATCTAATAAATTAAGAACCATGATATGTTGGATTGGATGAATGTGAAATTTCACAATTGAATTGAAAATTAAATTAGATAGTATAACTATATGATATTTCAAAAAGAAAAATAGAGAAAATGTTACCAAATGATGAAATGGTGATAATGATTTAAAAAAATATAATGGATTATCCAAGTATAAAATGATTAACATCATGTTTAACATAATGATCCTATTAAAAAAAGATCAACTGTATGGAATATTATATAATTCAATCGAAGAAATCCACAATGCTGAAGTGGATACTTCTGTTGAAAAGTGATATAATTTATAACATTAACAGTTCACATAAAATATGACATTAATAATGGTAATTTTTATATTACTATATTATCAATACTAAAAAAATTAACACCAAGATATTTTTTAAAATATAGTTTTTCAAATAAATTTATATATTCAGATATTTTTTGTTGTAGAAAACACTGACTTTCGATTGAGTTTCACGCTACATGGAGTATAAACAAAATGTAAAATATTATTAAAATATTATTATTTAATATGATATTTATCCACTTTCAACTATAATAGTGGGTATAAATAGTATTACCTAAAATATGAATATATATATATAATCTAAAAATGTAAATAATGTTAATTTTTTGTTAACTAATTAATTAGAAAGTAAAAGAAACACTATTTTAAAATAAATGTAATCTTATTCAAAAAAATAATTTTTATATACAAAAATGTGTTTTACCTAAAAAAATTAAACAAATAAAATTAGGGAAACAATTTTAATGAGACATATATATTATTAATCAGTAGAAATTTATCATTCATCTTATGTGTTTTCTAGAGAAAATATATGAATAAAAATAGGTATATTATTAAAATCTATATTTGAATAAAAAACAGTTTTGTTGATTTTCTATGCACATAGATTAAAAATAATTTTTCAATATTTTATATAATTAATTTGATAAGTTAAATTTCATTTTAGAGTCATAATTTCAAATATAACTATAAGTGAAATTTTGAAAAAATTTTAAATAGTAATTTTTTATAAATAGTGAAACATGCTAAATTTTATTTGAAAACAAAATTTTAGTTTAAATTTTATATAATATTAAATTATATTAAATTTTTTCAATTTAATATTATTTGAATTATAAATCTCGTAATGAAATAAATTTTATTTGAATCAATTTCATACTGAATTTTGATATAAAATCCTTATCAAATTATTTATATTTTCCAATTAAAAATCAATTTTCTCATCACATCATTGTGATTAATTTTACGAAATATATTTTCACATATGTGAATTAAATTATAAAATTATATTATATATTTGGGATCATAGAAATTAAATTACATAATAATTATAGCATAATTAATGAGAAAAATTACTTTTGAAAATATTAAACATTAATTATAACTGAAAATGTAAAAATGGGTTTACAAGGGGGTAAAAATAAAATTATAATAGTTAAAATTACCTAATAAATTCTTTAAAATATGTTTTATATCCATATATTGAAAATATAATTTCCTTTTCTCACAAATACAAAATTTAGGTGCCATTTGGAATGGGAAAAAATTGGTGCAACATTTTCTTCAAAAAAAATATACATGTGTGCCACTCAAATCACTGATAAAAGGCCACCTAATACCCTCTCATTTCCATAGCATGAAACCACGTTTGTTTTGAATAATACCTGAAAAATATCCCTTCTCAAAATATGTTCTCTAATTTTATAAGATTTATTTTGGGCATAAATCCACCCAAGGAAGAATTTTGGTCTAAATCGAAGGAGGTTGCCTGAAGTAGAGGTAACATTATTGAATGAGTAATTTATTTTATTTCAACCACAACCTATATATATTATTATTAAACCATGATGAAATAATAACCTCAATATATTACGTATAATTATATGTTTTTATGTTATGATAATGACTTACAACAATATTCACTTCAGTCAAATGGGTTAAGAATTCATAATTCGTGGCTACGATAGTTTACCACCTCACGAACTGATGCTACTTGATTTTCCATTAGAAACACTCATGGTTCATTATTATGATAAATATATTTTATTAATATTATATTTTCAACATAATTATACCTTTTTAATAATTATTTCATATATAACATTTTTATTTTCTCTTATGCATGGGATCTGATAATGTTTATTGGGTGTACAACGGACTACCACCTTGCAATGTGATGTGATTTGTTTTTTCATTAACACTTTAAATGGAATATAATAAGATCGAAGTTATATATATGGTAATAATGAAAAAAAAATTATATAAATGACTTATTTAACATTATTAATGGTTAATATATCTTTTTCATTCTTACCTTTACACACGTTGATAGGTGATAACATCGTTCGTGTACATGTGGACTACCAACCCCACATGGCGGTGGGAGTATTTATTTTGATCACTATAAAAATGGATGATATTTATAAGTATATTAATATAAATAATATAATATTCTGATAATTATATATGGATAAAATATTACTTACATCACTTCCATAATGATTATTGAAAAATGGATACATTACTCATGCATACGTATGACCTATCATCTCCATGATAGTAACATATTTTATTTCTCAATTTCATATTTAATGATTATTATAAAAATGATAATTTATGTATAAATATTATACTAATTTCATGACCAATATGATGGAGATTATGCGACCAAGAGAGGAGGGAAATAGATACTCAAATTGTACATGAAAAACAAAGCAGTTATTACCTTAAACATGACATTAACATTGAATAGACAATAAACGGGTCATAAAAGTCCACAAGTAAATAATATATAGTGTGATTTATTATATTAATGTAATATAATATAGTAATAATAAAAATATATTTATTATATAATAGGAGTGAGCATTCATATAGGATGCTGAGACTTATGGTAAAGGATTTATAGTCTCTCTTTTATTTATTGGAATCTTATTAAAATTCACCACTTGATTATTTTTTTGTGGTGTGTATAATACCCTATATAAAATAATATCATAAATATTACTATTTTAGTTATATTAATATTTTAATTTTGTGATATTCTTTATTGATATTAAAATTCCAAATATTACTAAATTGGTGAGGGTTTTTTATTTCAATTATCTATATTTTATACATATCTCATGATATATACCTATAATCATTTATGAGGTTTATGTAAATAATATTTTTCATGTGATGTCATAAATTTATTTATATCATTGATATTTTATAATTCCTTTTATTTTATCCTGTGATTCGAATTACGATTCCTTGTTTCCAAAGTGGTATGGATTTTATGTCATAATATTGTCATTTATTATTATTTCTCATGAAGATTCATCCAATTATGAAATAATATAATATCTTTATCAATAAACTATGTAATTTAATTCTTTTATGGATATTTGTATAATATAAAAATTCTAATTCATATCCTCTCTTTATGTCTACATGATTTTAAAAATATGTTATTGAGAAAAATGGTCTTCATTTAAATATTAGATTGAAAATATGATTTCATATAAAGATGTGATTTCTAAAAAAAGTAAACCTATTATTAACATTCTAAAATTTAGTTATTAGTGAAATCTTTACCTGTGTTTGAATTTTGTTAAAATGTTTTCAAATAATTCTTCTAGTTTTTTCAAAACAATTCTCATTTATAATTGATTGTAAATATAAAATGAATAATTATTTTTTTGTTTATCGATTGAACTGAATTTTCTTCCATCATGGAAAATATTTTATTCGATTATTCACTTATATTATTTGATATTTATTTTGAAAACAAATATTTCCAAAATGATTTATTACTTTTTATATTGTAAAAGTTATTTTCCAAGAAATTTTTTTACTCAATTGATGTTAAAAATGATCTTTAATGATTATTTTATATGTTTTCAATGTTAGTTTCATAAAAAATTATTTCTAATATATTTTACAAATTTTTATTTTTAAAGAGTGACATTAAATGAAATTTTATTCTCCTCAATAAATAGTCGATGTGATTTATATATCAAAATCATTCTCAATTTAAAATGACAACCTATGATATTACTTATTATTTTTCATGGATATGATCTAAGGATACCATTATTATTATTTAATTGAATAGTTTATAAGGAATAGATGTTTTTGAAACCTATTTTCTATACCATAGTTACTAAACAGATAAAATTCTCATGACACCCCTTCTTTTTTCCATTGGTTATGATATGATGAAACTCAGAAATATTTATAAAACCTATCTTTATTCCATAGGTTCTGATTTGATGAAATTTTAATGAAACCCATTTCATTTCATGTGTTATGATGTGGTATTTTTTATGATCTTGTGGATCAAATATGTATGATTATCATTATATGATATGTGAGACCTACATATCCTTCTAATGTATTTGGTAAAAATTTATATCTAATGAGATAGACATGATTCGAATTGGAATTGAACTTAGTTCTATATGGAAGATTATATGATATCATTGCCTTGAGAGTGAACCTAGCCTACTATGATGGTTTGGAAAGTTAACTCATTCCACTATGATATCCTTAGAAGTGATCCTTAACTATAATGGAAGAGATTTTCTATGCCTATATTTATTCCATAATTTTATGTATTGTGCCAATTTTATACTCCCGTGGCATGTTTTCTTTGATTCCCTTATGTTTCATGTCTTATGAAGTACAAATATTTACTCCGTGACTCAAGAAAATGATCTTGGAAATGCATGGTATTTTTCAATATTTTTTTGGAGGTTCACATACCATTATATTCATTTTTTATGTTAGTCCCTAGTTTACTATTACTGAGCACCTAAGATCACCCATTATTATGTATCTATTCTACAGTTAATTAAGATAATTTTTATATATGGTATTTTTCTGATGATTTTTAGTGGAAAGTATATTTATGGGAGATTTTTAGGATCATTCATCAAATTAGAATATTTTTTACCTAGTGTACAAATAAAAAAAATATTATTGTCCAATCATAGTTATTTAATTAGTGTGTAGATTATTCATATAAAAATATTTTATATGCATGTATGAAGATAATAGGTTTCTATAGTGTGTATTCAATGAATGTATTAGTTTGAAATTATAAATTATAATTAACAAACATTAGTGATATACCTAAGTACATGTTTGGGGGTTAGTCTATAGATGAGTCAATGTATAAGAAAATATTTGGGAATTTTGGTAAAGGATAGAGTCAGTGGTTTAAAATAAATTACTTCCCTCTCAGGATACAAAAATTGGATGTGTATTTGGCCTAGAGGAACCAAGAGGAAATTAGTATGAAAATGGTTCATTGTGATGGACTTTATAATAACTTGGTGCCCGAAAATAGACATTTATGCATACCAGTAATGGAACTCCTGGGGGATATGCTTTGGTAATTCATAGACTCATAATAAACTATATTAAAGGATTTAAAATTTTTATTAATATTAATTACCTATGATAAAAATATGGGTTCATAGATTAAAATAATGTTTAATTATATATACATCCCATATGTGATTTTATAATAATATATGGTTCTCCAATATGATTATTCTTTCCCACAATATTATTTTTGTTTTAATGAATCACAATAATTTTTAGGAAGTATGTTAATTATGTGTATAATAGACTATACCATGACTTTACTAATTATCAAAAAAAATATTATTAGATACCTAATAAAAATTATCTTTTCTATGCATATACCACCTTTTGAAACTGTGAATCATGTTATAATTCCAAATAAACAAATGAATGACCAACATTTAGTTGATTCTAGATTTAGGAAACATAAAAAATGTTTAGTTTTTCTTTTAATCCACTCATTTCTACATAATGGATCAACACCACTTAAAACTTATTTTTTCTTCACTAATGATTTGGACATGAAAAGTTCATTTTGGTTGTCTACATTTTATATTGAAAAGAAGGTAAATGGTTGAATCTTATCAATAATATGATTAAAAAGTATGAATTTTACAACATAGATTGGTATGTGTTGATGAAATACTATTTAAATATGTACTTTACTTATATTCTTAATTCAATGATGGAGAAAGAGTTATTTGAGATAAAAAAGATGATGAATTTGTTGCAACCTTTGAGAAAAAGATTATAATACTTGTTATGTATGTTTTTTTATTATAATTATAAAATATAAACCTTTCATGAGATGTATATTAATCATTTCCAATTATTTTTTTACCCTTTTATTATTCTTACTTTGGTCATAGACATTCTTGGGTTTGTTCGGTTGAGTTTTGTAGGTATTTTGCAGTATATGTGGTAGTGAAAGGTTGGTTTATAGTTTTTCCAAATAATGATCCCATCCTCATAAATTCATAGACCCTTTGACATAGGGTTTTTTTATGTTTGTTATATGGTTTTAAAAATAGTACAACAATATAAGAGAAATCGTGAAACCTAAATAGCAGGCATGCACGACTGGGTGCGTAGCCTTGAAAAACATTCATCCCTACCCAAGAAACCATGAACATGTGATATTAAACAACTAAAAATATATTAATAATTTTCCAAACATTTATTATATATATATAATTAACATGTTTTAACATAAAACTATTTATAATTAATTTATAGGCTCCCAAGATTGTTCCATTTCTCATTGAACATAATCCTTCATGAATCAAAGATCATGTGGAAGGATCGACTCCCCTTTCGTATGTGATATCTTCCTTGATTCAATTTAAAATCTCTCACATATATTATCCCATTTATAGAGGGATTAATTTCTCTCATTTTGATGGTTTAGATATATGTTTTAGTGGATCTTGTTTCATTGTATATTGATCCTATATCTTCCTTAACACTATGAATCGGATCATTCTACATCGAATTAACTGATACCGTTTGGAGAGTTTTCAGAAAAAAATAATTAGGTGGGTGGTCTAATTGATAATTACTATAATATGTATTATGATCATAGGAATTTTACTGAACTATTTTGGTTCTACATTGTGAAATGGAATTGAAATTTAATGGTAGACTAAATTCTCTAAAAATTTCAAACCCTTCACAAATCCCATTTGAACCATTGGAAATTACAATACCGATCATGATAGAATCCCATGGGGTGACCCAATATCTCTAAAATGATGATTTGAGGAATTTGAAAAGGGTAATTATGGTTAATTTATTTTAATTAAATCCTTTTTGTCATGCTAAAAACCATATTAATGGTGAATTGTTTGTGATATTTTAGGTGATTAATGTAAACAACCATAGTTGTGAATTATAGATTAATTGGTGAAATGTGATGAGAATAATTGAATATATGGATAATTATGATCACCCATGATAACAAAATGTGATGTTTTTTATAATATTTATAGATTTATAAATTAGGTGTCTTCTAGTGAATGATACTCTAAATACCCATGATGTGGAGGACTGAGACTCTTGGCCCTCAATGAATGCATGTGAATAATGATTTTTGGGATAGGGATTGATTGTTAAAATAACCACATGGTTCAATATAAATTCTCTATAACCCTGATATATGTTTATATGTGTATATTAAATATAATGTTTTGGTCAAGGACTGATGCTCTAAATATCCATTGGTTTATAGACTACTACTCTAGGCCTCGATACTTGATTGAGGATTATAACCTAGACTAATAGTCCATGGTACTATTGATGAAATTTTAATTTAATGAATAATTAAATCCCTTGAATGTGTTATTCTTGATATTCTTATGGTTTATTTTTTAGACTCAGGAACATAATAAAGTAGGTATAATTGGTTTAGTTGTCATCATGAACACAAGGGGGCCAATGTGGATAATTAAATAAAAACAAATGTGAAAAATGTGTACTTTTTATCAATTATTTATTATTTAACTATAAAAATGGATTAAATGTTATATAATTGAAATATATTTACATTTAATTGGTGGTGGAATACATATTTGTACATGCACCCAACATTGGCATCCATATTAGTACAATAATATACATCATGCTTCCATTATACAATATGTTCAAGATCCTGATGTTATGTGGATGGGTAGGGATTCGGGATTGATCATGCATGGTGGAACCATACATGATTTTTAGACCCACTTAATAGTTTTTCCTATGTCTCTATTTTTGTTTTTTCTCTTCAAAATTTTCAATTATATGGATTGACATATCAACTTCTTCTGTTTATAGTAATGTTTCCCATTTTTTTATTTATTATTGTGATGTTGAGTGATTATTGGATATTGTATTTTATCCTCTAGATATTTTTTAATTATTTATGCTATTTGTTTGGTTTGATAAATAGGTTAATGCCTCCCCAAATTTTATATTAGACCCTCACTGCTAGTTATGAGCCTATAGGGTACAGAGAGGCATGGATGATGTTACATAATTAACCATCTCAAGGAGACCTTATGTGGTTTTTGGGTCTGGATAGTAAAAAATTCAATCAGAGGTGTTTTTCATTTAATTTTATTCAAATTATAATTTTTTAAGGGAAAACAATAGGCAAGTTAGAGTTAGGACTAGGTTATGTGAGTTTTTATAGGATAAGATAACCCATATGTGGAGGAAAACCCAAGTACCTTGGGCGGGATCATTGTTCATAATTTTTCTATTATATTTGAATGTAATTTCACCATGGATGATGTATATTTTATATGATATAATTTTTTATGCTATTTTTTTTAATTTATATTATAGAAGTATAGTTTTTTATAAATGTATCATTCTAGGAACTAATGAATTGATGTGAAATGCATTATATTAGAAAAGTGAAAAAAATGAAAGTGATGAGTTGGTTTTGGGAAATGGAAATGAATTTATTTATTTGAGTTTTTAAAATTGAAATGGTTCCTAATAAGGAATTGGAAATTGTAAATGATTTAAAAAGTGGTACCTTAAAATTTACAAAATTATTTTCTAATTAGAAAATTATGATGTGAATGTGTTTTAACCTACGTTATCCATGAACCTATTGAGTTATATTATAGGGTAGTTATAGTTTTGTTCTTTTGACTAATGGGTTGTGTTTGAGGTATGAATTTTTATGTAATAATAAGAATCATTCATGATTAAATGTGTTAATGATGTGTTCTTTGTCCCAATAACATTGTTTAAAATTGGAGATACATTCCTCCATGATAATGTCTTTTAATAGTATAATATTTATAAATTTATGGATATGTTCCTTTGGGAGAGAGATAAGATTCCCCAGTAGTTCTGGGTGAATGGACGGTAGAGTAGTTCGAATAGAACTATACTCCAATTTTGTAGTTCATGAAATTTGAACCTAAAATGCCTATGTGCGATAAGTTCGATCGTATATAGGACATCAATTTGTAGAAACCTCCCACATTCAGCAGATATGGTTATCCTGAGGTAGCTAAGTTCTAGATTGATTCTATCTTGAAATTCTAAACCACTCAGTGACTCATTTGAAAAAACAGTCAATTTATTTTCATATATGTTGTGAGGATCAATGAAGTGATGGTGTCATATCAAGGATCTAGATGAGAAATTATAAGGAATGATATGGAAATACTTTCAAGATATGTTCCATGAATAGATTAACTATTAGACTCTCAGGATGTAAATAGTTGTAAAGATTATGTGGTTGAGAAAGGGAAGAATGTCGATGATAAACTAGTTTTGTCAATTCACTGAATTGTTGAAAATTTTCCCGCCACTGATAGGGTATGCGGAAAGTATGGATACTCACATTCTGAATACAATTAAATTTGATTTTATATCCAAGGTAAATAAGTATAGGATGAATAAGTTTAGTGAGGTGGTGAATCATGCTTTCATTTGTGTGGGGAACCCAAATGAGGCCCTTAGTGAAGAACATCTGGTTTCTGATAGATGAAAATGTGGTACACCATATAATTATATGAATCATCACTATTAGAACAATATCTAGAGAAGTGGAAACATTTTTTTCTAGAGGGGTGGATCAATTATTCAAGGAAATACTCAAGTTCTTTTCCATCAGTGAGCTAGAACCGACTACTATCACAACGAGAATACTTGACCACTGGTAGAGTACTAAGAATGTGTAAATATATGGAACCTATTGTGGTTCTACAAGAACCCATGATAGAGGGATAATAATGCATGTGATATCCCAAACTAGAGTATGGTATCAAGGACTTCTACACCATATCAGTCTATTATTTGGAGTACTTCTATACTTGGTTGTTGAGGTGGTGGACTTCATACATATAAGAATTATTTCCCATATCAACAGAATAGTTTTACCAATACTTCATTGTATAAGAATAGGGCAGTGGGATAGTATAGTTTCATGAACATTAGGTTCCAAATGTGTATAGATGGGTTTGGCCATCGATAGTTCGAGGAAAAATTCATGTTACTTCCAAACATTCTAGTGATTTATTTGTTAAAAATACACATATTATTTTATATCTACTCTACTAGTTAATATTTTTAGTCTGATGGTGTTGTCTTTGAGTGGGTATATGACAATTGACTGATCATTGGGAGTGAGGTCGACGAACATCTGTTTATTTAAGGGATTTTCTATCAAGTTGGGTGCATAACATTTTCTTTTTGATCTTTATATAAATTTCATTTTGGGTTTTAACATTATATTTGGTATATATTTCTTGGTATCATACAGCTTTCACAATGATTGTTAACATAGGAGAGTGACCATTACATCTCATGGGGTAAATAATTGTGGTCATCATTGAGAATTGGACATGCATGCATGTCAAGGAGAGAATGTAAATCAGCAACTAGAGGATCTCACCAACTAGGTTATGGATATTTTTTGGATGATGGGAGTATCCCAAATATTTATTCTTCACATATAGTGGTTATATTTTAGGATGTGTTTTTAATTCATCTCAGAGATCCCACCTAATATAGATATTATGTTTAAATTGTATCTCATTATTGAAGCTAAACCAGTTTCCATCCATCCATACCAAATGGAACCAATAGGGGTCCATGAGATTAATAGTAGGTTAGAATAATTTATTGATAATTGATTTATGTGTCACTGCACATCAAGTGGGGGTTCTCCTATTTTTTTTCTAAGAATTATTACGCGATGGTACAATTGTTTTTCAATTACCAAATGTTGACCGATAAGGTAGTTAATACCAAGTATTGTCATTTGTAAAATGAGGATCTTTTGAATTGTTTATATGATCTTGGTTTCACTGAAAAATTTACATGATATTAGGGTATCTTCAATTGAGAGTTCGACCTTCTAATAAACTATAGAATTCATTCAAAAGCAGGTATGTTCTATATGATTATTTCATGATTCCTTTAATTCTAATGAACTCTTCATCTTTTTTTATGGCCTTGATCAATTAAATTTTTCACACGTAGTTTGTTGAGTTAGTTGTTGTTTTTTTGGATGAAATTATCATGTATTCTATGACCCATAATGAGTATGCCAAAGATCTAAAAATAGTCATGAGTTCACTAAGAGGGAATCGGCTATATTAAGTTCTACCAATGTCCTAATTTTGGATTGATAGGGTACATTTATTGGGTAGCATAAAATCTGAAGAAGTTCTACCAATAGACCCATAGGATGTTCAGGTAGTGTTTTCATGGGACTATTCCTATATTTATTTTTATATCTGAAGATTATTGGGGTTCAATGGACATAATTGTGGGTTTAAACATGAATTTTATAATTTTGATTAAATAAATTTCTCCTATACTAAGATGGGGATCATTACATAATAGTTTATATATTGCGTGAACTCTTTCCATGAGTAGAAGAATAAGTTGAATACAAATTTTATTTCTTGGAATTCCATGTAATTTTTATTATTTAATGGGATTATTCTAAGACCAAAAAATGAGATGACATGCGATTCTGAGGCCTAGTGTGCCCGGAATGGCGAGTCAAAAAATGATATGTTTTAAATAGCGCAAGTGAGAATATTTATTAAAAAATGGGATAACTTCTAAAAGGGTTCCCAAATCAGAAATCTATGGGCCCCACTGCTTTCAAGATGGTGGGTTCACCCTAGGAAAAACTTATGTTAAGTTGGTACGGGTCTCTAAAGAGAAAACCTGAAAATGGAATAACTGTAAATAAAATAATTTGAATAAAAAATATTTTATTTTTGAATCAACATTACTCACAAATGGAAACTCGGATTGAATATCTAAGACCCCTATTGATCTCTTGAGGGTTTTCTTTCCTTGGGATGATCCTAGCATTGGATGGCATGGACCCATAGTGGAATATAGTTTCTGGGCCATAAACAAAATAATTCAAGAAATATTATTTTATTTTTTAATCCTTATAACTCATAAATGGTTACTCATATTACAAATATAATAGTACCATTGAGCTCGTGAGGGTGTTCTGCCCATAGGCAGAGCCTAACATTGACTAGAGCGGGCCTACTGTGAATCTTGTTTTGGAGGACATAACATTAAATAAAATAATTTAAATAAAAATTATTTTATTTTATATTCCTCGTATCTCATAAATGGTAACTCGGATTAAAACTCTAAGACCTCATTTGAGTTCATAATGAGATTTTTCCCTTAAGCAGGATATAAACTCGACCGGCATGGGTTGGGGGAAAAAGATAATTTTCAAACGTTTCATGAAAAAATAAAATTATGTTTAAAGGTTTATAACATTCAAAATTGATTCACTATAACATTGTGATGAGCCAACTATTTCATTACAAAAATGATGTTGTGTAATGATACTAAAATTTAAAATTAAAGAATCTTTGTTTCATTATTGAAACTGCGTATTAGCGGCGACTCAGCAAAACAGAAATATTGCCACACGTTTTCTCCATATAATGGGAATAAATGAATTAGAGATGGGAGATGGATCCCGAAAATCACTTTGAATCTCTATAGGGACACTATTGATGAATGAAGAACAACTAAACACATTCACATCAACTTTGAGAACTCCCCTCCTCTTCAAGATATCCCACCCTCAATGACGAACCGAGGACTTTCATAAACAGATCACCTCCAGTGAGGAAGCCTTCCTCTGATAAACCCTATTATCTAGTTACGGGTTATTATTTTGATTCTTCATTCCCTGTTCATGTATTTAAATGTTCTACACAGATAAATCCATGAACAGGTTGACCTGCGGATTATTTATTCTTACGGTAGGGTTTTTATCAAGATATGTCTGTGGAATTGATCCATGTTTAAATTGAATTAATTTGATTTTCTATATTTGATCCTTCTAACGAGAGTGGATTAACTTCATGACAAACAACATTGGAGGTTCATTCCTCAAATTCATTTTGTGGATTTATTCTACACCTTTTTACCACAAGTTCTTCATGTTCATTATGGGGTTATGAATGATAGATTGTTGTGTGCCAATTTCTTGGTGAAACATTCCAAAATTTAGGATTCGCCATCGCGATGACTTTGGGGTGGTGCGTCAACAAAGGAATGGAGCATCCACGATGACATGGTCCCACCAGATCGAAGTCCTTCTATGTTAGTGGATACCTACTAAAGGCGAAAAGTATCGATGGTACACTCCCATAAAAGAGGGAACACTCCGTGGGCCGCTGTGGTTTGGGATCCCGGCACCGGTGGAGTGCCGTGTCAGATTAAGGAGGCTGCATAAAGAAGGGGTTTCTGTGGTGTAGGTGACGACGATGGTTATGTGACGCATCGGTGGCAGCAGACCGCGTGGTGGGATGTGGCATGCACTGTCACACAGTCCCCACTGGACCACATACAGAGGGAGGTGGCAAGCCTCAGTCGGTCATGTGTTTGAGAAAACTGGGTCGTTGGGTGGCCCAGGTTGGAGATAAACCATTCCGCTAGTACAAGCCAGGCTGGATGGAAAACCAAGTCGCTAGGGGGCCTTGCTGGTCAGAACTGGTCTGATTAATTTGGGCGGGATTGGATGAGAACCAGGTCGATTGGAGACCCAACGGGCCGAAACCCTGGCCAAACTGGGCTAGGACCAATAAGGCCCAATAGGCCAGGCCACTAGGCCAGGCTGGACCGGGTCAGACCAGACCCAACCGGGTCGGGTTGGGTTGACCGAAATGGGTCGGTTGATGCGGGCCCCCCATGCCGGGTTGGTCGGGTCGGTCCAACCGTGTTGGTCTGGTCCTAGACACAATCGGGCCCTGTTTACTAAAAAGTGAATATCATTCAAAACAGGCATCTAATTGATGTGCCTTTTGTGGATGTGGAATCATTGAGGTGAGATGGTCAATTGGGTATACTCTAAGTGGTTTTTTTGGGAGTTAAAATATGAATGATGGATTGAGTAGTAGATCCTCCCGGAATCAAGCACGCTGGAAAGCGGGAATCCTAAGGCTGGATGTGACATGATGGATTTGGAGAGTAGACCATGGTGGTCCAGTAATAGAGAAAACCTCGGTGGTCCAGTAGCAGGGTGGACATAAGTTCTCCAGTAGTTGGATGGACCTCTATGGTTCAGAATCGAAGCGGACCTTTGTGATCCAGAAGTGGAGCAAACCTCAATGGTCTAGCAGCCAAGCAGACCTCAGTGGTCCAAGAGCCAAGTAGACCTCAATGGTCCTCTAGCTAAGCAGACCTCAGTGGTACCAGAGCCAAGATTATCTCAGTGGTCCAGTATCTAAGTGAAACTCAGTGGTCTAGAGGCTGAGCGGATCTCGGTGGTCCAGCATCCAAGCAGACCTCCATGGTCTAGTAGCTTAGTGGACCTCTGTGGTACAACAGCTTAGCAGACCTCAGTGGTCTTGGAGTCGAGAAGACCTTAGTGGTCCGACAGCTGACCCGAACTCAGTGGTCTTTGAGCCGAGAGGACATCAGTGGTCTAACAGCCAAGTGGACCTAAGTGTTCCATTTGCCAAGAGGACCTCAGTGGTCCAGTAGCTGACCGACCCTCTGTTCTCCAGCAGCTGAGCAGACCTCAGTGGTCGAGCAGCCATGCAAACCACAATGGTCCAATATCCAAGAAAACCTCAGTGGTCTAGTAGCTACAAAACTCAGTTACTCACAATGGATGATTCCCTTAGTTGAACAAGATAACTTAGCATTATTACTGATAATCATACTTTCTATATTATGAGTTATACCTGGTGTTAGTTGTTTTTTCATTATGGTATTTCTTCATGGCCTTTCATTGTGGTATTTATTTTCTGATTTGGATTCCCCACTTAGTATTGTGTTACTCACCCAATCACAAGCTTTTCCAACACATTTCATGTCTTGTACAAGTGATCAACGCTTCTACATAGACCTTGGTGGTCTGGGAATTGGTGGTGCTTAGTGAGATGGGATGGATAGCTGTACTTCAACGGTTATATGTAATTACCCTTCACCTACCCTTCAAAAAGGGTCTCGAGTTGAAAGACCATGGAAGTTTTACATTCCTTTGTAGTTTTGGTCTTCTATTCTGGACCATTTTTAGTTTTTTTGTATTGTACTCTCATTAGATGTATCAGTGACAGTTGTGGTTTACCTTATATTCACCTTCCACAGTTTTAGATTTGTGCATGTGAACTAGTTTAAAGAAAATTACTTCCCTTTTGGAGATATTCCTTGTAGGTTCTTGTCACCATCCCCTAGCCTATGGAAGGAAAAATTATGGTTGTCACGATATGGGCCCTGGGGGATGGATCATGACAAAGTGGTATCAGAGGTCGGTCGATTATACCAGAAGAACAATAAGTTTATAAATTTTTATGGGGAAATAGTGTAAACTGTTTCACATTCAGATTTCAAGCTAGGGAGTCTATTGTTGGTGTGGTGGCTAACATATCCATACACCAGCCCCATAAATTCTTCTTTCTGACTCAGTACATGAAAACTCTTGTTTCTTGCATCTTTTAATGTTTACTCATGATCTTTCTGAGTCAAAGTCAGATCACTGAGTAAAATTTTCTAATTGTGATTCATATTGATTTCTTTCAAGATGCCTCAATATAGATAGCCATCCAGGATTCTAGTGCATGACCCCAAGGATAGTCCACATAGTGATGAGACTTCATTACAGAGACCATTTCTGGAGATGGAACCTTTAGGCAGTGTCCCATCATTACCACCACATGTTGTTCAGAAGTTACTACCTTCTCTTCTAGTAGAGGATGCATGTAGAGTAAGTCCCTTATATGAGTTTCAGTGATAGTGACCCCGTAGGTCCTGAGGAAATCATGACTCACGGGTGGATAAAGGCTTTCTTGAGGTGGTGACAAAGTTTTATATCTAATCAGAGTTCCATTATATTAAATGGTGGTCCTAGAAGTGAGCCTTCTATGTGATCAGGAGGGCAATGGTGAGGATTAGATTAACCGATATTACGATGAGGTGAATTTTTTGTCAACAGATATTGAGAACCTTTCTCAAATAGGGGGTCTATTTCCATAAAAGATAAGGGCAATTCCTGCCCAAGAGATTCTAAAACTTTAGAAGGAAGACATTTTAGAAGCTAAGTATTCATCAAGTCATACTGATCTTTCCGATTACTTGATGAATACAATATGATCAGTGCGTTAGGGATCAGATCTCAGAGAGGGATATGTTTAGGGACATCCAAGATTACACTATTCATTTGTGTATTCCTACTTATTTTTGGGTTATAGAGAGAACCTTTATGGTTAAAAGACCTTTTCCTGATCAGATATTGCTAGTGGAAGTTAGAAGTTCAAAATCTAGAAGTGGATGTCAGTCTCAAAGATATGTATGTGTGATACATTCTTAGAAGATCCCCACGTTAGGGGTTTTAAACTCAAGGCTCATAAGGTAAGTCTAGTTAGACTAGAAAGAGGTAATTATTTTCAAAATATAGTTGGGGACATCTCGCTAGAGATTTTCCAGCCCGTCGTGCTGATAGTGAAATGGTGGATGGGTCACCGGGGTTGAGACAGTGATAGAAACAGATGAATCTCTAAGGCAGTAGATGTGGTATAGGATCTAGGAGAGCAGATGGAGGTCGTATACACTTTTACATGTTAAAACCACAACCCTAATGTGGTCCACACTAGGTTCATGGATCTAGAGGATAGGGAAAGGGAGTAGCTTCATGCGGTCAAGGAATATGACCCAAGGGCTCTATGAATGATTCTAGTTATGGTCTATGTCTACTCTTAGTTGTCGTATTAATACACACAGATGTTAATCATTCCTTATTATCATAAATCTTATTCAATACCAAGATTTTGTAGTAAAACCCATTGAAATAACCCTTATGTATGGAGATACCTATTGGAGGAGACTCAGTAATCACTATTATACTAATGGTGTGATCTAGCCCTTTAGGAGAGAGTTTTGATTGGAACCTCTTAGTGACAGTGTCGAGACATTACGACGTTATCTTGGGTATGGACTATTCATCCATAATTTATTCTGAGTTTTCTTATTTTAAGAAAAATAATACGGTATGTCTGCAGTGTTGGAATGTGGTTTTCGATGGTCAGTGAAACAGAAAACCCAGCAAGCATGGGATAAAATTCATGCATAGAAGGGTTAATCCAATCAAACATGAATCGTCCATCCTTACCCACGTGATAATGGATGTTTTGTGTTATCAGTTCCCAGTAGTAGTGGAAGATTATGAGGGCATATTTTTAGAAGATGTTTCTAGGATTACCTCCCTATGGGGAGATGGAATTCTACATCACTCAACACCATGATATTGAACCAATATCAGCATTAGTATATCATATGGCTTTCATAGAGCTTCGAAATCTATGGGTGTAGGTGGGGGACTTAATGAAAAGGGGATTAGTAAGACCCAATGTTCAAGGTTACGTGTGGATTACTTTCTCCTTAACCATGTGGTCATAGAGAATGAGTATCCACTACCAAAGGGATGATGAACGCATAGGTCAGGTGAAAGGGGTGACCTTTCATGTGGATGGAATGTGCCTATGATATTTTCAGCAATTGAGACAGATTTTGATGAGTGACCTAATCTTATGTTGGAAGTGGTAGTCTTCACATTAATAATGTGGTGACACAACCTCCCTAGGAGAATAGTTTATTGCCTACTCTAACCACAGGAGTCTCAAGTTTATATTATCTCAGAAGTATTTTAACTTCAGGAAGAGACGATTATTGGAGTTCCTATAGGACTATGACTTTGAAGTGGTCTATACTCTTGGAAAGGGGAACATGGTAGTAGATTCTCTCAGTAGAAGATCTATTTTGTTATTCCTAAATGTGGAAATGGGGTATTTGGCCTCATTAAAGTTATCCTTTGTGGATGGGGATGAAGTAGCTTATCATCATTTATTGGTCATCACCCCTCAACTATTAAATTAGAGAGGGAGTCACAACCTAGTGAAACCAATTGTGAGTCTTTACATGCTCATTCAACCTCAAGGAATAACCTTGTTGGACATTTAAAATGTGGGGAGCATGTTGTTCTTTTTAGAGGATGCACTGTTCTAGAAGTGGCGCCTAGAGTGGCGAGATGCATCAGGGTAAGGGTGGGGGTGTCAAGGCTGAGGTTTTTTGGAATAAGATACCCCTGAGCATAACCATTCCCCCACAAAAATATGGTCATACATAGTAGACTATACTAAGCATGGAGTACATGCTCTGTTCTTGCATTCATCATTTTGGTTGTAGTTGGGAGGACCACCTACCACTGGTGGAGTTGGCGTACAACAATAGCTACCACTCCACCATCAGTATGAAACCATCTGGGGAACCGTACGGATGACCATATAGGTCAATTTTATGTTGGAAAACCCTTGGGAGTCAGCACTCATGGGTCCAAAGATGGTACATGCTACCACTGAGAAGGTCCAAGTCATTTGATAACAGGTGAAGATTGCACAGATCCAAAATAATTCATATACTAATGGTAAATTAGAAACCTTGGAGTTCAAAGAGTAGAACTTTGTATTCTTATGGGTCTCTCCTCGATGAGGGATACATATATTTGGTCAGAGAGACAATTTATCTATGAGGTACATCAGACCATTCCTAATATTGTGTTGAGTGGGTGAGGTGGCATTCTACTTGGATCTACCACCAACATTTGAGAGGGTGCACAACGTCTTCCACGTTGCCTAGCTGAGGAGATACATGCACGGCCCTTCTCGCATCATATCCCATAGAGAGCTAGAGATTGATGATGGGGAAACATTAATGGAGTACCCGATGGAGATAGAGGATAAATAGGAGTGGATCCTTTATGGATAGTCGATCCATCTAGTGTATGTTCTTTGGGCACACAAGAAACTATAAGAGAGAACGTGACAGCAAGAGTCACAGATTCATGCTAAGTACCCCCATTTGATTGTTTAGACATTGTTTTGTCTTACGAGGACACAAATCTCTAAAGGTGGGGATAATTTAATTTCCCATAATTCCATTTATTTTTTATTATATGGGATTATTCCTAGACTAGGAACTGAGACGGCGTGCGATTCCAAGGCCTAGTGTGCCTAGAATGGCCCATCGAAAAATGATATGCTTTAACTAGTGTGAGTGAGAAGTTTTCCTAAGAAAGTGGAATAAATCTTAAATGGGTGACCAAATTATAACTCTGAGGGAACATTTGGGTTCATGATGGTTAGTATACCCGAGGCGCAACTTAGGTTTAGTCATCAAAAGCCTCCGCTGAGGAAACAAGAAAATGTAATAACCGTAAATAAAACAATTAACATAAAAAATTAATTTTCAAATCCTCATAACTCATGAACGGTGACTCAGATTGGAAATATGAGACCACCATTGAGATCATGATGGTGATGATTCCTTCGTAAGATACTAAAATTGTATGATGTGGTCCAACAAGGGAATTTTGTTTTTTGATGTAAATAAAATAATTTAATAAAGATTATTTTATAATAAAAACCTTATAACTCATAAACGGTAACTTGGATTACAAAGCTAATAGTACTGTTTATCTCAGGAGGGTGTTATTCCCTTAGGAATATCCTAACATATGCTAGCACAATCTGTATATGAATTTTGGTTTTTGGGACGTAACCGTAAGTAAAATAATATAAATAAATATTATTTTACTTTCGAATCCTCATAACTCACAAAAGGTAATTCAGATTAAAAGTTGGAGACCACTGTTGAGTTCACAATGGTATTTTCACCTTAAGTAGTACTTAACCATGAATGGCATGGGATGAGGGAAAAAGTTAATTTTTGGACGTTTTAAGAAAAAATAAAATAAACATAAAAAGTTTTTTCCATTTAAAATTGTTTCACTATAATGTAGGGATGATCCAGTTGTTTATTTTGATAAATGAAGCAGTGTAATGATACTGCAATGCAAAATAATATAACATCTATTTCAAAAATGAAATTTAGTAACGGTGGCGACTCAGCGTAATAGAAATGTTGCAACCCTTTTTCTCTGTATAATGGGATAACAGGAATTTGAGATGGGACATGGATCTCAAAAATCACTTATAATCACTAGAGGATCACCATTGGTGAATGAAGAATGAAAAATGATGTTTTTCGTTAAATTTGATCACTCCCCCTCCTCTTCAAGAGATCTAACCCTTGACGACAGATCAAGGACTTTCGCTGCTGGATCAACTGTAGTAACGAAGGATTCCTCCGATCAAACATATTCTCTGTGTAGGGGTTTCTATTTTTATTATTAAATTCCCATTATTGGATTTAAATTATGAAAACTGATCAACCCACAAATATTTTGACCCTCAGATCATTCGTTCTTGTGGTACAATTTTTATCAGGATATATTTGGTGAATTGTTCCATGTTTAAACTGAATTAATTTTATTTTCCCAATTTGATCCCTCCAACAGGAGTGTATCAACTCCATGAAAAACTATGGTGGAGGTTCATTCCAAAAATTTGATGTGTGTATTTCTTTATCCCTTTTTACCCCATGTTCATTGAATTCTTTCATGGGGTTATGAAAGAAGGATCATTGTATGAACGTTTTTCAGCGCAATGATCCCAAAATGAGGATCTGAAATCGTGACGACACTGGGGTTATGTGAAGATAAAGGAATGGAATTTTTGTTGGGACATGGTGTCACTTTCTCTAAGGCCAGCGGAGGCATGCGGAAATGAACACATGTGAAATGTCGTCTACAATGGTAGTGTGCTCTCGTGGAGGAGGTCGCAACTAGAAAGCTGTAGCGGTATGAGATACTGGAACCCGCGGAGCACTCTATCGGGTGAACGAGGCTGCTGCCAGTGGGTGTCACTTCGGTGCATGGGTGCAGCACTGTTCGGGTTTCATGTCAAAGGGATAGGCCAACAGGGCAGGACACAACATGCATTGCTACGCGGTCCCCACTGGACCACGTGATGATTGAGGCGACCAATCTCATATGGACACATGGTTGCGTAAACTAGGGTAGTGGCCGGCTCGGTCTTGATAATACCCCCCCCCCCCCCCTCATGTGTGGCAGTCCGGTTGGGAAACTATTCCACTAGGTGGCCGAACCGAGTGAGAACTAGGTCATTGGGCGACTCGGTGGGCTGGAACGACGGCCAAAGCGAGCCAGGTCCTACAAACCCAATGGGCATGGACACTGGGCCAGGACAAACCAGGTCGGCCCAGATCCTAGAGGGTCAGCCCATACCCAACTAGGTCAGTCCATACCCAACCGTTTCGGGGCGGTTTGGCCAAAATGGGTCGGGCCATGTGATACCCTCATGCGGGGTTGGTCAGGTCAGTCCCACCATGTTGGACCATGCCTAGATACAATCATCCCTTATTTACTAAAATGAAAATATCATTCAAACTGGGCATCTAATTGTGGTTTCTTTTGTGGTGTAGGGACCTTTACAACAAGAAGGTCCTTTGGGTATACTCTAAGGGAGTTTTGGGGAGTTAGAGATATGGATGACTGCTTCAGGATTATATTCTCCCAAAGTTAATCACACTAGAGAGTGGGAATCCTAAGGCTGAATGTGACACGAAGTATATGAAGAGGGGACCTCAGTGGTCTAGTAGTAGAGCAGACCTCATTTTTCCCATAGAAGGTCAGACCACAGTGGTCCTGTAGAAGAGTGGATCTCAATGGTCTAGTAGCAGAGAGAACCACATTGGTCCTATAGCTGAGAAGACCACAATGGTATAGGAGCCGAGCGAACCTCAGTGGTCTAGAAGATGATCAGACCTGTATGGTATTACATTAGAGCATACCTCAGTGGTCTAGGAGCCAAGTGGACCTTAGTTGTCCAGAAACCGAGTAGACCTCAATGGTCCAATACCCGAGCAGACCTCAAAGTTCAAATAGCCGAGTGGACCCCTGTGGTCCAGAACCTGAGTAGACATTGGTGGTCCAGCATCTGAGTGGACCTTAGTGGTCTTGAAGCCAGGAAACCCTTAGTGGTCCAATAGCCGAGTTGACCTCAGTTGTCTTGTAACCAAACAGACCACAGTGATTCATTAGGGATGATTCCCTTGGTAGTACATAATGATTCATCGTACGACTAATAATATTACTTTCTATACTATGAGTTATCACTGGGGTGATATGTCTTTTCATAGTGGTATTTATTTTGGTCTTTCCTTTGTCGCTTGGGGTCCCTACTGAGTATTTTTCTAATCACCCCTAAAAGAACTTCTCCCACACATGTCATGTCCCAAACAGGTGATCCACACTTCAATAGAGACCGTGGAGGTTTGGGACCAGGTGGTGCTCAGTAAGACATGATGGAAGGGTGTACATCTATGGATACATGCATCTACCCTTCACCCACCCTTATGGAAGGGTCTCGAGTAGATAGAAAATGGAATATGTACTTTCTTTTTTGTTTTGGGCTTGTATTATGTCCCCCTTGAACATTAAATTTGTATTGTACTCTCAGAAGTTGTCTCAGTGAGAGTTTTGGTTTACCTTGTGTTTAGTTTATGTAGTTTTAGCTTTGTTCATGTGAATAGGTTTAAATTAAATTGTGTTTACTTTTTGGGATATGCCTTCCTGGTGCTAGTCACCAGCTCCTAGCCCATGGAAGGCGGGCTTGGGGTAGTCATAGCATGGGCCCCAGGGGACGGTTCTTGACAAATAAACCAATTTTGATCCCACCCATTCTAGTTGAGGAGTATGCGAAGTTTTTTTATGCAACTATACATGGAGTTGGAGTAGTTTTTATGAATATTGATTGAGTTGTGGGGTATGTTTCACAATAATTGAGTCCACACAAATGTAATTAACATATGTGTGATATTGAGTTATCCATAGTGGTATATTCCTTAAAGTGTTGGGGGAATTTCCTATTGGTAAAAAATATTTATTTCTATATTGACTGAAAAATCATAATGTATATATTTTGACATAGATATTTGGATCTTAGTCAGTAGTAATGAGTTGATTAAGTTCATCCTTTTCACATAGGCCAGCCTATACTTTGGCTAAGGGAAATAGTGTTCTTATTGCATTAAGAAAGAAGAAAAATAATTAGGCAGTCAAGGATTCTATTTAGATGTGGAAGATGATGACCTTGCTAGATGAGATGCCTATTGATGTCCAAGAGGACCAAGAGAAGATGACCCTTGTATCCTTATCAGTAGATTTCAAATTTCTAATCCATATAAGGAATTTCCTATATGGTGATCCATATTGTCTTCCCTTTTTGTAAATCCTATGAGGTGGGGATTCATGATCCTCTTGAACTATTGATGAGGATGAGATCATCTATGTATGGAATCATGCTGGTGTATCTACCAGTATGTGTGGGGAGATGATGCATGAGTTTCATGACTCAAAGTGGGAGGTGCATCTAGGTTTTAGAAAAATATATTGTGACCTACATCGATAGTATTAGTGGTCAGGAATGAGGAGGGTTATTTTAAGTTTCTTGATATGATATTATGCCTATAATTTGGTAAAAGATGAGCATCAATGACCTGGTGTTTTATTACAACCATTTCCCATTATGTAATGGATGTTGGATGAAGTTATATGTAAATTGTGGTTGTTCTTCTACGGAAACCTAAATTGAATGAGGTTACTTGGGTGATTATGGATCAGTTTATGAAAGTATCTCATTTATTACATGTCTGGGAATCTCTCTTGGGTGATCAGTTTGGGGATATATATTTTTGGGAGATTGTTTTTTTTATGGGGTTCCAAATAGAATTGTTTCAAACTATGATTTTTTCTTTATATCCCACTTCAATAAATTATTTCAGATTGTTTTGGATACCAAAAAAATTATTAGTATGTATTTGCAAACAAAAATATATTAGAAATCATAGTATACTATTCTAGTGCCAAATTACACGTAACAGTCCTGTGTATTCGAGTTTTTTTGATCTTGGGAATTTCACATTGTAATAATCGAGTTTTCCAAAAACAAAATTTAGCAGGTGACTATTATGATGTTAGCGTGTGAGGCTCTTTATAGTGGTACATGATGTTCATCTTTATTTTGGATGGATGAAGGTGAGTTAATGTTTTTCAAATAGAGATTCATGCAGGAGACATGAAAAATGGGTTAGTTAATTCAGAAACATTAGTCTAGAGCATAGATTGGACATAAATCGTTTACTTATCAACATATTCAACCTCTAGAGATTACACTGGTTGATCATTTATTCTATCCTGAGTTTTTGAGATTTTTTCATTGTACGATTCGATGGTATGGAATGTTGGATTCCATTTATATGGGACCATTTGGGAAATTAGAGAGAATCATAGTGGAGGAATGCCATTGGATTTAGAAAGAGGTATAGTGGTATGCAAGATGCTTTTAATTTTTCATAGCTTCAACAGTATCTTCTAGACCTTTTTTCACTTGATTGATGTTGATGATGTTGAGCGTGAGGATTATGTGACCATTGGGGAGAATCTTTTTTATGACATGGATCAGATAGAGAATGTGTTACGTGGAATGACTATGTCAATGTTTTTAGTGATGTAGTGTAATGGATTTCTTTAGTAAGAAATAAGGGATTTAAAAGTGAATATATGGGTTGAGAGGACTGATTTTTCATATCAGAATATTAGTGATTCATTAGAGTGCATCTCAAGGATGAGCTGTCAAGTGGTTGAGGTATTTTAAGATACTGGTCTTTCTAGAGATATAAAATCCTCTTTTTATACTATTCATTTACCCTTGGATTTGTATTAATTGGGTTTAGTCTTGTCTTGGGTGTGTTTAGGTGCATTTTATAGGGTTTTAGAGGTTTTTTGCGAACTTCATGGTTGGCGCATTATTTTCCCAAACCATTCTCCAAGCCACAGAAAACTATACACCATTGAACAGAGTTGGTTTTCATGGTTGGTGAATTATTTGTAAAATCATGCACCTTTTTTTAGAATTCATGATCCATGGAATATAGGATATTAGGTTAGAGAACATGGTCTTTCAAACTAGGTGGCTTCACAAAATAATCCATGCACATGACATTTTAAACCCCTAAAAATTTATTTTATATTTCTTAACCCCTTGTTTAGATACATTATCGCCCTATTTATAACAAACGTGATTTTCAATTATTTTAGAGGCTTCTTAGTGGATTACATGGTTCCTTTAATGACTTTTATGAATAATTAATGATCTATGGGAAGGATTAACTCAACTTTGGTAAGTAAACTCTTATTGTTTAAGGTTCCAGTCTCTCTCATAGTTAATCCATTCCTTTAGGGATTATTTCTTATCATTATGATGGTTTGTATCTATGTTTTAATATATCACATTTCATAATCTTTATCCTTGGTATTGAACCTTTATCTTCCTAAACATTGATAATTCGATCGTTCTGCATCTAATTTAGGGATATAGTTTTACAAACATTCTTTAAATAACATAAGGTAGGTAGACTAATTATTATTTCCTGTAGTACTTATTATGATCTTGTGTATGTAATTTTTCCATTATGTTTCCACATTTTTCAAAAAAATTTACAGTAAAATGTTGATTTAATTCTTTGATATTGGGAAACCCTTCACAGTTCACATTGGATCTTATGGTTATTGTGAGAATGGACTTGATGGAAACTCATGGGATGCGTCGATATCTATTAAAATTTGAATTTTGGACCATTAATGGTGTAATAATGTGATATTATAATTGAATTAAAACATTTTATCATGTTGATAAGTGGATAAATGCTGAATTTATTATGTTAATCAATTTGATTAATGTAAATAATTGTAGTTGTGATAAATGAATTAAATTGTTTACCCATATGCGAATGATTGAATAAAAAGGTAATGAAGAAAAAAATTTATATGAATATGATATATGTGAAATTTTTTGTTGTATTGGTAAATGATATGTATGTTAGAGACTGAATCTCCAAATACCCAGGGGTTTTAGCTTGATTCCTTAGTCCCCCATGGCATACATGTGACTAATGTATTGTGGGACACAGATTGATCCCCAAAAAACTGACATGATCCTCGAATGATTCTCTACAACCCGATATATATTCATTTGTATGTATGAACAATGAGATGTGGTCTAGGAACTGATTTTACAAAAACCCATGGTGTTCGAGACCGATACTATAGGACCCAATATTTGATTGTTAATTGGTATTTATAATAATGGTTCATGGTATAGAAGAATAAATAAAAATTAAACTAATAATTTGTTCCAATGAAAGTTTGATTTTTTATATTCCAATTTTGTATAATTCAAACACTAACACGTTCTGAAGCAATTACGATTGGTTCAAGGCTCACCATTAACTCCGAGGGCATTGGGGCTTATTAAGAAGTAATAAGCGGCAAGACTTTTTTTTAATATTTTGGAAAATTTATTATTTATAAATATGACAACACACACTATTGTATAGATGATATTGCTTTTGATTCTATTGCTAGTGGAAAAATGAGTTGTACACACACCCTACATGGGATGTTTGACTTGTATGAGAGTATAGATTATGTTCGTAGGAAATTATAAGAAAGAGTTCCCTATGTTGGATAGATGAGTTGTGATTAAAAAATGAGTATGAAATATGAAACCAAACATGATGTTCTGACCCTCTTTATATTTTTCAATGTACAATTATTTTGGGTTTTCTTTTGAGATTTGAAACTTATACTGAGTGACATATCTACAGGTTTGGTTTTTATATTTTCCTAGATTATTATTTATTCATGTGATTTTAGTTATTGTTTATTACTATTGGGATTTTTTATATTTATTTCCAATGATGTTAAACATAGGTAATAGTTTTATAGTCTCCTAATATAATATATTAGATTCTCACAACTAGTTGGAAGCCTCATGTGTATGTGGTGGAATGTGTGTTTCCACATAACAAACTAGCTCAGGGTGATATAATCTGGAAAATATGCCAGGAAATTAAAACCAACCAACCTGATAGTATGATTGATCCGTTATATAGTGTCTTAAAACCAATCCTCCAAAGGTTTTTATCCATAAGTGACATTATTGGATTTGAAGAGATTATTCCATGTGTTATCACGATATTAATAGTGGTTCAATTTACAGATAATTATAATGGTATTTCTAGGTAGAGAAAAATGAAATTCAATGAAATATATGAAAACCATGTATACAAGAATATTGGTATTTTTTTAATTATAAATGTGTGGGAAGAATCACGATGTTATTTTCATAAGGGGAATATAAAATTTTTTATGTTTGGAAGTGAAGGTCTTCGTGTAGTCAAATGCTGATGTGATGGAAAAATGTTAGATAATGATGAAATTTTATAGAAATATGAATGGAATTCACTACACAGAATCACTGGTTTAAAATATAAGTAGTATATGAATTAGGAAAATAAGTTACCCAATCCAAAGGATAATGAGGATGATATTCCACAACTTCCTCTAAAGACACCAAACAATGGGAAAACTTATGCAATCATGATGGTTGAAGTGAATCATGATAATTTGGGAAAACATATCCTTTGATTTCTAGTTGGGGATTTCATGTTTTGTTTTTTATAAATTACATCTATAAATATAGTATTGGTCATACATTAGTGAAATTTCATGTGATTTTGATAATTTATTATCTCACATTAAAAGGAATATAAAATAATGAAATCTCAATTGATATTCTATCTATACATGGTTGAACCTAAGAATGTAATGGAATTGTTTTTATATTAGATAAGATTATATTTAAGGAATATATGTTGAATTATATTGTAGAATCATATATTTCTCTAGGTAAGATTTAAATAAATGTTATAGATATCATCATGGGATTATGATTTTATGGTTGATTATATGTTTAAATTAATTCACTCTCCATTTGAGGTTTAATGTGATGGAATTTTATTATGATTAATAATATTTTAAGTGATATTTATTACAATACTACCCATTGGTTTGGTATAATTTTATTGAAAAACTAATATTAATATGAATATAAATAGACATTGTGGAAATATTATTAATTAAACTTGTAATAATTAGGTTTTATCATATATTTGAAACTGAGCTAACTATATGTTGTAGTTGATCACCATATAAAGTCAGCACACTTCATTACTATCATGGATAATTTAACTGTAAATCCTCTTGGTATAATATACGTTATAAAAGTTTTAAGGTTTAATAGGGTACAACATTTAATTGTTTTTTATCAGGATTTGAAGATTACATCAATGATTTGGTGATGTCTTCAGCAAACTCATGATACACAGATGAGTTTCAGCACTACATAAGGCTAGTATAAGAGAAAAATTCAAACTTTACTGGATTTATTATGTCTTATTCAATTAATATCAATTGTTTTTGGGATCCACACCTTCCTAAAATTTATTTTTCTTAGAAAAATAGATTTCAATCCATTATTTAGATAGCTCCTTATGAAGTAAACTAGGGAATGAAGTATAGAACTATAATATACTAGAATGAAGTTGTAGAAAAGAAGACATTGGGACCTAATAATGATGACGATATGGTGTTTAAGGGTGTAAAAATTCATCTTCATGGATAGAAAACACAATGATTATAGTAATTTTATTCTCATAATCATTGATGCATTTGATGTTGTTGATAATAACTATCTAAAAAATATTCTATGGAAGTAACACAGAAAAAATAATCACTATTTATATTTTCCCCTTTAAAATCATTGATGGTATAGAAATAGTATCTTATATATTGGGGTGTCCAATAAACCTCTCTTAGCTTCATGATGTGTTCCATGTTCATATAATGAGTAAATACATACCTGGTCCTTCATATATATCAAATAGAAAATTCATTCCATTGGAGAATGAATATTATTATTAGGAAATATCTTTTGTGACATTGGATCATACTAAGAATGTACTAAAAAAATGACCACTATATTGATATATGTTTTGGGGTGAAACCACTAGCTTACGTAAACTGTGAGGGACTTTGGGATTTAATGATTTAGAATTACCTTTAGTCGTTTGATCCAAAAGTGACAAATTTCAAAGATGAAATTATTTTAAAGGGGTAGAATGTGACCCCCAAGATTTTAGGAATTATTATTTCTAGTAAATTTAATATTTAAGACATTTCATCATATATGGAACACATATTTTAGTTTTTGTTACACACTACACCTATTTTAAATGATGCATAACATTCTATTGAAATATTATTATTTAATATAGTAGTTATCACCCAATTGTTGGAATGGTGGGTATGAATTATATTAACTAGTTTATGAAAATATAAAATCTATACATGTGTAGAAAATTAATTATTTGGTGGATAAATTATTTGAAATTAAAATATAAACTATTTTAAAATAATGTATATCTTTTTATGAATTTTTTTATGAACAAAAATAATTTTTAACATAATATGTTAAACACATAATTATTTTTAATGATTTATTGAAATTTATATGTATATTTTAGATGAAATGTTGAAAATTTATTATTATATGTCTTATAAACAAAATATATAGATAAATCATATTGTATTATTAAAATTGTATTTTTTAAAAAATAAGTTTTGTGACATTTTTGTACACATGCGTTAAAGAAAATTTTTTAATTATTTAGAAAATTTATTTTAAAATATGTTTTTTAATCATTATGTTAAAATTATCTAAGTCTGACTGTTATAGAGTTTTTTGAAAAGATGATATTTTTATTAATAGTGAAAATAATGAATTGTAGTTGAATACTTTCTATTAATTTAAATTAATTATATAGGTAAATTATATATTAAATTTGTTTTAAATTAAAATTTGGATAATTAAATATATTTTAATCCAATTTATTTCACTATAATCAATTCAATATTGAATTATGATATTAAAATATTGTACTGTTCTTAGCATTCACCCATTAGAAACCTCATTCCTCATAGAATCCACAATATTAAATTTCAATTATATATTTCTTCTATAGTGAATCAATATTGGAAAAAGGGATTCTATATTTTGAATCAGAATAATTTATATAATCAAATCTATTTATGAATTTCTTTTAACAAAATTATTAGTGAAAATATTAATAATATTTATCATGGTTAAGGTAAAATGTATTTATCAAGGGTTAAATAGAAAACGACAGTGGTTGAAATGACATAATAATATTTCTATAATCTATTATATAGAAATATTCAGTCAATAAAATATATATTTATTATGAATAATTCATTTTGGATAGTAGTGGAATTTGAAAAACATGGGTACACATTTTTCTTTTCAAAAATAACATGTCTTCCAATCACCTAACTTGTAAAAACCTACCTCTATCATCTAAAAATATCAATTTATAATGATTTTAGTTGAGAAAATACATATAAAAACCCTTTCCAAATTTTCATCTAAAAATATATGAATTTTAATTTTGGGTTGACATCTAACCAAGGAAGGATTTTGGTGAAATACTAACTATGTTACCCAAATAATTGGTAATGTTCTTCAATAAGAGTTTTTTCTTTTATTTTATCCTCAAACTACTTAAATTATTATTAAAATATGATGATATATTAATAAAATTATCATAAATAAATTTATATATTTTTATTTCAGTTTATTTACCTAAAACCATCTCTAATTCTGTAAAATTAGTTACTCAATCATCATTCGTGTGTACAGAGGACTACAACCACGTGAACCAATGTTATTATCTTCCCCATTACCGCCTCTTAAGGGTTGGTATAATTATAGATATAATATATATATATATATGATATTTATAACATAATTAAACTTATTAATTCATTATATCATATAATAATTTTTAATTTCCATTCTTTTAAAGATATGATAATGTCACTCGTGTGAACAATGGGCTACCACCTCACAATGCGATGTGATCAGTTTGTCCCTAATACATCACCTGTAAGATGATAAGGACAATTTTAATTAATATATGTGATATAAATTAAATTATGATTATATTAATGTAATATTTATCATTTTTAAATTATAATATATCATTTTATTTCTTACATTTTCACTCACTGATTGATGATAATATCATTGGTGTCTCTATGATCTACCACTTTCATGAAGCTATGTGACTCTATATTTTCATCACCACACCTCATATATGATATTTATATGTATATTTAAATAAATAATAAGATATTATAATTATTATGTAAGTAAAAAATATTACTTACCAACTTTCAATGATAATTTTTAAAAAATGGAAACAATACTCATGGGTATGTACAACACATTATCTCCATGAAAATAACATATTTAATTTTAGAAAATAATATTTCATGCTTCATATTAGAAGTATAATTTTGTTATAAATATGATTAATATAAAATTAGTATTATTCTATTGATTATTATTCATCGTCAATGTGAGATGAAAAAAATAAAAAATTAAAACAAACATGAAAATGAAAGCATTTATTCCTAAAACATGACATTAAAATGGAATTATTAATAATAGGTAAAAAAAGTCAATAATTAAACCATAATTTGTATGATATTTATAAGTATATTAATTTAATTTATATATCAAAATAATTTGATTATTATACAAGAGGTTTAAACTAGTTAAAATAAAGTCTATAATTAATATAAAGGATTTCGAGTCTTTCTTTTATTTCCAGGAGGCATATAAATAATTCCACTCTCGTTTAATTTGGGTGGTGTATATATTCAAACATCCACATTAAATATCATGAATATACCAATTATAAATATATTTAATTCTTAATATTATGTTATTATTTTTTAGGGATTATGATCTATGTGATTTCTAAACGATTAAGGGATTTTTATCTCAATTTTCCTTCATTTATAATTATGTCATGTCATCCACCTATCTTATTTGGTGAGGTGTATTTACATCCCCATTGAAATTTAATATCATAAATCTATTTATTTCAATGATATTTTATATTCTATTTAATATTATCTATTCAAGCTTCTTATGATTGAAAGTTATAGAAGTTGTAACGGTTTTATGTTTCAATCTCACCATTTATCAAAATTGCTCACGATTATGCTTCAACTGATGAAATATTATTATATATATCTCAATAAAATCATGCCTTTAATTTTAATATTTTTATTTATATAGAATAAAATATTTCCACTCATTTTCATCTCATTGTGTATAGAATATTTTAAAATTGGATATTAATAAAAATAGTCATTATTTCTCTCCCCAATCGTAAACCATATTTCTTCTAAAACCATGTTTCATAAAAATAGATGAAAATATTTTTAAAACTCAAAAAATGTTTAAATAAATAATATTTTATTGATTTTTAATTTTTTTTAAAAAAATTAGGTGTTTTCATATAACTATACCGACAATGCACGTTTATATTTTACCAAAAATATTGAAGGAATTGTTAATTTAATGCATAAAAACGAGAACATAATTTTATGAAACAAATACCATTTTTTGATTAATTATTATAATATATATTTATAATGGTATTTTAAAATAAAAAATATTCCCAAAATATTCTATAAATTTTTATTATTAAAATCATATTTTTCAATAAATATTATTTTCCATTATAAATGTTGAAAATGATTTTTAAGGACTCATTTTTATGTTTTCAATGATATTTCGACTAATTGGGGTTTCCAAACTAGTTTTTGGAAAAAAAAATAAAAAAGTTATTTCTATAGAAAATTTATTCTATTAACGAAATATTCTGTGTGTATTTCCTTTCAAAATGATTATCCATTTAATATGACATCCTTTGATTTATCAAATCCTTTGATAGGGATACAAACCATGAAAACCACTCCTATTATTTAACTAAGTGGTATATAATGAAAATATGTTTATGAAACCCATTTCACATCCACGGGTTATACCACGATAGAATTCATATTAATCCTTATTATTTTTTTCCGTGGGTTATTATGTGATGAAATGATGAAATGATTATGAAACTTATCTCTTTTCTATATGTTACAATATTATAAATTGTTCATGAAACCCATTTCATTTCATGGGTTATGATATTATGAATTTTTTATGATATTTTGGAGCATATATGATTTATTTTATTTTTTGATGGGTGGGACATGTACATTCCTCTATTTAATTGGTCAAATAGGAATATCTCATGAAATAAAAATGACTGGAATGGGGAGTGAACTTAGTTTAGTTAAAGATATTTTCTATTATTATTGCCTATGTAGTGATCCTTGACAACTATGATGGTCTTGGGATTTTACCCATTAAATAATGATAGCCTTGGGAGTGATCCATGAATACTATATAAATGATTTATTATGATTATGTGTATACTAGAATATTATGTCTTATCCCATTGTTAGTGTCTCATGGACCATGTTTATTGATTCCATTTTGACATAGATCTTATAAACTACCAATATTTGTATCATGACTCAATATTATGACACTTTATATTAAGTGTATGGTTATAAATTTCTTTTTCTTATTATCATACACTTATGTTCATGTTATTATTACATCTCCCTTTTTTACCCTTATTGGGTACCTAATATCACCCTATATTATGTTTCCTTCCCACATGCTATGATGAAAGGTTTTATATAGGTTATGTTACTATATATTACTAAATGGGGTGATATTTATTGGAGATGTGAATGATCTTTCACCAAATTACATTTTTTTGTACCTATTAACCAAGGAAACTAAATTATTATGATCCTAATGTGTGTAATTGTGTAATATATTGAATATTAATATAAAACTATGTCATATCTATGTCTGAAAATTCTGAGACACTATAATCATTCCATGTTGAATTAAATATCATCATATATATTCAATGCAATATATTTACTTCCAAAATAAAAGTATATACATAATAATTTCTCAATGGATGGTTTCTACATTTCTAATTTAAAAAAATTACTTGAGTTACATGGTGAATAAGAGAGACGACTATACTTATGTAAATAGAGATAAATCATAATTTTTTTGAATAAAAATAAAAAAAATTACATTATTATAAACATCTAAATCATATTGTTATATCTTGAATAATATCAAAGAGTAAAAAATAAATAAATAACTGCATGTACACATTCTAAATAAAAAAAGACAATAAGTGGAGAAAAATATTCTTGGTAATAACAGAAAACAATTATTAAAATCAAAAAATTATATCATCCACCTAATCTTTTTTTTAACATTTGATGTAATATAATTTTTTTGTTGATGATAAACCCTCTTGTGTTAAATTATTAATATCTTATGTAAGAAAAAATGATTTATCAGTGAAATAATTTTATAAATGTGTTAAATGGATTAAATTCCAGTTAACATCTTGCAATATTCAATTGAATAATTTTTTGGAGTTTTTCAATATGTTTCTGTGAGATTATGAGGCCCACAAATACTTGGTGAAGACTTAAAAAATATTAAATATGATATATTAAATACAGTAGTTTTATTAATAAATATTTAATAACTCCAAAAATTTTCATTATATATAAAATAAGAAACTATTATTGTATCCAAAATAGGGTGTTTACCCCCTATGGGGTATAACATTTGTATTCATCAGATGTTTTCACGTGACGTTTGGGAAAAGAACTCATTTTATATTTAATTAATTTTTTCAAAAAAGATATATTAAATAATTAATATCTCTAAAACTGTACATCATATGAGAAATCAGAGACCACTGTTGGGTCCCTAATGGGGCATTTTACATAGGAATGGTATAAATTTTATGTGTGTCGAGTGTTGGGTAACATCACCCATGATAAAATTATATATTATATTTAATTAATTTTTTATTTGGATTTCTAACTAATAATTATTTAATATATCTCTAATGATATGTCATTTGAGAAATATGAGAGCACCGTTAGGTCCAGAACTGGGGGTTTACCCTACTCAAGAGAAACAAATCTACGCACAATGGTGAATAAGTTTTATTTAATTTTTTGTTAAATAATTAATTTTATTTAATTATTTATAATTAATTTTTCCCCAAACCTCATGCTTCAAGATCCATTATTTCCCACATATGATTATTCAAACCTTCCATTTTACACCATTTTTTCCATTTTAAAATATACAACTCATTATTGTGGAAAAATTAGTTTTTCACTGATTAAGATTCAGATGGGATAGAAGATTATTTTTAAAATTTAATGGTGAAAATTTTGAAACATATTTAGTAATTATTATTTTTATAGTTTTTAATATGTTTTTTTATTTAAGAAAATTAATATTTTAGTAATTATTGGGAAGATAAAGAGAATATTATTAATAATAAGTGAATTATTATTATTAATTTAAAAAATTGAATAAAAAAGTACTTATGTAATTAAATATTTTTTTCACTTAAATGATGAATGACATTTTCCACATGTGAGTATTTGTTTTTTATCAATGTAATTACGGTGTAATTATTATCCAATAAAAAAAATGGAAATATATGGTAAATATTAATTTATTTACTATTATCGAAATTTAAGGAATGTTTTTGGAAAAATATTAATGATGAAAGATACTTTATAACAATAATTATTACTGTTATTATAATTATTATTATTATATTTATAAAATAATTATTTTCAAAAAAAAATGTTTCAGTCATAACTCTTTTGTATGGTGTCAGATTGTCATGCCATTAGCAACATCACCTCCCTAAAATTGAGGTGGTCATTTCATAAATTTTTTTAATAATTTATTCAGGTCCCTAGTACATATCCATTTAAAAACCAATTTGATGTTGGGTTTACAAATGAAATTAAAAGGAAATATTAATAAAAAAGTATTGTAATTAATAAATTTAACCAAATTAAATAATGAAAAGGTATTATAAATCGCATTTGGTGTGATTCATATTGAATAGTTTGGAAGCGCATTCTTTATGAAACATCTCTCATCACATACTATATATCTCTCCCTCTCTTTTATTTTATTTTATTTTATTCTTCTAAACCACTCTCCTCGATATCTTATTTAAAATTAAGTAGATAGATGTGCCATCAATTCTGTTGGATTCTTCTTGATGTGTAAAAATATATTCCTAATATAGTTTTGAATAAGTCAAGGTAATTGTTTAATATTTAATTAAATATTTTAAATTATCAAAGATATTGATGATTCTAAATAATGTTGAAATAGGGATGGTTAATGTATTTGTTGGCATGTGATCCAATTTTAGGTTGTTTTTTGACGAATATGATAATTAGTTAGTGAGTAGATGTATCAAACCACACATGGTAGTTTATCATTTCCACGTACATAGAAGTCCTTGAGGTAGTTGGTTCCATCATGATTAGCCAGATTGAGTAGCATTTAATTTCTTGATTTATTTCAGTTGTTTATTTGAATTCAGTTGCTCAAACACAGTTTCAATTGATTTGATAAAACCATATTATTGGGGATTGGGAGATTTGAAATGCTTTTGAAACAAATTTTTTTTTTAAAAACCCAAATTTCATGTTCATGGGGTGAGTTTATGGAAACTAGTTGATTAAAATTATTTAATTGAAATTATATATTTTATTTAAACAATTTCAATTCTTTTTTTGAATTTAATTGTGTAAATGAAGTATTGAATTTGATCTTTGAAACAGAATTGATGGAATTTATAAAATTTTGAAAATATATTTGAAATGAATAGATAGAATCCTATTGGTTTTATCATATTACAGGTTAATGTTTTTTATTAATAAATATTTTGGTTTTATATGAAAAATTGTCATTTAAAAGGACGAATGGGATTCAATTATATTTTAGTTAGTTTTAAAGTAAATTTCACATCATTGATTGAGTAAGAGAAAATGAAAGCATTAGGTAGATTGTGAGTCATCTTGACAGACTCTAAAATTACTAAAACATTCTAAAACATTCAATTAGAAGGTCACATACCTTAGGTGATGGTGACGAGTCCTCTCTAACTAGTTTCCATGGGACATATGTGTACACATATGACCATGATCACATAAAGAGTGAAGATTCAAATATCCATGAACTTTTTTATTTATTTTCTAGATGACCATGTTTTGTGCATGTTTATATTTGAGATATAACAGTATTCCAACATTATTAAACTATTTTACATTCACATTTTTAATTTATAAAAAATATTTGATATAAAATATTTTAGTTAAGAAATTATTATATAAAAATTCTATCACATTTAAAGGAATGAATTTTCTTTTGAAATATATTCCATCATATTAATTGTATAGAACGATTTGTATTAATATGATTTTAAATTTCAAACTTGTTTACTTTAAAATTGAATGCATTCCATTGTTTGATCTATTATGGGAATCTATTATGAAATCCTTGGTGGAATCTTATTGGGAATTGGTTGAAACCCGAATTTTTCCATCAGGATTTTGTAGACATTCTCCATGCAGGTTTGAGAAAGTGAAATTGATCTCTTGTAGGTGGATTCATCTGTTGAACATTAGAAATGTTGATTTTTGTCTTAGGTACCATGGTATTTCTTATTCTTTGCTGTATTCTGGTATATTACACTATGTGATATTTCTTTTGATATGCATATAATTGTGTATCTTTTATTTCATCATTGTTAGTGGAAAAATAATTCCAGCTCTTAGATTTATGATTCCATGTGCTAGTCGTCGACCCATGGGGATTGGGAATTCCATCTGGGCTATGTCAGGGTCAGTATTTTTATTGGGTTACCTGGGTACCCAATATAGTTTGTGAAAAAATGGTATCAGACCTCTAGGATTAGCTTTTTTTCTTGAGCCAGTATTTATTCAAGTAATCTTGTCAGGACATATGAGGTATTTGTAATAGAGTTCTTTTATATCTCTCACCGAAATAAACCTCAAGTCACCAGTGGTGGATAGGTAAAGATGTTTTGTGTATTAGTTTTGTTGTTTCACCTATTTTTATTTGGACATAGTGGAATCCATATCATGTTTGTTCTTTTGGTTGGGTTTAATTTCCCTCAGAGTTCTATTTGAGAACCACCTAATGTCTTCAATGTTGTATGCTGGTGTTATGTAATAGCATTCCTCAAATAAGACATGATAATAAGATCTATATAGATACTACTATACAATTAAATGATCGAATCATACTGTGGATCTGAATCTAGTTGAAGCGATCATGATAATTATCAATGTTTTGGGGAAGGTACCACTATAAGTCCCTATTCAGGATCCATCTTGGGATCCTCATAGAGATGTTCTTTGAAATAGTTCTCAATATTTCCTTCCTAATAAGCCACCAGTTTTCAAAGTCTCCACGGATCCTCAACATGATAAGGAAAGGTTGGAAATGATAGAATGTATGTTTGATTTCTTGGAGACATCGTATGAGATCTAGGTGAACTTTACCACTGTTGTACGTGACGGTCTGAGCAGAACATGGTGGGGAATGATGGTAAAATTGAAGAAACATGATTAATTAATGTGTAAGTATAGGAATTTTATTTTCATCGACCCATTCTATCGAGATTCATTGGTTTTGTCCAAGGTTGTGGAGTTTTTTAGTCATGAGTATGCTGATAGAACTGCAACTGAGTATTCAAATTTCTTTGCTGAGTTGGTGTAGTTTATGATTGAAATTTTATATAATGATATGTTGAATTCTTGAAACTTTGAGTGGAAACTTTGATCAGATATATATTCTCATGTTTTATTGCTAAAAATTCCCACTCATGATGATGTGTTGGTTAGTGCGATGATGGTTGATATAGTCCTGGATGGGGAGTCATGTTTGACGATAGTTCCTTATACTCCTAGTGATATTGTATGTTATTTTAAATGAAATAGAAAGCGTGATGACACTCATAGTGGTTCTCAAAATCACGGTCATTCTAAACATCCTATAGTTCCTAAAAGAAGACCATTAATATGTTATCAGTATGGTCAGCATGGGCATTCAAAGAGGGTCTACACTGAGGCATCCAAGAACATTGAGTCCTGTAGATGTTTGGGAAACTTGGAAAAGTTCATCCATACATTTCCACTCCACGTAGTGGAACAAGATCATTAGATCCTCCAAAAATTGTAGGGAAATCAAATGATTCATGTACAAAAGGGTTAAAACAATAGGAATCTAGAATGAAGCTTCATTTTGTAGTGGAAGAGTCTCCAGAGTAAGATGATATGGGTCAAGCAACCGTGAGAGGAATCATTACTATATATTCATCTTTAGGGACTTCTCTATTTAATATCGATGTATCTCACTTGTTTATTTCAACATGTATGGTTATTATTCTTAATCTTCATATCAATCGTTTGTCGTATTAAATGGATATTAATACTCTGATTGGTACAAAGAGAGAGTATGGTCTCCATTGTTCCTATTGTGACTTCTCTCAATCTAATCTCATGATTTCTTGGAGTTTTCTAGTAATTGACATGAAACCTCATGACATAATTTTCAGGATGGATTTTCTCATTTTCAATATAACAGGAATTCATTGTTATCTTATATGGGTCTCCTTTAGTACACACAATGGTGTGTACTATGTATTTCATAGGGAATGGGACCCTAGGTTGAGAAAAGTCAAACCTTCTTATCCGGAATTGAGTAATGTAATATCTATGTATTATTTTAATATGTAGTGGTATTTATTGAGTGGTTATCTATATCATGTAGTCATTTATTTCATGACTATTTCCTTCTGACTTATTTTGTTTGTCACTAGTAAGGGATGTTGAGTTCTTAATTTACATGATGTCTGGTACTCAACCACTTTCAATTCCCTCTTACCATATGGAACCATATGAGTTGATAGAGCTGAAGTCCTAGTTGTATGATCTTATAGAGAAAGGCATTAGACACCTTAGTGTGTCACAATGGGAAAATATAGTTCTCTTCTCTAAGAAAGGTGATGGTTATGTTCTCATTTGTATTGAATACCGAAAGATCAATAAAGTGATAGTAAATTACAAGTATATGTTACCATGGATTGATGATATATTTGATCAGTTGAAATTTATTTTGTGTTTGGGTTGCCTTATTCCCAGAGGAAGAATAATTCTATATGGGTTATGATCAATAGACTAACAAAGTTAGATCCCTTCATACCCATTTGAGATACAACCAATGTTGAATAGTTGGGAAGTACCTATGAAATGGATTTTTCATTTTCATTATTGTAACACAACATTTTCATACATTACTATTAAATCATTTTAAATATAAAAAACATAATATTATTAAACATAAAATATCCAATGGTTTATTGTCTTGGGAAAACTAGGACCATACATAACAATTACAACATCGAGGACAAACGTTTTTTTCATTTATTCTTCTCTAGCTTCTTATTGACACTTGAACTCTCCTTAGTATATGTAGCCACCTGAGGATATACATAAAAAAGTGGTGAGATAGAATACTAATAAGAGGATATATAAGAAAATATATCATGGGGTGATCATAATCATAACATAGTCAAGGGATCATTAACATGATAGGAAGAATTAATAAGTGACTTGAAATGTGGCAATGCATAAAAATGAAACATCATGTCTTAGTGGTTAACTAACACACATGGTTTCGAAGAAAGATATAATCTTGTTCACACACAATTTCACATTTAATAATGATATTAATCACTTTTACAAATGCATTGGAGCTCTGTATAATTCTGGGCGCACCCGTCACATTTAAACAATAATATTACGCTATATAATTCTGGGTGCACCCGTCACATCATAACATTATCATTATCAGTCATGACACAAATAACATATAACATAAATAAACATAAATAACCCATGAAAAAGTAATTTTTTTCATCTCATAATAACAAATTCATAAACATTGGGTTCCCAAAAGAAAGAGGGAACAACATACATGATACGAGAACCATCAACCTTGAATGAGAGGTAAAAGGTGAGTTCTTAAAAGAAGAGTTCTTCTGGAAAATATTTTGTTTGACATAAACTTTAGTTAAAAACATTTATATAAAATAATAGGTAAGATAATGATGAATAAATTATTTTTAAGGAATGACCATTCTAAATTTTGAGTGAAAGAGGGAGAACCTGATGGATGAAAGTTGGGTTTGAGAATTTTCCCTTACCTTGTATCTGAACGCTTCCTTCACTTTAATGTCATGTATAATGACATTATATTCACTAATTAGAAATTAAATAACTTTTATACATGAATAGGGGTCATTTTTGTTTCATTATGTTATTTTATGGGCCTTTTGATGAGTAATAGAGTTTAAAAACATTATTCGGGAATGTTCATTTTTTTTGGTTTTCTTGTGCGTTTCACATGTATTCACGAATTGAAGATTGTGTGGAACATGGGTAAACATCAAGAACATATATTAAATTTTATTAATTATATTACATAAATTAAAATGATCTTATAATTAATTACATTTTATACCATGTGGATGAATCATTATATTAGAATTTAATGATGATCATTTTGGTTAATTTGGGCGGTTTGTCGACCACAACGAACTTTTTTTGTTTACTGATCTAGTAATATGTACATAAGTTGGTTCCATAACATAAAATAGGAAATAATACATATATAATATTCTGGTTCCACCATAAAAATGGTTTCATGAACAGATCTATAGTTAGAAATGGAAAAAGGAAACATGTCGTTCTTGAAGGTGATAGATTAACACCTTACGAACAACGTTTTCTTTTATAAAACAAAAGGAAGAGGAGAAGGGGGTTGGATGGTCTAATATCGCATTATAATCATAAAATTATAGTATATGTATGATAATGGAGTTAACAAACCATTTTTAAAAAGATAGGCTGGGAGAGAATAAGAAAATGACTTGAAACTGAAAGGGAATTAAAGGAAAGAGGAAGAGAAATTACCACTTGATTCCTCCCCTTGAGATCCTCCTTAAGGGACATAGTCTTGGTCTTTTGATGATACTAGAATCTCTTGAATGAGGGGTAGGGGCTATGGAATATTCTTGGGGAGAGTTTAGAAAATTCTTGAAGCTTGAGAGGTGTTTTTTGGCAAGGGGAGGGGGAGGGGTTATTTATACATGATGAGGGAGGTGTTTTTAAAATAAAATATTAAATAAAATAATATATCAAAAGTTAGACATGTAATAGTAGTTTTTTGAAATCATAAATCATATATTAATATAATATAATTCATTTTAGGCTTTAAATTATCTTTATAATTAGAAATAATTAATTTAATAAAAGTAATGTGAAAGAAAGAGAAAAAGACACTTTATGAAATCACCTTTTGACTTTAGGCATTGGAAAGTTCTTTTTAGGTTTGAAAATTGTGTTTATTGTATTTTAAGAAATCAATTATGAAATTTAATATAGTTTTTCCTAACCTAATGTTCTAGAATGTTTATGTCATCATTACATCAATAATGATGCAATTTAGGATACACCAGTTATGTGAAAAAACTGTATTTTTACTATTCACCCGTAAATTGATGTATTTCAAAAAAATCCCTAAAATTCACCCTAACCATTTTTCGACGTGTTTAATTAAAAAATAAAGTCCATTTTTCAAAAATAATTTTATAAATATTATTAATTTAATATGTAATTAAAAACATAATTTACCTGAAAAATACAGTTTTTAAAATTAAAACTAATTTTATAATACTTTCAAAAATTACGTAGGGTATTATAAAATTTTCTAAAAACTAGAAGACATAGATTCGATAATTTATAAAAAAAAATTAAGAAAATAAATTTTATTTTAAATTAATTAATTAATTATAATTAGTTATTTATAACTTACAAAAATACAAAAACGTTTACTATGGTCAAATTGTCACTTTCTAATATGCAAAAATTTTATTTAATTATTCATTGGTAAGGTTACTCTTATTTGGATGATTTTGTATTAAAACTGGTCGTTCTACTATTCATAAGGGTAGGTTACTATTCACCAAAATTTAATTTTTTCTTATTGGACCCCAAAAATCATCTTGAACACAACTGTATTTGTCAGATTTTCAAAATTCCAAACCCAGAAGTGACAAACTTATGTTTAAAGGTCACTTAGCACTTAGTATTTCATTATGTTGTGTTTTCATGTGATTTTATGAAATATATTTAAGAAGGTAATTTCCATTGAAAAACTTTGGGTTGTTACATTCTTCCCCCCTTAAGAAATTTCACCCTCGAAATTTCACTTTACACTAATAGGTGAGGGTACTTCTCCTTCATCGCTTCCTCTGGTTCCCAAGTAGATTCTTTCAAAATTATGGTTCCTCCACAACACTTTGACAAGGTGGGTTTTCTTGTTGTGTAGAACCTTATCTCTCCGGGCCAGAATCTCTACTGGCTACTCCTCACAAGAGAGATCATCTTCCAGCTGTACCACCTATGAGTTTAGTACATGTGAGGGATCAGGTATGTACTTCCTCAAGAGTGATACATGAAAAACATCATGAACATGAGCCATATTCGGTGGAATTGTAAGCTGATAGGCCACGACTCCTATACGGTCAAGGATTTCAAAGGGGCCAATGCAACTTGGGCATAAATTTCCTTTCTTATAAAATTGCATGACTCTCTTTCATGGTGATATTAGAAGGAAGAATTTATCTCCAATTTCAAACTCCAGATCCCTTCGACAGTTTTCAGCTTAACTCTTTTTCTGACTTTGAGCAGGTTTGATGTGTTTCTGGATGACTTGAACCATCTCTGTCATCTCTTTCACAATATCGGGTCCACGTAGATTTCTTTCTCCAACTTCATCCCAACAAGTTGGAGTTCTACATCGCTTTCCATATTGAGATTCATATAGAACCATCTGAATACTCGAGTGGAAGATATTGTTGTATGATAACTCAACCAATGGGAGATACAGATCCCATCCACCTTTGAATTCTAGTGAGCAGGCTCTTAGAATATCCTCAAGCATCTGAATAGTCCATTAAGAATGGATATCGGTTTGGGGGTGATAGGTCGTGCTAAAATATAATTCTATACTCAAAGAATGTTGAAGGATCCTCGAGAATTTAGATGTGAACCTTGGATCACGTTCAGAGACAATTGAGAGTGGAACACCATGTTGTCTCACCACGTCCTTCATATATATCCTTTCAAGTTGTTCAAGCGAGAGATCTTCCCGAATAGAGATAAAATGGGCAGTCTTGGTGAGTTGATCAACCACACCCCATATGACATTATTTCTCTTCGATGCCTTCAAGAGACCCATGACAAAGTCCATAGTAACATTTTCCTATTTACATATAGGTATAGGAAATGGATGCATCATACCTTTGGACATTTGTCGCTCTGCTTTAACTTGCTGACATACCAAGCACCTTGATATATATTCTACAATATTTTTCTTCATATTATCCCACCAGAAGTGTTCTTAGAGATCACAGTACATCTTGGTGCTATCAGGATGGATAGAGAATGTTGATCTATGTGCATTGTCCAAAATCTCCTTCTTTATGTCAGGTGATGAAGGCACACAGAGCAGCATTCCAAACCAAATCACACCATCATCGTAGATATATAACTCATGCATCTTCCCTTACTTTACTGTATTCACCCTCTTTTTTATCTCCACATCATCCCTTTGTGCTTCTTTAATCATCCCTTGGATGGATGGTTGGGAAATCATTTGGTCAAGGTATGATGTATCCCCTGCCCTTGTGATTTCTAAATCCATTCTTTGCATATCCATAAAGATAGGTTCTTTCTCAATCCATAACATGGATAGAGTAGTAGTTTCTTTTATTCTTAGAGCAGCAACTACCTTGTTCTCCTTTCCAGGATGGTAGTGAATAGAGAAATTGTAATCCTGGATTATCTTTAACCATCTACTTTGATGCATGTTGAGCCCCTTTTGTGTGAATATATACTTTAGGCTCTTGTGGTCAGTGTATATGTCACACTTCTCACCATAAAGTTAGTGCCGCCATATCTTCAAGGAATAAATCATGGATTCCAACTCTAGATCATGCATCGGGTAGTTCTACTCATGGATCTTAAACTTTTATGAGTCATAGGATATCACATTATCATTTTGCATGAGTACGCAACTCAAGCCTTTCTTTGAAGCATCAATGTATATAAAAAAAAATTCCACACTTTTCGGTAGTGTGAGTACAGGTGCAGTGATAAGCCTTCTATTTAGATACTTGAAGCTTCCCTCACATTCTTCTATCATGACATACTTTACCCCTTTCCTTGTTAACTTAGTTAGTAGGCTTCAAAATTGTGAGAAGTTTTTCACAAAACGTCGGTAGTACCTAGCTAATCCAAGAAAACTACAGATTTTGGTGACACTAGAGGGCCTGGTCCATTCCTCAATAGCCTTGGTTTTTGAAGGATCCACAGAAATTTCATCACTTGTGATCACATGTCCCATGAACATGACTTGCTTCATCAAAAAGTCACACTTTCTGGACTTGGAATAAAACTTATCCTTTCTCAATGTCACCAACATAAGTCTAGATGTTCTTCATGTTCCTCCTTTATTTTGGAGTAAATGAGAATATCATCAATAAACACTACCACAAATTTGTCGAGGTAATGTCTAAAGACTCTATTCATCAAATCCATGAAGATTGTAGGGGCATTATAAAGTCTGTAGGGCATCACTAAAAACTCATAGTGCCCATACCTTGTATGGATGGAAGTATTCTGAACATCCTCCTTCTTCACCTTTAGCTGATGATATCCAGAAAGGAGATCCACCTTTCAGAATAATTTTCCCCTCTTAAATGATAGAACTTGTCTTCAATACTTTGAAGAGGATACTTGTTCTTTATGGTGATCTTGTTGAGTTCCTGATAGTCGATACCCAACCGCATTGTTCCATCCTTCTTCTTCACAAAGATCACTAGCGCACCCCAAGGTGATGCACTAGGGAATATGAACCCTTCGTCCAAATGCTCTTGCAGCTATTTCATTAAATCTTCTAATTCAATAGGAGCCATCATATAGGGACACAATGAGATAGGAGTAGCTCCGGGTATGAGTTCTATTAAGAACTCTACCTCATGATCCGGGGGAATTTCAGGTAACTCTTCAAGAAATACGTCACTCTATTCCCTCACGATGGGAATTTCCACAAGGTTTGAACCTTCCCTTGACTCAACCATTTGGGAGAGGAATTCTTCATAATAAAGAATCAACACCCACACAGATGAAGGATTTTTCGATAGATATTAGTGATCTTCCTTGAATTTTTAGAGGAGCATGAGATAGTTTAGAATATGAAAAGATGTTTTGTTTCCCGACAATCGATATGTTCTCTATATAATGAGAACCAGTCCATTCCCATTATAGTGTAAAATTCTACGACGGTAAGTATTACGATATTTGCTGGAAGAATCTTCCCACAAACACCAATAGGAGAAGAGTCAAACACTTGGGTTGCAATGATTGCACCACTTGAAGTTTTTTATAGATATCTCTACTTCAAGGTTTCTGGGATTCGATTCTATAGTTCTAGAAAACATAAAAGATATAAAGGAATGCGTAGAACCAGAATCAAATAAGACTTTTCCATTCTTGAGTGAATAGGAAGTGTACCTTGTACGACTTCATTATCTTGATCCACTTCCGTAGTATTAATGCCATAAGTCTTCCCTTGTTCCTTTGGCTTTGGTGGCTGCTGACACTGATTACCCTCGAGAACTTGAGGTTTAGTTTACTGGCTTGCATAGTGCCCTAGCTCCCTACAGTAGTATCATTGAACCATGAATGGTTCTCTCCTTTCTTCTACCACATTCTCCTTCCTTTTTATGTCTTTCCATCACTCTTGAGAAAGGTGTCCTTCTTTCCAACACTTGAAACATTTCCCCATCCCTTTTAGGTAGTTCCGAAGGTGCAACTTCCCGCATTTTGGGCACGTGGGCCGTTGATTTTTATTCCCACCTTTTTCATTTAATCCACTAGCTTGAAACTCCATCTTTCATTTCTTATCACTATAGCCATAGGACCATTCTCCAAACTCCGTCTCCACTTTGAGAGCACACCGAACAACTTCTTCATAACTTCCAAAGTCTCGAATTGAAAGAGACTTTCGGAGGTGTGGTTTTAATCCACTAAAGAATCTATCAATTTTTCAATCATTGTTGATAACAAATCCTGAAGCATACCTTTCAAGACATGTGAAATTTTCTTCATAGGTTGTGACAGATTCTCCTTCTTTTTTCATGAGCTCTATGAATTCAATCTCCATCTTCTTATATAGAGTTTGTTGCAAATACTTATAAAAAAACATGACCTTAAGTCTTACCATTCCATCTCTTCAATTTCCTCCCTTGACATTGTATTCTTAATCAAATCCCACCATTGATCGTTTTATCTATATAGACGATAAACGGCTTGTGTCACCATCCCCATCATAGAAGAGTGAAGAACAGAAAAGATCTTCTCCATGGAGTTGACCCACTGTTCCACAACTAGTGGTACAGAAGATCCACTAAACATCAGTGGTCATTCCTGCATAAAACATTCGATATCTAGTTTCTCTCTATTTAGTGAAGGAGGACATTCCCCATTATTATGGATATTATTCATAACCTGAGATAATTTGGTAAGAAATGACATGATGTATTGAACTCCACCTCCCAAATTAGTGGGGATGTTGTTCGGGCAATCATTGCATTGGCCCTCACACGATTTTTTGGCCCGGTTTCTTCTGGTTCCCACCATTTTCTAGAATAGAAAAGTTTATAACAAAACATAAGTCAACAATTCATGAATAACGTATTCATTTAAACAAAGAATAAAATATGGTATCCCTATATAAATATTCTTGTGTGCATATTCGTACTTAGACTCATGCTAGAGGTTTTCTCAAAGGTTCACTAATCCTAATTCCCAAATTAACTAAACCTTTCCTCTGATACCAACTATATTGACCCAAACTTTTCATACATTACTATTAAATCATTTGGAAGATAAACTATGTAATAGTATTACACATAGAGGATCCAACAGTTTAGTGTCTTGGGAAAATTGGGACCATACATAACAATTACAACATCGAGCATAAACTTTTTTTTCATTTCTTCTCCTCTAGTTTCTTATTGGCACTTGACCTCTCCTTAGTACATATAGCCACCTTAGGATATACATCAAAAGAGGTGAGATAGAATCCCAGTAAGGGGATATATAAGAACAATATACCATGGGGTGAGCAAAATCATAACATAGGCAAAGGATCATGAATATGAGAGGAAGCATTAATAAGAGACTTGAAATGTGAAAATGCATAAAAATGAAACATCATGTCTTAGTGGTTACCTACCACACATGCTTGGGAATAAATCTAGATTCTTGTTGACACATCATTTACCATTTACTCATGAGATTCATCACTTTACCCAATATAAAACCCCAAAAATGATAAAGCGTTAAATGGATAAATGATATGACTCATGTCAACAAGGTGCACCTTCCTTTTCGGGAGCCTTCTTGACTAGAACTCTACAGTTAAGTGTGCTTGGACGGGTGTAGTGATCCGGATGGGTGACCTTCTGGGAAGTTTCCCAGGGTGTGTGTGAGTGAAAACAAAGCACATAGGAAAGGACGAGTGTTGGCCTGTGGGGACTCTCATTAGTCAGATGACCCGTTCGGGCACGTGGGTGGAACCCATGATGGGGACCACATGTCTGCGGGGCTACTGGAGTACCTGGTGGGACGGGACCCAACAGCCATGTTAAGGTGGGGTGGTTGTGCTATCACTGGGGCCTAGTTTTCACATTTGGTATCAGAGGTGGAACCCATCCTTAAGTGCAGTGCACTGCCTAGGTTGAGATGTTGGGCCCACAACGAGGACGTTGTTCTCTAAAGGGGAGGTGATTGTAACACCCCAAAAATGATAAAGGGTTAAATGGCTAAATGATATGAATCATGTCAACAAGGTTCTCCTTCTTTTTCAGGAGTGTGCTTGATTAGAACTCCACAGTTAAGTGTGCATGGCCTTGAGTAGTGATCAGGATGGGTGACCTTCTGGGAAGTTTATCAGGGTGTGTGTGAGTGAGGAAAAATCACACAGGAAAGGACGACTATTGGCATGTGGGGACTTTCATTAGTTAGATGACCCGTTCGGGCACGTGGGTGGAACCTATGATGGGGACCACGTGTCTGCGGGGAAACTGGGGTACCTGGCGGGCTGGGACCTGACGGTCATGTTAAGGCAGGGTGATTTTGTTGTCACCGGAGCCCAGTTGTCACACCCAATGCATTGGAGCACTACATAATTCAGGGGGAACCCGTCACATTTAAACATTCATATTGCGCTATATAATTCTGTGTGCACCTGTCACATCATAACATTACCATTTATCATGCATTCCACAACAAAAATATAACCTAAATGAACATAACTAACCCATGAAAAGGAATGGATTTCATCTCATAAGAACACATTCATAAACATTGGGTTCCCAAAAGAAAGAGGGAACACCATACTAGATACAAGAACCATCATCCTTGAATGAGAGGTAAAACATGAGTTCTTAAAACAAGAGTTCTTTTGGAAAACATTTTGTTTGACATAAACTTTAGTAGAAAACATGTATATGCCAGAAAAGGTAATATAATGATGAACAGTTTATTTTTAAGAAGTAACCATACCAAATATGGAGTGAAAGAGGGAGAACCCGAAGGATGAAAGTTGGGTTCGAGAATTTCCCCTTACCTTTTATCTGAAGGCTACATTCACTTTAATGTCCTATATAATGACATTATATTCATTAATTAGAAATTCAAGAACCTATTATACATTAATAGGGGTAATTTTGAAATAATTATGTTATTTTATGGTCCTTTTGATGAGTTATAGAGTTTAAAAACATTGTTCCGGAATGTTCATTTTTTTTTCTTGAACGTTTCACATGTATTCACGAATTGAAGTTTATATTGAACATGGGTAAACATTCAGAACATATATTTCATGTTATTAATGTTATTATAGATGTTAAAATGATCTTATAATGAATTACATTGTAATCTATGTGGACGAATCATTAGATAGGAATTTAATGATGATTGTTTGGGTTAATTTGGGCGGTTTTTCAACCACAATGAACTTGTTTTGTTTACTCATCTAGTAATATGTACATAAGTTAGTTCATGAACTTAAAATAGGAAATAAATCATATATAATATTCTAGTTCAACCATAAAAATGGTTTCATGAACAGATCTATAGGTAGAAATGGAAAAGGAATGGATTTCATATCATAAGAACACATTTATAAACATTGGGTTCCCAAAAGAAAGAGGGAACACCATACTAGATACGAGAACCATTATCCTTGAATGAGAGGTAAAACATGAGTTCTTGAAACAAGAGTTCTTTTGGAAAACATTTTTTTTGACATAAAGTTTAGTAGAAAACATGTATATGCCAGAAAAGGTAATATAATGATTAACAATTGATTTTTAATAAGTAACCATACCAAATATGTAGTGAAAGAGGGAGAACCCGATGGATGAAAGTTGGGTTCGAGATTTTCCCCTTACTTTTTATCTAAAGGCTACCTTCACTTTAATGTCCTATATAATGACATTATATTCATTAATTAGAAATTGAAGAACCTATTATACATTAATAGGGGTAATTTTGGAATAATTATGTTATTTTATGGTCCTTTTGATGAGTTATATAGTTTAAAAACATTGTTCGGGAATGTTCATTTTTTTCTTGAATGTTTCACATGTATTCACGAATTGAAGTTTTTGTTGAACATGGGTAAACATTCAGAACAGATATTACATGTTATTAATGATATTACAGATGTTAAAATGATCTTATAATGAATTACATTGTAATCTATGTGGATGAATCATTAGATAGGAATTTAATGATGATCATTTGGGTTAATTTGGGCGGTTTTTCGACCACAATAAACTTGTTTTGTTTACTCATCTAGTAATATGTAGATAAGTTAGTTCTAGAACTCAAAATAGGAAATACAACATATATAATATTCTGTTTCAACCATAAAAATGGTTTCATGAACATATCTGTTGGTAGAAATGAAAAAAATAAAACATGTCGTTCTTGAAGGTGATAGATTAACACCTTTCGAACAACATTTTCATTTATAAAATAAAAGGAAGATGAGAAAGGGGTTGGATGGTATAATATCTCATTAGAATCATAACATTCAATTATATGTATTATATTGGAGTTACCACACCATTTGGACAATGATAGGTTCAGAGAGAATAAGAAAATGACTTCAAATTGAAAGGGGATTAAAGGAAAGAGGAAGAGAAATTACCTCTTGAATCCTCCTCTTGAGATCCTCCTTAAGGGACCTACACTTGGTATTTTGATGAGACTAGAAGATCTTGGACATAGGGGAGGGGCTAGGGAAGATGATTGGGAAGGTTTTAGGAAATTATTGAATCTTTAGAGGTTTGTTTTGGCAAGGGGAGGGGGAGGGGTTATTTATACATGAGGAGGGAGGTGTTTTTAGAATAAAATATAAAATAAATTAATATATCAAAAGTTAGACTTGTAATAGTAGTTTTTTGACATCATAAATCATATATTAATATAGTAAAATTCATTTTAGTCTTCAAATTATCTTTATAATTCGATTTCATTAATTTATTAAAAGGAATGTGAATGAAAGAGAAAAGGACACTTTAAGAAATCACATATTGACTTTAGGCTTTGGAAAGTTCTTTTTACGTTTTGAAATTGAGTTTATTGTATTTTAAGGAACCATTTATAAAATTGAATATAATTTGGCTGAACCTAAAGCTCTAGAATATTTATTTCATCATTACATCATTAATGATTCAATTTAGGATACATCGGTTATGTGAAAAACTGTATTTTTACTATTCACCTGAAAATTGAAGTATTTCAGAAAAATCCCAAAAATTCACCCCAACCATTTTTAAATGTGTATAATCCAAAAATGAAGTCCATTTTTAAAAAATAATTTTTTTAAATATGATTAATTTAATAATTAATTAAAATAATAATTTACTTGAAAAATACAGTTTTAAAAATTAAAACTGATTTTATAATGCTTTCAAAAAATACGTAGTGTCTTATAAAATTATATAAAAACTATAAGACATAGGTTTTATAATTAATGAACACATTTTAAGACAATAAATTTTATTTTAAATTAATTAATTAATTATAATTTTTTATTTATAACTTACAAAAATACCAAAACGTTTACTATGGTCAAATTGTCACTTTCTAAGATGCCAAAGATTTATTTAATTATTCATGGGTAAGGAAAATCTTATTTGGATGATTTAATATTCATAAGGGTTTTACTTCAATTCATAAGGGTAGGTTAATATTCACCCAAATTTATGTTTTTCTTATTGGACCCCAAAAATCATCTTGAACACAATTGTGTATGTCAGATTTTCAAAATTCCAAACACAGAAGTGACGGACTTAGTTTTAAAGGCCACTTAGCACTTAATAGTTCATTATATTGTGTATTCATGTGATTTTATGACATATTTTTAAGAAGGGAATTTTCTTTGAAAAACATTTGGTCGTTACATTCATGGAGTTCCATATGCCATAGTCTCTTATAGGGATCTTTGATATACTTCTTGGTTTTGTATAGGACTTCAGGAGGCACTGGGATCTCATGTCCACTTGAGCATGGCCTATAATCCATAGTTAGATAACCATATAGATAGAGATATGTGGATCCTTAAGGATATAATTCACTCTTGTATTCTCGACTTTTATGGGCATTGAGATGATCATTTGGGGCTGGTTGAGTTTCCATATAACAATAGTTACTAGTATTTGATCAGAATGAATCTATTTGAGGCCTTTCATAATCATCATTGTAAATCCCTGTTTTTTTTCAAAGATTGGTAAATGTTCCTTGGTCGGGCCAACTTTTTCTTGAGAGACAACATCTAAGATTCATCTGATTATTCCTATAATTTTGAAAGTACATAGTCGTTATACGTCCTAATTTGATCATTATCATATTAATTTTGAATTTTTGGTTGGCGAACATGTGTTCTTGATGTTTTCACACTGATTGGGTCATCGACAGCTTGGGAGGGAAGGGAATCATTCCATCATTCTATGGTGAATTTCATGGTTTTTGAGATCGTGGGGAAATTAGATTCTCTTTAGCACTACTACCTCAGTTGACGTTGATACATAACGTGTTCCATGTATCATAGATGAGAATGAATCTATCTGATCAATATCATGTTTAGATCTAGAGTGATATTGAGTTTGAAACTAATTTATCCATGAAACAGCGGTCAGTAAGGATTATTGATTTTGAGACTAATGTTCTTTTTGGAAGGGTTATACCATTGGTTCGTGTGCAATTTCGGCATGGTTCTAATAATAAATAGATGTGAGAGCCTGTGTCTGATATTCGAGCTCAGTGGCATGAGTTGTTTGAGGAAGACCACTGGAGATTCTTCTTGAGGATGTGAATTCTATATAGGTGGAGAATTATAATATATTGTTTTTAAGATGATAAACAATCTTGTGTTGAAATATTAAAATCGTAAGTGGGGAAAATGATTTATCTGTGAAATTATTTGAGAAAGGTGTTAATGGACTTGAATATCAGTTAATATAATAAAATTTTCAATTGAATTTTTCTGGAGTTCAAAACTGAATTATTGTGAGTGTCTGACGCCTACAAAATCTCATGGAAAACAGAATAAATATAATAAATATAATATATTAAGTGCACACTTTTTATTTAAAATAATTGAATAACAAAAAAATGGGTAATCATATGGGAAATCAGAGACCAATGTTGTGTCAAGAATAGAGTGTTTACCCTAGGTGGGGTATAACATATTTATGTGTCGGACGTTTGGACGTCTCACTCATGAAAATAACAGTTTTCCTATTTAATTAATTATTATTCAGTTTTTATGTTAAATAATTGATATATCTAAAACGGTGTGTCATATGAGAAATCAAAGACCACTGTTGGGTCTGGAATGTGGTGTTTTACCTAGGAAGGGTATAAATTTTACGGAATTCAGGAGTTTGGAAACATCGCACGTGATAAAATTGAATTTTATATTAATTAATTGATTATACTGATTTCTAAATAATAAATAATTAATATCACTCAAACAATTTTATGTTTGAGAAACATAATAGAAATTTTAGGTATAGAATGAGGGTTTTACCATATTTGGGATATAAATTCTATGTTCAATAAGGATTAGGTATTCTTTATTTTTGTATTGAATAGTTAATTTTATTTATTTAATTAAAATTAATTTCACCCCTATCCTAGTGATGAAAACTCCATTACTGTCCATCTAATATTTGTCAAACCATCTATTTTATACAATTTGTTCCAATTTATATTATACAACGCATTAATTGTGCATAATTAGTCACTTCCTTCCCTATAATTTGGATGAAAGAGAAGATTATTTTGAATCTTTAATGGAGAAAATGATGAAACATATTTAATAATAATAATTATTGTTGTTGTTAGTGTTTTTTTAATTAAGATAGTATTTTAATAATTATTTGGAAGATAGAATGAATATTATTACTTATAATTTCATTATTATTATTATTATTATTATTATTCAAACAAAATTAATTGAAAAGTGCAAGTATAATTAAATATTCTTTTTAACCTAAATGATGAATAATGTTTCTCCACATGTGAATATTTGATGTTGATCAATGAAAGAGTGGTGAAATTATTAGTCAATAATAAATAAATGTAAATTTGCGGTTAATATTAATTTATTAATTATTTTCGATATTTAATAAAAGTTATTGATAAAACAATAATGGGGAATGATAATTTATAATAATTATTATTATTATTTATATTAGAGTTTTTATTATTATTAAATTGAGAATATAATTGATGTCAAAACACCATTTTAGTCATAACTTTTTGTATGGTGTCATATTGACACACCTTCAGCAGTAGCATGACCATAAAATTGAGGTGGTAATTTCAATAACTATTTTGAGTATTTAATTCAGGATCATTGTTTAAGTCCATGAAATTCCCAATATGAAGATGAGTTGATGCATGAAATTAATAGGAGAGATAACAAAAAAGTGTTACAATTAATAACTATAAATAAATTAACTGATGAAAAAAGTATTATAAATCAGATTTGGGTGGTGCGCATGGAATGTGTAGAAATTCTATTATTTCTAACAACTCACCCATATTATACTCTATTTCTCTCTCTTCTGTTTCATTTTATTCTTCTAAACTTCATTACTCAATATCTTCTTCGTTATTGATTAGATTGAAGTGTCCTCAGTTTTGTTGGATTCTTCTCAATTGATTCCATGGATTTTTTTAAGAGGTTAGGGGATTGTTTCAGATTTCATTAAATATTTTTAATTTTAAAAGATAACAGTGACTATAAAAACTATCAATATGGGTATGGTTCAAGTATTCATTGGACAATGATTGAATTTATGATTAATGTGTTGATTATAACAATAATAAGTTCTTTATGAGGGGTATTGAACCAAAAAAGGTGGTTTATAATTTTCGATGACATCAAGAACCTTGAGTGTAAGAACTCGGATCTTCATTTGAGGTATGTCTTTCCTTTTTTGGGGTTTTTTGTAATAAATGTAGTTTCTAGAAAAACAATTTGTACACGTCGTGTACTTTCTGAGTACATGTCATGTACTCTTTTCCGGCTCGAATCTGTGTGCTGGTCGTGGTTGGGGCACACACACAGTGTGTAGGGGTGACGTGGAGGTCGATTTTGGCAGAGTACGGAAAGACCTATTACACACCGTGTACTCTAAAATTACACACTGCATACTTTATTTGTTTTCATTAAATGGACTGGGGTCGTGCCTAATCAAGGAAAACGTCTTCTTCTCCAGCTTCTTCATCTGAGAGAGACCTATACTGCCGCAGATCTTCTCTGAGCCACTGTTCTTTCATCCATTCTCCATTTCAATCGTTATCGATTTCATTGGAACCCAATGGTGAGTACTCCCTTCTCCTAGAGCCTTGTTTACCAATTCCTCTTCTTTCTTAAGATATCGTTGGTTGAATGTTTTGTGTGTTTTCATAGATCTACATCATTATAAGGAGAATCAATCTGCATGGCTCAAGTATTTTGATCTCCTAGCATCTAGGTAGGTGGTTTGTTCCTTTCTATAGAATGTTTTGAATATTTTTGTGCAAATTCCACCACTTCCCTTGAATAGGGAATTGTGGGTTTCCTATTTTTCCCCTGTTGTTTGACTGCTTTTCTTGATTTCTTGAGTAGAGATTATTGCTTGTGAATTTGGATAATTTATACTATGTTCCTGTGCTTTGCCTTGCATGTTTTGCTTATTAGGGTTTTTTCCAGTTTTCATGCCTAGTTGTAGGATAGTGGGGCTATTATATTGTTATGTTGTTGTGCTTTAGAATGATAGCCATGTAGTTCTAGAGGTTTACATGGGATGATACGGGTGCGCTGAGCATGTATATTTCACACAGGACAGTGAGAACCCAGTGTAGTAGACCATAGGGAGAATGGATGTAAGGGCTTCTCTAGAGTGTCTTTTAATACGATGCGAGACCATAGGGGGAATTGACGATTAGGTCTTCCTCAGAGAGTCTGTAGTTCCTCGACACGGGCCACATGGGGAATGAGACGTTGAGTGCTTCCCCAAAGAGCCTTTAGTACGATACGAGACTATAAGGGGAATTGACGGTGAGTGCTTCCTCAAAAATTCTACTCTTAGCAGAACCAGAGGGGTGAGACTGTGTGTGCCTCTTGGAGGGTAACTTGTACTTGTAGGTTAAACCATAGGGGTTAGGCCATGAGAGCTACCCTGAGGGTTACCCGTGTTCTACTTGTTATGGGTTGTTTACTTGTGTACTTCATATGCTAGAACTGTGGATTGTAGCTGCTGTGTGCTTTTCTATTTACTGCTTCCTGCACTTTTACTTTCCTTGTATTCATTGACTGTTGGCATAGATCTTTGGGTGATTGCCTACTGGGATTGTATCTCACAACTTGTGTGGGCCATGCTTTTGGGCCCATGCAGATTTTGTTGTTGCAGGTATAGATAAGGGAAAGCACCTTTCGACTTCTAGTACTTGATTGCTTGGAGATGGAGAGCAAGGTACCAATATTAGGCTTGTGATGATGTAGGAGTTGTTGTTATTTTAGTACTTTGTTTTTAGTCGTATTTCAGCACATTGTTGTGTTTTCTGCGTTCCTTAGATACTTGTACCTTCTGCTTCATTATCATCATTACTATATATTCCTTGCTTCTGCTGTTTGGTTTCAGTTGTTTCATATTGTTTACTGCTTCCTCTATTTACTGTTAATTTATTTTCTTTGTATATCGTACAAAATGAGGGAATAGTTTCCCCAATAACTTACCAAGGCCCTCACTGCTAGTCGGCAGCCTCTAGCGTTTGGGTAAACGTGCTTGAGGTCATGTGGCGAACCGGGCACAGGGCACCTTTGGATGGCTTCTGGAACTGGGATGTTACAAAGTGGCATCAGAGGGGTTATTTTCACATGATTTACTATTTTGAGCCTTTATCCAGGGATAGGATAGATTCAGTACTTGGTGTTAAGTTGTGACCAGGAGTAACTAACCCGTGTACAGGGAAAATCCATACTACCTCGTTTTTTGAAGTTTCTAGTTTTGAGATTTATGGTTGATATGATTTCAACTAGAGTGATTCATATGTCCTGTGTTGTTGTTGTTTTTCTATCACGATTCTATTTCTGTCGCAACCCGATGAGATGAGGGTAAGCCATCTCATGCATCAAATATACACTTGTTAGAAATCACATTCCATGCATTCTTGACATGCCATCTAGGGTGCCTTAGAGATTTCATGTTGTTGTGATAGACTTGTGTAGGTTTTTCATGTTGTTGTGATAGATGCTTTGATATAATCTTTCTTGCTTGATAGAGGACTGTTTGTATTGTACTTTTCTTGAATGAACGCCAAATTTTGGTCCTTGAGGTGTTATGGGCCCTCTTGAATCGGAAATTGGTGGATCATTGACCTGTTTTTTTTTGTATATGACTGTATTGGATGCCAAACATTGATTCCCAGGGAGTATGGGCCCTCGCGGATCAGAATTTGGCACTATCATGCTTTTTTTCAGTGTTTTCTAGGCTTCAGTGCAGTTTCAGAGCTACTTCTCGGAAAAGCCTAGAATACACGGTGTGTACTTTATATATACACGCCGTGTATTTTTAAACTGTGTATTTGAATGTGTGAGTAGAAACACGGGTTGTGAAAATCACAAGGAACACGTCGTGTACAGTAGGTACACGCCGTGAAGTAGTGAGAGTGTACCCGGCCGTGTAACTAACAACACAGGTTGGGGAAGCTCGAGTAGAACACGCCATGTTGGATAGCAACACGCCATGTAGTCTTATTCTAGGTACCCGGTTCTATCACGAGAAACACAGGTCAGTGTTATCTTCTTCCATACACACCGTGTTTATTCGGAACAAGCCGTGTAAGGTTCAGTTGTGTACTTGGCCGTGTCTCCAACAACACGGGTCGGGAAAAAAATCTTCAAGTACACACCGTGTCTGTTCAGAACACGTCGTGTAGTCTCAGTCGTGTAGCTGGCCATGTATCTAGAAACACAGTTTATTGAAACCATGTCTACTACACGTAGTGTCCACTAGTAACATGCCGTATAGTCTCAGTTTAAGAAGACCGTGTGGGTTATCCATGCATGGAGACACGGGAAGGGAAACAGAGTTAAGTACATGCCGTGTGGATTTTATACACGTTGTGTAGTCTTGTTTGGTAAATATTGTTTGTTTCCTTCTCTTATTTTCATTTTGTACACCTTGGTTCTCTGTCATTGTTTTCCTAATTTAAGGTATGTTTGATCTTCTAGAGCTATGCCTCCGAGACGTCCTCTGGTTGTACGTCAGTTGTCAAGCAGTGATCAGACGCCAGATATGGCTGATCAGGGACTTCCTGCCGATCCTCCAGTCGGGCTATCCTTGGCACCGGCTATCATACCCATTGCAGGCGCTGATACGCAGTTCAGAGTAGGTTTTATGAGGATGATACAGACCTTTCAGGGAGCACCGCCTCCTGCCACGGCTATGGAAGACTTGACGCGGGTTTTCCAGCAGCAGCATCCTCCCACTTTCTCGGGGGAAGGAGGACCACAGGCTGTAGAGTCATGGTTGGAATCCATGTTGACCATATTTAAGCATCGGGAGATGCCTCCAAAGAGGCGGGTCATTATCAGGTTATGGCTTGGGAGGAGTTTCAACATGTCTTTTATGACTACTTCTACCCGGAGACCCTGAGGTCCGACCGAGCCCATGAGTTCATGGGCTTAGAGCAGGGTACTATTTCTATCATGGATTATTCCTCTCGTTTCACCAAGCTGCAAAATTTCACACCCCTTCGGGATGGGAGTGGGGTGTTCTTATCAAGGATGTTTGAGGGTGGTCTCAGGCGGGATATCCGCTCGCAGGTGAATATCTTCTAGTTGACTTCCATCACTTCCATCAACAACCAGGCACTGATTGTGGAGCACAATCTGAGAGACTCTGGAGATGCGAGCCAGGGTGATTCTTCTTCCAGAGCTAGTTTTCATCCAGATGACAGCAAGAAGCGCCATACGGAGTCTACACACGGTGATCTGAGGAAGCAAGATGCATCGTCAGGCAACCAGGTGATATGTTACCAGTGTGGTCGGTCAGGGCACACGAGGCCACAGTGCCAGAGAGACCCAGTGGAGTGCTGATCCTACAGAAAGATGGGCCACCTTCAGCGTTTCTACCAGGTTTACTCACTAGTAGCTGGTGATAGGAGTTCTTATATGACTCCTCATTCAGGAGCAGTATCACCAGTTTCTCACCAGTCGAGGAACTAGATTTCTTCCGGCCGTTCAGGCCAAGGTGGAGGTCGAGTCCGTGGCGGTCAGCCACCATTCTTTCAGCATCAGCAAGGTGGATCAGCTCAGAGTGGTTAGTCAGGGGCGTAGGTCCGCGGTGCAGGCCAGTCTTTCACCATGGATCAGACCTATCAAGAGCTAGATCCCGACCCTTCTACAATTCGAGGTATGATCTTAGTAGCCTCATTTTTATCTTCATCCCTTTTCAATATTGGTGCTACACATAGCTTTATCTTTGTTTCTATGGTGGAGATCCTTGAGCTCTGTATCTTTTCTTCTGCCGACTCGTTGACGCTATACACACCTTTGGGGACAAGGACATCTAGTGTACGTCAGGGTAGAGAGTGCCCTCTCGAGGTTGCAGGGTATCATTTCTTATGGGATCTCTATATCCTAGAGATGATAGGCAATGATGTCATTCTCAAGATGGACTGGTTGGTTCCCTTCCAGGTAGTTGTCGATTTTTATCGTCGCAGGGTGAGTTTTATCTCACCAAAGGGTGAGTCTTTTCTTCATATAGGTGAATGGGATGTCCGGGCGAGTCGAGCAGGACTCGAGCATCAGGGGCTGGGAAGGGTGATGGCCCATATTGCTAGTCTTTATCTGGATGATCAGGGGACTTCACAGTTAGACTTTCCTCCAGTGGTGGATCTTTTCAGAGATGTCTTTCCAGAGGACTTTTTAGGTTTGCCACCAGTTCTTAAGGTGGAATTCTCGATTGAGCTCATGCCAGGAGCGACACTAGTGTCCATTCCTCCCTATAGGATGGCTACACCTGAGTTGCAGGAGCTCAAGAAGCAGTTGGAGGAGTTGTAGGCAAAGGGTTTCATCCGACCCAGTACTTATCCTTGGGGTTCACCTATCCTGTTTGTAGAGAAGGTAGATGGTACCCTTAGGCTATATGTGGATTATCGGAAGTTGAACCAGTTGATAGTCAAGAACCGATATCCCTTCCCTAGAATTGATGACCTTTTCAATCAGCTTCGAAGGGCCCGAGTGTTCTCGGTGATCGATTTGGGGTCCGGTTATCATCAGTTGCACGTTATACCATCAGATATACCTCTTACAGCCTTTAGAAGTAGGTATGGTCTCTACAAGTATACGGTTATGTTGTTCGGTCTCACAAATGCGCCATCAGTATTCATGGAACTGATGAACTAAGTGTTCCATACTTACTTGGATTCCTTCATCGTGGTCTTCATGGACGATATCTTATTGTACTCTCACACTCAACATGACCATGCTACCCATCTTGAGATTGTTTTGAGTACACTAAGAGAGCATCAGATTTATTCTAAACACTCTATGTGCCACTTCTGGATGGATCAAATTAACTTTTTGGGTCACGTCATCTCAGTGTCCGGAGTATCAGTGGACCCAGAGAAAGTGAGAGCTGTAGTTTTCTAGGAGCATTCGAAGAACGTTTTTGAGGCACGGAGTTTCCTAGGGCTGGGTGGATACTACCGACACTTCATTTAGGACTTTTCACGCCTAGCAGCACCTTTTACAGGTCAGACCAAGAAGGGGTAGAAGTTTCTATGGTCATATTCTTGTAAGTCGTCCTTTCAGGAGTTGAAGGGAAGGTTGATGTCAACACCGATACTAGTCTTGCCAGATCCAGGAAAGAGCTACACTATTAATTGTGATGCATCAGGTATCAGGCTGGGCACTGTTCTTATGCAGGGATATGAAGTCGTTTCGTACGGGTCTCGGCAGTTGAGGCCAAATGAGAGGAACTACCCGACGCACGATCTAGAGTTGGCTGTTGTTGTTCATGCCTTACACTATTCGATACATTACCTTCTGGGAGATCACATTGTGGTTTTCACCGAACACGAGAGTCTCAAGTAAATCTTCACACAGTGTGATCTGAATCTAAGACAGCGCAGGTGGGTCGAGTATCTTCAGTCTTTTGATTTCGTGCTCGCCTATACGCCGAGAAAGGGAAACTCAGTGGCAGATGCGTTGAGCAGGAGAACTCAGATTCAGGCAGTTCCAGATTCCAGCAGTGAGTGTCAGCTTATGGATATATTCTCTAAGATGCATCTGGAGGTGCATGATAGACAAGGACAGACTTTTCAATCTTCTATAGCTATTACCTCTACACTACATGATCGGGTATGGATGAGGTAGCTATCAGACTCAGAAGGCTTAGTCCTGTGGGAGGGTGTGTCAGGAGAGGACCCTCTTCCTGGATGGACAATGGGTGAGGATGAGATCTTTCGTTTCTAGGGACGCGAATGGTTTCCAGTAGACATACACAAGGAGATGATGTGGTATTTTCATTTCTCAGTTTGTGCAGTTCATCATGGAATCAACAAGATGTATCGGGATCTTCATCGCCAGTACTAGTGGCCAGGTATGAAGAGGGATGTCGCTGGTTTCATCTTTAGGTGTTCTACTTGTCAGTAGGTGAAAGCGGAGCATCAACGACCAGCAGGCCTTTTACATCTATTACCCATTCTGGAGTGGAAGTGGAACGATGTCGCGATGGACTTCGTGATGGATTGTCGAGGTCACCTCAGGGGAACAATGTTGTTTGGGTTGTCGTCGATGGACTTACAAAGGTTGTTCAATTCTTACCAATCAAGGTGACCTTCAGCGTTGATGATCTAGGACGATTGTACATCCGTTAGATTTTACGTCTACATGGAGTTTCACACTCCATTGTTTCAGACAGATATGTGCGCTTTACTTCTTGGTTCTGGAAGGGGCTTCAGAAGGCTTTGGGAACACATGTACATTTGAGCACAACATACCATCCCCAAACAGATGGCCAATACGAGCGTATGATCCAGGTGCTTGAGGATATGCTCCGAGCTTGCATTATAGACTATGGCGGTTCTTGGGAGAAGCATATTCCTCTGGTGCAGTTCGCCTACAACAACAGTTTTCAGGAGAGTATTTAGATGGCACCATACGAGGCTTTGTATGGTAGGCCATGTCGATCACCCTTATGTTGGCTCGAGGCAGGAGAGATAGTGTTTCTGGGACGTCATCTTGTTCAAGAGACCTTAGAGTAGATAGAGTTGATTCAGAAGAGGATGGATAAAGCACTGTCTCGACAGAAGTCTTATGTTGATCAGCAGAGACGACCTCTGGAGTTTGAGGTCAGGGATCAGGTTTTCCTGCGTGTCACACCGAGGTTGGGGAAAAAGAGGATTCAAAGAAAGGGTAAGCTTTCACCGTGGTACGTTGGGCTGTTTGAGGTATTGGAGAGAGTTGGGCCAGTTGCCTATCGGTTGAAGTTACCTCAGAGATGTCGGGCGATGCACGACTTCTTCCACGTCTCTCAGCACTGACGTTACTTTTCAGACATGTCTCATGTGTTTCAGCCTGAGGAAGTTGAGCTCGAAGCGGATGCATCGTTTTGGGAGCATCCTATCCGGATTTTCCATCATAGTACGAAGGTTCTCTATGGGTGGTATATTCGTCTAGTATGGGTGCTATGGAGTCACAGACGAGTACAGGGCGAGACCTGGGAGAGGGAGGCCGATGTACAATCGTAGTGGCCAGAGCTGTTCTGGGTTTCTTCTTCCATGCCTCGTTAAGGAAATTCGGGGATGAATTTCTTTAAGGGGGGAAGTTTGTAAGAACCTGGATCTTTGTTTGAGGTATGTCTTTACTTTTTTTTGGGGGGGGGGTTGTAAAAAATGGAGTTTCTAGAAATTTTTGAAGTACACGTTGTATACTTTCTGAGTACACGCCCTGTACTATTTTCCGGCTCGAAGCCATGTACTGGTCGTGCCCAGGGCACACACACAATGTGTAGGGGTGACGTGGAGGCTGATTTTGGCGGAGTACAGAAAGACCAATTACACACCATGTGCTCTAAAATTACACACTGTGTACTTTATTTTTTTTCATTAAACGAATCAGGGTTGCTCCAAATCGAGAAAAACGTCTTCTTCTCTAGCTTCTTCGTCCGAGAGAGACCCGTACGACTGCAAATATTCTCCATGCCATCGTTCCTCCATCCGTTCTCTGTTTCGATCGTCATCAATGGTGTTGGAACCGCAGCGGTGAGTCCTCCATTCTCCTAGATCCCTGTTTACCAATTCCACTTCTTTCTCATGATATCTTCGGTTGAATATTTTGTGAATTTTCGTAGATCTTATCCATTTTGAGGAGAATCAATCTGCATGGCTCAAGTATTTTGATCTCCTAGCATCCAGGTAGGTGTTTTGTGCATTTCGGTAGAAATTCTTGAATATTTTTGTGCAAATTCCACCAATTACCTTGAACGGGGAATTGTGGGTTTCCAGTCTTTCCTCTGTTGTTTGACTTCTTTGCTTGATTTCTTGAGTAAAGATTATTTCTTTTCAATTTGGATAATTTATACAGTGTTCCTATGCTTTTCCTTGCATGTTTTTCTTATTAGGCTTTTTTCCAGTTTCCATGCCTAGTTTTAGGATAGTGGGGTTGTTATATTTTTATGTTGTTGGGCCTTAGAATGATAGCCAATCAGTTCTTGAGGTTTACCTGGGATGATACACACGCACTGAGCATGTTTATTTCACACAGGACTGTGAGAACCTAGTGTAGTAGACCATAGGGATAATGGACGTAAGGGCTTCTCCAGAGTGTCTTTTAATACAATGCGAGACCATAGTGGGAATTGACGATGAGTGCTTCCTCAGAGAGTCTGTGGTTCCTCGACGTGGGCCACAGGGGGAATGAGACGTTGAGTGCTTCCCTAGAGAGCCTTTAGTAGGATACGAGACTATAGGGGGAATTGAAGGTGATTGCTTCCTCAAAAAGTCTACTCTTAGCTGAACCAGAGGGGTAAGACTGTGTGTGGCTCTTGGAGGGTTTCTAGTACTTGTAGGTTGAACCATAGGGGTTAGGCTGTGAGAGCTACCCAGAGGGTTACCCATTTTCTACTTGTTGTTGGTTGTTTACTTGTGTACTTCATATGCTAGAACTATGGATTGTAGCTGCTGTGTGCTTTTCTGTTTACTACTTCCTGCACTTTTACTTTCCTAGTATTCATTGACTGTTGGCACAGATCTTTGGGTGATTGCATACTGGTATTGTATCTCACACCCTGTTTGGGCAATTCTTTTGGTCCCAAGAATACATTGTTGTTGCAGGTATAGATAAGGGCAAGCGCCCTTCGACTTCCAGTACTTGATTTCTTGGAGCTAGAGAGAAAGGGACCAAGATTATGCTTGCGATGCTGCAGGAGTTGCTGTTATTTTAGTACTTTGTTTTTAGTCGTATTTTAGCACGTTGTTGTATTTGTTGTGTTCCATAGATACTTGTACTTGCTGCATCATTATCATCATTAATATATGTTCATTGCTTCCGCTTTTTGGTTTAAGTTGTTGCGTATTGTTTACTGCTTCCACAATTTACTGTTAATTTCTTTTCTTTGTATACCATACCAAATGATGGCATAGTTTCCCCAATAACTTACCAAGGCCCTCACTACTAGTCGGCAGCCTTTGGAGTTTGAGTAAACCACTTGAGGTCATGTGCCGAACCGCGCACGGGGCACCTCTTGGTGGATTCCGGAACCGGGACATTACATTGAGGATGGTGGTTCTATCCCGATTATCAAAAATGATTATCATCAAATTTCTTGATTTATATTATTTTTTATTTAAATTACATTGCTTGAACTTTCTTTCAATTGATTTCATAAAACCCAATACCTTTAGATTGGGAGATTTTAAATGGTTATGGCACAGAAATTGGGGAAAACCCCTAATTCCATAACATTGGTGTGTGTTTATGGAAATTGGTTGATTTAAATTATTAAATTTAAATTATAGATTTTATGGAAATAATTTCAATTATGTGGTTGAATTTATCTATGGAAATGAATTTTAGAATATGATCATTGAAACAAAATTGATGGAATTTGATAAATTTTGAAAATGACTTAAAACATTTTGATAGAAACCTTGTAGTTTTATCTTGTTAAAGAGGAATATTTTTTTATTAATACCCATTATCATGTTAAATGGAAAATTGGAATTTTAAATTTTATAATGGGATATAATTTTATTTCATGAATTCATAAATTAAATTGACCATTATTTATTTCATAAGAATACATGAAAGTCTTATATTGATTGTGAGTTATGTTGACTAAATCTATGATTACTACAATGTTCTTGAACATAAATGTAGAATGTCATATCCCTTAGGTGATGGTAAAGAGTCCTCTCTAACCAGTTCCCAAAGGATGTACATGTACACATATTTCTATGATCATATAGAGAGGGAGGATTCATATATCCTAGATCTTTTGTACCTATATGGTAGATTACCATGTTGATCTCTTGTTTATATATGAAATAAAACTATATGCCAACATCGTTACACTTTTTTACATTCCCTTATTGATGTTATATATAAATTTCTTTATTAAAACCATTATTTTAGAAATATTCCATCACTTGTAAAGTAAATAATATTATTTTAAAGTATTTTCCATCATTTGAATTGTATAGCATGATTTTTTTAAATATGCATTAAAATTACAAAACTATTTACATTGAAATTAAAATCATTACTTTAGATAATAAATCATTGGAATATTTTATGGAATCATTAGTGGAATCCTACCAGGATTTGTATCAATCCCTATTTGTTACTTCACGTGTTTGTATACTTTGTCTTTTCAGGTTCGAGCAAGGAAAATGGATCTCTTATAGGTGGATCTAGGTTTTGAAAATTGAACATGGTGAGATGTGTCTATAGAGACATTGTGAATGTTTATGACTTGTTGTATTCTGGTATATTACTTCCATTAGAGTTTCTTTTGATATGTATGTTGTTTACTTTCTTTTGTTTATGCATTATTAGTCAAAAAAAGAATTCCCACTCTCAGTTTGTTTGATGCCATGTGCTATTATCCAACCCACTAAGATTGTGAATACCCTTCGGGCTATGTCAGGGCCGATTCCGTTATTGAGTTACATGGGTACCTGTGCTGGTTAGTGGCATAAAGGTACCAGAGCATTAGGTCTAACTTTTTTATTGAGTTAGTATGAATTCGTTTAAAATTTTCTGGTCTTAGGATGTAGTTTCGATTGAGTGTCTGGTCATATATCACTGTAATGAACCTTATGTCATCAATGTGGTCTTGGAAAAGACGTCTAGTGGATTAGTTCTAGTCTTTTCCCTATTTTGATTTGGATATATTGGAATACAAAACATGTTTGTTCTTTCTGTTGGGATTAATTTCACTCATTACTCTATTTTAGCACTACCTAATGACTTCAATGTTGTATGATAATGTTGTTTAACATCATGCCTATGAGAAGATGTGTGACTCGGATCTAGGAGGAGGATTATACATAATCTCAATGAGTGGATCCTATTTTGGATATGAATCTAGTTGAGGTGATCATGAATATTGTCCATGATTTTGGGAAGAGACCACCACGAGTCCTCGTTCAGGCACCAGTTGTGGATCCTCATGGGGATGTTATTTGAAATAATTCTCAAGAGTTATTTCACCATAAACCACTAGTTTTCAATGGCTCTAATGATCCTCAACTTGCTGAGGATTGTTTGGTCATGAAAGAATGTTTGTTTGGGTTCTTGAAGACACCAGACGAGATCATGTTAAAGTTTACCGCCTTTGTGCCATAGGGTCTAAGAATAAGATTGTGGGACATAATGGTAACATAGAAGAAATATGAGGGATTAAAGTGGAAGGACATCAAGGTTTTTTTCACTGACTAGTTCTATCCAGATTCAATGGTGTTGGCCAAGGGTGTGGTGTTTTTCAGTCATGAGAAGGACGAAAAAACCGTTACTAAGTATTCAAATATCTTAGTGGATTTGGTGAATTTTGTGCCAGATATTGTAACTAATTAGAGGATAAAGGATTGACGGTTCAAGTTGGGAATTAAAAAATATATCCATTCTTAGTTTTTTTTAATTGATTTCACTTATATTGATGTGTTGGAAAGGGAGATGATGGTTGATATTGACTTGGCTATAAAGTGAGGGTTGATGTGTGTTCCATTTTCTCCTAATGGAATCATACATTATTTTAAAGGAAAGGGGAAGTTTGATGACTCTTTTAATGGTTCTAGGCCACAAGCCATTTTTAATATCTAAATGTCACGACACGTCCTCGGGGCCCGTGTCGTGACTACCCCAAACCCGCCTTTCATAGGCCAGGGGATGGCGACTAGCACCAAGGCGTAAATCCCGGTAAAGGGAAGGCATTGCTTTTGTAAAGTAAACAAGCACCACAGAGTAAGCAAGCGGAAAAAGTAAACACTAAGTAAAAACTGGTACAACAGTAAGTGCGGAAAAGTAAGTGGGCCATAATGAAAACCCAAACTGAAAGTAAAGTACAACTCGAAAGGGTAAACAACAACTGAAAAGTAAAGCCGCAACGTCGAGTCGTCCACTGGAAGTCCCACCTGAAGGGTGGGTACAGAAAGCCCCCACTGCACCTCGGGTCCAGCTGACTGCTCCGAGTACGTCCCGCCTAGTTGTCCACCTCCAGGTACCGTCCTGCTCCACAAGCCTCCACCATGATCAGAGTTGTCCGTCGTCTGCAACCAACACAATGTAGTGTGGGCATAGCCCGTGCAGGGGTGAGTATAAGCTACTCAGTAGGGACCCCGAGACCCCCGAACGTCTCCCAGAATCCACAAAGGATAATCCACAAAGGAAAGATACAATCCCGAAGTAACATCCGACACTTCTTAAGTATATGCCCATACATATTCCTAAGTCGTCAATTCTCGTTCGGCTCCAACATCCGAGCCCAAGTACAACCCAGTCCACACAGGAAAGCAAACCGTAAATCCAAACAGGAAAGAAAAACGTAAACCCACACAGGATAGCATAACACATTCCACAAAGGAAGCAACACAAAATTCAGCTCACACAGGTACACATCATTTGTAAAGTAAGAGAGATGATCAGATGTAATCACTGATTCATCTTCTGGGACCCATGTAGGATACATGCACTGTAGTCATCGTCGTCGAACCCACAGAGGATTCCGGTACAATTGTCTTCATCATCGAACCCACAGAGGATTCTCGTACGATAGTCTTCATTGTCGAACCCATATAGGATTCCAGTATGATAGTCTTCATCGTCGAACCCACATAGGATTCCAGTATGATATTCTTTATCGTCGAACCCACATAGGATTCCAGTACGATAGTCTTCATCGTCGAACCCACATAGGATTCTAGTACGATAGTCTTCATCATCGAACCCACATAGGATTCCAGTACGATAGTCTTCATCTTCAAACCCACATAAGATTCCAGTACGATAGTCTTCATCGTCGAACCCACATAAGATCCCAGTACGATAGTCTTCATCGTCGAACCCATATAGGATTCCAGTACGATAGTCTTCATCATCGAACCCACATAGGATTCCAGTTCGATAGTCTTCATCGTCGAACCCATATAGGATTCCAGTACGATAGTCTTCATCGTCGAACCCACATAGGATTCCAGTACGATATTCTTCATCGTCGAACCCACATTGGATTTGCAGCCAGCTCTAGGGTTCCCGCACACAGCAAGCTCGTTCGGGAGGGTCTGCTCCACGAGCCGAGAGGCTGATACATCAACTGACACATAGTCCAGAGTTGAAGTATCCAAAAGTTCTGTATCGCCAACAGGAACTCAACGTCGCAGACGACGCGTCAATCGGACGCCCGGTCTGAGAGTTATTGGCTTTTTCGTCCCAGGGGCCCAGTTGGTTTTTATGGGAAAACCAACCCGACCGTACTCCACCTACATCCAAACCTTGGGAAGAGTATTCCAAAAGATCCGTCTCATCGAGAGGATTCCATCAAAGTCGACGGCACGTCAATCGGACGTCCGGTGCTCAAGATATACCTGTTTCTGCTCCGAGGGCCCGGTTGGTTTCGTGTACGAACCAACCCAGCTGAACCGAAAGTTCTTCGAAACCATGAGTGTAATATACCAAAACGACCGTCTCGATCCAAGGATCACATTTTCACTGACGGTGCATCAATCGGAGGTCTGTATCCCAAGATATGGGAAAAAACAGAAAATGGTCCGAAAACGGGGGGTCGGGGCATGGACCGACCAGGCCCAACGCCCCCCCCCCCCCCCCGGGTCGGCCCGAACTGGGTGGACCCGACCCGGGTCCGGGTCATACCCGGTTGGGCGCGACCCGGCCCGGCCTGGGCGCGACCCAGCCCGATGGTTCGGCTCGGCTCGGCCGAGCGGCCAAGCGAAGGAACTGCGGCCCCCGCGCAGGGCCCACTCCGCGGTTCCCAGACGCGTCTTGATCCGCGTCCCGCCTCCCGGTTCCGCACGGTCGTAGAACTGTCTCGCCGTCACGGCTTCAGCCGCGGTGGGTTTTGTCGGTGGCGCGCCGGGCGCCGCCGCTGCCTGGCGGCCGGCCGCGCCGGCGTAGCGCACCGGCGGGAGCTTCTGCGGACCACCAGACGCGCTCCGGTGGTCCGTTTTGCGTGCGGTCTTCACCAGTGGTCCTCCTGGGACCCGATCTTCACTTTCATGCCCTCAAATCGCCATTTCGGCCCTGTTTGCCATCGTCCGCCATTTCGCGCACCAAGAACGAAAATGTGTGGTGGGTTCGGACTTGTTCGTTAGTCCGCACCCACAGCGTTAGCAGTTTTTAATATTCTCCCAACAATCATAAATCAACCGGGAAAAAAACCACAAATATTTAAAGAATCAAACCCCTACCTCGACAAAGTCGTCGAACGTGCGTTCTTCGTGGAATTGATCATCGCAGAAGAAGAGGATCGTCGCATCGCGGAAGGGCGTCGCGTCGTCACGGTATACGGCGTCACGTCGACGATCTTCGAGGGGTAAAGAAAACACACAGATTTAATTTAAATGAATTAAATCCATGTCAAGTATAAAATCCACAAAGGAATTTAAAAGATTCGTAAACTCCTACCTCAAACGGATGTTCGAAGATTTGTCTCGGAAGAAGGAACGTCGCAGAAGAACGTCGTAGGAGAACGTCGCAGGAGAAGAATCGTTGGCGTCGCAGAACACGGCGTCACATCGTCGATCTCCGAGGGTCCGGCGTTATTCATCGCCTTTCGTCGAAGGCCGGCGTTCTTCGCGTTCTTCGCAAAGGAGGATGAAGGACTTAAGGTTTCTGTCAAATCCTCTCAACGAACAACACTCATGAAGAAAAGTGTTGGTCTTATTTTATTACATGCCAACAAACGAAAATTCTAAGTTAAGTAACAAACCCTTAATTTGATGAATTAATGGTATGAATTAACTGCCCAATTAATAGGGGCGTTTAGAATTTAAGAAAACGCGTCAGTTGACCTTATTTAAAAAGGGTTTTCGCGAGTGCGTTACTTAGGGGAAAAGAAATGGTGGGGCTCGTGCGGGCCCCACCTCACAAATATCCTACTAAGAGGGTAGGATATTTTGGGTTCCACCCTGTCCGCTTAAACTCAGCTTAAGCAGCTTAAAGTGGCTTTATGTGTCTTTAAGTGAAATAAAATAATGTTTGCCGTACCACATTATTTTATTTCTTAACTTAAAGCCCAAAAAATTAAAAACCACACACGAGCAAACGCAACTCCGGAAAAGGCGTTTCTAAGCAAAAACCGGTGCTGCGATTTCATCGGTGCCCTCAGAATTCGATTCCGAGCACTGGTTCAGAAGTTAGAAAAACTTGCTCGTTCATTCACTGAACGTACACGAGCCAAATTTTGAAAAATGATTCCACGCTCACCGGGCATCAGAATCAGCACTACGGGAAAAAGGGGTTTTTGCGACGGGTTATTTGCGACGGGAATAAATCCCGTCGCAAATAAACTTATTTGCGACGGGGAAATCTCACCTATCGCAAAAGGCTTGGCGCGCAAAGCACGCCAAACCGCGGGAAAGTCATTTGCGACGGGTGGTTACCACCCGTCGCAAATAACCGGTGGCGGTAAAAACTATTTGCGACGGGAATATACCCCGTCGCAAATACCCAGCGGCGGTAAAAACTATTTGCGACGGTAATATACCCCCCCGTCGCAAATAGTATGTCGGTAGGTTAATATTTGCGACGGGATCCATCGCAAATAACTATTTAACCATTGACCGAGATAAATGCGGGCTCAAGTATTTGCGATGGGACCCGTCACAACTAATACTATTTGCGACGGGATACCCGTCGCAAATAATCTAACCTATAAATACCCCACTCGTTTTTTTCCATTCATTCTCAACTTCTCTCAAAACTCTATTTTTAGAGTTCACAGTTTCTTAAGTTTAATTTTTATTTCCAGATTTGATATTGATGTCTTCAACAATTATCGGAGATCAACCTCAGATCAATTTTAAAGGTATTTATTTTCTTTTTAATTTAATATTTAATTTAAATTTTTTATTAGTTTTATTTATTTTTAATTAGTTGTAATTTAATTGTGTTTATATTGTTTTGTTATTTAATAAATTTAAATTATTAGTATTAATTGTTCATAGTTAATGGTAATTAGTAGTAATTAATAATAATTAGAAATAATTAATAATAAATAGGAATAAACCTCCTCATGTGCGCATTAACCTTTACAACTAAGCCAACTCATTTTTTTATACATTTAATGATCTATCTATATATATAGTTATATTTATTTGTATATTAATATAGATTTATACTAATATAAATATATTTGGTTATATAAATATATATATATTTATTTGTATATTAATATATATTTATTCTATATATATATATATATAGTTATAAGTTTTTATCCGTATATTTATTTGTATATTAATTAATATATATTTATAAGCTTAGTTTTAAATAAATTTATAAAATATGGGTTTTTATGTATATGTATAAATAAATAAATAATTACATATATACAATAGATACACACACACACACATACACACAGATATATATATATATATATATATATATATAGTTATGAATGAATATATAGGAATGAGGGGGTGAAAATCCACCGAGAATGTTAAAACGGCTATAACTTCTAATCCGTAAGTCCGTTATAACTCCACAACCAGTCAAATCGAAGAACATGAAACAATCTTCGATATGATATGCGGTACAGGCCAAACGGACATCTGGATCGGATGTTATAGCCATTTGAATGTTTAAATGACCATAACTTCTAATCCAGAAGTCTGTTTCAGCTCCACAATCAGTCAAATCGAAGAACATGAAACGATATTCGATATGATATATGGTTGAGGTTTATCGGACATCGGGAGCAGAAGTTATAGTTGTTTAAACGGTGAAAAATCGGGGTACCCCGACTAAAAACTCAGTTTTGGAGGCCTTCTGGGCCTTTTTTGGCCTTGAAACAACATTGGACGAGTTCTACCCGTCCATAGCGCTGTAGATCTCGTCGCAGGCTTCGATTTGATATGCTGTGGAGCTCAAACGGAGTCCCGGATCAAAAGTTATGGCCGTTTGAAGTTTGGGTTTCATTTTTAACATATTTTCCATCTTTCATTAATTTTTTTATTTTTTTTATATTCAAAGAGTTATTAAATGACTATTAACTGATAAAAATTACATAATTACTAATTAAAAATATTTTTTAATTTATTTTATAAGCCTCTTTTACTGAACATCTTATACATTCATATTTGATTTTCATTCTTCCTTTCTAAAACATATTTAAAAAATAAATATTATATTTATATCAATATAAATTGGTTTATTGATTTATATAATAATAAATAAATTTTTAAATTTTTTTTAATTTTTTTATTATTATTTGCGATGGGAATATATTCCCGTCGCAAATACCCGCTTCGAAGCAACCATTTGCGACGGGAATATGACCCGTCGCAAATACTATTTGCGACGGGCCCGTCGTAAAAGATTTTTTTTAAAAAATCAGAAACCTATTTGCAACGGGTCAATTTCTCGTCGCAAATATGTGTTTTTGCGACGGGCCCGTCGCAAAAAAAATTAGTTTCGACTGCGTTTTCTGCAACGGGCGATTTGCGACGGGGCCCCGTCGCAAAAGGCTATTTGCGACGGGAACCCGTCGCAAATATCTATATTTCCCGTAGTGCAGGTGCCGTCAGAAACTGTGTTCTTGTAAAATTTCAAAGAAATTTAAGAATAGAAATTTCCTCGAAATTTCCGGGTCTTTACATTACTCCCACCTCAGGGATTTACGTCCCCGTAAAGCTTCAACACAAACTAGTGTCACCAAAGAAGTATTGAGCACGCATCTGAGCCTTCCACTCCCATGTGCTTACCTGGAGACTCCCGTACTGCCGGTGAAAGCGCACCCAAGGAATCGACCACCCTCGTAGGACCACCCCTTTCGATCCTCGATCCCCACTGGAACCTCCGTGAAAGTCACCCCATCGCCATCGTCCAGCTCCTCATGGTCGATGATGTGTGAAGGATCGTGCACATATCTCCTCAGCTGAGATACGTGGAAGACGGCGTGCACCCGGTGCAACTGAGGTGGTAGAGCCAAACGATAAGCCACCTTTCCAACTCTGCTGAGGACCTGGAAGGGTCTGATGAAGCGTAGAGACAACTTGCCGCCTCGGCCAAATCTCCGTAACTCACGTCGAGGTGAGACCCGTAAGGAGACGGGGTCACCATCCTCGAACTCCAGTGGCCTCTGCCTCCTGGATGACCTGGACCTTCTCCGGTCCCACAAGAGTTGCTAGGATTTCTTCTTTGCCGATAAGAGAAATCTGGTCTCATCCCATGGATGAACCACTTTCTTTGCCTAACACAGTTAATCCCGACATGGATGATACTAACCCATACCAAGGATGACATCGTAAGTCCTCGACGCTACTACCAAGAGATCCAACTGTTACTCTCACCTCCAAGGGTTGAGTCACACTGTCGGCATCAGAGTGTGGTAACTGGGTCTCCTCCAGTAGGTATCTCTCAAGTGAGGGTCAAGTCAACAGTCTAAACCGGAACCTCTTAGTAACAACACAAGAGAGGACAGGAAAGTAAATGCCACAAGAAAAGGTGTCTTTTATTACTGCAGCTCAAGTAAAAAGACACAAAGCATCTACAAACATACATCAAAAAAACTAGAAGCAACATGAACAAAAGTCTCCAGGTCTGGAGTTAGTCCTGCTCCTGTCTATCTGCTCCCGGAGCTCCATGATCGTAGGCCTCAGCTGCTTGAAACTGAGCTCTCCCACGCCCTCCTGTCCCCTACGGTCGGGGTGGACCTCCTGGTGGTGGTGGTGGAAACACCCCGAAGCGTCGTCCACCTCCATCTGCACGGCCAGCTCCTCTGCCTCGCCCGCCTACTCCCTGCGGACCGTCATGGTCGAACCTCTTCCTCAGAGGTCCCTCTACTGCCTGTTGTTCATCAGCAGGATGAGTCGGGCAGTCTCGAGCCATGTTACCTTGCCCGCCGCATGCTTAGCATTGCCTTCTCCTCGAGTATCTGGCTCTCCTTCGTGTGCCCCGCACAACCGAATCATCACCCTGAGATTTCCCATCTGAAGGTCTGGCCCGCTTGTACCTCTGCGTCACCTGTCGACTGCCAGCTGCAGAAGACTCCGCTACGGGTCGTCCTGTGAAGGGTCCTGCCGCTGGTGCCTGCTCGGTGAGGAAACTCTCTACTAAATGGGCTCTCTCCAACACCTCTGCCTGCGTCAGAATTTTGAGGGAGATCATCAAGGCCCTGATCTCATGCCTCAATCCCTGCTTGAAGGTCCGAGCCCAGAAGAACAGATCTCGTACCATATCAGTGGAGTAGCGCGAGAGATCAGTAAATCTCGCCGAGTACTGGGCAACTGTCATGCTGCCCTGCCGCAGCTATAGTAGCTCCTGGATGCGCACCGCACGGAGGGTGGCTGGGACGAACTCCGAGCGGAAGATGCTCTCAAAGTTCGTGTAGAGGAGAGATGTCTCATCGTGCACCTGGAGCATCAAGCTCCACCATCTGTCTGCTGTCGCGTGTAGTAGGCTCGCTGCGAGGATCACCATGAGGTCTGTTGGTGTCCTCACTAGCCTGAAAACTCGTACAACTGCCTCCAGCCAATCCTCGACTTCCTGGGGGTCCGTCTCCCCATAGAACCTGGGCGGTCGCTGGCGCTGAAACTCATGCAGTGCACTAAGGCGACGTGCATCGTCAGCGGCTAGGGCTGGAAGCATCAGTTGCTCGGCGGGTAGAGGTACCGTCGGTGCCTCTGCTGTCAAAGGGCCCTGTACTGAGTCCTCATCGCTCGGTGGGCTCTCACCACGCACAACGCTCGGAACCCTAGCTGGCTGCCGTCGTGGGGCCATCCTAAAAAGAGACAGGTTCATCACGTTCAGAACAATGTACCTGGTGATCTGACAAAAAGTAATCACAAAGAAAACTTGAAACACACATGAAATCAATGTTTTCGTGCATTAAGTCAGAAATCAGAAGTCAGGGTCCTGGTGTATAGATACGCCGGCCACTGCACTAACACTGGGCTCCCTGGACTGATAACCACACTCAATATGCTTAACACTATTGCTTCACATAGAAGAAAGATCAGAGTCTGTGGTAGAATCAAACTCCTCTGATACCAATTTGTCACGACCCGTCCTCGGGGCCCGTGTCGAGACTACCCCAAGCCCGCCTTCCATAGGCCAGGGGCTGGCGACTAGCACCAAGGCGTAAATCCCGGTAAAGTGAAGGCATTGCCTTTGTAAAGTAAACAAGAACCACAGAGTAAGCAAGTGAAAATAGTAAACACTATGTAAAAACCGGTACAACAGTAAGTGCGGAAAAGTAAGTGGTCCAGAATACAAACCCAAACTGAAAGTAAAGTACAACTCGAAAGGGAAAACATCAACTGAAAAGTAAATCCGCAACGTCGAGCTGTCCACTGGAAGGCCCACCTTAAGGGTGGGTACAGAAAGTCTCCACTGCACCTCGGGTCCAGCCGACCACCCCGAGTACGTCCCGCCCAGTGGTCCACCTCTAGGTACCGTCCTGCTCCGTAAGCCTCCACCACGATCAGCACTGTCCGTCGTCTACAACCAACACAACGTAGTGCGGGCATAGCCCGTGCAGGGGTGAGTATAAGCTACTCAGTAGGGACCCCAAGACCCCCGAAGGTCTCTCAGAATCCACAAAGGATAATCCACAAAGGAAAGATACAATCCCGAAGTAACATCCGACACTTCTTAGGTATATGCCCATACATATACCTAAGTCATCAATTCTCGTTCGTCTCCAACATCCGAGCCCAAGTACAACCTAGTCCACACATGAAATCAAAATGTAAACCCACACAGGATAGCATAACACATTCCACAAAGGAAGCAACACAGGATTCAGCTCACACAGGTACACATCATTTGTGAAGTAAGAGAGATGATCAGATATAATCACTGATTCATCTTCTGGGACCCACGTAGGATACAAGCACTGTAGTCATCATCGTCGAAACCACAGAGGATTCTGGTACAATTGTATTCATCGTCGAACCCACAGAGGATTATCGTACGATCGTCTTCATCGTCGAACCCACATAGGATTCCAGTACGATAGTCTTCATCGTCGAACCCACATAGGATTCTAGTATGATAGTCTTCATCGTCGAACCCACATAGGATTCCAGTACGATAGTCTTCATCGTCGAACCCACATAGGATTCTAGTACGAAAGTCTTCATCGTCAAACCCATATAGGATTCCAGTAAGATAGTCTTCATCGTCGAACCCACATAGGATTCCAGTATGATAGTCTTCATCGTCGAACCCACATAGGATTCCAGTATGATAGTCTTCATCGTCGAACCCACATAGGATTCCAGTACGATAGTCTTCATCATCGAACCCACATAGGATTCCAGTACGATAGTCTTCATCGTCGAACCCACATCGGATTCCAATATGATAGTCTTCATCGTCGAACCCACATAGGATTCCAGTACGATCGTCTTCATTGTCAAACCCACATAGGATTCCAGTACGATAGTCTTCATCATCGAACCCACGTAGGATTCGCAGCCAGCTCTAGGTTTCCTGCACACAGCAAGCTCGTTCGGGAGGGTCCGCTCCACGAGCCGAGAGGCTGATACATCAACTGACACATAGTCCAGAGTTGATGTATCCAAAAGTTCCGTATCTCCAACAGGAACTCAACGTCACAGACGGCGCGTCAATCGGATGCCCAGTCTGAGAGTTATTGGCTTTTTCGTCCCAGGGGCCCGGTTGGTTTTTAAGGAAAAACCAACCTGACCATACTCCACCTATGTCCAAACCTCGGGCGGAGTATGCCAAAAGATCTTTCTCATCGAGAGGATTCCAATAAAGTTGACGGCACATCAATTGGACGTCCGGTGCTCAAGATATATATGTTCCTGCTGTGAGGGCCCGGTTGGTTTCGGGTATGAACCAACCCGTCCGAACCCAAAGTTCTCCGAAACATTGAGTGTAATATGCCAAAACGACCGTCTTCAATTCAAGGATCGCATTTCCGCTGACAGCGCGTCAATCGGAGGCCCGTAGCACAAGATATGGGCAAAAGAACGAAAACGGCCCGAAAACGGGGGGTCTGGGCCCAGCCCGACCCGACCCAACCCCCCCTGGGTCGGCCTGAACTGGGTCGACCCGGACTGGGTCTGGGTCCGACCCGGTGGGGCGCGACCCGACCTAGCCCGGCCTGGGCGTGACCCGGCCCGGCGGGTCGGCTCGGCTCGGCTCGGCCGAGGGGCCGAGCGAAGGAACCGTGGCCCCCGTGTGGGGGCCGCTCCGTGGTTCCCGAACGCGACTTGAACCACGTCCCGCCTCCCTGTTCCACGCAGCCGCGGAACCGTCTCGCCGCCGCGGCTTCAGCCACGGCGGGTTTTGCCGGCGGCGGGCCGGGCGCCGCCGCCGCGCCGACGGGGGCTTCCTCGGGCCACCGGACGCACTCCGGTGGTCCGTTTTGCGTGCAGTCTTCGCCAGTGGTCCTCCCGGGACCCGATCTTCACCTCCAGGCCCTCAAATCTCCATTGCGGCCCCGTTTCCCATTGTCCGCCATTTCGCGCACCAAGAACAAAAATGTGCGGTAGGTTCAGACTTGTTCGTTAGTCCGCACCCACCGCGTTAGCGGTTTTAAATATTCTCCCAACAATCATAGATCAACCGGGAAAACAAATCACAAAGATTTAAAGAATCAAACCCCTACCTCGACAAAGTCGTCGAACGTGCGTTCTTCGTGGAATTGATCGTCGCGGAAGAAGAGGATCGTCTCGTCGTGGAAGGGCGTCGCGTCGTCGCGGTATACGGCGTTGCGTCGTCGCGGTATACGACGTCGCGTCGACGATCTTCGAGGGGTAAAGAAAACACACGGATTTAATTTACACGAATTAAATCCATGTCAAGTATAAAATCCACAGTGGAATTTAAAAGATTCGTAAACTCCTACCTCAAACGGATGTTCGAAGATTTGTCGCGGAAGAAGGAATGTCGCAGAAGAACGTCGCAGGAGAACGTCGCAGGAGGAGAATCTCTGGCGTCACGGAACACGGCGTCGCGTCGTCGATCTCCGAGGGTTCAACGTTCTTCGTCTCCTTTCATCAAAGGCCGGCGTTCTTCGCGTTCTTCGCATTCTTCGCGTTCTTCACGTTCTTCGCAAAGGACTATGAAGGACTTAAGGTTTCTGTCAAATCCTCTCAACGAACAACACTCAAGAAGAAAAGTGTTGGTCTTATTTTATTACATGCCAACAAACAAAAATTCTATGTTAAGTAACGAACCATTAATTTGAAGAATTAATGGTACGACTTAACTGCCCAATTAATAAGGGCGTTTAGAATTTAAGAAAATGCGTCGGTTGACCTTATTTAAAAAGGGTTTTCGCAGGTGCGTTACTTAGGGGAAAAGAAACGGTGGGGATCGTGTGAGCCCCACCTCACAAATATCCTACCAAGAGGGTAGGATATTTTGGGTTCCACCCTATCCACTTCAACTCAGCTTAAGAAGCTTAAAGTGGATTTAAGTGGCTTTAAGCGAAATAAAATAAAGTTTGTCGTACCACATTATTTTATTTCTTAACTTAAAGCCCAAAAAATTAAAAACCACACCCGAGAAAACGCAACTCCGGAAGAGGCGTTTCTAAGAAAAAACCGGTGTTGAGATTTCATCGGTGCCCTCAAAATTCGATTCCGAGCACCGGTTCAAAAGTTAGAAAAACCCGCTCGTTCGTTCACTGAACGTACCCGAGCCAAACTTCGAAAAATGATTCCGGGCACACCGGGCCTCGGAATCAGGGGCCGTCAGAAACTGCGTTCTTGTAAAATTCCAATGAAAATTAAGAAAAAAATTTCCTTGAAATTTCTGGGTCTTTACACTAAATGTGCCTCGAAGATTCCCTTTAATATGCTACCAGTCTGGTAATTTAGGGCATTCGAAGAGGGACTGCACTGAGGAACCCAAGAACGCTGGCTCCTGCAGATATTTTGGAAATATGTAGAAGTTATTCCATAACTTTTCTACTCCATATAATGGAATAATATCATCACCACCTCTAAAAAACTATAGGAAAATCAAATTCTACATGTACAGAATGGTTCCAGCCATAGGAATCTGGAACAAAGCTTCTTTACATAGTTGAAGATTCTCTAGAGGAAGCTGATAAGTGTCCAGTGACTGTGACAGGTACCATTACAATATCAGTGTCTATAGTGGATAACCTATTTGATATCAATGCACCTCACTCATTTATTTCATGTTGTATCATTAATCATCTTAATATTATGAATCTTTAATCTTATGAAATGGATTTTATGATACCCCTTAGTACGAAGAGAGAGAAGGGTCTTCATGTTCTCTCTTGTGTCTTTTCTCTATCAGATGTCGATCTGTCTTGGAGTTTTTTGGTTCTCGATATGAAACCTCTTAACCTCATTTTATGGATAGATTGGATTTCCAATAATCCTCAAATTGATTTTTATGTTAGAAGGGCCTCCCTTACTACACTCAGAGTTACTAAAGAAACTGTAATTTAGCGATGATGTTTTAGTGGGGTTTTATAAAAACTTCGATAATTTTTAATTTTTTCAATGTTTGTTTTTCAGGAAACGTCTCTAAATTGGTTATGTTTTCTAAAAATGTAGTTAAATCAGTAAAACTTCCTACAACGTCACTAAATTAGCGACGCTTCGTGAAAAGCGTCACTAAAATAGCAACACTTTGTAAAAAACGACAATAAATCAGTGACACTTCTTGAAAAACTTCATTAATTTAGCGATGCTTCCTGAAAAAGCATCTCAAATTTAGCAATGTTTCCTGAAATAATTTCGTTAAAATAGAAACTCTTCCTAAAAATGTCTCAAAATTAGAGATGTTTCATAAAAAATGTTGCTAAATTATTGAAGTTTCCTAAAAATATCATTAAATTAAAGTGGCTTCATAACATAAGTCACTAAATCAGTTACACTTTATGAAAAACTGCTCTATATTATAAATGATTCCTAAAATAAATCAATATATTTGCGACATTTTGTGAAAAACGTTGCTAAATTTGCGATACTTCGTGAAAAAAAATTCTAATTTTGCGATGTTCCCTAAAAATATATCTAAATTAGTGTCGTTTTCTAAAAACGTCACTAAATTAAAAACGCTTCTAGAAATACATGGCTAAATTAGCTTTGCTTCTTGAAAAACGATGCTAAATTAGCACCGCTTCTTGAAAATATTTGTTAAAGTACAACTGTTTCCTAAAGAATATCATCAAATCAACGACGTTATATATATATATACAAACACTTACACATGTATATATACACATATATATACATACAAACACACACATATATAAATATAAATATATACATTTATTTATATATATAAACATATATATTTTAAATCGAGTCATGTTTTTAAGAAAATATGTCAATTTTAGTGACATTTGTACCACTATTTGAAAACATGGATAATTATATATATATATATATATATATATATATATATTAATTTTTAATTATAATTATATATATGTATACATGTAGATATATACTCACACAGACACACACATATTTAAACATATATACTTATAAACATATAATATAAATATAATATAAACATATATATAAATAATATAATCATATATATATATAACATAATGTAAATATACAAATAAACATAAAATATAAACACATGTATATAATATAAATAGAAATATATTTATATATATATAAACATATAATAAAAAACACACACAAACACACTTTTGTAATAAAAATATATTCATATAATATTAAATATAAGCATATACATAAATATAACATAATATATACATATATATACATATATATACATAAAATATAAAATTAAATATAAAATATATATATCGAAAATTAAATTTTAAATATTTATTTGTATTTATATATATATATAAAATATAACATAATAGTGTTAAATACTCTAAATTTAGTTACCTTTTTAGGAAAATGTGACTATTTTAGTTACATTTGTACCGAAATTTTAAAAAGTGGCTAATTAAACACACACATACATATATATATATATTAATATAAACATATTATATTAATATAAAAACACACACACAGATATATATATATATATAACATAATAAAAATAACGTATATATACATATTAATATAAATAAATATATAAATATATATATAAATATTTGTATATATTTATATATATATCTGTTGGCTATACAAGCTGAGAAATTTGAGTGGAAGAATGGAAGAGGTAGAAAATTGGCACACCAAAAAGGAGCTTTCAAGATTTTCCACAATTGAAATTTCTGACTACAATTACATCAATTTATAGACTCACAACATTAAATGCCTAGCATTTATGTTGGTACAAAGAAAGACCAAAACATTAAATACAGAGAATCTATGACGGTACAAGGAAAGACCAAAATATTTAATGCAGAGCATTTATGACGGTACATAGATTTACCAAATCTTTAAATGCAAAGCATTTAAATTCATTCAATGAAAATAAATGGAGGTGGACCCATGAAAAAAAATGCAAGTAATAAATGACACCGCAGGAAGCTTTGACTCATGTTTTTTGGTTTGTAATTCCAACACTCCCCTTCAAACAAAAACCGGATTCATTTCGAGCATCATTCTGAGTCTTTTGAATACATCTGTCGGTAATTACTTTGTGAAAATATCAGCTACCTGCTCCGTAGTATGACAATATTACAATTTTATTGTTTTCTGCTTCACATGATCTCTCAAAAAAGGGAATCAGGTATCAATGTGTTTTCTTCTTCCATATTGCACCGGATTTTTGGCAAGTTCAATTTCCGACTTGTTATCCACATATATCACTGTGGATCCATCCTGCGGATGCTTCAACTCCTTCAGCAGATTTCTCAACCAGATTCTTTCACAAACTATGGATGATGCCACCACATACTCTGCTTTACATTTAGACAAGGCAACCACACATTGTTTCCTTGAATTCCATGTGAAAGCAGTCAATCCAAGAAAAAATACATACCCAGTGGTGCTTTTTCTTTCATCTTGGTCGCCTCCCCAGTCACTGTCTGAGTATCCATGCAGATTTTCTTCTTCATTGTATGGATAAAAAAGACCAAAATCCACCGTTCCTTTAATGTACCTGAGGATACGTTTTTCCGCTAACCTGTGTGACTCTTTTGGTGCTTCCATATACCTTCTTAGATGCCCAACACTATATATAATATCAGGCCTTGTGATTGTGAGATACCTAAGGCTTCCAATTAGACTCTTGAACAGAGTCGAGTCAACACTTCTTCCTTCTCCATCTTTGGTTAGTTTTAATCTCATTGCCACAGGTGTGTTTACAGCATTGCAATTAGCCATCTTGAATTTTTCAAGCAACTCCTTAGCATACCTCTTCTAAGAAATATAGATGCCTCCATGTTGTTGCTTTACTTCTATGCCCAGAAAGAAGGACATGAGACCTCCGTCAGTTATCTCGAACTCCTTGAACATAGCCTTCTTAAAATCATCGAACATCTGTTGGCTATTCCCTATTAACAGAAAATCATCAACATACAAGCATGCAATGATTATATCACCACGATCATTCTTCTTGATGTAAACTGCATGCTCATATGGACATTTGGTGAAGTCGTTCTCTCAAAGATAGCTGTCAATGCGTGCATTCCAAGCACGAGGAGCCTGCTTCAACCCATAAAGAGTTTTCTTCAGTCGATACACTTTATCTTCCTCCCCTTGCATAACAAAGCCTTCAGGCTGGTCTACATAGACCTCTTCCTCTAGAATTCCATTCAGGAATGCAGACTTCACATCCAATTGGTAGATCATCCAACTGTGATGAGCAGCAAGAGGGATAATCATTCTCACTATGTCAAGGTGAGAAATAGGAGCGAATATTTCTTCATAGTCCACCCCATACTTCTGTTTGTACTCCTTTGCTACGATCCTTGCCTTGTAGCGATCGATTTCACCATCAGCATTTCGCTTGATCTTGTACACCCATTTGACACCAATGGATTGCTGGCTATTAGGAAGTGTGGTCAACTCCCATGTGTCATTTTTCTCTATGGCGTGAATTTCTTCTCCCATAGCCATTCTCCAACATTCTTCCCTTGTGTATTCCTGAAACGTCAGAGGCTCATGATCTGCATACAGGCAAAAATATAGCATCCCGCCCTTTTTACCACATAAACTTTCATTACATTTTACAAAACCGAGGATCTTTAATGTTTAGTGTCTTGGAAACCAGGAACTTTAAACATGAAAACATAAAATATTCTTCTAAAACACTTGAATGGATTCTCCTCATGTTCATCCTAGGTTCATTACTGCATCACATAACCTGGGGACATACATCAAAAGAAAGGGTGAGCAAAAAGCGCAGTAAGGGAAACAAGAGAAACATTTTACATGTGAACTTGAGATACTTCAATGAGGTCATGAAAAGAACTTTAAGGCATGAGAAAGAAAATCATGAGGAATTTCATAATAAAAATAACATTTTTCATAACTTGAAGATGTGGCTACATCATTTAACATATACAATCATGAACATATCACCAAGGTCCATCCCCAAGGTGTCATTTGAAAATTACCAAGGTTATTCACCAAGGTATCATGAAAATTGTAATCTCTAGTGGTTACATCATTACCCAATGCATTGGAGCGCTATTAGGGCGCACCCTTAAATTTTCCTTTATTATTATGTGAGACACATATATCATCATCAAACATTTCATAAATAACTCATATAGCATAAAATAAAGGGGTTTCATTTCATAATCATAACGTTTTAAAAACTGCTTTAAAGACATGATCTTTACGTCCCTTTAAAACCCACATAAAAGGAAGGTGGGTCTCATGTATGTAAATCCAAGAATTAAAAATAGAAAATTTTGGTATATATGTGAATACCCCTTTAGAAGAAAGAGCTTTGAGTATTCACTTAATAACATAAAAGAACTTTAGAAAAAGAGAGAGACATTTTGAGACGGAAATTCTGCAGCATAACGGTTATGTTACGAGGTTTTAGAAAACATTAAAAAGAGATGGAAAATGGGTCAAACATTCATAAATGACCCATAAAACAGTAGATGGACAGAATAAAAATGATACATGATCATGGTAATGAAATTTCAAGGACATACCATTTGAAATGAAAAACATGGAAGGAAGAAAAAAAATTAGATTTCTCTTATGAAAGTTCGGCAACCTAACGGCGTTACTTAAACTTCAACAAAAATGATTTAAAAGGATCAAATAGGGTCTCTCATCATGTGAACATAAGAGTTCAGTATGATAGATATAGAGATAATTCCCCACCATAATTAAAAAGGAACTTGAAAGACTTGACATGAAAGTAGAACTTTGAAAAGAATGAGAAGGGTGAAAGAATCCCCTAAAAAATTTGACAGCCTAACGGCGCCACTTAAAACTTCAAAATACTGAATTGAAGAGATAAAATGGGGTCTCTAATCATATGAACATAAGAGTCTAGTATGATAGATATTGAGATCATACCCCATCATAACAAAAAGGAACTTGAAAGAATTGACATGAAAGTATAACTTCAAAACGAGAAGGGTGAAGAACCACTTAAAAATTCGGCAGCCTAACAGCGCCACTTAAAACATCAAAATACTGAATTGAAGAGATAAAATGGGGTCCCTCATCATATGAACACAAGAGTCCAGTATGATACATATAGAGATCATAACCCAACATAACAAAAAGGAACTTGAAAGAATTGACATGAAAGTAGAACTTCAAAACGAGAAGGGTGAAGAACCACTTAAAAATTCGGCAGCCTAACAGCGCCACTTAAAACATCAAAATACTGAATTGAAGAGATCAAATGGGGTCTCTAATCATATGATCATAAAAGATCAGTATGATAGATATAGAGATCATACCCCAACATAACAAAAAGGAACTTGAAAGAATTGACATGAAAGTAGAACTTCAAAACGAGAAGGGTGAAGAACCACTTAAAAATTCGGCAGCCTAACAGCGCCCCTTAAAACTTCAAAATACTGAATTGAAGAGATCAAATGGGGTCTCTCATCATATGATCATAAAAGATCAGTATGATAAATTTAGAGATCATACCCCAACATAATAAAAAGGAACATGAAATACCTTACATGAAAATAGATCTTGAAAAATGAGAAGGGAGAAAGAATCCGTTACAAAAATTTCGGCAGCCTAACGGCACCACTTAAAACTTCATAAAACGAAATAATGAGAGTAAGAGGGGATCTCTCATTATATGAACATAGAAAGGGAAGTAAGAGGAGTATAAAAGAACATCCTCCAACGTAAGAACATGTAGCACAAAATGAATGACATAAAAGAGACTACTTGAAATAAAAGAGAGAGGTCGGATCCCTTACCTTAAAATGTAACTCTTAAACCTCAAAGGTTGGGACCTTGAGGGCTTGGGGGCACCTTGGGAGGACTCCTTAGGAGGTAATGAGACCATAAATTCGTTGGGAAAGAGTGGGGATTCGAATGGATGAGAGGAGAGCTTGGTATTTATAGGGAAAGTGAGGGGACAAGGCATTAATGGCCAAGGGACACCTCACATGTGCTTTTCTCAAACCCATGTGCTCTCCCTTGGCATTTACCATGGAGTTAGGCCACATGGGGCCCCCAAAACAATAATTCATCACCCTTGGCCGGCCATCCCTTAATATATCTCATGACATCATCATGACATAGTTATGATGTCATTAAACATACCGAAACCCTAAAACTGTATTTTTACTATTCACTGAAAATTCAACTTTCTCAGAAAGATCCCAAAATTTCACCTTAATCAAATATCAATACTCCGATTTCAAAAATGAACTCCATTTTATAAAAATAATTTTCTAAATAATTTTAATTTATTTTTTAAATAAATACACTATTCACCGAAAATTCATTTTTTCAGAAAAAACCCCAAAAATTACCATAACATAATATCGGTGCTCTGAGTTCAAAAATGAAATCCATTTTATAAAAATAATTTTCTTAATATTTTTAATTTAATTTTTTAATTAAAAAACACTATTCACCTGAAAATATTAATACTTGAATAATAATTTATGAAACCGTTATTTAACCATTTTATTGAATCACATTACTTAATCAAGGTGCCTAGATTATTTTAAAACTTTCTTTAAGTGAAATTACTTATCCATTTGGTCACATTACTAATCCTAAGCGTAAAATCACAATTCACAATTTACTATTCATCAATAATCAAGTTGATCTTATTAGACTCCAAATTTCGTACTGAACATAATTGTAGAAGACCATTTTTTGAAAATCATTACACATTTTAAATTATTTAAGGTTTACATAAACATTTTTTTTTAAATATCCTTTTGAAAATTCATAAAAAAATATGCATACTATTTTTATCCGGTCATTTGAAAATTCGTAAACTTCATCATAATAAGAAATCCCAATTCTTATTTAAAACAAGGATTACACAAGGCAGTTACGGTCTCGTTACATAGCCCCTTATAATACCAGCATAGGACCTAAGAGTAAGGTGTGCTAGGGTGATAGAATCTTGGGGCGGCTCAGTCAACATTGCCCGAGTAGTAATTTCTATCAGTTTGAACTTCTCGCGAAGGCGATTCCGTTCTAGCTTCACATGATGAAGTTCGCCTTGGATTTGGTCCAGAGCAAAGCCCAATGGTGCTACCTCCTTCCCAAGCTCTGTTAGATGGGCTTCGATCGGTCCAAGACTACTAGGTGAGGCCATCAAATCTTCTTTCTATAATAATTAACCAATATTACTTATATTTAGAGACAAAAATCAAAACATTTTGTTCATAGCGGTCATATTGACCGATGGTCATATAACAGTCAAAACCCAATGGTCTCATTTTAATTATAATCATGTTTATTAAATAAAACATTTTTGTTGAGTATAAAAATAAAATAAAATAACACATGAAATTAGGAAACAAGATTTATTCAATATTTCGGGCTGTTACAAAAAAATATTTACCTCTTCGGTTTGTTCATAAATGTCACTTAAGCTTTTCATCATTATGGGCGCCATGGGTGAGGATGATCTCGCCAAATTTTGTCTTGATGGAGTCCTTTCATGAGTGATGGAATGTCCTCCTGAACTCCTGTGTACTGATGATATGCTCGGGGAAAGTGTTGTTGGCGTTTGCTCCTGATGATCACGCCTTTCTTCAGGATCTTCTGTTTCGACTGGAATCTCTTTGTTTGGTTCTTCATCATTCCACTTCCAAGCTTCTTCCTCGCTAAAGACCACATTTCTACTCACCACTAATTTATTGGTTAGTGGATTGTAGAGCTTATAGGATTTAGACTCTTCACTGTAGCCGATGAAGATGCACTTTTCACCACGATCATCAAGCTTCCTACTTCTCTCTTATGGAACTTGAGCGTAGGCAACACACCCGAAGATTCTTAGGTGTGCTACGCTCGGTTTGTAGCCACTCCATGCCTCTTGTGGTTTCATGTTTCTGACGCTCTTGGTTGGACACCGATTGAGCAGATAGGAAGTACATGCCACTGCTTCTGCCCAGAAGTTCTTTGGCAAGCCTTTCTCCTTCAGCATGGTCCTCGTCATGTCGAGGATGGTGTAGTTCTTCCTTTCTGCAATGTCATTCTGTTGTGGCATGTAAGCAACAATATATTGTTGCTTTATGCCTTGTTACCTGCAAAAATCTTGAAAAACATTTGAAGTGTATTCTCCACCTCTGTCAGATCTGAGAACTTTGATTCTATAACCACTTTCAGCTTCAACACGAGCTTTAAACATTTTAAAGATCGCAAATGCAGAATATTTTTCTTTGATGCAATACACCCAGAGTTTCCTGCGAAAATCATCAATGAAGGTAATAAAATACCTATTACCTCCAAGTGAGGGTGTTTTAAGCGGTCCGCAGAAATCAGTGTGAACTAACTGAAGTGGTTCATTTTCTCTTCTAGACACTCCACTTGGGAAGGAATTCCTTTGTTTTTTTCCGAGTGTACATGCTTCACACACATGATTTGGAACTTCAATTGCTGGCAATCCGCGCACCATGCTTGATGAGGATAGAAGTTTAATCCCGCTAAAATGCAGATGTTCAAATCACAGATGCCATCTCCATGAGTCATTCTTCATGAGTCCCAAGAGACACTCCTTGGCCATTGTGTTGATACGCAGTGGAAACATGCGATTCTTCGCCATTTGGACTTGAGCGACAAGTCTCCTGTGATCATCTCTTATAGACAAAAGAGAATTTTCCAAGTGTATGACATACCCCTTCTCAAGAAGTTGGCCGAGATTGATGATATTATTTTTCATACTTGGTACGTAATATACATTAGAAATGTAATTCAGCTCTCCATTCTTCAGATAGATTTTGATTTTACCTTTTCCTATCACGGGTACCTTGGATGAGTTGCCAAAACTCACCTCGCCACGAACTTCTTCGATGAGTTCCTCGAACAGTTGTTTGTTACCACTCATGTGGTTGCTTGCACCCGTGTCGAGATACCACACATCGGGGCATTCACATGCCTTTTCTTGTGCGAGGAGGAGTGTGGTACCTTCTTCTTCATGATGAGATGCTTTAGCATAGTTGGATAGTTCATCATGATCCACTTTGCTCCAACAATCAGATGCATAATGGCCAAATTTCTTACAGTTGTGGCATTGAATGTTCTTTGCGTTTCCACGACCACGCGTGAATCATCCTCCACCATTCCCATTTACACGAAAGCTGGTAGGATTTTTTTTCTTTTGTTGATGGCTTGGATAATATCCACACCCTCTTCCTCTTCCACGATGACTGCCTCGTTGCGTGTGGCCATTCTTTTGTTCTTGTAGAGTCAACTTGGACTCCAAGGCATGCTCTATTGTTAAACCGATATTCTTTTGCATCTGTTGCTCATGCACTTGCAACGACCCCATCAGTTTTTCAATGGACAGTTTCTCCAAATCCTTTGATTCTTCGATTGCCACAACCACATGCTCAAACTTGGTTGTGAGAGATCGAAGTGATTTTTCGATAACTCGAATGTCCTCCACTTTTTCACCATTCCTTTTCAAATTGTTAAAAATAAAAATTAATCTTCAGAAATAATCAGAGATGCTCTCACCTTCTTTTATGTGCGCCGTTTCAAATTCCGCTCTTAATGTTTGAAGACGTACTTGCTTCACTCGATCAACACCTTTGAAGATGGTGGCAAGCTTATCCCAAGCTTGCTAGCTTGATGTTGTTTCGGCAATCTTTTCGAACGTTGATTCATCCAACCCTTGATAGGGGAGGAACAACGCCTTGTAGTCTTTTTTTCTTTGATTTTTGAGGGTTGTCTTTTCTTCATTCGTGAAGGCAGCTTCTTCCGTCGTAGAGGGTACAATATACCCGTTGGTAACGATCTCCCTAATTCTTGCGACTCGAATAACGCTTTCATTTGAATGCACCACCTTTCGTAGTTGTCCTTGGAAAACTTCGGAACTTGCGGCTGAATTCCGGCCATCTTAAAAAAATTGGAGGATCTTGGTAACCTGACGCTCTGATACCAGTTTGTTGGCTATACAAGCCGAGAAATATGAGAGGAAGAATGGAAGAGGTAGAAAATTGGCACACCACAAAGGAGCTTTCAAGCTTTTCCACAATTGAAATTTCTGACTACAATTACATCAATTTATAGACCCACAACATTAAATGCCTAGCATTTATATTGGTACAAAGAAAGACCAAAACATTAAATACAGAGAATCTATGACGGTACAAGGAAAAACCAAAATATTAAATGCAGAGCATTTATGACGGTACGTAGATTTACCAAATCTATAAATGCAAAGCATTTAAATTCATTCAAAGAAAATAAATGGAGGTGGACCCATGAAAAAAAAATGCAAGTAATAAATGACACCGCAGACAGCTTTGACTCATGTTTTTTGGTTTGTCATTCCAACAATATCAACCTATAATTATTTATGAATAACTCAAATGTCGGATTTGAAAGAGTAACTAATTGTGAGACATCAAATCACCAGATCGATTCGAGTGGGCTTTTGTTTTTAAATGAATTAAAGCGTGGATGTAGGGGACAGTGGGGGGGGGGGGGTTTAAGGCAACATGATGAGACACATTGTGGGGCGAGGGTGGGTAACAGGGGGAGCAAGGCTGTAGAGGCTGTGGTACGAGGGCAAGGGTGGACGCATGGCCGCAGGGGGGGGGGGGGGATATGGTGCGGGCGTGAGGGCGAGGGGGGTATAGGACTGAGGGGACGATTGTAGATTGTGAGGAAATGTACTTGACCGGAGAGACGAACAGTGCCTGTGGGAATGGGGCCGGTTAATAGGACCGGAACCAAGGGGAGGTGCATGACAGACACGTGGGGGAGGAGAGGCCGGTGTGCAAGACGAGAGGGTGATTTTATTTAGTTTTGAAAAAAAAAATATAGATTTGATTAAAAATTACGCATTGAAAAAAAAAATTACATGATGTGATGATGGGGTGAATGGGGTATACATGACCTGAAGGATGAACATTGTGCAGAAGGGAATGGGGTGGGTGTGCAGGACCAGCACGTAGGGTAATAGGGGATGCCTAGTTGTAGGGCTATGTTGCGAGGGCGAGGGAGGACGCAGGGTCTCATGGGGTAGGATATGGAGCATGTACAAGGGCAAGGGTGGTGTAACAGGACCGGACGAAAGGACGCAGGGTCCGGCGATAGGGGCGAGGTAACCGGAGTAAATGATGGGGCAAGGGGGCGTATAGGACCGGAGTGACTAATGTAGTTTGGGAGGGAATGTACAGGACCGGGGAGACAAACAGTGCTCAAGCGAATAGGTAAGATGTATAGGACGGACACAAAGGGGAGGTGCAAGACAGGAATGTAGGGGAGGCAGGGCTGGGGGAGGGAGAGAGCGGGGTACGTAACAGGACGGGACTAAGGGTCACAGGGGGTGGGGGAGGCGGCGAGGTAATAGGATGGGGCGATGGGGTGAGGGGGACATACATGACTGGAGGGACGAACATAGTGCACAAGGGAATGGGTTGGGTGTACAGGACGAGCACGCAGGGTAAATGGTGATGCCTGGTCATAGGGTCTGTCGTGCAAGGGTGAGGGCGGACGCAGGGCCGCATGGGGTAGGTTATGGTGCGGGTGCAATGGTGAGGGTGGGGTAACTGGACGGGATGACAGAGGATGCAGGGGCCGGGGGCAGGGGCAAGGTAACCGGACTAAATGACCGGGCGAGGGGGAAGGTGTATAGGACGGGCAGAAAGGGGAGGTCCATGACATTCACGTAGGGGAGGCTAGGCTGGTGTGCAAGATGGGAGGGTGTTTTTATTTAGATTTGAAATAAAAAATACAGATTTAAATAACATAATATGCATTTAAAAATAATTACATGATGGGACAAATGGGTGTGGGGAAAATACATGACCGGAGGGATGAACATTGATCACAAGGGTATGGGGTTGGTTTACAGACCGTGTCATTCAAAGATAATGGGACTCAAGTTCGACCAGAGCCGGACCTTCTTATCTGGAGTTTTGGAAAGTTATATACGCGTTTTCTTTTGTTCTAGAGTGGGATTCATTGAGTGGTGATCTACCTATAGTCATCGTTGATTATCCTGATGTCCTTCCTCTCTCTTCTCTAGTTTTCCTCCGATAATGGACGTTGAGTTTTGAATTAACTTGATGTCAGCTACTCAACCAGTTTCAATTCCCTCTAATCGTATGACATAAGGTGAGTTGAAGGATCTGAAGTCCTAGTTGGACGATCCTTTAGAGAAAGTATAAGGACCCAGCCTTAAACATTACATAATATTGAATTAAATGAATAATTCACATTGAGGATCTTTTCAGATTTAGAGTTTTATATAATTGGGACATAACTATTAAATCTCAAAAGATTACATGGTAGACATTTCTGCACAGATTCCATTTTTTTCATAAAATAAAAACTCTTGAAAAAAAAGTCATGTCTAGTTCCATGTTTTAGACAACATGACTTTTCCTTGATCCCATCCTTGACCCTATTCATCTTTAAATCCTGTGAAAACATTTCAAAACATGTGATGAGCATAAAAGGCTCAGTAAGGGTTATAAAACAATGAATGAAAACATTTGTTCTTAAATACATACAAAACATGAACTCTTTTACTTGCCACATGAAATCATAAGATTTATGAAAGACACATAAAAATCATAAATCATAAAGGTAACTTGTGGCATCCATATCATACTTACATTGTAACTATCACAACTACGTAGGGAGTTACTTTGGAATACCCATCATAATATATTCCCTAAATCTCTTAGGAGAAACATTCACGTTTACCTCCATCATGTTATCCAATGCATTGGAGAGCTATCTCGGGCTCACCCGCCCTAGGTTTATCACGGAACCACCCATATACGTAAATAATGCTCAAGAACCATAACATGATCATAACACATAAAATAAGCCTAAAGGAAATATAAGATTTCCACATTGCAATAATAAAATATCATTTCAAGATATTGATATAATAAATTCATTCTCAAAATCATTTTCAATACCAAAATACATAAAAAGAGTATATGGTATTTATTTTTCCTTTTTAAAAACATTTCGGCTTGTTAAGGAAGACAAAGATCAAATAATACTCACGGCGGCAGAAAGGTCGTTGTCACCGCTTACGTTAAAAAAAATTCTTTTTTGTCGTTTAGTAAAACGCTTCGTATAAAAAGATTCCCTTTGAATAAAATGAAAAGTCAAATGAGTTTATACACCATATAAAATAAAGTCCTGTATAAAACTAAAAATGCCTCAATGAAAGGAGATTGAGATGAAGTCCCTTACATCGCGTCCGACTTGACTCGGTCGTTCTTTAATCTCCTGAATAACAAACTAAAGTTAATTTCTACTTGCTTAAGAACCTTTTTAAAGTTTATTATTCCTTTTATATCACTTATTACAATGTTATAAACATTATGCAATCATTTAAGTTAATAACGTTCATTTTGTCGATATTATGTACTTGAGTAAAAATGAACAACTTATATTTACAAGTTGTCCATGTGGTCAAAGGTTCATTATATCCAGAATGATATTCATGATTTGGATATCATATATATCATATATATCCAGTTTATACATGTTTTTATAATAGTACATAACATTTAAAGGTAAGAAATGAAATGCATCGTTCATGGAGACGGTAAGCCATACGTACGCATGAACGTTACTTTCATTTCTATTTCTTATTTTAATGGAAATAAAACATAGTGATACATAGGAATATTATAATTCCAGTATAATATCATATATAATATCGTTAACTCCATCCTTTATACATCCCACATAAGGCATTAATGAATCCAATCACTTTGAGGGGGCGGTAGTCCGCACTTCCTCAAATGAGATTATCGACCCACTATGGAACCCATAAAGGCATGATATAAATGGGAAGTACATAAGAAAAAGGAAATAATAAACAAAATATATATCATATATAAATACAGTGCGATCATAATGTCCACCATGAAAGGCGGTAAGATGTAATTGAACAATCATCGTTTCGTGAGGCGTTAGTTTTCCATCCACAGAAACGTTATGTTCATCATCCATTCGATGGAGTTGTGTGTAAGTGTAGTTTGAATCTTTCTCATAACAACATCCTAGTATATTTAGGATACTGGTGTTGTTACAAAATAAAAGAAATAAAAATAGTATAGGGGTTGGAGAAGTAAAATAAAAGAATACAATTGAAGAGAAACATTTACCTTTAATTTGGGTAACATCCTTTGGTTTGAACCAAAGGGACCTCTTGAAGGGCCTTCTGCCTAAGGTAAGGCTACTAGGAGGAGGAGAGGGATGTAGGGAGTGTAATTGGGCAGAGTTTGGACGATCCAAATGGCTTGAGAGGTGTGAGGAATTGGTTAGAAGTGGTATCCTTTTATAAGAGAGAGGATGGGCTCTTTTGGAAAGTGTGAAAATATTATTTTATAATATAATGATATTCGGTTTCTAATGGTCCAAAAATCATTAAGGTCAAAGTTAATATGACTCATATTCGAAATAAAATAATCCAATCAGAATTGGACATGTTTTGGATAATAATTTAATAATTATAATATTATTTATTTAAATCCTTTATTAATGAGGTAAATACTGCATCATTATTGTGTCATAAATAATTTAATTTATTTGATGTCTAAAAATTATAAAAAAACTACAATGATGTAGTAAATATTTTTATCTTTCCAAATAATATTTATAGTCAAATATAATACTTATATAACACCCTATAAAAATTAATTACTAAACGATTTTTGTTTATGTCTATTTCGCCTTTACTTTAAATTAATTGATCTAAATTTTCATTTTCACTCCCACGTGGATCAATGAGGTCCCAAAATCGACCCAAAGATGCCCATGGTCGTTAATGACACAACCAATATGGTTAGGACCAGTGTAAAGGTAATTTAGAATTATTATAATATTCTTTTAACCTTGAATTACCTTACTTACATTTAACCGCAGTAAATAAAAGTCAAAACGTACTATTCACCAAAAATTATTTTCATCTTAATGAACCAAATTTTACTTCTTGATAACAACCATGTACATCATATTTTTGAAATTCAATTCACAGAAGTGGTAAAATTTCATTTAAATGAAAAAGTCAATTTTTTTAACTACCACTAAGTGGTTTCGCTATTCATCAAAAATTGAAGTTTTTCAGAAAAATACCAAATATTATGCCTAAGAATTATTTGATATTCCAAATTCAAAATTGATGTATATTTTTCCAAATTCAAAACATAGAAGTGGCATTAATTAATTTTAAAATTAATTTCCGCTGTTAATACAAATAGCGTGTGTTTAAGAAACAATAACTATTAAAAGATTGATACTTGTTTATGTCCAATTTCAAAGCGAAATTAATTCCAATGACCAACATTGGATTAAATGGTAAAAATATTTTTTAATTTCACTATAAAACCAATTAAAAAGATATTCTAACCGTATAAATAAATTATATTAAAAGGTACTTTTGATTTAAAATACAATATTTTTCACTATTCATTAAAAAATGTACTTTATCATAAAAATTTCAAAAAATTGAACAAAGTAAATTTTGATGTCCCCATTATAATGAAGGATTTTATTAGGTCATATATAATGTATTAAAGTTACCAAAACTAGATTTAAAAAGGGTTCACCATTAAAAGGCGATAAATCGGCCTTTAAATGAAAATAATGCTTGAAATTAGATTCATTCACATTTTAAGCCTATAACATTTATTTGAAAAATGTAAATATATTTAACAAACATGTATAATCATATTGTAGTTATTTTTGTTCATTCCCACCAATACAATGACTAGGAGTTAACAACCGTTTAAAATAATAACATTTTATTATTAGTGTGCAACGTAAGATTCCAAAGAAACCTGTTGTTGCGTATCGTGTACTCTATCGAACATAGAAACCCCTTTAAAGTAAAATTAATATTTAATTCCCAAATATTAATAAATATAAAATATTTCTTATTCTTCATTTACTTGGGATGTTACAGAAAGGCTTTATATGTCCGATTGTTGTCACCTCGGGTGCGCCTGTTCTCTTCTCTAAGAAAGATGACAGTTCTCTTCGCTTATGTATTGATTACCAAATGATCAATTGGGTGACTATAAAGAATAGGTATGAGTTACCAGGGATTGATAACTTGTTTGATCATTTGAAATGGACAGTGACTTTGGGCTTCCTTGTGCCTAGAGGAAGAAGAATGCAATATGGGTTATGATCGACAAGCTGACCAGGACAGTTCAAATTATACCAATAAAAGATACATCCTAATTTGAGGAGTTGGGAAGTCTCTATGTGAAAGAGATTGTTCGTTAGAACAATCTTCCTTCTTATATAGTCTTTGATAGGGATCATCAATTGACTTCTCGGTTTTGGAGAGGCCTTCATGAGGCATTAGAATCTCAGGTCCATTTGAGTAAGGCCTACCATCCATAGTCAGATGGCCAAATAGAAAGAGCTAGTTAGATCCTTGTGAATATACATTTCACTTGGGTTCTCTAATTTATTGGGGTTTGAGATGATCATTTGGGGATGTTTTAATTTTCTTATAACAACAGTTATGAGTCTATGATCAGAATGGATCCTTTTGAGACATTGAAGGGTCATCTTTATAAATCTATATTGTGTGAGTTGGAGATTGGGTAATGTTCAATGGTTGGACCTAATTTGGTGCAAGAGACAACAGTTAAGATTATATTAATTCATCATAGAATTTTGACAACACTGATCTGGTATAATTCTTCTACTGATCATCACTGTAGGCTATTGGAATTTTCAGTTGGTGACCAAGTATTCTGGAAGGTTTCACCCCGATTGGTTCGTCGACTGATTGGGAGTAAAAAAAATCCTCCTCCTCATTTTTTGTGATCTTCAATGGTTTTTGATAATGTGGGGTGTATTTATTCTATTTATCACTACTACCACAGTTGACGTCAATAAATTACATGTTCCATGTATTGCTACTGAGAAAGTATCTATCTTTTCTGTCTCACATTTTGAGCTTGAGTGATCTTGAGATTGATCCTGATTTATCCATGACATAGCGGTCAGTCATGATAGTTGATTCTAATATCATGCTACTTTTTGGGAGGAAAAACAATTGGTTCATGTGCTATGGATATATGGTTCTGAAATCAATGGACGTGACAGTGTGAGTCTAGTTTTCATGCTAAGTGGCTTGAGTTGTTTGAGAAAGATCACTAGAGATGCTTCTCGAGGATGGGAAGTCGATCGAGGGGGATAATTTTGATATCTTTTATTATGATTATAATTCCATTTGTGTTAAATTAATTGTATCATATGTTGGAAAAAATTATTTCTCCATGAAAAAATTTATAAGTGAGTTAATGACAAAAAATTCTTGTTAACATCTTGGAATATTAAATTCGATATTTTAGGAGTTTGATACTGAGTTACTATGAGATTATGAGCACCGTAAAGTGTCAGTGAATAATAAATAAAAATATTAAATAAAAAATATTAAGAACCCACTTTTTATGAAAAATAATTGAATGACACCAAAACAGTGGATCATATGGGAAATCAGAGACCACCATTCTGTCCAGAATAGGGTGTTTACCCTAGGGGGATATAAAATTTCTACGCATTGAATGTATGGATGTCTTGCTTGTGAAAATAATACTTTTTATATTTAATTAATTTATAATCCATTTTTATATGAAATAATTAATATATATAAATGGTGCATCATATTAGAAATCTGAGACCACTGATGTAACATCCCGATTCCGGAAGCCACCTAGAGGCGCCTCGTACCCGTTTGGTCACATGGCCTCAAACGCATTTCCCCGAACGCCAGAGGCTGCCGACTAGCAGCGAGAGCCATGGGTGTGATAGTGGGGAAACTATGCCCTCAATGGAAGAGTACACAGTGGAAGTAAACAAATATATACAATATCGGAAGCGGTAATAATATCATACAAAAATATACAGTGAAAGACAAATAGAATAAACTAGAGCACATATATAAAATGTTGCATGATACATATGTCTAGGAAAGTAGTGAAACCAAGCACAATGCTGAAATACAGTACTAAACCAAGTACAAAATAAAAACAGCAATCATCTCCCCAACATCGCAAGCCTAATCTTGGTCTCGTGCTCTCCTGCTCTACAGCATGTCAAGTAACTGAAGTAGAAGGGTGCTTTCCCTTGTCTATGCCTACAATAACATAATCTATTGGGGCCCAAAAGCATGGCCCAAATAGGGTGTGAGACAAAATCCCAGTAGACAACCACCACGATATCTGTGCCTAATAGTCAATGGGTATATGCTAGGTAAAAGTACAGGAAACAATAAACAAGAAAGTACTCAACAGTAAACAATCCACAGGTGCAATATCAAGCAACAACTAAAAAAGAAGATAAATACAAACAGGTAACCCTCTGGAAGTACTAATAGCCCATCCCCTCTGGTCCTACCTAAAAATTATAAGAAACCCTTTGGACAGTACACTCAGTCTAATCCCTCTGGTTCTGCTTAAGCAAAGACTCACTGAGGAAGCACTTGTCGTCAATTCCCCCTATAGTCTTGTATCGTAACTAAAGGCACTCTAGGGAAGCCTATACATCACATTTACTTTGTGGCCCACGTCGAGAAACTACATAATCTTTGAGGAACCACTCAACGTCAATTCCTCTTATGGTCTTGCATCCTAAGTAAAAGAGACACTCTAGAGAAGCCTTCCACGTCCATTCTCCGCATGGTCTATACACTAGGTTCTCACGGCCCTGTGTAAGTCAAGAACGTGTAGAAGCACATATCGGTCAAGGTAATCCTCCAGAACTACTTCACTATCATTATACAGCCTAACAGCATAACAAAACAATAGTCACACCATCCTACAATACTAGGCCTGGGAATGTAAATAGCAGCCTAACAGGCAGACTAGAACCAAAGGTAAAAACAACAAAACTTGCATGGGAAACACATCCAAAGCACACAAATTTATCTCATTCACAATCAATTATCATCTACTCAATCATACAAGCATAGAAGGAATACAATAGGGCTAAAGCGGTAAACGCACAATACCCCATTCAAGGGTATTGAGAAAATTTTCCCATAAAACTCAAAGACTTTCATCAGAAAGGCTCAAACCACCTACCTCTACATTAGGAGATTTCTATAAGTGAAACTTGAGCATTTAATAACCTTAGAATGCTAATGATCTACAAAAACGTCTAAAAATTTCAATAGATGATAACTTGAGAAGGAAGAGGAAACGTGAAATGGAGCTCAAGTAGAAGAGAGAGCTTACCGTGGAAATCCCAACACAATCGACAACGGTCAAATCAGAGATCAAATAGAGGCTCGAAGGCTCAGAGAAGGATCACAGTTGTACGAGTTCTCTCAGATGAAGAAAACCTAGAAGAAGACGGTTCTGGCGATTAGACGTGACCCTGGTGGATTTAATGAAAAAAAAGAAACTACATAGTGTGTACTTTTAAAGTACACGACATGTACTCACTGTTTCCATAATCCGCTTTAGGAGGCCTCTAAGTCACCACCAATATGGCTGCTACACATCCAGAACAAGACTACATGTGGTAACCATGTACAGGGTGTGTACTCCTAAAGTACATGGCGTGTACTTCAAAAATTTCCATAATTTCTAGAATTTCTCAAAAAACAACCAATAAAGGAAAACATACCTAAAAAGAAGGTCTGGGTTCTTAAAAACATCCCCCTTATAGAAATTCATCCCTAAATTTCCCTAGCGCAGCGTAGAAGAAGAAACCCCAAACAACTCTGGCCACTACGCTCATACATCAGCCTCCCACTCCCAAGTCTCATCTTGTACTCGCCCGTGCTGCCATAACACCCATACCAGAAGAACAGACCGACCAAAGAGAACCATCATACTGCGATCAACAATCTAGATAGGATGCTCCTTGAACAATTCATCTATTTCTACCTCAACCACCTCAGGTTGAAAGATATGAGACGGGTCTAAAAAGTAACATCGAAGGTGAGAAACGTGGAAGGTGTCATGCATAGCCCAGTACCTCTAAGGTAAATGAAACTGATAGGCAACTGAACCAACACTCTCCAACACTACAAAAGGCCTGATATACCTCGGCGAAAGCTTACCCTATCTCCTAATCCTTCTGTGCCCCAGCCTCAGTGTGACACGTAGAAGAACCTGATCCCCAACCTCAAACTCTAGAGGATGTCTCCGCTGATCAGCATAAAACTTCTGAAGAGACTGTACAGTAGCCATCCTCTTCCGAATCAACTCTATCTACTCTGTGGTCTCCTGAACAAGACGAGGTCCCAACAAAGCTGCCTCTCCTGCCTCTAGCGAATATAAGGGTTATTGGCATGGCCTATTGTACAATGCCTTATAAGGTGCCATCTAAATAGTTTCTTGAAAACTATTATTATTGGAAAACTCCAAAAGAGGTTTATGCTTCTCCAAAGAACCTCAAAAATCTAGGATGTATGCTCGGAGCATGTCCTCAAGCACCTAAATCATACACTCGGACTGGACATCTGTCTATGGGTGGTAGGCTGTACTCAAAAGCACCTGTGTACCCAAAGCTTTCTGTATCCCCTACCATACCCAAGAAGTAAAACGTGAATCCCTCTCTGAAATTATGGAGTGTGGTACTCCATACAGACGTACAATATCACGGATGTACAACCGTCCCATCTCATCAACACTGAAGGTATCATTGATTGGAAAGAAGTGAGTAACCTTCATAAGTCTGTCAATGACAACCCATTCTACATCATTCCCTCAAGGAGACCTCAGCAACCCTATTACAAAATACATCATGCCATCATTCCACTTCCTCTCAAAAATAGGCAACTGCTGTAAAAGCCCTATTGGTCATTGATGCTCCGCCTTCACCTGTTAAAAGGTGGAACACTTCATGAAAAAACCAAAAACTTCTCTCTTCATGCCTGGGCACCAATACTGATGGTGTAGATCACGATACATCTTGGTGATGCTAGGATGAACTGCCCAAACTGAGGAATAAAAGTCCTGCATCATCTCCTTGTGTAAATATGCTGGCACCCACACGTGCCCCTGGAAACGTAAGATCTCATCCCCGCCAACGGTCCATCTCGGAATAGGGTACTCTCTGGACACACTCTACCGTAAAACTAGGCATTCCAAGTTAAATAGATTCCTTATTCACACTCGATCAAAAAGAGTAGAAGTAACAGCTACAGAAGATAGAAACGACTGCCACTGTCTGTCATGCACCACCAAATGCATCTTAGAGAATAGATCCATAAGCTTCCACTCACTACTGGCCTCCTGAATAGTTGTATCTGAGTCCTCCTGCTCAATGCATCAACCACTGCGTTTCCCTCCCTAGAGGTATAGGCATGCTCGAAGTCAAAAGACTGAAGGTACTCAACCCACCATTGCTATCTCAAATTCATATCAGGCTGAGTGAAGATATACTTGAGACTTTTGTGGTCAGGGAAAACCACAAATGGTCACCCAATAGATAATTTCTCCAAAAACTTAAGGCATGAACAACTGTCACAAACTCGAGATCATGCATCAGGTAGTTCCTCTCATGTACCCTCAACTACCAAGTCCCATACGCAATGACTCCTTCTCCCTGCATAAGCACAACTCCTAGCCCGATACCTGAATCATCAAAATAAACAGTATAGCTATTTCATAACTCTGGCAGTACTAGTATCGGTGCTGAAGTCAACTTCGCTTTCAACTACTAAAATGCTGACTCACAAGAATCAAACCACAAGAACTTTTCACCCTTCTTATTCAGACCCATCAGTGGTGCTTCTAAGCGTGAAAACTCCTGTATGAAGCCTCTGTAGTATCCATCCAGCCCCAAAAAACTTCGCACCAAAAAAACTTTCTTCAGATACTCCCAGGAAACTACTGCTCTCACTTTCTCTGGGTCGACTGATACTCCTATCTCTGAGATAACATGATCCAAGAAGTGAATATGATCCATCTAAAAGTGGAATTTTGATAACTTATCATATAACTGATACTCTCTCAGTGTATTCAAAATGATCTCAAGATGTGTGGCATGGTCGTGTCGAGTGTGAGAGTACACCGAGATATCATCCACAAAGATAACCACGAAAGAATCCAAAATTAGATGGAAAACTAGGTTCTTAATGCCATGAAGACTAAAGGCGCATTCGTGAGACTAAACGACATAACCACATACTCGTATAGACCATACCTTCTTTAGAAAGTTGTAAGAGGTATATAAGATGGTATAACGTGTAACTAATGGTAATAGGACCTCAAGTAAATCTTTAAGAACACTAGGGCTCCTCAAAGCTGATCAAAGAGATCATCAATCCTTGGAAAATGATATAGGTTCTTGACTGTCAAATGGTTCAACTTCTAATAATCCACACAAAGCCTGAGGGTGTCATCCACATTCTTCACAAACATGATAAGTGAACCCCAAGGAGAAGTGTTGGGTCGAATGAAACCCTGTAACATCCCAAGTAAGTAATGAATAATAGATATTTTTATCTATGTCTATTAATGAATTAGATAGTGTTTTAGAGTCTTAAAATGAAAATAAATCCAATCTTAAGCATGAAATACACTAATATTTTTAAAAGATTGTTTTACTGCCTTTTGATGGCAAACCATTTTTGAATCTATCTTTTGACAATTTTATAAGCTATGTTTGTAAAAATAAACTTATTCTTTATTATTAGGACATCAAAAATTACTTTTTGTGAATTTTTGGTATTTTTCTAAACATGTTCATTTTTTAATGAATAATGAAATATACTGCATTTTACATCAAAACTGCTTCTTAATCTAATTTATTTATATGGTTAGATTATCTTTTGAATTGGTATTAATGTGTAATTAGAATATATTTTTACCATTTAATCCAATGGTGGTCATTGGAATCAATTTCACTTTGAAATTGGACTTAAACTGGTGTCAATCTTTTGATACTTATTGTTTCATAAAAACACGCTATTTGCTCTGACAGCGGGAATTAATTATTAAATTAATTAATGTGACTTATATGCTTGGAATTTTGTAAAATAGACTTCATTTTTGAATTCAGAATATCAAATATAGCTTAGGGTGAGTTTTTGGTAATTTTCTTAAAAACTTCAATTTTTGATGAATAGTGAAACCACTAAGTGGTACTTATAAAAACTGATTTTCCTTTTAAATGAAATTTTGCCATCATTGTGTTTTGAATTTCAAAAATCCGACATACATGGTTGTCATTAAGAAGTAAAATGTGGTTCAATGGGATGAAAATAATTTTTTGGTGAATAGTAACTTTTTTTATTAATCGCGATTAGAGGTAATTAGTGTAATTTAAGGTAAAAATGATATTATAAAAATGTGAAAACACCATGACACTTGTCCTACACCTTTTGGGTGAGTCATGGCCGACCAAGACAACCCATGGGTAGATTTAGGGGACCCCATGGAGCCACTTGGGTGAGATAATGACTTTAATGCCTTTTTTTTAAATAAAGGTGAAAATGACACTAACATAAATTGTTTTACTAAAACAATTTTTTGTAGGGGTTATACTAATCATATATTTGTCTATAAATATTCATTAGAAATCTAAAAGGATTTCCTACATCAGGATATTTTTGTTATAAATTTTAGACATTAAATAAATTAAATTATTTATGACATCATGATGATGCAACGATGACCTCATTATTTAACGATTAAAATAAAATGGAAAGATAATGTAATATCTAAGACCTAAAATTGTCCAAAAACTATTGGATTAGAATATTTCGAATCCTTAGCATCTCATATTCGAAATATATCAATGTGGGACCTTATAAATTCGAAACACTTTTGAAAATAAAATAATAGTTTCATGATTTCCAAAAGTGCCCCTCCTCTCCTCTTATAAAAGGCCCCCACCTCTACCTCATTTCACACACTCCTCAGGCCTTTGGCTCGGCCATCCCCTGACCATTTATTCTCTCCACATCCCTCTACTCATCCTAGAGGATTCCCTTTGGGCAGAATCCTTTCAAAGGAAGCCTTTAGGCTCAAATCAAAAGGAGTTACACTTTTAAATGTAATTCATTCTCTCTTGTTCATTTGTTTTATTTTGCTTCTCCAACCCCCTAAACTCTTTTTATTTAATTCTTTTGTAACAAAACCTGTATCTTAAATATAATATGATGTTGTTATAAGATTTATTCGAGCTACACTCTCACACAACTACATCAAATGGTTAAAGAACATACAGTTTCCGTGGATGGCGAAATTCTGCCTCCCGAAACGATGATTGTTCAATACTCATTTAACACCTTCAAAGGTGGCCATTATGATGTAACTATTTTTATATATGATATATAATATGTTTATTCTTTCCTTAAGCTTCTGTATATTTCATTTATGGCATAGCATTATTGTTTCCATTATGGGTAAACACGATATCTTCATTTTAGGAAGTGCGGACTACCGCCCCCTGAAAGTGATTTGATTCGTTAATACCATATGTGGGATGTGTAAAGGATAAAGTTAATGATATTATATATGTTAATATACTATAATTATAATATACTCTCATATAATTATGATTCCATTCCAGAAATATGAAATAGAAATGGAAGTAGCGTTCATGCGTACGTACGGCTTACCGTCTCCATGAACGGTGCATTTCATTTCTTACCTCTAAATGTGATGTAATATTATAAATACATGTATATGATGAATATATATGATATATATGTTATCCAAATCATTAATATCATTCTGGATATAACGAACCTTTGACCAAATTAACAACATGTAATTGTAAGAAGTTTATTTTTGACTTAAGAACCAAATACCGACAAAATGAACATTATTAACATAAATGATTACATGATGTTCATAACATGGTATAAAAGGAATAATGAACTTGAAAAAGGTTCTTAAGCAAGTAGAGATTAACTCAAGTTTATTATTCAGGAGATTAAAGAACGGTCGGGTCAAGTCAGATACGAGGTATGGGACTTCATCTCAATCTCCTTTCATTGAGGCATATTTTATTTTATACACAACTTTCTTTTATACAGTGTATAAACCCCTTTGAATTTTACGTTTATTCAAAAGGAATATTTTTATACGAAGCGTTTACTAAATGAAAAAAGGGAATTTTTTTGTCGTACTTATGCGGCGACAACGACTTCTCCACCGTCGTGACCGTTATTTGAGTTTCGGCTTCCTCTACAAGCCATACCTTCTTTTTAAAAGAAAAATAAATACCATGTTTTACTTTTCTTTTATTTTGGTATCGAAATTTTTTTTCATAATGTTTTTATATCAATGTGTTGTATTGATATCTTGTGATTGAAAGGTGGGAATGTTATGATTCCTTTATGCATGTTTTATGTGATATGATTATGTTGAGGTTCTTGGGCATTATTATGAAAATGGGTGGTTTCGTGATAAACTAAGGGTGGGTGAGCCCGATATAGCTCTCCAATGCATTGGGTAACATGAAGGAGTGAAACGTTAAGGTTTCTACGAAGAGATTTAGGGAATATACTGTGATGGGTATTCTAAACGTAACCAAGAGGGTTACTCCCTACGTAAGAATGTTATGAATGCCTCAAGTTACCTTTATGTCTTATGATTTCTATGATTTATTCTTGATTTGATGAGGTATGTTAAAGTGCTTATGTTTTATGGGTAAAGTATGATCTCATCCTTATGTATATATGTACCCATGTTTCCTTTCCATATTTTTATATCTCTTACTGATATTTTTATGCTCATCCTAAGTTTTTTTGAAATGTTTTTCACAGGTCAAGGAAAAGGTACATGATATGGTGATAGTGTCAAGGAAGTGTCAAGAAAAAATACATGTTTATTTTAAATATGTTTCCATTGATGGGAATGAAGAATACTATCTTTATGTAACCACTTTGTTTATATATGGAATGTAATGCAAGTTTTATGATCTAATTCTCTAAAACTCTAAACCCGAAAAGATCCTCAATGTGTAATCTTGTAATAACTCAAGATTAAGTAAGGTTTAAGGCTGGGGCCTTATAGTTGGTATCAGAGGTCAGTTTAGATATCTTTAGGAGTTATAATTCTATTAAATGATTATCCAAAAATATTTTTTTTATGGTCAAATTGAAGTAATATAGCATTTGAAGATTACCATGATGCTTCATCAAAGACATGTTTGTTCAGAATGGTTTTCCACAGAGGAAACAGGGAAGCAGTGCTAGGAAGGCATACAGAGGGAAATAACCTTCCGAATCAGCATCCTGAGATGGTCGGAATTGGAACTGAACAGTTTGTTGCAGTAATGGCGTAGTTGACTCAGGCGATAAATGGTGGTGGTATCCATGCACGAGATCAACCAAATCAACCGCAGAGAAACATGTCAGTGGTGGAACATTTCATGAGGCAACATCCCCCATCATTCAGAGGACCATCTGACCCTGTGTTAGCTGAAGGGTGGATTAAAGCACTGGAGAAGATTTTCGATGTCATGGGGTGTTCAGACAATCAAAAGGTTAGTCTTGCTATTTACCGTTTGGAGGGTGAAGCTGACCAGTGGTGGTCGATGGTTAAAAATATCAGGGACGCTGATGAGATTGATGCTCTTGACTGGGATGAATTAAAAGGTATGTTTCTTGAGAAGTATTTTCCTAAGTCTGTTCGACTTAGGATGGAAAAACAATTCTTGGAATTGAGGTAAGAGGAAGACTCAGTGGCTGCCTATGAAGAAAGGTTCACTCGATTGGCAAGGTATGCTCCAAATTTTATCCGAGACCTTGATAGTAAAATCAATCGTTTTTTACTCAGGATTAAAGCCAAAATATCGAAGGGCATTATCTTCTCATGAGTTTAAAAGTTATGAAAAGCTTGTTAGATGTGCTGAGAAGGTGGAAATGGAGTATTCTGATGACCAAGTGTTCTATAACAACCAGGAGAAGAAGAGACCGAGGTGTCATGAGAAAGGTAAGAATTCTTTAAAAAATTCTGATGGTAAGAAAACTAAGTTTCTAGTTTGTGATAAATGTGGCAAATGGCATGCTGGGGAATGTCTTCTGAATTCTGGAAAGTGCTACCGATGTGGTAAGATGAGACATAAGGCTCGTGATTTCACTGAAAAGGATCAAGGTGAAGGTAAGAACAAATTTGATTTACAGTTAGTGAAATGTTATAAGTGCAATGAGATGGGTCACTATGCAAACGAGTGTCCGAAAAAGAGCTTGAGTGATGGGAAGCAGTTAGACTACAAGCAGAAAGGGGTGGTGAAATCCTTTGCAACTACTTCAGCAGATGTCGGTCCATCAAATAGAGATTCGTAGCTTCCTTGGTTTGGCATGCTATTAACGAAGGTTTGTTAGAAATTTTTCACGGTATCTAGTCCAATGACTAAGCTAACTCGGAAGGGTGTTAAGTTTATCTGGACAACAGAATTTGATGGTTGTTTTCAGGAATTAAAAAGAAGATTGGTGAATGCTTCAGTTTTGGCACTACCTTCCAGGAATGGTGAGTTTGTTATCTATAGTGATGATTCATTGAAAGGACTTGGTTGCGTCCTAATGCAGAATGATCAGGTAATTGCTTATGCTTCACGACAGTTGAAAAATCATGAGGTAAATTACCCTACACATGATTTGGAATTAGTTTCTGTTGTTTTTGCTTTAAAAATTTGGAGGCATCATTTGTATGGAGTAAAGTGTGAAATATATACTGATCAAAAAAGTTTAAAGTATATATTCACTCAGAAAGAATTGAACATGAGACAAAGGAGATGGCTAGAATTAATCAAGGATTATGATTGTACAATTCATTACCATCCGGGAAAAGCAAATAAAGTGGCTGATGCTTTGAGTCGAAAATGTAATGCTTCATTAGCAATGTTGCATTTGGAACGTGATCCTTTGGTTAAGGATTTGATGAACTTTGGCATAGAAGTTGTGGGTGCAGGAAGTTCTTCTGTTTTGTTTCGGGTATCAGTGAGATCATCTCTATCTGATAGAATCAAGCAAGCACAGAAGCAAGACAGTGAGTTGCAGAAAAAGGTAGAGCTGGTTCAGAAAGGTAAGTTGCCTGAATTCAACATTGATAATGATTGTGTTTTGAGATTTGGGAAGAGATTGTGTGTGCCTTTTGATTCACAATTGAAGAGAGAGTTGTTATGTGAAGCTCATAGTTCTCCATTTTCAGTTCATCCTGGCAGTACTAAGATGTACCGAGATCTGCGGGAGTATTTCTGGTGGGATGGAATGAAAAGAGATAATGCTGATTTTACTGTGAAGTGTTTGACATGTCAACAGGTTAAAGCAGAGCGGTAGTTACCGAAAGGGGTGCTTCAGCCTTTACCACTGCCAGAGTGGAAATAGGAGAATATATCCATGGACTTTGCTGTGGGATTACCGGAGACATCTCGAGGTAATAATGCAATCTGGGTTATTGTTGATCGCTTGACTAAATCTGCTCATTTCATTTCTATATGAGATACTTTTTCCCTAGATCAACATTCCCATTTGTATCTTAAAGAGATAGTCAGGTTACATGGAGTTCCTCTCTCTATTGTATCTGATCGTGATCCCAGGTTCACTTATAACTTTTGGAAAGGCCTTCAGAAGTCGTTGGGTACTAAATTAAATTTTAGTACAGCTTTTCATCCTCAATCAGATGGGCAGTCAGAACGAACAATTCAGACATTGTAGGATATGCTACGAGCTTGTTCTATGGATTATCAGGGAAGTTGGGACCAACATATTTCTTTGGTTGAATTTTCATATAATAACAGTTTTCATTCCAGTATACAGAAGGAACCATTTCAGGCATTATATTGGAAGCGGTGTCAAACTCTAGCTTTCTGGGATGAAGTAGGTGAAAGGAAGTTGATGGGACCAGAATTGGTAAAAGAGTTGGCAAAAAAAGTTCAGCTGATTCAGAAGCACATGAGAACAGCTCAGAGCAGGCAGAAGAGTTATGCGGACAACAGGAGGAAGGATCTCTCTTTTGAGGTAGGTGATCATGTTTTTGTCAAAGTATCACCATGGAAATGTGTGATGCGATTTGGTAAGAAAGGAAAGCTGAGTCCAAGTTTAATTGGACCAAATGAAATTCTGGAGAGAGTTGGATCAGTTGCATACCGGGTTGCTTTACCTCCGAGTTTATCTCAGGTACACAATGTTTTTCACGTTTCAATGTTGAGAAAGTATATGCCAGATCCATCTCATGTTTTGAGTCCAGAGGTAGTTCAGCTGGAAGAGAACCTATCTTATGAGGAACAACCAGTCCAGATTCTTGACCACAGGGAGCAAGTGTTACGGAATAAGGTGATTAAGAAGGTAAATGTTTTGTGGAAAAACCACATGATGGAAGAGGCAACATGGGAATCTGAAAATGCAATTAGGGATAAGTACCCCCATTTATTCGATAAGTAAATAAATTGCGGGGACGCAATTTTCTAAAGGGGGAAGGATGTAACATCCCAAGTAAGTAATGAATAATAGATATTTTTATCTATGTCTATTAATGAATTAGATAGTGTTTTAGAGGCTTAAAATGAAAATAAATCCAATCTTAAGCATGGAATACACTAATATTTTTAAAAGATTGTTTTACTGCCTTTTGATGGAAAACCATTTTTGAATCTATCTTTTGGAAATTTTATAAGCTATTTTTGTCAAAATAAACTTATTCTTTATGATTGGGACATCAAAATTTACTTTTTGTGAATTTTTGGTATTTTTCTGACAATGTTCATTTTTTAATGAATAGTGAAAAATACTGCATTTTACATCAAAACTGATTCTTAATATAATTTATTTATATGATTAGATTATCTTTTGAATTGGTCTTAATGTGTAATTAGATTATATTTTTACCATTTAATCCAATGGTGGTCATTGGAATCAATTTCACTTTGAAATTGGACTTAAACTGGTGTCAATTTTTTGATACTTATTGTTTCATAAAAACACGCTATTTGCTCTGACAACGGGAATTAATTATTAAATTAATTAATGTGACTTATATGTTTTGAATTTTTTAAAATAGACTTCATTTTTTAATTCTGAATATCAAATATAGCTTAGGGTGAATTTTTGGTAATTTTCTGAAAAACTTCAATTTTTGATGAATAGTGAAACCACTAAGTGGTACTTATAAAAACTGATTTTCCGTTTAAATGAAATTTTTCCATCATTGTGTTTTGAATTTCAAAAATCCGACTTACATGGTTGTCATTAAGAAGTAAGATGTGGTTCAATGGGATGAAAATAATTTTTTGGTGAATAGTAACTTTTTTTCATTAATCGCGATTAGAGGTAATTAGTGTAATTTAAGGTAAAAATGATATTATAAAAATGTGAAAACACCATGACACTTGTCCTACACCTATTGGGTGAGTCATGGATGACCCCGACAACCCATGGGTCGATTTAGGGGACCCCAAAGAGCCACTTGGGTGAGATAATGACTTTAATGCCTTTTTTTTAAATAAAGGTGAAAATGACACTAACATAAATTGTTTTACTAAAACAATTTTTAGAAGGGGATATACTAATCATATTTTTGTCTATAAATATTAATTAGAAAGATAAAAAGATTTCCTACATCAGGATATTTGTTTTATAATTTTTAGACATTAAATAAATTAAATTATTTATGACATCATGATGATGCAGCGATGACCTCATTATTTAACGATTAAAATAAAATGGAAGGATAATGTAATATCTAAGACCTACACTTGTCCAAAAACTATTGTATGGGAAAATTTCGAATCCTTATCATCTAATATTCGAAATATATCAATGTGGGACCTTAGAAATTCGAAACACTTTTGAAAATAAAATAATAGTTTCATGATTTCCAAAAGTGCCCCTCCTCTCCTCTTATAAAAGGCCCCCACCTCTACTTCATTTCACACACTCCTCAAGACTTTGGGTCGACCATACCCTGCCCATTTACTCTCTCCACATCCCTCTACTCATCTTAGAGGATTCCCTTTGGGCATAATCCTTTCAAAGGAAGCCTTTAGGCTCAAATCAAAAGGAGTTACACTTTTAAAGGTAATTCATTCTCTCATCTTCATTTGTTTTATTTTGCTTCTCCAACCCCCTAAACTCTTTTTATTTACTTCTTTTGTAACAACAACAGTATCTTCAATATACTAGGATGTTTTTATAATATTTATTCGAGATAAACTCTCACACAACTACATCAAATGGTTAAAGAACACACGGTTTCCGTGCATGGCGAAATTCTGCCTCCCGAAACGATGATTGTTCAATACTCATTTAACACCTTCAAAGGTGGACATTATGATGTAACTATTTTTATATATGATATATAATATTTTTATTCTTTCCTTAAGCTTCTATATTTTTAATTTATGGCATACCATTATTGTTTCCATTATGGGTAAACATGATATCTTCATTTTAGGAAGTGCGGACTACCGCCCCCTGAAAGTGATTTGATTCGTTAATACCATATGTGGGATGTTTAAAGGATAAAGTTAATGATATTATATATGTTATTATACTGTAATTATAATATACTCTTATATCATTATGATTAATTTCCGGAAATACGAAATAGAAATGGAAGTAGCGTTCATGCGTACATACGGCTTACCGTCTCCATGAACGGTGCATTTCATTTCTTACCTCTAAATGTGATCTAATATTATAAATACAGGTATATGATGAATATATATGATATATATGTTATCCAAATCATTAATATCTTTCTGTATATAATGAACCTTTGACCAAATTAACAACATGTAAGTGTAATAAGTCTATTTTTGACTTAAGAACCAAATACCGACAAAATGAACATTATTAACTTAAATGATTACATGATGTTCATAACATGGTATAAAAGGAATAATGAACTTGAAAAAGGTTCTTAAGCAAGTAGAGATTAACTCAAGTTTATTATTCAGGAGATTAAAGAATGGTCGGGTCAAGTCGGATACGAGGTATGGGACTTCGTCTCAATCTCCTTTCATTGAGGCATATTTTATTTTATACACAACTTTCTTTTATACGGTGTATAAACCCCTTTGACTTTTATGTTTATTCAAAAGGAATCTTTTTATACGAAGCGTTTACTAAACGACAAAAGAGAATGTTTTTGTCGTACGTATACGGCGACAATGACTTCTCCGCCGTCGTGACCGTTATTTGAGTTTTGGCTTCCTCTACAAGCCATACCTTCTTTTTAAAAGAAAAATAAATAACATGTTTTACTTTTCTTTTATTTTGGTATCGAAAATGGTTTTCATAATGTTTGTATATCAATGTTTTGTATTGATATCTTGTGATTGAAAGGTGGGAATGTTATGTTTCCTTTATGCATGTTTTATGTGATATGATTTTGTTGAGGTTCTTGGGAATTATTATGAAAACGGGTGGTTCCGTGATAAACTAAGGGTAGGTGAGCCCGATATAGCTCTCCAATGCATTGGGTAATGTGAAGGAGTGAAACTTTAAGGTTTATCCAAAGAGATTTAGGGGATATACTGTGATGGGTATTCCAAACGTAACCAAGAGGGTTACTCCCTACGTAAGAATGTTATGAATGCCTCAAGTTACCTTTATGTCTCATGATTTCTATGATTTATTCTTGATTTGATGAGGTATGTTAAAGTGATTATGTTTTATGGGTAAAGTATGATATCATCCTTATGTATATATGTACCCATGTTTCCTTTCCATATTTTTATATCCCTTAATGAGCTTTTTATGCTCATCCCAAGTTTTTTTGAAATGTTTTTCACAGGTCAAGGGAAAGGTACATGATATGGTTATAGTGTTAAGGAAGTGTCAAGAAAGAATCCATGTTTATTTTAAATATGTTTCCATTGATGGGAATGAAGAATACTATCTTTATGTAACCACTTTGTTTATATGTGGAATGTAATGAAAGTTTTATGATCTAATTCTCTAAAACTCTAAACCCGAAAAGATCCTCAATGTGTAATCTTGTAATAACTCATGATTAAGTAAGGTTTAAGGCTGGGGCCTTATAAACCCTTTGTCCGCAACTACTCCGACTGCTTCTTTATCTCCTGCAACTCTAGTGTAGCCATCTTATAAGGAGTAATGGACACTGGTGCCGCTCCTAGCATAATCTCAATTGAAAAGTCTATCTTGTGCTTTAGAGGAAAACCGGAAAAGTCCTCTGGGAAGACATCCCTGAAATGATCCAACACTAGAGGGAAGTCTAACTGAGAAGTCCCTAGGTCATACAGATATAGACTAGAAATTTGAGATATAACCCTTCTCAACCCATGATGCTCTGGACCCGCTCTACTCGCCTGGGCATCCCAGTCGCCATTATGAAGAAAAGATCCACCCTCTGGTGATATGAAACCCACCCTATGGTGATAACAGTCGAGGACTGCCTAAAAGGGACCTAGCCATTCCATTCCAAGAATGACATCATAGCATGTCATCTCTAGAATATAAAGATCCCATAAGAAGTGAGACCCACCAACCTCTAGGGGGAACTCTTCGCACTGATGTACACTAGTCATTCTTGTCCCCAACAGAGTGTCTAGTGTGAAAACATCGGCAGAAGAAACAAGGGAGAGCCCAAGGCTCTCCACAACAGAAACAAATATAAAGCTATGGGAAGCTCATGTATCGAAAAGTGTTTAAGATAAAAGTGAGACAACTAGGATCGTACCTCGAACTGTGGAGGGTCCAGGATCTTTATCCTGATGGGTCTACTCCACTGCAAAAGTTTGGCCTGCTCCACGACCCTCTGACACTGCCTGACCACTCTGAGATGATCCACCCTGCTGTTGCTGAATGACCGATGACTGACCACCACGACCACAACCTCCACCTTGGCATGAATGACCGGAAGAACTCCAGTTCCCAAACTGGTGAGAAACTGGTGGTGCTTCTGTAACAACCCAAAATTTTGAATAAATCTTGTTTCCTAATTTTATGTGTTATTTTATTTTTGTACTCAACAAAATTTTTCATTTGATAACATGAGTATAATTAAAATGAGACTGTTGGGTTTTGACCTTTATTTGACCATTGGTCAATATGACCGCTGGAAATAAAACGTTTTGATTATTGTCTCTAAATACAAGTAATCTTGGTTAATTAATATAGGAAGAAGACTCGATGGCCTCACCCAGTAGTCTTGGACCGATCGAAGCCCATCTAACAGAACTTGGGAAGGAGGTAGCACCACTGGGCTTTGCTATGAACCAAACCCAAGCTGAACTTCATCGTATGAAGCTAGAACGGGATCGCCTTCGCGAGAAGTTCAAATTGATAGAAATTACTACTCGTGCGATGCTGGCCGAGCCTCCCTCAGATTCTCTCACCTTAGCACACCTCACACTTAGGTCCTATGCTGGTGTGATAAGGGGCTATGTAAGGAGACTATAACTGGCTTGTGTAATCCTTTGTTTTAAATAAAAATTGGGATTTCTTCTTTTGATAAAGTTTATGAATTTTCAAATGACCGGATAAATATAGTATGCATATTTTTGATGAATTTTAGAAAAAGGATATTTTAAAAATGTTTATGTAAACCTTAAATAATTAAAAATGTGTAATGATTTTCAAAAAATGGTCTTCTACAATTATGTTCAGTACGAAATTTAGAGTCTAATAAGATCAACATGATTTTTGATGAATAGTAAATTATGAATAGTGATTTTATGATTAGGATTAGTAATGTGTCCAAATAGATTAGTAATCTCACTTAAAGAAAGTATTAATATAATCTAGGCACCTTGATTAAGTAATGTGATTCAATAAAATGGTTAAATAATAGTTTCATAAATTATTATTCAAGTATTAGTTTTTTTCGGGTGAATAGTGTTTTTTAATTAAAAATTTAATTAAAAATATTTAGATAATTATTTTTATAAAACGGATTTCATTTTTGAACTCAGAGCACCGATATTATGCTATGGTAATTTTTGGGGTTTTTTATGAAAAAAATGAATTTTCGGTGAATAGTGTTTTTATTTAAAAATTAAATTAAAAATATTTAGAAAATTATTTTCATAAAATGGAGTTCATATTTGTAATCAGAGCATTGATATTTGGTTAAGGTGAAATTTTGGGATTATTCTGAGAAAGTTGAATTTTCGATGAATAGTGAAAATACAGTTTTTAAGTTACGGGTGTTTAATGACATCATTAAATGATGTATTAAGTTTGTAATCAATATGTTAGATTTTTGAATAGTTAGATAAGGTATGAGGTGTCCCAAGTGGCCAATACCATGGGCAAATACCATGGGCATGCCCATGGTTTTGCCAAAACCACTAATGAGGTGTCTATTTGCCATTAATGCCTTGTCCCCTCACTTTCCCTATAAATACCAAGCTCTCCTCTTATCCATTCGACTGCCCAATCTTCCCCAACGAAGTTCTGGTCTCAATACCTCCCAAGGAGTCCTCTCAAGGTTCCCCCAAGCCCTCAAGGTCCCAAACTTTGAGGTTTAAGAGTTACTTTTTAAGGTTAGGGATCCGACCTCTCTCTTTCATTTCAAGTAATCTCTTTTACGTCATTCCTTTTATGCTCCATGTTATAATGTTGGAGGATGTTCTTTTATACTCCTATTACTGCCCTTTTCATGTTCATATAATGAGAGATCCCCTCTTACTCTCAATATTTAATTTTATGAAGTTTTAAGTGGCGCCGTTAGGCTGCCGAAATTTTTGTAACGGATTCTTTCTCCCTTCTCATTTTTCAAGATCTATTTTCATGTAAAGTATTTCAAGTTCCTTTTTATTATGTTGGGGTATGATCTCTAAATTTATCATACTGATCTTTTATGATCATATGATGAGAGACCCCATTTGATCTCTTCAATTCAGTATTTTTTAGGTTTTAAGTGGCGCCGTTAGGCTGCCGAATTTTTAAGTGGTTCTTCACCCCTCTCATTTTGAAGTTCTACTTTCATGTCAATTATTTCAAGTTCCTTTTTTATTATGTTGGGGTATGATATATAAATTTATCATACTGATATTTTATGATCATATGATGAGAGACCCTATTTGATCTCTTCAATTCAGTATTTTGAAGTTTTAAGTGGCGCCGTTAGGCTGCCGAATTTTTAAGTGGTTCTTCACCCTTCTTGTTTTGAAGTTCTACTTTCATGTAAATTATTTCAATTTCCTTTTTGTTATGTTGGGGTATGAACTCCATATCAATCATACTGGACTCTTATGTTCATATGATGAGATACCCCATTTGATCTCTTCAATTCAGTATTTTGAAGTTTTAAGTGGCACCGTTAGGCTGCCGAATTTTTAAGTGGTTCTTCACCCTTCTCGTTTTGAAGTTCTACTTTCATGTCAATTCTTTCAAGTTCCTTTTTGTTATGTTGGGGTATGATATCTATATATATCATACTGGACTCTTATGTTCATATGATGAGAGACCCCATTTGACCTCTTCAATTCAGTATTTTGAAGTTTTAAGTGGCGCCGTTAGGCTGCCGAATTTTTTAGGGGATTCTTTCACCCTTCTCTTTCTTTTCAAAGTTCTATTTTCATGTCAAGTCTTTCAAGTTACTTTTTAATTATGTTGGGGAATTATATCTATATCTATCATACTGAACTCTTATGTTCACATGATGAGAGACCCTATTTGATCTTTTCAAATCATTTTTGTTGGATTTTATGTAACGCCGTTAGGCTGCCGAACTTTCATAAGAGAAATCTAATTTTTTTTCTCTTCCTTCCATGTTTTTCATTTCAAATGGTATGTCCTTGAAATTTCATTACCATGATCATGTATCCCTCTTATTCTGTCCATATACTGTTTTATGGGTCATTTATGAATGTTTGACCCATTTTCCCTCTCTTTTTAATGTCTTCTAAAACCTCGTAACATAGCTGTTATGCTACAGAATTTCCATCTCAAAATGTCTCTCCCTTTTTCTAAAGTTCTTTTATATTATTAAGTGATTACTCAACGCTCTTCTTTCTAAAGGGGTATTCACATATATACCAAAATGTTCTATTTTAAATTCTGGGATTTACATACATGAGACCCACCTTCCTTTTCTGTGGGTTTTAAAGTGACGTAAAGATCATGTCTTTTAAGAAGTTTTTAAAACGTTATGATTATGAAATGAAACCCATTTATTTTATGCTATATGGGTTATTTATGAAATGTCTGATGATGATATATGTGGCTCACATGATAATAAAGGCAAATTTAAGGGTGCGCCCTGATAGCGCTCCAATGCATTGGGTAATGATGTAACCACTAGAGATTACAATTTTCACGATACCTTGGTGAATAACCTTGGTAATTTTCAAATGACACCTTGGGGATGGACCTTGGTGATATGTTCATGATTGTCTATGTTAAATGATGTTGCCAAATCTTCAAGTTATGGAAAATGTTATTTTTATTATGAAATGCCTCATGATTTCTTTCTCATGCCTTAAAGTTCTTTTCATGTCCTTATTGAAGTATCTCAAGTTCACATGTAAAATGTTCCTCTTGTTTCCCTTACTGGGCCTTCTGCTCACCCTTTCTTTTGATGTATGTCCCCAGGTTATGAGATGCAGTAATGAACCTAGGATGAACTTAAGGAGAAGCCCTTCAAGTGTTTAAGAAGAATGTTTTTTTTTTCATGTATTATGTCCCTGGTTTCCAAGACACTAGACCTCAAAGATCCTTAGTTTTGTGTAATGTAATGAAAGTTTATGTTATAAAATGGTGGGATGCTAGAGTTGGTATCAAAGGATGGTTTAGTTATTTGTGGAAATTAGGATATGAAAACTCTAATAAGAACCCTATATAAAAGTTTAAATATAGGAAATCTTCCTGGTATTTTGGTGAGTATTGAGTAAGGGGTTTCCAAGCAAATACATCCCTGTCTGGATACGAGCAGGTAGAGGTGGCTCTGGCACAGATGTACATAGGGGTAAAACCCGAAAACACCGCTTTGAGCTAGACTTGAACATGAACTGGTACACGACAACGGGCCTTTCTGCACTCTTGGTTACGAAACTCCCGGGGGATATACTTTGGTAAATTCATAAGCTTGGTATGAACCATTGCTAAAGGAACAAAGATAAAATAAAATAAAGATTCACATAAAAATATATGATCATGGATAACCTAGATTGGAACCTAGGGGATCACAAGTTAGGATATACTTTTATTCTACATGTTTATCCTTTTATGCTTAAAGTTTCCTTTTCATGATTATTAGCTAAGTAAATAAGACCCTAATTATAGTTTCTTTTCTTAGTTAATGGCGGGAAATGGAAGAACATGTCCCAAAAACCAATGTGATAGGAAATGCGACGATTGTCGTATTAATATGACAGAGGTGATTAGGGGAATAAAAGATGATTATTATTTTGGAATACCTTCACTATTTTAGGGACCCTATATGATCGAGGTAAATATATTACTAAGGTATTTTCATTGAGGAGTAAGGTTTACTTATATTTTGATGAATAGATGAATTTATGGTGGACTTATAGTAATTTAGGTTACTTATGGGAATGATTAACCTATCTTGGGTAAAATATGTTTAGTTTAGAAAATTTTGTTATAAGATGTTAGGAGTGGTTGATGTTGTTTGGAGATGAACAATGAAGTTTATTTTGGAAGACTATGTTATCAAATCCTTCTTGTATTTGGGTTTCAATCTTAGTTTGGTTTATTTTGAGGAATTTTAAGGACCGTTATTTATGGGATGTTCTATGATGAACTTTGGGTATTACCATGGAACATTGAAGATTTAAGATTAGTTTCCATTCCTATGGGATTCTTCCTTTTTGAAGAGTTGTTTAACCTTATCCTTTCTGTTTTTGGGATAATGTTTAAAGATAGAAGAAATAGATAGTTAATATTTTGTGCATTATGTGATTCTATAGAAGATGATTCTTGTGTTTTGATGAGACCAAGTAGTTTTGAATGCTCATCGTTTGGGAGAAAAGATTAGTTTTGGTAGAAACTTATTAAAGGGGGAAACTCTACATGAAGGTAGATATATTTCCTTATGTTTTTGTTCTATGTTGTAAATGAATTCCTCAAAATTATGAAAAGGAACGTAAAACAAAAACGTTGTTGGTTTACATTTCCTACTAGGTAATCAAAGATCGTTTACACACATCATAAGTTTGGGATTTTCTTATGGTTAACTTTCTCCTAATCATGTTCTCTGTCACTCTCCCTCAGAACATGACCCTTTGTTTTCTCCTCCATGTCCATGTTTTCCTACATGGAATCCTAGTGTGGGATAACTCGGGTGACCTTCGTACTTCTCTTTCTTTCTTTTAAAGTAATGGTTTTACTAACTCCTTTTCCGATGTGGGACTTTCAATGAAATTTCAAAACATAATTTTAAAAAAATTGCGAGGACGGAATTTCTTAAGGGGGGAAGATTGTAACAACCCAAAATTTTGAATAAATCTTGTTTCCTAATTTTATGTGTTATTTTATTTTTGTACTCAAAAAAATGTTTCATTTGATAACATGAGTATAATTAAAATGAGACTGTTGGGTTTTGACCTTTATTTGACCATTGGTCAATATGACCGCTGGAAACTAAATGTTTTGATTATTGTCTCTAAATACAAGTAATCTTGGTTAATTAATATAGAAAGAAGACTCGATGGCCTCACCCAGTAGTCTTGGACCGATCGAAGCCCATCTAACAGAACTTGGGAAGGAGGTAGCACCACTGGGCTTTGCTCTGGACCAAACCCAAGCTGAACTTCATCGTATGAAGCTAGAACGGGATCGCCTTCGCGAGAAGTTAAAACTGATAGAAATTACTACTCGTGCGATGATGGCAGAGCCTCCCTCAGATTCTCTCACCTTAGCACACCTCACACTTAGGTCCTATGCTGGTGTGATAAGGGGCTATGTAAGGAGACCGTAACTGGCTTGTGTAATCCCTTGTTTTAAATAAAAATTGGGATTTCTTCTTTTGATGAAGTTTATGAATTTTCAAATGACCGGATAAATATAGTATGCATATTTTTGATGAATTTTAGAAAAAGGATATTTTAAAAATGTTTATGTAAACCTTAAATAATTAAAAATGTGTAATGATTTTCAAAAAATGGTCTTCTACAATTATGTTCAGTATGAAATTTAGAGTCTAATAAGATCAACTTGATTTTTGATGAATAGTAAATTATGAATAGTGATTTTATGATTAGGATTAGTAATGTGTCCAAATGGATTAGTAATCTCATTTAAAGAAAGTATTAATATAATCTAGGCTCCTTGATTAAGTAATGTGATTCAATAAAATGGTTAAATAACGGTTTCATAAATTATTATTCAAGTATTAGTTTTTTTTAGGTGAATAGTGTTTTTTAATTAAAAATTTAATTAAAAATATTTAGATAATTATTTTTATAAAACGGATATCATTTTTGAACTCATAGCACCGATATTATGCTATGGTAATTTTTGGGGTTTTTTATGAAAAAAATGAATTTTCGGTGAATAGTGTTTTTATTTAAAAATTAAATTAAAAATAGTTAGAAAATTATTTTTATAAAATGGAGTTCATATTTGTAATCAGAGCGTTGATATTTGGTTAAGGTGAAATTTTGGGATTATTCTGAGAAAGTTGAATTTTTGATGAATAGTGAAAATACAGTTTTTAAGTTACGGGTGTTTAATGACATCATTAAATGATGTATTAAGTTGGTAATAAATATGTTCGAATTATGAATAGTGAGATAAGGTATGAGGTGTCCCAAGTGGCCAATACCATGGGAAAATACCATGGGCATGCCCATGGTTTTGCCAAAACCACTAATGAGGTGTCCCCTTGCCATTAATGCCTTGTCCCCTCACTTTCCCTATAAATACCAAGCTCTCCTCTCATCCATTCGACTCCCCACTCTTCCCCAACGAAGTTAGGGTCTCAATACCTCCCAAAGAGTCCTCTCAAGGTGCCCCCAAGCCCTCAAGGTCCCAACCTTTGAGGTTTAAGAGTTACTTTTTAAGGTTAGGGATCCGACCTCTCTCTTTCATTTCAAGTAATCTCTTTTATGTCATTCCTTTTATACTCCATGTTATAATGTTGGAGGATGTTCTTTTATACTCCTCTTAGTTTCCTTTTCATGTTCATATAATGAAAGATCCCCTCCTACTCTCATTTATTCATTTTATGAAGTTTTAAGTGGCGCCGTTAGGCTGCCGAAATTTTTGTAACGGATTCTTTCTCCCTTCTCATTTTTCAAGATCTATTTTCATGTAAAGTATTTCAAGTTCCTTTTTATTATGTTGGGGTATGATCTCTAAATTTATCATACTGATCTTTTATGATCATATGATGAGAGACCCCATTTGATCTTATCAATTCAGTATTTTGAAGTTTTAAGTGGCGCCGTTAGGCTGCCGAATTTTTAAGTGGTTCTTCACCCTTCTCGTTTTGAAGTTCTACTTTCATGTCAATTCTTTCAAGTTCCTTTTTTATTATGTTGGGGTATGATATCTAAATTTATAATACTGATCTTTTATGATCATATGATGAGAGACCCCATTTGATCTCTTCAATTCAGTATTTAGAAGTTTAAAGTGGCGCCGTTAGGCTGTCGAATTTTTAAGTGGTTCTTCACCCTTCTCGTTTTGAAGTTATACTTTCATGTCAATTCTTTCAAGTTCCTTTTTTTTATGTTGGGGTATGACCTCTATATCTATAATACTGGAATCTTATGTTCATATGATGAGAGACCCCATTTGATCTCTTCAATTCAGTATTTTTAAGTTTTAAGTGGCACCATTAGGCTGCCGAATTTCTAAGTGGTTCTTCACCTTTCTCGTTTTGAAGTTCTTCTTTCATGTAAATTCTTTCAAGTTCCTTTTTGTTATGTTGGGGTATGATATCTATATCTATCATACTGTAATATAATGTTCATATGATGAGATACCCCATTTGATCTCTTCAATTCAGTATTTTGAAGTTTTAGGTGGCACCGTTAGGCTGCCGAATTTTTTTGGGGATTCTTTCACCCTTCTCATTCTTTTCAAAGTTCTATTTTCATGTCAAGTCTTTCAAGTTCCTTTTTAATTATGTTGGGGAATTATATCTATATCTATCATACTTAACTCTTATGTTCACATGATGAGAGACCCTAATTTATCTTTTCAAATCATTTTTGCTGGAGTTTAAGTAACGCCGTTAGGCTGCCGAACTTTCATAAGAGAAATCTAATTTTTTTCTCTTCCTTCCATGTTTTTCATTTAAAATGGTATGTCCTTGAAATTTCATTACCGTGATCATGTATCCTTCTTATTCTGTCCATCTACTGTTTTATGGGTCATTTATGAATGTTTGACCCATTTTCCCCTTCTTTTTAATGTCTTCTAAAACCTCGTAACATAGCCGTTATGCTGCAGAATTTCCGTCTCAAAATGTCTCTCCCTTTTTCTAAAGTTCTTTTATATTATTAAGTGATTACTCAACGCTCTTCCTTCTAAAGGGGTATTCACATATATACCAAAATGTTCTATTTTAAATTCTGGGATTTACATACATGAGACCCACCTTCCTTTTCTGTGGGTTTTAAAGTGACGTAAAGATCATATCTTTTAAGCAGTTTTTAAAACGTTATGATTATGAAATGAAACCCATTTATTTTATGCTATATGGGTTATTTATGAAATGTATGATGATGATATATGTGGCTCACATGATAATAAAGGAAAATTTAAGGGTGCGCCCTGATAGCGCTCCAATGCATTGGGTAATGATGTAACCACTAGAGATTATAATTTTCACGATACCTTGGTGAATAACCTTGGTAATTTTCAAATGACACCTTGGGGATGGACCTTGGTGATATGTTCATGATGTTCTATGTTAAATGATGTAGCCACATCTTCATGTTATGGAAAATGTTATTTTTATTATGAAATGCCTCATGATTTCTTTCTCATGCCTTAAAGTTCTTTTCATGTCCTTATTGAAGTATCTCAAGTTCACATGTAAAATGTTCCTCTTGTTTCCCTTACGGGGCCTTCTGCTCACCCTTTCTTTTGATGTATGTCCCCAGGTTATGAGATGTAGTAATGAACCTAGGATGAACTTAAGGAGAAGCCTTTCAAGTGTTTAAGAAGAATGTTTTATTTTTTTTTCATGTATTATGTCCCTGGTTTCCAAGACACTAGACCTTAAAGATCCTCAGTTTTGTGTAATGTAATGAAAGTTTATGTTATAAAATGGTGGGATGCTATAGCTTCTCCCAAATGCGGAGTCATAGAAGAACCCCTCTAACCAGATGCCGGTGAGAAGATCTGACAGAAGTGCCAAAGGTGACCCATCTTGTCGCATGATCGGCACTCCAATCGGTCCTTTGGGAAATTTGGCCTCATATGCCTGCTCCTTCCACACTGGTAGCACACCACCTGGCTACCAGAGGATGTGTCTCGCCTCCTTGGATCACCACGCGAAGACTCCCTACAGCACTTCCTACTGTCATTAGGAGGGATGCTAACTCCAGATGTCGATCCACCCTTGCTCACAACTCTGGAATCCCTCATATTGGGCTCCGTGATCAGTGCCTTCATGACTATAGAAGTGATGGAAGTCAACCTGAAGATGTCCACCTATGAACGGATGTCGTGCCTCTGACCATCCTCGAACATCCTTGCCAGAAATAATTGACCACCTCTTGAAATGGGAGTGAAGCGCTGTAGCTTGGTAAAGGAGGAGGAATACTACATGACAGAAAGAGTTACCTTATCCAGACTCATAAAATCACTGGCTTGGTCGGCCCTCAAGGTCTCCAGATAGAAGTAATCGTAGAAGATACACTGAAACTCATCCCACACAACAGCCTACTGGTGTCCCGCAGGTGAGATCACATCCAACCACCTCTTAGAGGAGTCCCAAAGCATATAGGTAGCGAGCATGACCCTCCATTCTGGAGGGAAAATATTTTTTATGAAACACTTAAAATTTATTCTTAAGGAAAATATCCTTTCTTCTTCAAAAACGTTTTCATTTCTCAAAAAGTCATGAAATTTTAAAATAAAAGAATTTAATTGAAAATAAACAAGAAAACATGTAGAGTTAGATTCATGGAAATAAGGCTTTATGAATATGTAAAAACTCATTCATTCCGTATAATATAAAAAAACATTCTTCTCATACTTTTTTCGAAAAAGTCAAAAGTACTACGTATCGTAAACCAAAGAAAGATTCCTTCCATACCTTATATTAAAAGTCATAAAGGGGTAAAATTGACTTTAAATATAAATAGAATAATATTGAACAATTTATGAAAACATATTTATAAAACATGGACATGGATGATAAATATATCCCTAGTAAAACCTTATGAATAAACAATCTTAGAAAAAACAACATTGGAAAAGTTACCCCTTACCTTAGGTTCGATTTCTTTCATATGTGTCTCAAACACCTGTATAGTGGGTTTAAATATATTATTAAATTTTTATAAAACCATAATAATATTTATGATATTATATATGATTCACTTACGTATTTATATTATCTGTATATTTTTTAATTCCATGTGAAAGAAACGTTTTGGGTAATAATCGTTTTATTTATGGTACATGTTTTCAATTGTTATTCTTGATATTATTACATATATAATGATTTAATTACTTCCATAATGTAAAATACAATTCATATATTCTTTTTATTCAGTATATAAATATATATATGGTAGATCTATAAAATAAATGTTATACATAGTTCATGGAGACGGTAGGTCATACGTACACATAAATGTTGTTTTTGTTTTTTTATTGAATTAAATGGAAGTAAATGACATATATATATATATATATAAATCCAGTAGCATTATTGTTTAATATATTTATGGATTATTTATTATATATACTTTATAATCATTTTTAATGGTTAACGTGGACAATGAATCTCATCACGTCGTGGAGATGGTAAGTTGTGGGTACGCACGAGCGACAATATTGTTCCCATAATTGTGGAATGGTATTGAATTGGATATTGTATCATATATCATAATTATTATCATGTTATTATATTCATATATATTTATTATTTACACCATTATAACCATCCTAGTGAAGTGGTGGTGAAAATAGATTAAACCACGACATGGAGACGATAAGCTGTACATACGCACACGCAGTAATTTTATTTTTCATAGGATTGATAGAAGGTTAAATAGGGTTATTTCATATTTATAATAAAATATATTTATATGAGTGATAATGATATTATTAATTTACACTAAAACAACTAATTAAGAAGATGTAGAAGAATAAATTAATTTGAAAGAATCAGTTGGAGAGATAACCTCTTCCTTGACGTGCCTCCATTAAATTTTCCCTTTAGGGAACTAGAGTTGATCTTTTGACAAGAACAGAACCTCTAGAATGTAACTAGAGAAGTTTAAAATTGAAATGGATAGGTTTTTTCTGAGCTTAAAGTCTCAAAATGGAGTGAATAGGAGAGGTAGAATGTTCCCTTTTATAAGAGATGAGATGGGTACTATAGGAAAGTATTAAAATATTAATTTATTATAAATTTAATTTCGATATAAAATGATCCAAAACATATTTAACTAGATTATAATATGATTTCGGTTCTAATACCCATCATCCAATAATTTTTATACATGTTTTTAATATTTTTGTGTCCTTATATTTTTAATTTAACCCTTATTTTTTCCTTTTTAATCTTACCATGATATCATGTAATTTACACATTGTGGGTTAATGTAATTACTGTATCATGTCAAAAGACCCAATAAAGTTATTTATTAAATATGTAGACTTATATTAACCATTTAAATGAAAATTATGTTTTTATAAATTTAATGACATTTAATAAACTATTTTATGTTTTGAGTTATGAATTTTGTAAATTTTAGACACTATTCATACATGACTTTGTTAATAAATTCATAAAACCATATTACTTCAAGTAAAATGCATTAACTAATCCCTAATATATCAAATTATTCCAAAACATTTTTTTACGACCTCATTATATTAAAATTAAATTTATTTTCAAATTTATAAATTCATTTATTTGAATCTTTCATTAATGACGCAATCACTACTTCATAATTGTATCATAAATAAATAAATATAACTAATGTCCAAATATTATAAATAAAATATCATGATAAAGAAAATATTTTTCCTTTACAATGAATATTTTTAGACATAGATTTTAGTTATATAATTCTATATTAAATGAATTTAGTAAAAGATATATCTTTTGGTTATAATTATCTTTACATTAAATTAATTTTTATAAAATGTCATTTTCACATCCATGTGAATCAATGGGGTCCCAAAATTGACCCAAGGATGCCCTTGGTCTAAAATATATCATCAAATAGGATTAGAACATGTGTTATAGTAGTTAAATATTATTATAATATAATTTTTCACCCTTATTACAAGATTTACCCTTTAACCATGGTAAATTAAATAATTACTGAAGTTACTATTCATAATATCCAAAAATAAAATGTACCTATTTAAACAATTTTAATCTTATGATTCCAAATATGGAATCCATTTTTCTAAAATCAAAACACCTAATTTTCATTAATTAATTTAAAATTAATTCATTTTTTCAAAACCAAAAAGCCGGTTTTTAAGAAGTAATAACTATCAAAAGATTGACAAGTGTTTATGTCCAATATAAAAGTGAAATTACTTCCAATGAGAAACATTGGATTGATTGATGAAAATATAATACAATTAAAATTTAAAACCAATTAAAAACATAATATAACCATATAAATAAACTAGATAAAAAGGCAGTTTTGAGTTAAAATGCAGTATTTTTCACTATTCATTAAAATTTTAATATCAATAGAAAAATACCAAAAAAAAAAAATTAAATTTTTATCTCATGCTTCCAAAGAAGATGTTTATTTTGTTAAAAATAACTTATAAAATTTTCAAAAACAAGATTTAAAATGGATCCTCCATCAAAAGCTGGTAAAACATAATTTTTTGAAAAATACTACTTTTATCCAAAAAATTGATTTTATTCTCATTTCACGTTCAATAAAATGTTTAAGATGAATTCTAGTGATATATAAAAGTAATTTTTTTAATACTATTAATAAATTTTAGTTCATATCCCATTAAATAATAATATTATAATAATATATCATTCTTTAGTAAACTCGGTATTGCATTCAAGGCAAGCATTTAAGGAATGTCGATCTTGCATGTAATGAAAGACATTTTAGTGTTGTGTGTATTGAAAGATTCCTTTGGTGTTCTTTATACATAATCCAAATTTATTTTATTTATACATTGAACAAAATCTATACTCAGTGTTGCGTGAAATGAATTCTATCAAAATAACTTGAAATTATGTGAAACACAAGAAAATAATATTGTTGCTCAAACTAAAAGATAATAAAGTGTTGCGTATAGCACAAGTTATTCGCAGTGTAACATAAAATACAAGAAATAAAAAGAATTAAAAATAATATACTTAATAAAATATTAGGGTGTTAAAGTGAATGCACAATATCTTATCAACTATTTATGAAACATAAAAGGTGCTGGTTATCTGTCTCATGAACATGTTATATTCATTCTTAACCTTCACCTGATAGGGCACCGTGATTTAATGGATACGAGATAATTTGGATGATTTATGACAACATTTGGAAGTGTATATATAGGGAGATACATTATTTTTATGGGTGAATGGAATAATATTTGAAATGATCATCCAACGTACCCTAAAAAATAATTAATTTATGGGGAGGATTAATCAAAATTTAGTCAACCTGGTGATTAAAATGATGATTCACAAGGGACTCAATTTTTTTTTGGAATAAGTGGTGGAAAATGTGGAAAATGTTATGAATTTATTTTCCCTTATCTATAGAGGAATGATCTTTTAGAAGGTTATTAATCTAGTTGAATGATATATTTCTCAGATCTCAATGTCTTTATTCCAAATTCCTCTATCCAATTGTACGCTAATGAGAGTGACATTTTATAAACTAAGTCATGAGAATACTAAATTTTCAGATATCTTGATGAAGTATTTTATTTTAAACTCTATTAAAAACTCTCTAATGGATATTAGAATATAAAATGATTCCATTGATGAATAAATTCTATTGAAGTATTTATTCAAGGTGATAATTTTGAAGACATAACGTTATTGGTGTGTGGTGACGTTCATCTAAATGTAAACTTGAATGATATCAATGTTTTTGAGAATTATGTGAGCATGTTAGTATCTAAAAATTTCATCATTTAGAGTATATTCTAGATGGAGGTCAAGTTCTAATGGAATTTCTAAATACAAACATACTAGAGATATTATTAATTGAGAATTATAAAGGAAGAACAAAATAAGTTGATATTTTGGAAGAATAATTATCAGAAGGACTTGATCGTTAGATAGATTTTTATAGATATACTATGGTATATTAGTAAGTAAAAATATAATAATGAGTCTTGAAATTCATTCTAATCATGGATGATAGGTATCCTAGAATCCCATAAATGAGTTTGAATCTAATATACATGATATTATTTTATTTATATCCAAGAAATGAGATAGATTAATTTTATGTGTTTTGAATATTGGAGCTAATGAGAAGGATTTTTAGGGTGATATTATTTTATAATATGTGGGTTTTTCTATTAAAGAAGAAAGAATATGGTAAACATAGTTATATATATGTTCATCATGATGGGGATTCAATAAAGTGGATATGTATTGTTTTTTCGTCATATATTTGGCACCTAAACACATGGAAATATTAATAGTGCATATAATGGTTGAAGAGGAATGACATCATCTAAATTTGTAGGAAGTGAATAAATTTTCTCTTCATGAGAAAATACAAAAAAAATCTACAGGTATTTTTTATCAGGATTCATGGAATAATGGAACATAAAACAACTATGTATGATGAAAAAGATCATTTATACATTGATATTAAAACCATTATAGTGGAACATGAATTTAAATGTAATTATTTAATAGACTAACTTAATATATTTTTATGGATAAAATTATTATTAGTAGAATTGGTATGATTTTTGGATCCCCATCATTATATTTATGCATAATATTGTCCTCTTTATTGATGATATAGTAAATGAATTGATTAATGAGTAAAATTACATATTTTTTTATAATATTTCAGATAAAGGATCTCAATCCTCCTAAATCAAATATGGGGATTTATATCGCAAGGGATATATGATAATGTAAATTGAACCTATTTATTCTGAATACTTTCAAAAAGGGGTGGAATGATTTTATTCAAGTGAGGTGAAACTATTGAACTCTCCCTTATTCATAAATTTTGAAATAAAGAAATGTAATGGAAATATTAATAGAAACTGGGAAAGAGTATATAAAAATTGTTACCAACACATAAATAGTAAAAACCATGATGAATCACATGAAATTTAATGAATTAAAAATACGAGAACAAGTGAGAGTTATTCAATTATTCAATGAAAATAAATTAATAGAGAAATGAGATGTGGAAAGGTATATATTATTCTATTTCTAAAAAACATAAAGTATTTATTTATACATCATATATAAGGAACCAATTCATTAATTTTAAAATTATTAATTCTAATGGGATTTAGAGATACAAAAGTGATCCATTGGTTTTGTTTTCATTATTAATTTTATCGATTTGAGATGGATTTAAATGCATTAAGTTATAGTTGAAATTTTCCAAATGGAAGTGAACAATATTTATCTAAAGGAAACTGGCTTCGAGTTTTTCCGGATGATGCTTCTATTTTGAAGATTTCTAAAGAAGATAAGAATTTGGAAGGATATTTATTATTAATAAATTTTTGTCCACATAACATGTAACTAAATGTTTCATTCTAGGAGGAACAAAATTCTACATATATATCAATTCATTTTGATGTTTTTGTTGTATATGGTTCTAGATCTATGGAAGATGGTTGGATCTAAAATATTTGTGGATGTTCTAAAAAGGTTATAGTGTAGGACGTGAGGGATAAGTCATATACATTATATGTTATTTAAAAAACATATTAATCATGAGAGAGCCATTTATGTATAATAGGTATTTGATATATAAAGTGGATTGTGGACGCAAATGAGGGAATTGTTGGTGAAGACTATAAAATGTTTTTCATAGGAGAGATTTTGTAGATTTGATAGTGAATATATTTTCAATCTAGTAATGTAAAAAATTATAATGGATCAAATTTATAAATATAAATTTTATTTTTAGACAATTATGGTGGAAGGAAATGGAAGGATTCAAAACTTTTTGTTGTAATAAAGAAATAATGATACCAATTAGGCAATTTTGACAAGTGAATGGACCATCTATAGTTATCATATATATTATTGATCGTATTACTTTGGATATTTCAAAATAATTGTATATATTTAAAATATAAATTATTTATTACATTTATTTATTATGGTTTTCTTTAAAATGCAACATGTGAGGGGATTTAGGGTGTATGTGTAATATTCTTTATCAAGAAATTTCTTATAGGAGGACCGTGTACTTCAATATAGATTCGAGGTAGTGGTGATTTTTTATTAAATGGAGGATCATACAAATAGTGAATATATACTTATGGAAATATCTTTATAATGATCTGAAAGTGTTTGTGACATGTTTTACCATATTAATTACACAATACAAATCTATAATAGAGGAATTGTGTTGGCACACCATTGGTAAACATCTGTTAGTTCCATAAAAAATTATTATAGAGCTCTCCCATAGTTATAGGGACCTATTTGACCCATGTTAGTATTGTATTATTTTGTTATTTTTTTAAATATTATTATTCCAAAAATACTATGAATTTATATTGGATGTTGTGAATTTATGTGAAGATCCATAGTTGTGGTTTTCTAATTTTTCCATGCACATTCTGTACATGGACTCCTCCAATTAGTTTTTTTCACTCAATAGGCCAATCTAGAAAACATACATGTCTTGAAATTTTTTTAAGGTAAAATTTTATGAAAAAGATAACATGGGTAAACTAATTGAAAAAATAAAACTACTAGTCCTATAAATGGTTACTATTATGATTTATAGTTATGTGGAAATGTGATTATTTTGGTTAAGTATTTTTCGTTTCAATGATTCATTTAATTTATATAGAAATTACATTTCATAATATGTAATATTTTTATAGAACAACTAGGTTTTTTACCTGATATCTTGAAAGTTTTATGGTGATTATATATTAATGAAAATATTAAATATAAGGACTAATATATACCACTCAAGGAAAAAACATAATATGACCAAAAAACATGATTATTTTTTTGGAATGTTTATCCCCCTTACCCACTCACTCAGCTCAAAAAATTCCTCCCCCTAGGGTTTTATCTATCCCCAGCTAAAATAAATCTTCTTCTCTATTATCCATGGTTTTATCTTTTCTCTATTCATTTTTCTAGTCTTTTCTCAATCTAGGAACTCTCACCCCTCTCTCTCACCCTCTTATTCTATGTCTCATCACTCTGTTTTATATCCCCTAAATCCATGAAGACCTTTCTTAGGCCTCTTTAATGAACTCTGGCCACAAGTTCCACCACTCCACTCTAAGTAAAATCTGTAGTGATGGAAAAACCAAGGCTTTTGGATAGTGGTATGGCAGTTGGGGGTCCTCTTGGTGTTTCTTATGTTATTTATTAAGGGTTTCATCTCCTATCTCTTTCTTGGGCTTCTCCTCTTTATAGTTGTTCTTTTGATTTCCTATGACTTTTCTTTTAATATATTTTCCTCGGATCCTATTTGGGTTCAAATCATGTTCATTATTCTTCACTCTAGGTGGTTTTGGGTTGTCTTATTTTGGAGGTTCTTAAATGAATTTATGTTGCTGGTTCATTGATAGAGCTATATAGAGATGTGGTGACTACATAATAAAGAGTTTGTCATGTGATTAGGATGACATCTGTGAAGGTGAAGTGAAAATAAGATGACAAATGGAATGTCTTTTCCTCAATTTTTATTCTTCTATGGATATATTTTTTGTGGAATTTTTTTATTCTCAGTGGTTTTTTGGTGTATCATCACATGATGTTGGAGGGTTTTGGGGGATTCTGAGTCTGGAGTTAACCAGTGTTTCTATGGCTTGGGGATGATGATGATGGTCGCATCATCATGTATACTTGTGGAGGTTAATTATGATGTTTGATTTTTTCAGGTTATTGTTATGTTTTTTGTGTAGCCCTAGTTCATGTTCTCCCTAGTCTCAGATTGTTATTTTTTATCTCCGATCATGGTGGTGGTGTTTATGTTCAATATGTTGAGGGTGGTTGATGTGATGTGATAAGATTTTATTGGCATGTGATGGGTTGGAATATGGACTGAGATCGACAATCATGTCCTTTTCTAATATGAAAATTGAAAACTTTTATGTCTTGCACGGGCAAGGAATTATGAAGTGCGAGTTGTGTTGATTTACTTTTGGGAGTAACTGTATCTGGTGTATTTTTTTAGGGTTCACATATATCCCTTAATAGTGTCATTTGAAAATATAAAAAATGGATTTTGGTAACATATCCCCATTATCATTACCATGTATAGAAGAGTCTATAATATTTCATGTATTTTTTGCACACATACTTCACTGAGAAGTGGATTTTTTGGCATGTTTCCATGGAATATTCAAGGATACACAGTCAACTTTGGTTTCACATATTTAATATAATAACCAAATATATGATATTTTAATTTTATATACATATTGGCTCATTTGAAAAAAATTATGCAATAATTTATATATATATTTTTGATATATTATTGATGAATCTAAACAATAAATTCATATCATTTTTATCTATAGATAATTATTTACATGTGATTCTCCTCAATACCATCTCTCAACCTCCTATATAGACCATAAACATGTCCTTTAGATGTATCAAGTTTTTTATTATTTTTTAAAAATCAATCATATTAAACTACTCTATATTTTTTTGAGATATTTATACTATATTAAAGGGTTTGAAAATATCCAACCATTCACATAACATGACATACATGATATATCTAATTGTAAAATTGAAATGATATGTACACATTCTTAATTTCATATCTAGTTTTTGAAGTCACATATTCTAGGTGATATTTATTTAATGAAACATATATAAAAATTATTTGTTGTATTATAAAAAATTATATCATTTGATGATAATTTCATTATAAATACAAGAGCATATTTGTGGGATACTTGTGGACATGTCATTATTGATCACGATCCATTCAATATAGTCCACTTCAAAAAAATTATATATGAAGAAACATTCATTTCACCATCCCATCACATTTGATATATTTGATATATAATTTAAATGTTCAATATTTCATCGACATATATCTTTTGAAAATCCTTGACACTCTGTTAACCATCTGGATGACATATTTTTCATGTTTATTTTAAAAAAAATTACTTTATGACTTATAACAAAATTACTTGTCTTGAAAAATGTTTCAACCAGTAAATAGGTATCTAAAAATTAAAAAACAAATAAATTTACTTTATTATTACAATATATTCAACTTATTCCATAAAGACACCATCTATTAGTTTCACATCCATGAATATAGATAATATATATTATAAATAACAAAACCAAGGAATGTTACAAATGAAAATAATACAGTAATATACTTTTTGTATTAAAAATATAAAAATGGTTTCTTCAATTACAATATTTAAAATATTTTGTAACCAATTATATAATATAGGTAGTGTCCTAACCATCCATGTTTTGATTTTTATTGAATATCCATCTGTATACATTTAGATTCACTCTAGATAGAGATCCTTCCAAAATAAAAAAAACTATTTCATTACCCAGAATATATTTATGACTTCATTTATTCATGAAATTATATTTATTCTGTGCTCTTTTATTCCTCAAGGTAGGATTAGGGTATGTTAATCTCAATGAATCTTTATTACTCTTCCACAATAAAAATAAAATGATAAATATGTATCCATAACACCCTTACATTACATTCATTATAATTTTATTTTTGAATAAATTATTGCAAGGGATACTATGATTATATTTATGCAAACCATTTTAAAGAATAAAATTTTAATTTGATAACACCCTCATTGTTGTGATACAACATGTTAAATAATAAAATAGAAATGAAAAAAGTTATCATGTAAGGTAAGAATCCATTAAACTTTTATGTAAACTCATAAGTATCATTAGTTTCCATGCCTTGAGAGTTTATAAATATCTATTTATTAACATTATAAATTGGACCCCTTTATGGATGCATGCCTCATATTTCACCATTGAAATTTATATCCTATAAATTGTGTATATAATTTTATTTTATTCCCTAGGATATAATACAATGTTACATTTTTTCAACATGATACCTATTCGGTTCTTTAATTGTCATTAAACAAAATTGTAAGGAACCAACATGTAATATCCACCCTCAACACCCAACATTGTCTCTCTCATTATGCAAGGTGTGTTCTTAGTACCTATTGGATTATAAAATGTCAGAAAAAATAAACTTAAAATGATAGGAATTATTTATAAAATAAAAACAATAATAATTTAAGGAATCTAAATCAATAATAAAATTAAATAATATCTGCTAAAAAATAACATGCTAGAAAAATTGAACACAAACATAAGAACAAAATAAATACACAACTAATACATAAGATACAAAACAATTTAAAAGTTATAGTTATTCACTGAATACTCTAGGTGTCATATGAAATCCTTCTTAGGTCACCAAAATTATTACATAAAAACTAATATATATATATATAATTAAAATATTACTAATCTCAAATATCCAAACTAGAAATTAATATTCATGGGATATAATAAATTGGTATATAGATGTTTTTATATAGGTTGTGAGTATAACTATCTCAGTTGGGTCCACCAAATGGATCTATGTATATCCTTTATAATGAAATAATGTACCATTTTTTTCAACTAGAATTATGAAATTACCCTTTTTTATTTCTTTTATAAAAGAAATAAAAGGGGAAATATCATGTTTATATCATTATACTAACAGATATCATTTCTTGAAGGATTAATTAAATGAATATAATTGAACCAATATATATTTATATCTATATATAAATGAACACTTTTTAAAATAAAATACATTCAAACCTATTGGGGAGAACCAAGGTAACTATGGTAAAGAAACTAAATACTCCAATTATAGATTAATGTTCATGGGTGATGTTCCAAGGGGTAACTATGTACTTGTGTTTGTAAACTATATAGGACTTCTATGGATAATATGATTATTTAATTCTAAAATATAACCATTTAAGTAATTATGTGTTTTCTAAGGGAATGCAATTTTCCCATTAAAAAAAATTATATTGTATAAACACTAACCCTTGGAACCTTTATATCTATATAAGATACATCTCTATGATATTGAAAAAGTTTTATTTTTAAATCCATTCAAAAATAATTATCCAAGAAAATCATTTATCTCAGTGATAGTTATCTAAAATTAGTCATAGTTGTTCATGTGAAATTTAATGTTTGTGTGTGTCTTTTTTTGGGGGCCAATTTGAGTAAAATCAATAACCCATACTAATTAAATTTAACAAAAAATGTTATACAACAATAAAAAATCAAAATAATTTTGATAACCATAATATATCAATAAATTTTTTTAATCAAACCCATGTTAGCATTTTAAAAAACACATTTCATGAAACTATGACACATGAGTAGTATTTCAACAATTTATTTAACCTTAAAATATATTATGATTTTAAATATTGAGGATTAGTCCTTTATATATTAATCCATTGTCATTTATATAAATGAACGACTGAATTTTTAGAATCATTTAATCATGGTTTAATAAATATTTGGGATTACATAGATCCACATACCTTGAGGTAACAATTATTTTTTTTAGTGATTGTAAATAATATAACAAACCACTTATTGATAAATTTATTCACAGTAGATAAATTATATACAAAATCTCATATGATTCAGTTATTATGCTAAATCCCAGAAAGTGTAAACACATATCGATGATTCATAGATTGAATGAATATCTAGTAACATAGTGGAAAAACACAATAAGTTTTTATATATCACTATATAGTAAAATTATTAGGAACTTAATATATTTCACAATGAAATGGAAATCCTCCTAATAAATAAAAATTATATTTGTGAGGCAACGATATGGAGAAGAAAATATATATAGGATGATGGAAAATAGATAGGGAAAAGATGGGAAACTGAACATAATAGGATCAATTTCTCCAATCCAATCACATTGATATGTCATATATATCTTTAAAACCCACTTCATCTCAATTCATGAATGATTTAGAATGAGATAAGGTAATTATAATCATACCATGATTCATTATTAGTTCCCAACCATATATAACTCTATTACACTGTTTTTATTTTGTAAATTTTAAATATAATAAGAATTTTATTTTTTGACTTAACTAAATTAGAAATTTTAAATGATAATTAAAATAAGAAATTTTACTTGTTTTTATAGTTTAACTATATGAGGTGGTGTTTTTGATAGATTGTGATGGAGTGGAAAAAGACTATAAAAAATCTCATGGAATCCCATTTACACATCTCTACTGATTTTTAGACATTTAAAAATATGATTATCGAATTAAGATGAAATATTTTATAAATATATCTAAAACATTAGTATAAAAACTTTTCTAGAAAACATATTACAATTATAAATTTTTGTGGTCGAAATTGGTGCATAATATTAAAGAATTTTTATTATGAATGTTTAATTGTTTCTCAATATAATTTATAAATTTCTCCAGATTAAATGAATCAAATTCCATGAAATTATTGGTAGAGATAGATTATGTAGTACCCCCTGTTTCAAGTAAGAAAACATTTATTTATTATTTTTATATATTTAAAGAGTATTAAAAATTTATTAGTTGGTTTGGAAGACATTTGGAATGTTGTTTTTTCTTTTCTAATGGTTAATAGTCTTAGTAAGGTTAGAGAAAACCATGAAACTCCTATAGGAAAATGAGCATAGTGAGACATTGGATAATCAGAAGGAATGTGATTAGGAACACGGTTTGTCCAAAAAAGTGCAGACACCTAAGAGAAACCAAAAAATATTGGAAAGAGGGATTTTTAGGGTTTGTGCTTGGTTTTTAACATGGTTGGTCAACTGTGCAAGGTTCTCCATGAGGAAGGGGCTGGAACATGGTTTGAACATAGTTTTCATAGTCGGGTGACTAACCATGCAAAATTAAAAAAACTATATGTTAAAAGGTATATATAGTTCGGTATAATATATAAAACAATCATTTTCCTCCATTTTGGCCCTAACTCTCTATTAATTCCTCAATTTTTTTTTGGAATCTTTCCCCATCAATCTGGAATAAATTCAGAGGTTTGTTGGTGTATTGAAGCCTAATTCCAATGGTAAGTCCTCATATGTGGTAGTTTTCATAAATATTCATTCTTAACTCTCTCATTTTCTTAGATCAAATCTGTTATAGATGGATATATAGTGGTGTATTCCTATCAATGATAGATTTGAACTGGTTCATGTTAGGGGAAGATATCTAAGAGTTTATTGGGTGTTTTCATGTTATGTCTTCATTTTGTCCATTGTCTTAGAGAAATGTGGATTAAATTTCAATGCCTCTTTTCATAAGATGAATACATAGTTTAAAATTAGTTTAAATTCATGAATTTAATTCTTAAATTTATGTATATGGAATGATATAAACAAAATTTAATTATGGTTTTTGGATTTGTGAAAATTAGTCGTGAAAATTTGTTGTTTTCTTGATTTTAAAATGTTAATTTCAAAATAAGTCTTTATTGGATTATGTAAATGGTTCTATATAAGGGTTTTAAATAAACTAATGGTTTTGTTGTAATAGTTTAAATAATTGTTTTGGTATTGTATTTTTTAATAAATTGTTTTATTTTGTTCATGTGCATTCTAGAAGGATAAGGGTATGATGTTTCCTCTATCATTTATGGGATGGATAAGAATATTAATGTTCCCATATAGAAATGGTTCATTATGTAAAAACTTTTTTAATGGATGACTAACTACTCATGAGTATATGGAGGTCCATGGTTTCATTCATGGTGGGATTTTTGGATATATCAAATAAAATGTATTCTGCCTAAATGGAATTTTTGAAAAAGAAAGTAAAATATTTTTCAGTTCTACTTATTGGAAACTATTTTATCTTGGAAAAATATTTTGGAGTTAAAATTGTTTTATTCTATTGAAAATTATTTCAATTTTTTATATAATTTGTTTTGAATAAATGTGATAACCTGATCTCTCATAGTGGAATGAGTAGGGAATTCATTTGGTGAAATCCTATTTCCTTTAATTACTCACCCCTGATTTGGATCATTGGTGATTTTGTAGATATTTTTAATCCATACAATGTCAATTTTAATTTATCTCCCTTCTATAGTGGTTCTCTAGAATACATGTTCTATGTTGTGGTGTTGGATCATGGAGTATGGTGGGAGCATTGGTGAATTTTTGGTGTCATTAGAATTTTCTGGTTTGTCTCATGTTTTTCACTTTGATGTTAGTTTTATTCCATTGTAGTACTATGTTTTGGTAAATTTTTTGATATTAATGGTATTGCATTGAGTTATTTTATATTTTTACCACTAATCATGTAGTAGTATTTTTATTCCATGTGTGGTTGGTTTGTTTGATTTATCAAATAGAATATCATCAACTAATTTTAATGAATCCCATGGAATTTATTTCCCTCCTTTGGAACCTTGGGGATGTCACTTGATGATAAGTATAAATTCCACATATTTTGAATCCAATGATTATGGTATTGAAATTATAAATGGTATCAGTCATGGTTGGTCCATTTTTCATTTTCATAGGTGGTATATGTTTGTTCGATCATTGGTGACTTGTTGTGTCGATCATGCATTTTACAATTCATTGTGGTTAATTTGTGAGATGGGTTGTTAGAAAGGAGTATGATTTTCTAGACACTATATGTAGAGAATAAAAATTAATATATAATAGTTTTATGGTGAAATTTATGTTACCATATAGTTGACTATAGAATTGTTTTGGAGACACCTATAGGATTTGTAATATCATTTCTAGGAATTTTGCTAATGAAACATGGAAGAAATGAATATTTGGAATGACACCACACTAGGTGTATATTTTTTTTTCAACAATTGGTTTTTTTCTACAGTAATACTGATTTTTGAAATGTGTTGAAATTGTATTTCAATTTTGACATTTTTAAAAATCATGCTTGTTGTATGTTGAAAATGGTTTTATTTTCAAAAGAATGATGGACATTTCAAAATTGTATGAAAATTGAAGGGGTTTAATTTTGGAACAAAATGATGTGATATATGTGACGTGGTAGAATTTGAAATTGTTATGCCTTTAGTCTCTTGGTAGTGAAACATATGGAATTTTATGTCTTTATAGAAAATTTCACCTAGTAGAAGTCTTAGAAACCAACTAGGGGATATAGTTGATAACACAGTTGTACCTAAGACAATGGTGAACCAATAACTGGTCCAGAGAATATTCAAATCATTTCAAGATGTGGATAGAGGGAATATGATGGATGAACCAAGGATTGTGGAATATTCTATCCAATTACAAAAGCATAATCCACCTATCTTTTGGGAAATTCAGAAGCATATAATAAAGAGGTGCAGTTAAATATGTTAAATCAAATCTTCGATTTCCTTGGCACAACAACATTGTTGAAAGTTAAAATGAAAATATATATTATGGAGGAACATTTACCCTAGTAGTGGGATTTATAAGTTCATAATAAATTAGAATAAATCCGTTAATGATAGTATTTTGAGAAACTGTCAACAAAAAATTATATCCTCATATCTTCTGGATTGAAAGAAAAAAATGATTTTTTATGTAGAAATAAAAGATCCTCATTATGAAGGGGTACATAGATAAATTTATTAATTTTGTAATAATTCCACCATAAATTACTTATAATACGTTCATTAAGGAACACATTTTTGTAATTGGTTATGAGGTAGGAGATTCATTCAAAGATTTACATGCTCTGTATAACTGGAGACATAGAGATGGTTAATAGATTGAGAGTGTTAGAAATTAAAATATCATGATCTACAGGTCGAGTGAGCATGTTAATAGCTATTGGAAATAGTGGTAACTCAAATTATTGGAGAAATTATAAGAGGGGAACTTATTTCCAAGGATGTACAATGGATAAGAATCAAACATATAGATCAGTGAATCTTCCTCCAAACCCAAAGAGAAATCTTGGATGTTTTCTATGTTGTTCATAAAACCACCTAAAGGGAGATTGCATGAAACCATATAGATAATTCCAAACATTCAACAACATGGGGAATATTCAGATCTATTATTGCAGTTCTCCAAGGTTGAGTTCTCGAGACACATCTCATGTGCCGCAGATAATGTATGATTTAATGAGATGAGTGTAGAAAATTAATCCTTATTAGCAGAATAGAGATACCCATGGTGATTCTTGGAATAACATGACTCCCAGTAAAGGAATTATCTATAAAGAAAAAAATAACAATGTTCCCTTAGTGTGAGATTTCACAGATCTTAGCATGTAAGTGTGGATGATCTGTTTGGAAAAACAATAGTGCAAGGTATGATTATTTTGATTAAGACACTAATGAAATATTTATTTGATACTAGTTTATACCATTCATTTATTATCACTTTTTTATTATTATTTTATTTGTTTGAGTGTTGAAATGATTCCCTCTGTATTAAAACATCAATATCCACTTTTTCAAATAGAATTTAAATCCCTCATGGGTAGATAATGATTGATAACTATTGTAATAAATGAGGTGATATGTTCCTTCTTAGTTCCAGGGATGGATGTAAATGATATAATCCTATGTACCGATTGGGTGAAAATTTTCAATGTTCACATCAACTGTTACACCTGTAGGTTCAGTTTTACAACTCATAATGGTGTCATTCATCTCTTTGAAGGTGACCTGAATGGAATGGTGGGTGAAATGGGTTTGTTGGCATTAGAAGATTGAATGATCTCATACTAGGTATCATTGTTGACTTTGAAATAAATGGGATATGTCAATACTAGATGTTTTCCATCATTCATTGATCGGTTTCTAGATGTATTCCCAAAATTAGAGATGATAGTTAATCTCCCTCAAGGGACCATTCATATTCCCTTCTGTCTTATTGAATTGAATCCAAAAAAAAATAAAGGAGCTGAATTTTTATTTAGAAGAGATTGTTTACAGTAACTTTAATCATTGACCATTTTATTTTTTTTATCTATTTGGTTTAACTCCTATTAACCTTGCAATTATAGTAACGAGGTGTGGGTGGTTAATTCTGTTGATCTCCCTAAACATTAATTTAATTAAATTTATTCCATAAAAATCATCAAATTTTAAAATCTTGATTGACCCATTTTTTATGGTTAAAACATATATCATATCACTAGATAAAATTTCCTAAATGATTGTACCTATAGTCCTCGTATAAATAAAAAATAACTTTTATTCTTATATGGGTTATATTATTAAAATTTCACCTAATCAGTATTTTTTCAATTCTTATAAAAAACATCAGAATGATGGGAATATTAAATCCATGTTATTATCTATAGAGAAACATTTGTATTTTCTCAATAACTAAAAAAATTTCTTTTCCAAATCAAATTACAGTTACATTGTATTAAGAAACTAATGTACAAATCAATTTTATGTTCAGAGTAAATGATATTATCAGAATCACACCTCACATGTATTGTAAAATTTTCCACATAGATACCTTTAGAATCATCATCCTTCTTTTTTAAGATAATGGAATTAAATTCTTATTTTCAAATCAATATTTTGAGGAATGTATATACTTGAAAATACCCATTAAAAAACATCCCATTCCATTAAGATATTCTCTTTCTTGTTCCTTATATTTTTAATGAGATTCCCCATTGATATTCTTTTCCTATGAAATTATTTAATATTAGGAAAAGTTTCATTCAGTAATTAAATTAGAATCTCGAATATATTTTCAATGGTGATGATCCAATGTTTTCCAACAATTAGAGTAGAATATTAATTAAAAGAAAGTTTATATTTCCTACTAAAAAATAACGAGTTCATTTTTCCATTCAATTCTCATTTGGAATCATATAATTTTTTTATAATGATACATTATTCCGATATTAACAATATAAATTTTCATTGAATACATCATATCATTTAGTTCCTAAAGATGATGATGATTGTATGGTTAGTTACATTTTCAATTAACATAATCCTTCCAATTAATAGACATTGACTAATTACATAAAAACAGTTTAAGAATCAAGCTAAAATAATCAAACTGAGAAATTATATAATCCTAAAAATCATATATATCATGTATTAGATTATAACATCTTATTACCAAACAATGAGACTTTTTGGTTCACTCTATAAATCTATTTCTTCATCACCAATTTTATTAAGTTTTATCCTCATTTTCCTCATAATAAAGTATCTAAAAATAACTTAACCCTTCTATGACACAAACTTATGTGACCCATGCATAACATAAAAAACTATACATAAGTTTAGATGAATCATAAATATATTAAAAATTAATAAATAAACTAAAAATTATATAGGAATAGTGATTTGGAGACTATATATTTAATCACCTTATCCAATGAATGATCTTATACATCGCCCACAATTTTTATCTCTCATAGTCCCCTTCATATAAGTTTCTTAATTAATATGTTCCACCATAACCACGGGAAAATGGGAACATTATGAAATGGTGAGTATAGTTTCCCAGTAAGGGTATACATGCAAGATATAAACCAACTTCCATAAACAATTATAATATAAGAGTATGAAAAAATGATCATAAATTATAAATATCATATCCAATCAATTATATATCAATATTCATGATTCATAGAATAAATATTTATCAATTTATAATACATGAGTCAGAGGAGTGAGGAATAAAAAAATTTCAATCATGATGTATGAGTGAATATAGTAAGAATAAGAGCATGTAAAAAAATTATATAATAATAATAATAATAATAAACATTTTAGTTGTTAGGGCACACTACCAAGACTATCGTAATTGATAGAGTACTATAGTGGATATTGATTATTCCCCATATGATTATTTCCTTAATATGGCTTCACTCAATTGACTATTATAGATGGAATTTCTCTTAATGAACTAGGTTTACTACCAATTTAAATCCATATTATTTTTTAGAATATCTTACATTAAAAAATTCATTGTATTACATTAACGGACCCACCCATCACATTCTAAAAACCATAAACATGTTTTCCGTGATAATATAGATTCATTATTTATTCAATTAGAGAATAACAAGTGGAAGTATTTGGGGTTTAATAATTATTTTATTATTAAATTATCATAATCCATCAATATAAATAATATGGATGGTATTATTAAATCATATCTCAAGTGAACAATGAGAAACATCCAATAATGTTCATAAAAATGAGTGATACATTTAAAAGATAATTTTTACATTTTCATTGTAAACTAGAGAAATTATATATTCTCTTAGTAATCTAGAAAAATAAACAATTATTTACTATGGGAAAATTATTTAGTTTTAAAATAACTATGTATCCTTTTTATGGAATATTTATATAATAAAATGATCTTTATAGAATAAAAATTAATTTTTTCAGTCAACAATAAAATCATGATTCATTTCACACTTTTGAAAAAATTCCAATAATACATTATTCAAAAAATGATTAGAAAATTTCATTTACATATTTTTATAATGTAAAATATGGATGGAAATTCATTTAAATATTCATTTAATGACTAAAAATATAATTACTAGAAACACTTCAAATAATATGGATGTGGAAGAAAATGTTTATCATCCAAATATAAAATCATGTCAAGTTTTTTAAATTGTTTTATATATCATTATAATTATTAAAGAGTGTATAATAGTACTAATAACTATAAATTCCAAGAATAAAAAAATTATTCCTGAATATAAGGGTGTTAATTGAAAATGACTATCTAATTTCTCTCAATGGAAGGGAAATATTGAAACGAAATTATGTTGTAACATAATAACTTTACCCGGTTAATGACGTTATTCCTATGATCAATAATTTTACAATATAGTAAATATATATTTATAAAAAATATATATAATAATTATATTCATACTTAATTTTAACCAATCCTTTATAATTCAAAATTACACTTTTATTAATAGTTATTCTTTGGCATCAACATTCAGGTGAAAAAAATTCTATCTTCCATTCATGTTTTTTGTTTGAAAGATCCAGTATTCTAACCTTGGTCATGGATTTATCATATATTGAATTTTAATCATGATATAAGTATCATTTTTATTGAATATTTTCAATTTTATAGCTTTTATTATGATATATTTATGAAAAATGAATGATATCACTTCTTGGAGAAAGTGGTTTTGTATGTATGAACAATTAATGTTTTTATTTTTCTATGAATATGATATAAGGGAGATAGATAAAAAAATTTCAAAAATAATAATAATAACATATATAATATATATTCCTAAAATCATCCATATAACCATCAATTTTTGAAATAAATATAAAAAAATCCAATCACATCAAAGATGGGGTGGTGCATACATACGCATGAATGACGTTACCAATTCACATAGGATGGGTATGATGTGGAAAAAGAATAATTCCATAACATAAAAAATGAAAAAAATAATGGTAATTATTTAATAGTTTTATTATGGTTGTAGAAAATTTTGGGGATGTTATGGAATAAGAGAACACATGATAACTCATTAAATGAAATTACCTCTTCTTTAAGAAATATCAATTGGATATCACATTATTCCTTGAGAACGTTGGTCTATTAGTAAATAATATCATGTAATGTGTAGGAAGTTATGATGTTTTATAGCATGGTATTGAAATATTTGCATGGTTCAACAAGTTTGATGGAGTGAGGGGGAGAGATCCTCTTTCTATAAGTGGGGTTAATGACATACTTGTAAATACATATAACATTAAAATATTAAAAACATATATTCATTTGAAATTTGATAAAAAAGGATAAACTATATAATATTGGATAATATGGGGTCTAAATATCCTGATCCAATAATATATATTCATGTCTATCAATTTATTGTAAATGTTTTCATCTAGTTGAAAACTCATTAACCCTTTTTACCCTTTAATGAAGTAATTTATTTTACCATTGTAACTATTTGTTTTGAAAAAAAAGTAATATAGACTCATATTAAAATTTAAAGCTCTTAATTTAAAAAATTAAATCCATTTTATTAAATTCATGTTATATATATTGAATTAATATATTTTAAAATAAGTGTTCTAATCATAATGAAAATATATTTATAAAAAATTCACTTTCAAGCATAATATAGGATTTAATGTGATTCATTTCAAATTAAATACCATTTTACGAATTTTATTATATTTTATTTAATATATTATCTATAAACTTTATTAAAACCATTCAGTAATATTATTTATCTTAATTTATTATGATAAAAATATATCACATGCTTGAAAAGTGGTTTTTTATAAAAAATAATATTTTCCATATAATGATTTTATTTCATTTTAAAACCGAGGATTTTATTTTTTATATGTGTAAAAATGAATTTTCAAATAATTATTAATGTATATATTATATTAAATGAGTCATGTATGACAAAAAAAACTCTCATAAACAATTTAATAATAGTTATTGGAAATCAATACAATTTATTTTATTGAAATGAAATTATTTTTAAAGATAATATTTCATTTAAATATTATATAATGTTCTCAATTTATAAATTTTATGAATTATTATAATAATTTTATATTTATATTCTTTACAATCTATCAAATATATTAATTTAATTTAAGTAAAAATTTATTCTAAAATTTCAGTGTGTTTCACTTATTCTAGCCTATATGATATCCTTAGATGATATAAAAATCCTCTTGAATTCAAGAGTTATTTTCACATATATTTGTCAATATTAAATATTTACAAAAAATCTATCTTTTTCAATCACTTTCCATCTTCAATCTATTATGACCACTTATCAATTTTTTAATCTCCTTTAACACCTATTGGTACCACTAGATGGAAAGAAACACCATATTTAATCTTTATACTTCCTTTAAATTCATGATACCACTTGTTAAACAAACATCATTTATTATTTTTCATTTTTTTAATTAGAACTATTTTTAATAATAATAATATATATTTAAAAAATTTGAGTCTATATATCTAATTAAATTAAATTATTTATTTATTTTCAGTGGGTAAAATTTCCACTAGAAATTGATACATTGATATTACCTAAATCCCATATGATTTGAATCTAGATGTTTGAAATAATATTTTAAGTAAAATTTATAAAAATTTTATATACCAATCACTTTATTAACTATATTCAGGTATATTGAGTTTATTTACTATATTTAATATGTATGATTTTGATATAAATCACAAAAACACCAACCCTTCATCCAAAAATAAATAAAGATGATGTTTTTGAGACATTCAAATTTTATAATCAATCGATACAACTCACTTGTGTTGAATTTTTCAAACCATTTTATAGACATTGTACTTCCAAAATCTGCATCACTATTATTTTTTAGATAAGGCTAAACAAACTTTGAGTATTCATCTCCAACTCCCCATGAAAAGCTTCATCTCTAGACACCATATCATTACTCAATTTTCATCATAGGAAAAAAATTTCTTAGAATTTCAATTTTCTTAGAATTTCAATTTTCCTCTACCATATTACCAGTATCAAGAAATATTAGTAGATAAAACTTTTTATAATAAAAACAAATATAAATTAAAAAAAATATACACATTTTTTATTAATAATTTGTTTAGTCTAAATTAGCGGTTTGTGACCATAAGAGATATCACCTGATCTCAATTATTCAACATTAATGGTAGTTTAATAATATTGAAACAATTTTATATATTTTTTACACATCATTGAAATCAAATCATGATGTGCATCATATGTTCTTATTTATCACACCATGAAACATTTAGATTCAACATTTGAAAAAAAAATATTTACCATAATGAATCCTTAATTCAGACCATATCCTTGATATAAGATAATATTTTTATGCATTCTTGATACGAAATAGTAACATAAATAATTATATATCCCTTTTTAATATCTTTCACCTTCAAGCACTAGTAGATCATCATTCATCTAATACAACCCCATCGATTATAACACCCTTAGAATTTACAATATTTTCTTATTAGAATAATTTTTTTCCTAGAATACATTATATGAAACAAAAATTTAATATTATTTTAAATAAAAAATTATTTTTTTCTTTATCTACAATAACTCCATGGTAATCTTGAACAACATAAAAAAATTACTTTCCTTGATGGCTTGGATAACATACAATATTGTGAATTACCCAACAATAATATATTATAAAAAATGTTATTATTTTATATAATAATATATATTATAGATATTATATTTTAATTTATTAATATTATTAAATAATATATGAAAAAATTTATTTTAACTCATTGGATACCTATTAATCGGGAATGAATATAGAAACTAAATGAATATAAAAGAAATTATTTCGTAAAAAAAATATTATTATGCTCCAAAGGCATTTTATCATAATAAATTAAATTAATTATTATTATGTAACGAGATTAATAAAATATACATCTTATATACTCAATAAAATAATTTTTATATTAATCATATATATTAAATATGCCTAAGATGATAATGAACCCAATTTTAAGTAAACAAACTATATTTTTATAGAGGTAGTTTTGCCTCCTTTTAATAGAGAACATAGTTTAACTATAAATTCTAGAGTTTTTATAAATTATATACATAACAATAAACTTTATTTATGAAATCATAACATAAAAATTATTTTAAGGTTAATTTTGGGTATTTTTCTATGATCATTCCTTTTTTTATGAATAATGAAAATATTGAATTTTAATTGATAGCTGCTTATTCGCCTAATTTATTTATAAGGATAAATTATATATTAATTTGGTTTTAATGTAAAATTTTATCAATTATATATCAATTAATACAATTTTTATCAATATTATAAATTTAAATTTTAAATTATATATAAATATAAAGATTTCTTTTGAACATTCTTACCTTAAAAACATTCAATTTTGTCTTGTCAACTGGTTAATTTTAAATATATTTCATCAAGTTATTTGATTAGAATTTAGAAAAATATATTCCAATTTTGGAACCATATTATAATTATTTTTTCATTAAATCCATCCTATGTTTTTTGAAAGAAACTAGTGAAAGTAATTAAAATTAATTATATTGATTAAAAGAAAAATGAGCTTAACAAAAGACTCAACCATAATCCTAATGGCCAAAATGTCCTGAAAATCTGAATTCCTACATTATCAACATATTTTGACCATATCCTCCCTTTTCCATAATTTTTCATTATTTTAGCCACATTACATCTAATAAGCAGTGGGTTGAATTCCCATTTAAAAAATATAAAAAGATGTCACTCCTCCTCCACTATAAAAAAACCACTAATCCCAAAAACTTATTCAAAAATCTCAAACCCTTTTTATAAATTAAAATATGAAATATATATGATACCTACATCCCTACCCAAATAATAAAAGCCTCAATTAATACATTAATCAATCAAAGTAGAAATTTTTGTATAAACCATAAAGGGTTACCGAAATTAGAGGCAACATTTTTCAAGGATATCTATCATTTCCTTTAATTATCCACCCCTTAAATTATTATTATATAGTTAATTTATAATAACATAATTATGTAATATATAATTATATTTTTTATGATAACATTTCTACCTACACTTTTTAACACATCTATAAAATGGGGTACACAATCATCGTTCATGTTAAAGGTGTACTACAACCTCACGACCAGATGTCATTCGTTCTTCCATTACCATATATCAATGATTGAATAATGATGGATATATATTTTATATATGATATCGATGATATTTTTGATGAATTTATTATTAATTAATTTTTATATAATGCAATCCATTACGATTTACATTTTGTGGGTATACTATAACTTCGTTTGTGGATGTGTGGACTACTGCCTCTTCAAAGTGATATGATTCATTCACTCTATACATAATGGTATTAAGGGATAGTTTTTTATAAAAAAATTTGAAATATATTATATAAAAATGATATTTTAATAATTATATACATATATATATATATATATCACATAAATTTCTATTATGATAATTAAATAGAAGTAGAGTTTATTCCGAAGAATGACCTACAGTCTTTATGAATGGTGTATTTCATTTCAAATATCCAAATTTTATGGAATATAATAAATAAATATATAATGAATATATATGATATTTTAATAGTTTCTTACATTCTATAGATAATAATATCCTAGTCAAATTATTAGGAACAAAAAGTAACAATTCAAAAAATACTAGATAAACTAGGAAATTAACAACTGAAATAGTGATAATAATGAATGATTATTAACAAATGGGAGATAATATGTTATAATAAGTTAACATATGATATTATAAATATGAATTTGGTTTTAGAATAAATTATATACATGATTAAACCCCTTATAAATTATATTAATGGTCATTGATATAAATATAAAAGCAAGGTAAAGGATTTCGTCTCAACATATTTTCCATTGAGACATATTTGTTATTATAAAATAATTCAAATTAATGAGGGGTATATAATTCCCCAATTTCATTTAATATTATGAAACATAGATAAAAGTTTTGTTTTAAGTTTCACTTTGAACTATCCCATTCACCGGGGTTTTACTTGAAAATTATAAAGTGGTAAAAGTTATCCTTTTTAATTTTGCTTTCTTTTCTGATTGTTAACATTCTCTAGAAATAGTAATTCCCTTAAGATCATTATTATTTTTCATTAAATTTTAAATATAAAAATTCTCAGGAAATGTATATCATTATTTCCTAAATCATATAATATTTTTACATATGGTGTCACATCATAGAAATTTTAAATTTTTATTAATCCCTATCCTTTACTCAATTTAGATGTTTGATAAAAAGTCTTGGTGTTCATTACATAAATTTTTTATTAAATATACAAAGAAAGATTTAAAATTTTATTATATGGGTTTTTGTCTAGTTAATGCAATCCCCTATATGTTTCGTTAGTATCATGAGATAAATCATATGGCCAAATCGAAGTACTATAAACTATCTTGAGAATAAATCATGATGATAGTGGTATTATATTCCTCAGAAACCTGACATCCAATAATTAAGATTTTCTTTTATTTAGAATTTAGTTTGTTTTATTATCCATTATTTTTTTTATTTTTTTATCTATGGATTTATATCACTATACATTTATTTATTAAATGGAATGTGTTTCATTTATCTAACATGCCATATTGATTTTTCCATATCGAGATACTTATATGGAATGTGTGCTCAGTTATTTATATTTACAAAATTATTATGCCCATTGATTAATTATTTGTTCCATTGAACTTACACAAACTATGAATTTGTGTTCACCATTATTTTTTCTTCCCTTACCTAGGTTATAAAGAGGAATCCTTTTAATGAGTTTCGAGGATGATGAGATTTTATTTTCGTTATGCTTTATATTCTTTTCTCATTGTAAAATGGTTATCATGTATGTAATATAGTCTTCTAGTTATTATAAATTGCATGGTCATTTGGGAATGGAATCATGTACATAATCTAATGTAATATATAAAGAAACTAACTATAATAATATGGATTTGATGTGTTACTGTTAGTATTTGAGGATGTCTAGAATAAACCATGAAAACATGATTTAGAAAAGATAGATTAGTGAGAAAAAGATTGAGATAGAATTTGATGATAATTGTAGAAAAAAACATAGAATTTCCTATTATAGTTATTATGTGGGTCTTCCTAGATATATAACCATGCCTAGATGCAAAATGTGTATCTAGTTCTAGCACATATATATGTAGTGGTACCAACTTTGAAAATATGTGTTGGGATTAAATCCAGCGTAACATAGTACACGCCAATTGGCCTTATAAGGAACATGTTTTGACACACCACAGGGATATGATTAGGATAATTTACATTTCATTATAATCCATTATAAATGATTTAAAATTAATGATATCTATATTGGAACCTTATTAATGATTTAGATATTAGCAATGCATAAATTTTTCAATTTATGTTATGTGTTATAAAATATTCAAAATTATAAAAAAATCCATTTTTATATGGACTAATTTAGTGTATGTATGAAGTTATTAGTGGCTCATATAATAATGAATTTGAACCTCACCTATCCACATGATATTAAGAGTAATAAAAACCATATCATTTATGGTCTTAAGAAAATATTTCAAAGGGAAATAGTCTCCCAAGAATTCACATCATATGAGTACATAATATCATGTCTAATGAGATAAGTAATAAATTATTATTGTTCAATAGATTCAAATGGATGTAATATAATAATATGTCTTATAAACACCATGAAAAATGTAATGAGTCAAATAAGAACAAGGGAAACCATGATTTCCCATCATGTGATAACTGTAGAAATAATCACACTAGTAATTTCCTGAATCGATTGGTAGTATTTTATAAGTGTTAATTAAATATTCACCATGAAAAATAATATAAAGGGATGAAGTAAAACATTGTTATTAAATGTTACAACTGTAAGGAGATGGGGAACTATGCTAACGAATTCTTAAAGCATCAAGTAAATATATCTCAGAAGAAGCTAAGTGATCAAGATCAAGAATATGTTATTAATATAAACAGGAGTATAATGATTAATATTATTATTATTTGAATAATGGATTATTTGATTTCATTATTTTATCAATGATTTATTGGTTATTTGAGTTATTTAATATATAATATTTGTATTGTAGTATTGTTTCACTAAATATTTGAGATCCTATGTTGAATGGTACCGAGAAATGTAATTTGGTAGCAATTTACACTTCTTAAAAAATACATGGCTGCGGGAAATATAAGCCTTAATATATACTTCATTTTGAGGTAATGATTATTTTACAAAGATATGATACATATGGATAATGTAAATTGGATACTACTAAATTCCATTTAATTGGTTCTAATGTTTTGGATTATATTTTTTGGGGTTGGTTATGTGGTTAAGAATTTTTGAAATAGTTTTAGATGAAATTTGGATGAGGTTTTAGATATTATTTTATTAAATCACTATATGATACATATTTTTCTATTATATGATGTAGTAAGTAGTCAAATGTGTAGTCAAAAGAAATTATTATCTCTATAGAAACATATATTTACTTATATCTTAGAGTGTTACTGAATTTCTCAACTCTAGTAAATTTGTCTTGAAAAAAAATGTTTCTATATTATCACAATTTTTTATGATATCAATGACTATTATTCATAACTATGGATAATGGTTATTGTATCAATAATTTTCTCATTAACATGTTCTCTATCACTCTCCATTATAACATGGTGATTGGGTTTGTCTTCCATATCTATGTTTTAACTAATGCTCTACTATTTGAAAACATAGTTTTGTTTTTCCTTTATATTTCCCATCAACTCTTATTTAGAAGATGTGATATTAACCCAATATATGATTTGGGGTGTTCAATTTTTTTAATATCATTCCATTTATTAGATATATCAATTTTAAATTGTAGGGACACAATTTATGAAAGGTAGCTAGAATATAACACCCCTAGAGTTTAATATATTTAACTCATAAAATAATTATTTTTTCTGATTACTATATAAAAAAAATTGATTATGTTACATGCATAATGTTTTTAGAATTTTATATAAGGAAAACCAATGTTATATTGTGCTACACAGAAAAATTACTTTCTTTGATGACTTGTGTGAAACACAAGACTGAGTCTTAAAGAATAAAAATAACTTATGAAAAATATAATTATTTAATATAATAAGATATTTTATTGTTGTTAAATTATATTTTATGAATATTATTATCTTAATTATTAAAATATATACAATAATTCATTTATTACCAATTAATTGGAAGTAAATATAGAAAACAAATGAATATAAAGGGAATGATTTTATAAAAAAACTTTTATTATGCTCCAAAGGAATATATCATAATATATAAAATAAATTAATATTTCTGAATGATTTTAATAATATATATATATAATATACTTACTAAAATATTTTAATATTCATTCAATAGATTTTGAATGCATGATATGAGATCATTCCTTGTTTTAGTCACAAAAAACTATATTTTAATAAAGGCGGTATTCCCACCTTTTAATGATGAACATATTGGAAAAATTAATTTTGGAATTTTTATAATTTTATTTTTCAAATTAGTCTTTTTTTATTATATTTTAATGTAAAAATTAATATTGGGTGAATTTTCAACATTTTTCAGTGATGTTTCTTTATTTTGATGAATAGTGAAAATACTATATTTTTATTGAAAATTGCTTCTTCATCTAATTTTTAATGGATAATTTACTTTTTAACTTGATTTTGATGTCAAATTATATAAATTATACATCAATTATTCCAACTTTTTTCATTTAGATCAATTTCATTTTTAAAGTTTTTATATAAACATAGAAAACTTTTAATTAATTTTACCATAAAAACATTCATTATCTTCTCATCCATAAAATTAATTTTAAATTAATTTTTTCACATATGATATTTTAATTTTTGAAAAATGGGTTCTATATTATGAATTATAAAAATTTAAAATTTCTAACAATGTAAAATTATTTTTTGTCCAAAAATATTTGTGAATGTAATTTAAATGAATTACAATGATTAAAGGAAAAATAACACAATAAAGGACTAAAGCTTAAACATAAGGGAAACAATTACGTAGAAACAAGTCCAAATCCTTTAGGATAGAAATATGTTTACCCTATATTCCCTTGGATCTAATTTATTTATTTATAGGAGAAACATGACATAGAAAAAACGTGGCTGGAAATCTATTTTAAAAAAATTACCCAAACACCCGTCCTCCTCCACTATAAAAATGAAATCAACACTCCCACTTATTCACACCTATCAAGACCATTATCTAATAAAAAATATACTCAACTAATATATCAACATGCATTCCCTCATTATAGAGTTCTCAATTAGTATATAAATCAAACCATCGAAGTATTTTGGTATAATCTAAAAGAAGTTTTCCAAATAATAGGTAACATTCTTCAATGATCTATTTTAATTTTTTTACTTCTCTAAAACATAAATTGCTTTTATATAAATAATATAAAATAATATAAATATATGTTATATATTTATATGATGTTATTCTATGAGCTTTAACTGCACCCACACACACATCCATCAAATGGAATACACAGTTGTCATTCATGTGTATGGAGGACTACCGCCTCACAAACCAATGTATTTCATGCTTCTATTAACACATTTTGAGGTTAAAAAAATTAGAATTTATTTTTTATATATAATATTTATGACACATATGTTGTATTTACAATTTTAAAATTTATATATAACACATAAAATTTCTCTTTACGTTTTTTGAGAATATGATAATTTTTATTATGGATATGTGGACTACTGTTTCATCAATCAGATGTGATCCATTAAATCTATTCATGGAATGTATTAATGGATGGTTTTAATAATCAAATGGGACATTTATTAAATTTAAATGATACATTAATGATAATATATATATATATATATCACTTACTTTTTAAAAATGATAAAATAGAAGTAACATTCATATGTGCATACGACATATTGTCTCTATATAGTACATTTCATTTAATATCTCCAACTTTTATGGATTATAGTAAATATTTATATTATGAATATATATGATATTTTAATCATGTTTTAAATTCTTCAGATGATGAAATAATTTTATAATTAATATGCACAACAAGTAACATCTCAAAACATGCTCAATAAAATGTGTAATTAAGACCCAAAATAGTGAAAATAATAAATGATAATTAAGACATGGTTAATAATATGTTTTAAAATTTAAATATATGTTATTATAAATTTTATTATTCTATTATTATAATTTATTAACATTTTTTAAACCCTTATATATGATGTTAGATAACATTAACCTAAAAACAAACACAAGGTTTGGGATTTTGTCTCAATTTAAATTCCATTGAGACAAATTTGTTATTTTACACAAATTCACATTTACATGGTAAATATACAACCCCATTTAATTTTAATATCATGATGCACTCATAATTAGTTTTTTTATTTCACTGTGAACTATCTTATCCAAGTGGTTTTGGCTTGAAAGTTAACAAGTTGAAAACGTTATCATAACAATATCATTTTATTTAGTGATTTATATCATTATCAAAAAATTATCACTTCCTAGTGATTATTTTTATTTTAAATTTCATTTTATATGTCCATATTCTCGTCCAATGTATATCATTTTTTCTAAACCATATTCCATTTGTACATATGGTATTCACATTGAAAATTATTTGAAATGTTGATAAATACATATCTTTTACTCAATAGAGATATTTTATGATAAGTTAGGATATTTATTAATAAAATGTATTATAAGATATATTATGAATTGTTTCAAATTTACTATTTGGGTTGAGGAATACATAATGAATTCCCCTTCATGTATTAGTAGTCTCTTAAGATGAATTAGTTTTCATAATCAGAGTATTTAAACTATTATGAGAATAAATTATAAATGTAATGATATCATGTTCATGGGAAACTTGAAGTCTAATAATTAAGAAATTTATTTATTGATAATTTTATTATTATTATTATCCATGATATTTTTTCACTAAAATATATATGAATTCATTTAATTCTCATTTGATCGATTAATTGGCATGTGCTTCAATTATGTACTATTCCATATTTATTGTGCTTCATTAGAATATATAAGTTCCATGTGTACTCAGTTATTTACCATTCCATGATGATTATGCTCATTTATTCATCATTTCTTCTTTTTTACAAAAAATTTTAGAGACATTTATATCACCATTATTTTTTTCTTATCCCCATTTTATAAGAAAGAATCCTTTTAATGCAATTCAAGGATCCTGAGATATTATTTTCATTCTAGATTATATTATTTTAGCAATGTAATCCGGTTATCATGTACAAAATTTGGTTTTCCATAACTTCTCAACTATTCGACCCATTAGTATTTTAATCTTGTATCAATTATAATGTAATAATGTAAGGCATCGACTCTAAGAATTTAGGTTCGGAGCATTACATCAATTTTATGTTCACCTTATTTCAACATAACATCCAATAAGTATTGAAATCATTTAAATATATGTAGAGAGAGGTTCTCTAAATATCCTCAATATTAATAATTTATATGTTTATAGTGAACCAATCCATTTCCCCCTCTTCTTTCCAAGCCTTCATAGATTTTATAAATTCATTACCACTTGAAAAAAAATTATTCATTTTTCCCTTGCTTTATTTCTTCACTTTCCTTGACATAGGGTAAATTTTTATAGTGTGACTAATCCAACATGTGCATGTTTCATCCATTGATGAAACACTGATCCATATATCTCTATGATTTATCTATAATAGGTGTCCTCATTTTCCCCTCATTGTGGTTTATATTGTATATTTAAAATTATTATGATTTCTATCCATGGTGTCAATATATTGAAGGAAATGATTGGAATGTTATTGGAGTTTACCAATATAAATTATTAAATAATGTAACATCTAAAATAATGTTGTTTTCTATGGGGATCTGGTTAACGGGTTACTGGGAATTTACGAATGATATTTTGGTGATTAAATATGTCCTAATTTTAGGATTTTTTTAATTTTTAGTGATATCAATTGGCCAATTAACTTGTACATGTTTAGATTTTGTACAATAATATGGATAAGATCTAGATAATAGTGGAAGTAATGTGTATACGTTTGAGTGTTTAGGTCAATAGAATTACGAGGGTGTGGATTATTAGCCTCTAAATATGTTGGTCCACATAGTGGGATACAAGAAACACATACACTAAGAAATATCATGAGAATCATGAGGCGATTATTCAATTTCATCAATGTTGAGTGGAAGATCATCTATGAAACTGATGGAAAATGAAACAAGGATGATGTTATTTATAGGATGTTAATAAATAATGTTTTGTTCATCAATGTTTAAATTTTTTGAATGATTATACTAAATATATATAATCTACTGAATAAATTCACTTAAAGTATTTTATTAACATCTGTACTATTTCATAGTGGATTAGAACATGATTGAAAAGTGAGAAAGATTAATTTCATCAATTTTTTAATTTTTTTACTTTAATATGAGATTTGGGAATGCGATTTCAAATATTATTATTCCATAACGGCATTTGAATATATTTAAAATATTTTTTATATGTCATCTAAACTTTGTATTTAGTAATTAGAGGAAATTTATATAGTTTATAATGGTGATTTTTACTATTTGTAAAGGTGTTGTCAATATTATATTTTATGTATAAGGTTATTTGAGAAACCCATGAGAATTGTGAATGTATTTTAAATATATATAAAGAAAAAATAAACATTTTATTAGGTTAACTATGGTTACATTAATTTTTATTAATGCATCTTATATGTTTTGTATAATCCATAAATTTTAATTAAAATGTAATCAAAATCTAGAAATGGTATATATTGTACCTTATGAAAATTTATTGTGATTGTAATAATCAAATCATGATTCTATATAAGAGAGAAGGATAATGACTTATATTTCTAGTGTTAAAGATAAAAATAAGTAATTAGGAATTTAAAATTACGAGAGGTTATACTATTACAAAAAATAGTCCATGGATGGTTTAAAGAAATTAATAATTAAATGGTGAGCACGACATAGAGGAGACCATTGTGTAAGCAATGATAAAAATAGGCAAATGAATTTCATATCCTATAAATTTCCCTTTTTATTATTATCATTTGAATTTATTGAATTTCATCATATATAATTCTCCATGGGTCTTTGATAACGTTACATTTGTTTAAAATAATTTTAAATACATATGATATCCAAAAATGATGATGCTTTTCCTATGTATAAATAATCAAAAAATCAAGATGTGTGTAATGTAATTCATTTCAATGAAAAGGAAATAGGATCTATAGAGAATAATTTCCATCTAAAGCATGAAGTTTCCAAATATCATTAGGAATCATTTATACAAGTTCATCATGAAGAATGAACTCAAATTTTTATGTGGACTATGTATAAGAAGTATTTGTGGAAGTAGTAAAGGAAGAACAAAATAATTATATTATCATAATATATTCTAAGGTCGATTCAATAGGGGAATTATATGTGAATTAAAATTAAAATATGATCAAATATGTTCATACTGAGGGAAAAAATTATAATATAGAGAATACATAAATAATAAATATTTTTTTTGAATTTAAGGATTTAATTTGATAAATAATGAACTTGAAAAATACCTAAAACTATTTTAACATTTCTATATATATAAATTATGAATGTAAAAAAATATAATGGTGACTGTAGTTAAATTGTTTTCCTAATAAAATAATTCATGAGTTAAAAGAGAACCAATTATAAAATCCACCTAGATATTATGTATTGATAAAATAATAACGAAGAGGGTACCATGAGTCTAGTGTGCACATGATACACGAAAAGAAAAAGATGAAAGGGATATAAAAATTTATAGTCCTCTATGAAGAATTCTTTTGGTAAAAACTGAATAAGAAGAAGAAAAAGTTAAAGAATGCAACATAATTATATCATATACCCTATTTAGGGTAAGAATATGATACATCAATACAACTATTTCCATTTTTTGTAGAATTCTGAGGAATATTGAGGAATCCCACTAGATTGATGTAAGAGAAAAATAAGGATCAATCAAATCATCCTTAAGGTACTTGAGCCATTACATGCGATCTTTCATCATGTAATTATAGTCCCATTTCCATATATAGAGGTAAAATATGACTTCACTTAATTTGTACCTATTTTTTAGGATAATTTGTTCAATCAAAAACCATGGATCTAGCATTCACTAGTAAAAATAGGTAATTTTTTACCATGGTATAATAATGAGGATGAATTATATATATAGTCATCAAATGAGATTTGAACTCAATCATCAATCTAAGTGTAAAATTACATTGGTGGTATATTATATATCTATATTCCTACAAAACTAAAATTAAATTGAGATAGATTCACTAAATAAATAATATAAAAAGTGAAAAATAATAAAGAGGAATAATAGATTAATTGTATATCAAAATTGATTATCCCCCTCTTATTATTTGTGACATACTTTGGTTTCTATAAAAATGCAATTTTAGAAATGGTCATAGTTCCTTTAAATTCTCTATAATAATTATTTTTATCAAATTTCATTAACATTATATGATTTAGTATAAAATTGAATGACTTACCATAACTTTTGATCATAAGTGATTTTTTTCTAAAACTGCTATGAACAAGAAGTTAAATAATACAAATAAGATGAGACAATTTCCCCTCTTATATAAAAATATATAAAAGGTATATTTTTCAATGTATGATTCTCTTAGAGATAAATATTTCTTGGATAAATAAGAATAATGTAATGAAACAAAAAACAACCATGATTTGGATTATAATTATCTTTTGGATTCATCACTATATCAAATTTAATAATATGTAATTGAAAAACATATCAAAATTATGTAGAGGAAAAACTAAGACCATGTCATATTTATCCTAATATAAATTTTTAACATGAAGAGAAAATTTTATACTTTAATGATATTTAGCACAATTTCACAAAGAGAATATCAATTTCTAGTTATTTCTGTTTCAAAATAATGAAGATGAATCTCAAAGACTGTGAAGATGAATCAAAAAAATATTATTGAAACAATCCATAATAATTATGAACTAATTAAGAGGTTGGATGATATTTTCATGGACCTAGGGAAACATAATTTTCATTTATTAATGCCATGAATTATTAACTAGAAGAGAAATCATAAAAGATCAATGACCATGAAAATATAGTATAGAAAATATTATGATGCATTAAAATGGTATGTATATTTTTATGAATAATTTTTATGAAAAATTGATCGAAATAATGAATTAAAAGATCATCCTTATTATAAAGTTCTACGATATCGATGTAAAATTGATCAATCTAAAATCTAGTTAGTCTTGGTCATTACAAAAAGCTGAAAAAGTAGTGACTACCACACTAAAACCAACAGAGGTTTCTTTCATATAAATCCCTCAATTTGGTGACAATAATATACTGTGATTATTAAATGATTGATGTATAGATTATATAAAATGAGATGAACCACCAATTGTAATGTAAATTATATATCTGTTGTTATAATAATTACATATTGAAATTCAAAATCATTACATAGTAGTGAGTAAATGTGAATAATATCCTACTACTATATCTATGGTGAATATATTATTGTTTACAAGTGTATTTTCCCCAAGAAGAGCCCCTCGAGTGGGGATGAATGAAAAAAATATGACTGTTGATAGATTTATAATATATGGACACAATTAGTTTTTAAAAACTGGTCATGGTTTATATGTAATTTTATACGTATAAAAAGTTTCAAAACATGTAAATTTAATATTGGTATAATTTATTTTCTGGGGAAAGAAACTAATAATCAGAATCAAGGAAGTTAAATTAAAAAATGTTATAGATTTCATAGACAAAGAGTTTTTCTTTCTATCTCAAACAAATTTGATAGTAAATTTCTCATTTTTGGAAATTCTAATCGATGTTTTCATGGGTGAGATACATTTTTTACTAATTCGACCACATATTTATCTAAATAAAATTGGGAAAGAAACCATAAATAGTTTTAGAAGGAAGGAATCAATTCTACCTTGGGAAGATTTAAAAATCAATAAGCAGAAAAAATTATTCCCATTAAGTTAATGAGAATTATTTTGATAATTCATTTGGTGGAAAAATTCTGAAGATCAAAATAAATTCTATATCTAGGAAGACTGAACATATGAAATTTTCACCATAATTACTATGTGGGGACTTCGGGAAGGAATCCAATATACCCATTAATGTACTCCAACTCTAGTATCCTATATTGGACATTTAAATGATTGAAATGGTGTATGATATATAGGATCTCATTATTTAGGATTGATCATTACTTTGGTCTTGAAGAACTTGACACATACTTGATTCCCTTATTAAATAATAAATTTAAAACACAATGCTTTAAAAATATTTTGGCATTAGGGATATTAATAAAAAAACCCCTTCATCATATCTCAAGGAAATGAAATAAATAATGACTGGGAGCTGATTTTTGGTAAGGATTACGTATAATAGAATTTATAAAAAATAAATAAGTCATTGTAAACATGAATTTGTAGATAATTGAAAACACATTCCATATAATCAATATATTAAAAAAATAAATCTTACATTTATAATATCAATGTAGTAATCTCATGGATAATAATATCTCAGTTCTAAATGATGGAAATGATAAGTTTTTGACTTCATGATATCATACTTAAAAATATCTCTAATTTCAAGACTTTGTGCCATGATATTTTAATCTATAGGTACACATACAACAAAATCGTAATTTATTTTTCCAAATAATTTTCATAAAGATGAATGTATATGAACTAGGGGATATATAATTACCATTACAACCTATCAATACATGTCCAATACTTTACACATATATATATATTTAATAATCAATAAAATTCCTAAAAAATATTCCCTATCAACAAATTTCTTCTTTTTATTAGAGAATAAAAAATATTAATATTTAACTAGTAAATAAAAAAACAGTCACTGTAAAATGAATGATTTTAAAATTTTATATGGTTTAGGAAATAATATAATGCATTATAAAATGATTATTAATAATTAATCTAAATTTATTCTCCTTTGAAAAATAATATAAATAAAATGAATGGTTCAACAAAAAAGTAAAAAGTAAAAAAAATAATTAAAAAAAGGTAGATGGCCCCAAAAAGTATATTTTGTATTAAAATAAAGTTCATTAAAGTATAGAAGAAAATCAAATAATAATTTTTAAAGTAGTTTTTCATACAGAGTTTTCATTTCAAAATGATTGAAATATTATATAAGATTACATATAATGTAAAACATTAATGGATGTGGGAAAATTCATTAAATAACATATACAATTAAATTTTTGTAATGAAAGTTAAAAGCATCCCATTTATAAAAAATTATAAATATTATTTTGAAACATTTTAAAAATTCATAGATTGGTTATAATTTCCATAATTTATCCTTTGAATAAATAAAAAAACTTTTTTAAAATAATTTTGAAAAGTATGGACATTGAAGAATGATGTTCCCGATCAAAAAGAGATAAATGATCAATTTTTCTATTTAACATTCATTTTGAAAGAGTATATTTAATTGAATAATTATCCATTTTAAATTAATATAAAATAATGTTAAATATTTAAAAGGGGTAGTATATGCAACATAAAATGTATATAGGTTAATAATACAAAATATATTTCAATTGAGTGTTAATTGAGACGAAAAAACTTTCCTTACATTTGAATTAACACGTATAATCTTTTAAAACACATATAATAATTTTAGATCTATTATAACAATCTTCGATAATAATATACATATATTTAATGTCATATATAATCCATAATATAGTTTTATAACAAGTTCATAGATAATGTATATTTTTATCATTATTTTGGTTGTTAACTACTTTATTTTTCATATATGTTTTGATTCGGTAGATCCAATGCTTGTAATTTTATTATGGTTCCATAATAACAAAAGTATTAATCTTGATATAAATATCATATATATCAATCAATTTGTTCAATATTTTTATCCATTCAATTCGTAAAATAAAAATCATTCACATCACACTGTGGAGGTTGTAGTCCAAACACGCACACAAGCGAAATTATCATTTTCAAATTAATTGGAAGGTATGAATGTATAAATGATATTATAATTCAAAAAGATTATTTATGTTATAAATATCATATATATTAAATATTTCTTTCATTATAAACATCTATGTAATGTATTTAAGAAAATATTATTACACAACCATGTGAAGACGGTATACTGTAAGCACACATGATCAAAATTTTCTTTTTTTTGGATGGAAAATTGATGTAATATGTTATTCCCATAATCATGATAAAATATCAGTATATAAATGGAAAATATAATAATTAACTTAGTATTGGTATGAAAAATTATTAATAATATGTATATGAAGTAAATATGATTGAGCTGGAAATACTCTTACCTCTTATTCTATAGACATCCTTGAGAACCCCCCTTAAGGGACCTAGGATCAGAATTTTGGTGATAAAAAAACTTATTGAATATTAAAAAGGATTTTTATAATTGAATTGGTTATGGGTAGTACAAGAAATTATTCTCAATGTGGTGTAAATAAAATAGAGAAGTTGTTTCCTTTTATATGGTAATGAGGGGCATTTTTTGAATTTCATAAATTATAAAATTAATGTAAATTATAATTTTTTTTATAATGAATTAAAATTTGTAAAAATAATATTGATCTATACATGTATAAATCCCCTAAACCAAAAAAAATTGAAAGGTTTTTGTTTTTTATCTCCCTTATCTTTTAGTTATAACCCCATGTTATCCATTTTATAATTACAATATTATTAAAATTTTCAACCATTTCATTCTCAACAATGTCAAAATAAAAGTCAAAATTTCCCATAAATAGAAAAAAAATTAGGGTTTAAACCATTTTCCATTTTTTTTGAAAATTTATTATTAATAATTTTATTTATTTTAATAAAACATTTTAATTAAAAAGTACCCTTAATCAAAAAATATACACTATTAATTAAATTTGAATTTAATTCATCAATACCACGGTAAAATTCATATATAATAATCTAAAACACCATTAAAATGGAATATGTAAATATGATAATTTTTTTAAAAATAAATTATAGAAATATTATTAAATTTAATAATTTTAAAATCATTTATTTTAATTTTCTATTAATTGAATATATACTTTTTCGGTGTTGTATATACATTTAAAAAAACTAGTAAATTAAAAACAAAATATTAAATTACCATGATAATAAAAATTAAATAATATTTTAAATAACATTTTAGAAATGATCTTATGTTTTATATATCTCTATTAAAAATATTATTGATATTAAAATCAGGAAAGTTTCATTTTTACCATTATCTGTGACGTAAATATTATAAGGGTATTAATCAAGGTTATATGGAATCCTATTACCATATTAACAAAACATGGATGGAAATGTAAATAATAAATTCATATAATAGGATAAATACATGTTTTATATAAATTTTAAATACTTCTATAACTATTTTAACCATGTATTTACTGTTTTACCTATAACAAATAAGCAACGGAATATTATCTTTACTATTCAAAATGAACAAAAATAAATAGGTTATGTTAAAAAAATTGAAATCATAATTCATTATAAGGAAAAAAAATTTCTTGATTCAACTTATGTATGTGTTAGAATTAAATTTTAATAATAATTTGTAAAAAATAATGAAAATCAGTTTACTGAAAAATGAATTCTGAAGCATAAAAACTAAAGTATATCATAATCATGAAAACTACTAATTAAACATAAATTATTCTAAATAAAATGGATCATATTTAAATAAAAAATCTATAATATAATTTTAATTTTAATTTACATGATTTAACAAAAAGAAATATCAGTATTTAATTTTTTTTTATTCTTCAGTAATCATCATTTGTTTGAGAGAAATACCAAAATTTCATAATATGTAAATCATGATATGCATATTTCAAAAATGAAATTAATTTAATCAATTTAAATTTATTAAATTTAATAATTTAATTTTTAATCATGAATAATAGAATATAATCCAGAAATAATCAACTCATCGTTCATTTTCTGCAAAAAAAATACAATCGTCCTTGATGATATTCATTTTTGTTCATTTCACATTAAAAATACAAAATATGGAATGATTATGTGAATTGGGTTATTATTAATTAATAATAAAATTATTCTGTAATTGATTAAAAGGTGCTAAATTCCCCCATACATCAAGAAATTATATCCTCTACATTTCCCAAATTGCACCTCTTGTACATATTTGGGTCGTTTATCATCATTAATTATTCATTTTCTAACGCCCCCTATTCTATCAAATGATTTCCCCAATTTACACTTACAAATTAACCAATTCCTTGACAAAAAAATATTCTCTTGTGTCTAAAATCATGATATGATCCTCAACGTAAGTTAAATAATGTTCTATTTCTATTTCGCCATAGGTGAGAAAATTTATTGGATATGGAATGTAATTCATCAATAAATAGATAAGCAATACATCATGTACCATATAGAGTATTCATGAAATATTCACATAGTAATTCATAACATTAATTCATTGAAAAATGTTAAAAGTTGTGATGTACCTTGGAGTATATGTTTCTTTATTTTCAAAACATATAACACTCTTCCATGAATATACTTTCATTAAAAAAATTCCCCCCAATTAAAATTTACAATATTTTCATTAGTTATATGTATTTCACTGTTTCCTTGTTTGAGTTACTTTAATTTGGGTTTGAATATTTTTTACCTTCACCATTTTCTCCTAAAAAATATACTAACCCACAATATTTGATTCAACAAAATTATCCTAACAATTTGGAGTAAGTAATACCATTTTATATAATGATTCATCTATATCCATTCGAATACTTGAATAGATGTTGTTATTACAGGATAACTCCACCAAAGGTAAATATATATCTCACATACCATGATTGCAATGTTATAATGACCTCATTATTCCTTCTAAAATTTGAATAATTATTTCATATTGTCCATCAGTTTTAGGGTGATAGATTATCCCAAAATAAATAATACTATAAATATCATCCAAAATGGGTTTCCATAATTTCATTTAAAATAATGGTAAATGATCAAACGTAATTAAAAGATATTATTCAGGAATTAATACAATTTATTTAACATAGATTTGTTCAAGTATCCCATGATGTAAATATTAAATTAAAGTTAAAAAATTTGTATATTATTTTTATGTAATTCCACAATAACACATATTGAGTAATTCATTCTAGGAATTATTTGTAATCCACTGAAAAGTAAATAGTAATGTGATCCCATTTTCAAATTGTAATATTTAGTGGTTTTATGACTCCTATTGGATGATATCTTACAACATTCTCCTCTTTAAGAACCAAATATTATGACACCGAATAAGAAATTTCACGTTTCATGTTATCCTGCAAAATTTATTCTTTAATTCCAATATATATATTAGAGCATCATGGGAGTATATATAAATTCAAACTATAATAATTATAATATAATTAAATTTTCATATTACGTATAGATCTAAAATATAGTCTCGTTTTATAATTCAAAACCCTATCATCATATATAAATGCTTTCAATTTTCCATCTCTCATAACATTAATTTCATGTTAAAAACTCACATCATTAGTTTCTGAACTCTCTTTCTTTTTCAATAATGATGATTTAGAAATAATTCAAAATTTTAACTGTCATTCAAAATACTCAATAATTCATATATCTGTATTCTCTAAATTCATTAATGAAGGATCCCTTTCAATTCATATTTTTATTAGCACTCCTTGTTTTTTCCAACTCAATGCATCTATTATAGTGTTTTTCTTCCATAGGTGGTAGTGTATTGATAAATAAAAATCTGATGGTAGATTCTGTCATCTTATTTTCCACATGATCCACACCTTCTTTAAAAATATTTATTTTATGTTCTTAAGATCTACCTATATCTCACATATGTCAGTATAAATATAGTGTCCCCATATATTCAAATAAAATACTACATCTTCTAACTAAACATCATGAGTTGGATAGTACTTCTCATGATATTTAACAACTTCTAATCAAAAAAATTAACATTATCCTTATAAATATGGAAAAATTAGTGCCCTATAATTTATTTATCACTACATTTGTATAGCCTGTCATTTCCAGATAGTATAGTCCAAATTGGAGCATTCACTAATCTCCTCTCCAATTACTTAAAACATTCTTTGTATTACATTATCCAAATGAACTTGGCCCATTCATGTGTATTCTTTGATAAACGATTATTAAATAATAAATTTTCTTGATAAAATAATTTATACTATCATCAAAACCCATAGAAAATACATACCACGTATATGTTCATTGGTGTATGATATTCATTGATTTCCTTTTTCATCATAAGATAAACTGAGATTCCATCCTTTGAGATAATATGTCCATGAAAAAAAATATTATGAAACTTTAATTCACCATTGACTAATCTCCCATGTAACTACTATTCAATAATATTATATAGAGTGATAAATAATTTATTCTTATAATCCTTATATAATTTTGGCTAACCTATGATAACATTAATAAACACAACAAGACAATATCACGATATTACTTGAATATTGTGTTCATTATAACTATAATAAAATATCTCTAAATAGTTAATTCAAATATTATAACTAGACACTCATAATGTATATTCCTCAAAGGACATGATGTCTTCATATTTAATTTTATCCTTATTAATAAATTATGATAACCATTATATAGTTAAAGCATTGAAAAATATTGATCTATTTTAATTTGATCAAACAAGTCATCAATGTGACACAGAGAACACTTGTTACATATAGTGAAAACATTTATTTAAATATAATCAATTCATATACATATATATATATGTTTTATTATAAAAAAATGGGATATCCCCATGTTGAAATTTTTGTTTATATGAATCATTTATTATATAAAATGTTTATTTTTTTCTACAACTCTACTGATTCCCTAATTTATAATATATAGAGAAGTTTAGAAATAAATATAATATAAGGGATAAAATAAATAGAAAAATAAAAATCATGTTCTAGTTGAATCACTGGAAATCATTGATTTCATTCTTCTGGTATCATTCAGTAACCCGATAGACCTTATCTTTATAGTTATAACAAACACAAATTCTCTTCAAGAATTTTCCAAGATGTTTCTTTCCAAAATTTTCACATGACGGAAATTTCTTCATTCCCTTCATAATAATTATTTCCTTACCATTTTCATGGATATCTATCAAGATCATATTCTATTTAATTCCCTTGATAATATAGGATCTATAATATCACATATCCAAATTAATGTCACAAGATACTATATCGTTCAACAATGAAAATAATCAAGAATGGTTTCCCATAAAGAGACTCAATATATGTGCATCAATGAATTAGTCAACCTTCCTATCTGGGTTATGCATATATTACAAATCATGTTGGGATAATCTTAGGAATTTTTCTTCATATTCAACTATGCATTCTTCCTCATTCTTCATTACAGTGAGGAACGTCGTCTCTTTTACAACTATTTATTCACAAGGAATGTTTTTCCCAACGAATATGACATTAAATGTTTATCATTCCATGATTTATTCTTGTTACTCTTATTTAGTGATCTAAGTAAATTTCTACCGTTGATCATAATCTTATCTCAAAAAATAATGACAGAATAACCTTTTCAGTTCCATTAAATCCCAATGTTAGAAATATATTTTCAAAACAATCCTCATCTACATTTGGAAGTATATACCCAATAAAATATGGAGGCTCCTATCACATGACTGGATAAAACATATATGTATCTCACTATGGAAAAAAATTATTCTCTTTTTGGGATTTATTATTTATCATAAAATAATTTGGGTTCAGTAATATTTTTATGATTTTCTTAGTTCCAACTCAAGCTATATTGGGTTTCTCAATAGATATGTCCATACTCAATCTAAGGGTGCTAATTGTTTTCCTCTGTTATGCACTATAAATTAATATTGGAATGAACTAAGCCATACCATAATCATATTCAATAATGATTCATAAAATAGAATCCACATATTATAAATTCTCTCAAATTCTATAGTGTATTATCATAATTATAATGATATTTATGTTTATTTGATTTTTGGTTCACATGTTTTCTACTAAACTTCTTCTGATAACAACTATAACACCCCTACTCTAGTATCCCAGTTCCATTGTTTGTATTACTATATTAGTACATGATATAGTGGAACACACCATAAATTATTGATTATTTTTTCATCATTGAATAGCTAAATTTGTACAATATTCCCATATTACATTGGAAATATTACATTCATAAAATAAGAAATATTCCATATTCATTGATGTTATTAAATATATCATTATTCATATAGTGGGGAAATTAGAAACAATTAATGATGGGAATAAATGTTTAGTAACGATTATGTACAAAAAAATTCATCATGACTAAATAATGAATAATCAATATAAATAAGAAAATAATTGAAAACACATGTCATTTAGACAATAACATACGTATAAAATGGATACATTATACTATCAATGAAATAATATCATGGAAAGTAATAACTAAATAATATTTAAATGAAATTATTATTTTTTTATTTTATAATATCAAATATCATGGTATTTCTACTCTTAATACCTTTCAACAATATAGTTTAAAATATGTTTATGACTACACCAACATCCCATTTAATTTGAAAACTAATTTGTGACATGATACTAGTCTATCCATTAAGGGGATATATAATTAAATGTCCCTACTATCATCGTATTTCAAATGAATTCCTTAAATATTGAATTCTGAATTAAAGTCATGTAAAATATTCCTTATCAATAAATATCCATGTTGAATAAAGTATAATACATATTTATTTTTCCACTGTTAATCAAATAATATTTAATGTAATCTAATATAACAAAAATTGTATAAAATTTAGTAAATAATCATATCAATGACAAAAGGAATGTGGATATTTTATAGAAATGTATTTATGAGTGATAATTGTTCCCATTAAAGTGAATAATTCAAGATATAGTTAATAACCATAAATATAATCAATAAATTTGAGATGGACTTCACAAATGTAAACTTGTCAAAAAAATCATGTATTTTTTATAATTGAGAAAATAGATATGAATTTATTTTTTAAAAAATAATAATGATATTTATCTTCAAAATCATTGATAATTTAAAAAAAAGATAAATATATTAAAAGCATTTTGGATGTGGTAAAATACATTAGTGACTTATACATTGAAAAAATACATTTTTTAATTTTTTTAATAAAAGTAAAAAATGAAACATTCAAAGAAATACAAAAATTAATTGAAAATAATATAAAATTTCATGTATAGTATAAAATTTCTTGCTTAAAACATTGTTTAGATTAGTAGAAAATTTTAAAGTAATACTGAAAAGATTTTAATGGAAGATAAATGTTCTTGTTAAATAAATAAAGAAGGAATTTTCATTTAAAAATTATACCTTGAAGTATAAAAAAATATGATCATTATTAATTACGAATAAATAAGCATTGATTTTAAATATATAAAATTGGTTGTGTAAACACCACATAAATTAAATAGATTCATAATACCAACATTCTATCAATGTACTGAAATTTTAGAAGAGCTCATCTTCCTTGTGTTTAACATTCCGTCTAAGATCCTTTGAAACCAAATTTATTAAAAAATTATTTATTACATATAAATACCAAAATAATATAGATATAAATAATTTAATAGATGAAAAATTTATATCATTTTCTCATCCTTTTTGTTAACAATCAATTAAAAGTAACATTGTTTTTTGTGTTAACTACATATTTTTCTTGTATATTTTCATTCAATAGTTTTGGTCCATTAATGTTGATCATGGTTCCATAATCACTTAGGCGTTAATCATGATATAAATATATTATATATACATTATTTATATTCTTAATACCATTCATGTAACCTAGAATAAAAATTCTATCCCATTAGATTATGGAGGTTGTACTCCACGTTTATATAAGACCGATGTTTTCGTTTCTAGATGAAATAGATGGTATGAATGTATATATAATACAATAATTCTAATACATTTTTAATTTTACAAATATCATGTATATTAATTATTTACTTTTTTTATAAACATCTATGAAAAGTGGGGATGAATAATTAATTACACCACTATGTGAATACAATATGTTGTACATAGGCATGACTGACATAGCTTAGTTTCATACAATGGAAAAGTGTATGAATATGGATGTAACATAATCATAATAACACATCTATATTTTTATGATACTATAGATATTATTTTAATATGTGTAAAACACATTAGTAGGACGTAGAAAATGAAATAAACATGGATGATTTTGTAAATACAATTACCTCTTCATCGGTAGATTCCTTTTGATATATTCTTAATGGACCTATTGTTGGCCTTTTGGAAATATGTAGACATCTGTAAAATGGATAGTGATGTTTATAAGGGAATTCATCATTGGTTGGTTGAGATAGATTTCTCAATGTGGTCTAATGAAAGAGAGATAAGATGTCTTTTTATAAGTTACTGGAAGAGTATTATTTGAATTTCGTAATGTATTAAAATAAAATAATTGTTTTATTTAAAAATTTATTAAAATTGATATTTATATAAGATAATATGATTATGATTCATTATATTTTCATCCAATAAAATATTTACTTGTTTTTTCTATTTTTTCACCTATATAATTTAGTTTTAACATCTTGTTTACCCTTTTTAAAATTACAACAACATTAAGGATTTTTACATGTAATGTTAATCGAATGTAACCACTAAATGAGAAAAAAATCCATATATAGACCATGGATGATTCATTAAATCATTTAATAGTAACATGGATACTAATATAATTATTATTATTTTTAATCATTTAATAAGATATTTTTGATTTTTTAATATCATGAATTCAAATTTTGACACTATTCATTTAATGTAAATTTAAATTCATCAAGATAATTGAGGAATTTTAATATATTCCATTAATAAAACTAAAACATTTCATTTTCATATATATAATTTTAATAAAAAAAATTCATCCAATATCTTTTTACATCTAATGATTCTAAAATTAATTATTTTAATTTTCTATTGACTAAATAAATAATATGACGGTGTTCAATAAAAAACTATGATTATAAATAAATTAATAAAATATTAACATTAAATTACAGTGATAAAAAATATTTAATTATTTTTTAAAATAAACCTTTATAACCCAACATAGTCTAATATATTTTTATACCAAAAAATTATATATATTTAAATAAATATATTGATTTTTTTTATTTATGTTTTACTTAATTGTTATATGCTTCAAAATAAAATAAATATGGAACCAAAACCATTTTATTTACACAAATATTGAAATGAATTAAATAAATTCATCTAACTTGATAAAAGACATTATTAGATAAATATTAAATCCTTATACCAATGTTTAAACCCTAATTTACCCTTTTTAACCTTATTGAAGTTATAAATATTTGTTATGTTTGTTATTCATAATGACCAAAAATAAAACAAGACTGTTAAATGAATTTGGACTTCTTGATTCCATATATGGAATTCATTTTTCATGATTCATTTTCAATGAGTGGAAATAATAAATTTTTAAAAAATATTTTATAAGTAAATGATAAACATTTTCTAGAATAAATTATTTTTATGCTTAATAATTAACTTATATAAAAATTTTTCAAATTGTTGACTCAAATTAAATTATTATAAATAAATTTGACCGTATAGTACATCAAGACTAAATAAAAAATAAATTATGACAATTATGTTACTTGAATTATAGAAAAAATTATATTATTACAAAAATATATAGTTTTTAATAAAAAATATATTATTTTAGATGAATACTAAAATTTTCTAATATGATAATTTTAATATTCAGATTAAAAAAATAAAACAATTTAGGAAATTAAATTTATAAAATAGTTTTTTACTTTTTAAACCATAATGAAACTTTTTGGATTATTTTATTATTTTAGAAAAAATATTAATGTAATTGAACATCAGGTGTTACACATAGTGATTTTATAGTCATTTGTCTAGAATATTGATAAATTTTTGAGGAAAAGAGGTGAAAAATGTTGAAATATAATGTTAATGTAAAAGTATATGTTTCACATGAAGATTTAAAATTTCAAGAGAGGATATCATGATATGGCAGTCCAAGTGCAAATAAATAAATTTGTGTGTGGTGTGTAGAAGTTAAAAAGAACTCTTAGTATTATTTAAAAATCACAATAGATGAGTTAGTGATTCTAAGTAACATAATAATTATAACATATGATCATTATGTCTTAATAGAATATATGATGAATAATTTTCCACACAAAGGGAAAGCTAACATTTGAAAACATCCATGTTATAGAATAAAATTAAATACATTAATGGGAAATTAGTAGAGAATTAACAATGATTGATTAAGATGATGAATTCAGTAATCATATTGATATACAATTTTATAGAATGTAAAATTGATAAAAAAATAAAAAAGGAGATATTTTTATTGCCAATTTTTTTTAATATGTTTTCAATGGACATAGGGTCAGTATATTTATGGTAATTCATAGATGGTTAATGGTGCTCCCATAAATAACTTCTTATAGAATAAAAATATAAATAATTTGATTTCACATGGAGGAAAATTTTAAGATCTAATTTATAGTTTTATACTAATATTTTAGTATGGGATTATATGTTTATGATAACAAAAAAGAAATCCAACTATTTGTGAGGTCAAACAGACATGTATCCCAACAATAATTGGTATCCTTCAAATCTTAAAGCTATGATCCATCCAACTATGGAAAATTTTGATGAATGTATTGGTTTGTGGATTAAAATGTGCATGATTTTGAAGGATTCTTAGCCTCCACACATGTGGGTCGGATAGATATGTTATGGGAGACCACCATGTCCTATTAGACATCATCAACACACTATTTGTGAATGAGGCGTAATAAAGGGGTTCCATTCTAACATAGATTCTTTGGTGGGACACACATTAATAAAATAATTCTATTAAATATAAATTTATATGAATACACAAGTAATTATAAATTAGAATATGTCTTATTACTCATATTTTTTATTTATTTATGTGATAATTTCATGCAATGATTACAACTCATGTCTCCTAGAGTTCAATCATTCACAAAGATCAACTAATATCTATTAAATTCTAAAAGTTTATCGATTATAATGTCTGATTAAATCAACATGGAGTTTATTTTCATCCACGATTTTGATAAAGAAGGAAACAATGAATTTTCATTAAAATGTTATAATAAAGGAAATTTTTTTCATATATATATTATCTATTTGAATGATTGAATTAAACATGAAACACTATGTATGATTTCAATAAAAGATGGTTACAAAGAAGCCTAATTAGTTATAGTGGATTAGCAAATGATTGGGAAGTATAAAAGATAGATATGTCCAATAGTTTAAATGGTTTTAAAGAATTTTGAACTAGAATAATTTGATTGGTAGTTCTATTATCTCTTAATATGAGTGGAAGTTATTTAGGATTTTTCATAATATTCATTTTGAAGTTGTATTCATTCTATAAAAGTAATATATATATTAAATAAGGGTAATATATAACATTAATAAAGTTAATCTTATGATTTTATTAGCTTGGTAAGGGTATTTGAGAAACCTACGAGCTGCATAAATTTATAATAATTTTTTATAGATTTTTATTTTAGTAGGAATATATGTAAAAGTAACTTCTAATTATATCAAAATTCACATATTCTTATTAAAAGGAAGAAAATAAATATATTTCATGCATTATTTTTCATTTAAATATATAATTATACTTATAAGTACATCAGTATTAATTTTGAGATATATAGATAGTGATCTCTATATTAAGTGTAGATGATGAATACGGAGAACAAGAATTATGTAATATTAAGAGGCTATAATGTTGAGGAAATCATGGTGAGAATATTGTTTGTAAAAATTAAACAAATTTGTGATCATGTAATTGTAGATCTCATTATTTATGAAATGGATGATATGATAAAACTTTATTCTTCACATATGACTTTAATATAACCTTATGATCCTTAGATGACATTCATAAAGTGCATCATATGACTTGGATAATTTTTAGAGCTTACTAATTCACTGCATAATTCATTTATCAACATAAATTTTTTAAGATGACCAATTTTTTCTATAAAATAAAATTAAACGAATCATGACATATTTTAAATTATTTAATATAAATAAAACTAATGAACAAACTTATATAATATTTGTATCATGTAGCAAGGTGATTCCAAATATCAAAAGGTTTATTATGGAAAATACAAGATAAAGTTAGAGATCCCGCACACATATCAAATGTGTATATATAGATTTTATGGTATGAGTAAATAAGGAAATCCATATTAAAATATAATAAAATAATTTCTTGTCAACTCCAAAGATATATTGGAATTGAATTGAAATGAATATAGGACCAAATATGTTTATTTTTACTAACTTGGTCCTATAATTCATTATTTTATTTATAAAAAAATGGTATTTTTTATTATTATTTTAATAATTTTGTATGAAATTATATTATTTTTTCCAAAATGTGACATTATTTATTCTATGTCTGGAATTGACTACTTTTTACAAGTAATAAAACACATTTTTATTCTAATAAAAAATTGTGAATTAATGAAAAAATAATCGAGCGATTATAAGAAACAACTGAGTGGATGCACATTCTTATAATTGACCATTGAGGTCAAAGTTGAAAATGAATAGACCAAAATCACACCATATTACAGAGACAAAAAATCTAATCAATTAAACACCATGATATGTTGGATTGGCTGAATGTGAAATTTCACAATTAAATTAAAAATTAAATTAGATAGTATAAGTATATGATATTTCAAAAAGAAAAATAGAGAAAACGTGACCAAATGAAGAAATAGTGATAATGATTTAAAAAATTATGATAGATTATCCAAGTATAAAATGATTAACATCATGTTTAACATAATGATCCTATTAAAAAAGATCAACTGTATGGAATATTATATAATCCAATAAAAGATATCCACAATGCTAAAGTGGATACTTCTGTTGAAAAGTGATTTAATTTTCAACGTTAACATTTCACATTAAAAATAACCTAAATAATAGCAATTTTTATATTATTATTTTGTCAATACTAAAAAAATTAACACCAAGATATTTTTTAAAATATATTTTTTCAAATAAATTTAAATATTCAGATATTTTTTTGTTGTAGAAAACATTGACTTTCGATTGAGTTTCACGCTACACAGAGTTTAATCAAAATGTAAAATATTATTAAAATATTAATATTTAATATGATATTTATCCACTTTTAACTGTAATAGTGTGTATAAATAGTATTACCTAAAATATGAATATATATATAATCTAAAAATTTAAATAATTTTAATTCTTTGGTAACCAATTAATTAGAAAGTAAAATAAACACTATTTTAAAATAAATGCAATCTTATTCAAAAAATAATTTTTATATACACAAATCTGTTTTTCCTAAAAAAATTAAACAAATAAAATTTGGGAAACTATTTTAAAGAGACTTATATATTATGAATTAGTAAAAATTTATCCTTCTTCTTATGTGTTTTCTAGAGAAAATATATGAATAAAAACAGGTATATTATTAAAAGATATATTTCAAGAAAAAAAACAGTTTTGTTGATTTTCTATGCACATAGATTAAAAATAATTTTTCAATATTTTATATAATTAATTTGATAAGTTAAATTTCATTTTAGAGTCATAATTTCAAATATCACTGTAGATAAAATTTTGAGATTTTTTAAATAGTATTTTTTTAAGAATAGTGAAACATGCTAAATTTTATTTGAAAACTAAATTTTTGTTTAAATTTTATATAATATTAAATTATTTTATATTTTTTAAATTTAATATTATTTGAATTATAAATCTCGTAATGAAATAAATTTTATTTGAATCAATTTCATATTGAATTTTCATATAAAATCCTTATCAATTTGTTTATATTTTCCAAATAAATATCAATTTTCTCATCACATCATTGTGATTAATTTGATGAAATATTTTTTCACTTATGTGAATGAAATTAGAAAATTATATTTTATATTTGGGATCATAAAAATTATATTACATAATAATTATAGCATAATTTTTGAGAAAAATTAATTTTGAAAAATATTAAACATTAATTACAACTGAAAATGTAAAAATGGGTTTACAAGGGGGTAAAAATAAAATGATAATAGTTAAAATTACATAATCACATATTTAAAATATGTTTTATATCCATATATTGAAAATATAATTTCCATTTCTCACAAATTCAAAATTTTGGTTCTATTTGGAATGGGAAAAATTTGGTACAACTTTTTCTTCAAAAAAATATACATGTGTGCCACTCAAATCACTAATAAGAGGCCACCCCATCCCCTATCATTTCCACACCATGAAACCACGTTTTGTTTGACTAATACCTGAAAAATAGCCCTTCTCGAAATCTGTTCTCTCATTTTATATGCTTTATTTTGGGCATAAATCCACCCTAGGAAGTATTTTGGTATAAATTGAAGAAGGTTGCCTGAAGTAGAGGTAACATTATTGAATGAGTAATTTTATTTTATTTCATCCACCACATATATATATTATTATTAAACCATGATGAAATAATAACCTCAATATATTACATATAATTATATGTTTTTATGTTATGAGAATGACTTACAACCATATTCACTTCAGTCAAATGGGTTAAGAATTCATTATTCATGTGTACGGTAGTTTACCACCTCACGAACTGATACTACTTGATTTTCCATTAGAAACAATCATGGTTTATTATTATGATAAATATATATATTATTAATATTATATTTATAACATAATAATACCTCTTTAATAATTATTTCATATATAACATTTTTATTTTCTATTATGCAGGGGATGATATAATGTTTATTGGGTGTACAATAGACTACCACCTCGCAATGTGATGTGATTTGTTTTTTCATTAACACTTTAAATGGAATATAATAAGATCAAAGTTATATATATGGTAATAATGAAATAATAATTATATAAATGACTTATTTATCTTTCTTAATGGTTAATATATCTTTTTCATTCTTACCTTTACACACGCTGATAGGTGATAATATCGTTCGTGTACATGTGGACTACCAACCTCACATGGCAGTGAGACTATTTATTTTGATCTCTATCAAAAATCAATGATATTTATAAGTATATTTATATAAATAATATAATATAATGATAATTATATATGGATAAAATATTACTTATATCATTTCCATAATGATTTTTGAAAAATGGATGCATAACTCATGCATATGTTTGACCTATCATCTCCATGATAGTAACATATTTGATTTATCAATTATATATTTCATTATTATTATAAAAATGTTAATTTATGTATAAATATTATAATAATTTCATGACCAATATTATGGAGATTATGGGACCAAGAGAGGAGGGAAAATAGATACTCAAATCGTACATGAAAAACAAAGCAGTTATTACTTTAAACATGACATTAACATTGAATTGATAGAAATGGTTCAAAAAAGTCCACAAGTAAAAAATATATACTGTGATTTATAATATTAATGGCCTATAATATATTAATAATAATAATATATTTATTATATAGGAGGATTGAGCATTCATATAGGATGTTGAGACTTATGGTAAGGGATTTCTAGTCTTTCTCTTATTTATTGGAATCATATGAAAATTCACCACTTGATTATTTTTGTGTGGTATATATAATACCCTGTAGAAAATTTTATCATTAATATTTCTATTTTAGTTATATTAAATGTTTAATTTCATGATATACTCTATTGGTATTAAAATTCCTAATATTACTAAATTGGTGAGGGTTTTTTATTTCAATTATCTATATTTGATACATATCTCATGATATATACCTATCATCATTTATGAGGTTTATGTAAATAATATTTTTCATGTGATGTCATAAATTTATTTATTCCATTGATATTTTATAATTCCTTTTATTTTATCATGTCATTCGAATTACTATTCCTTGTTTCCAAAGTGTTATAGCTTTTATGTCATAATATTGTCATTTATTATTATTTCTCATGACGATTCATCCAATTATGAAATCATATAATATATTTATAAATAAACTATGTAATGTAATCCTTTTACGGAAATTTGTATGGAATAAAAATTCTCATTCATTTTCCTCTATTTATGTCTACATGATTTTATAAAGATGTTATTGAGAAAAATGGTCTTCATTTAATTATTCGATTGAAACTATGATTTAATATAAATATATGATTTCTAAAAAAATTAAACCTATTTTTAACATTCTTAAATTTATTTAGTAAAGAAACTTTTACCTGTGTTTGACTTTTTTTAAATGTATTTCAATGATTCTTCTATTTTTTTCAAAACAATTCTCATTTATAATTGATTGTAAATATAAAAGGAATAATTATTTAATTGTTTATAGATTGAACTGAATTTTATTCCATCATGGAAAATATTTTATTTGATTATTCACCTATATTATTTTATATTTATTTTGATAACAAATATTTTCAAAATGTATTATTACTTTTTAGATTGTAAAAGTTATTTTCCAAGAAATGTATTTAATCAATTGATGTTCAAAATGATCTGTAATGATTCTTTTATATGTTTTCAATGTTAGTTTCATAAAAAAGTATTTCTAATATATTTTACAAATTTTTATTTTTAAAGAGTGACATTAAATGAAATTTTATTCTCCTAAATAAATAGTCCATGTGATTTATATATAAAAATAATTCTCAATTTAAAGTGACATCCTATGATATTACTTATTATTTTTCATGGATATGATCTAAGGATACCATTATTTTTATTTCTTTGAATAGCTTATGAGGAATATATGTTTTTGAAACCTATTTTATATACCATAGTTACTAAATAGATAAAATTCTCATGACACCCCTTTTTTTCCATTGGTTAAGATATAATGAAACTGAGAAATAATTATGAAACCTATATTTTTTCTATATGTTCTGATTTGATGAAATTTTAATGAAACCCATTTCATTTCATGTGTTATGATGTGGTATTTTTTATGATCTTGTGGATCAAATATGTATGATTTTCATTATATGATATGTGAGACCTATATATCCCTCCAATGTATTGGGTAAAGATTTATATCTAATGAGATAGACATGATTTGAATGGGAATTGAACATAGTTCTGTATGGATGATTATATGATATCATGGTCTTGAGAGTGAACGTAGGCTACTATGATGGTTTTGAAAGTTAACTCATTCCACTATGATATCATTAGAAGTGATCCTTATCTATAATGGAAATGATTTTCTATGCCTATATTTATGCCATAAGTTTATGTATTATGCCAATTTTATACTCCCATGGCATGTTTTCTCTGATTCTATTATGTTTCATGTCTTATGAACTACAAATATTTACTCAATGACTCAAGAAAATGATCTTGTAAATGCATGGTATTGTTTTAATATTTTTTTGGAGGTTCACATACCATTATGTTCATTTTTTTATGTTAGTCCCTACTTTACCATTACTGAGCACCTAAGATCACCAATTATTACGTATCTATTCTACAAGTTATTAAGACAATTTTTATATAGGTTATTTTTCTGATTATTTATAGTGGAAAATATATTTATGGGAGATTCATAATATCATTCATCAAATTAGAATATTTTTTACCTTGTCTACAAATAAAAAATATATTATGGTCCAATAACAGTTATTTTATTAGTGTGTTGATTATTCATATACAAATATTTAATATGCATGTATGAAGATAATAGGTTTCTATAGTTGGTATTCAATGAATAGATTAGTTTGAAATTATAAATTATAATTAAAAAACATTAGTGATATACCTAAGTACATGTTTGAGGGTAAGTCTATAGATGAGTCAATTTATAAGAAAATATTTTGGAATTTTGGTAAAGGATAGAGTCAGTGGTTTAAAATAAATCACTTCCCTATCAGGATACTAAAATTGGATGTGTATTTAGACTAGAGGAACCAAGGGGAAATTACTATGAAAATGATTCGTTGTGATGGACTTTATAATAACTTGGTGCCCGAAAATAGACCTTTACGCATACCAGTAATGGTACTACTGGGGGATACTCTTTGGGAATTAATAGACTCATAATAAACTATATTGAAGAATTTAAAATAATTATTATTATTAATTACCTACGATAAAAATAAGGGTTCATAGATTAAAATAATGTTTAATTATATATACATTATATATGTGATTTTATAGTAATATATGGTTCTTCAATATGATTATTCTTTCCCACAATATGATTTTGGTTTTAATGAATAACAATAATTTTAAGGAAGCATGTTAATGATGTGTACAATAGACAATACCATGACTTTACTAATTATCAAAAAAAATATTATTAGAGATATAATAAAAATTATCTTTTCTATGCCTATACCACTTTTTGAAACTGTGAATCATGTTATAATTCGAAATGAACAAATGAGTGATCAAAATTTAGTTGATTCTAGAATGAGGAAACATAAACCATGTTTAGTGTTTCTTTTAATCCACTCATTTCTACATAATGGTTCATCACCACTTAAAAGTTATTTTTTCTTCACTAATGATTTGGACATGAAAAGTTCATTTTGGTTCTCTACATTTTATATGGAAAGGATGGTCAATGGTTGAATCTTATAAATAATATTATTAAAAAGTATGAAATTTACACAATGGATTGGTATGTTTTGATGAAATACTATTTAAATATGTATTTTACTCGTATTCTTAATTCAATAATGGAGAAAGAGTTACTTGAGATAAAAAAGATGATGAATTTGTTGCAACCTTTGAGAAAAAGATTATAATACTTTTTATGTATGTTTCTCTATTATAATTATAAAATATAAACCTTTAATGATATGTATATTAATCATTTTCATTTATTTTTTTACCCTTTTATTATTCTTACTTTGGTCGTGGATATTCTTGGGTGTGTTCGGTTGAGTTTTGTAAGTATTTTACAGTATATGTGGTAGTGCAAGGTTGGTTCACAGTTTTTCCAAATAACAATCCCATCCTCATAAATTCATACACACATTGACATAGGGGTTTTTTTATTTTTGTTACATGCTTTTAAAAATAGTACACCAATATAATAGATATCGTGAAACATAAATAGCAGGCATGCACAACTGGGTGCGTAGTCTAAAAAAACATTCCTCCCTGCCCAAAAAACCATGAACATGTGATATTAAACAACTAAAAATATATTAATAATTTCCCAGACTTTTATGTTATTTATATAATTAGCATATTTTAACATAAAAATATTTATAATTAATTTATAGGCTCCTGAGATTGTTCCATTTCTCATTGAACATGATCCTTCATGAATCAAAGATCATGTGGAAGGATCGACTCCCCTTTCGTATGTGATATCTTCCTTGATTCAATTTAAAATATCTCTCATATATTATCCCATTTATATAGGGATTAATTTCTTTCATTTTTATGGTTTAGATCTATGTTTTAGTGCATCTTGTTTCATTTTATATTGATCCTATATCTTCCTTAACACTATGAATCTGATCATTCTACATCGAATTAACTGATACAGTTTAGAGAGTTCTCATAAAAAATAATTAGGTGGGTTGTCTAATTTATAATTACTACAATATTTATTATGATCATAGGAATTTAACTGAACTATTTTGTTTCCTCATTGTGAAATGAAATTTAAATTTAATGATAGACTAAATTCTCTAAAAATTGCAAACACTTCACAAATCCCATTTGAACCATTGGAAATTATGATACCTATCATGATATAATCCAATGGGGTGACCCAATATCTCTAAAATGATGATTTGAGGAATGTGAAAAGGGTAATTATGGTTAATTTAATTTAATTAAATCCTTTTTTTCATGCTAAAAATTATATTAATGGTGAATTGTTTGTGATATTTTAGGTGATTAATGTAAACAACCATGGTTGTGAATTATAGATTAAATGGTGAAATGTGATGAGAATCATGGAATATATGGATAATTATGATCACCCATGATAAAAAACGTGATGTTTTTTATAATATTTATTGATTTATAAATTAGGTTTCTTCTAGTGAATGATACTCTAAATTTCCATGATGTGGAGGACTGAGACTCTTGGCCCTCAATGAAAGCATGTGAATAATGATTTTCGTGATAGGGACTTATTCTTAAAAAAACCACATGGTTAAATATAAATTATCTATAACCCTGATATATGTTTATATGTGTATATTAAATATAATGTGTTGGTCAAGGAATGATGCTCTAAATATCCATCTGTTTATAGACTACTACTCTAGGCCTCAATACTTGATTGAGGATTATAACCAAGACTAATATTCCATGGTACTATTGATGAAATTTTAAATTAATGAATAATTAGATCCCTTAAATGAGTTATTCTTGATATTCCAATGGTTTATGTTTTAGACTCAGGCACATAATAAAGTAGGTATAATTGGTTCAGTTGTCATCATGAACACAAGGGGGGGATAATGTGGTTAATTAAATAAAAATAAATATGAAACATGTGTACTTTTTATCGATTATTTATTATTTAACTATAAAAATAGATTAAATGTTATATAATTGAAATATATTTACATTTAATTGGTGGTGGAATACAAATTTGTACATGCACCCTACATTGGAATCCATATTAGTACAATAATATACATTATGCTTCCATTATACAATATGTTCAAGATCCCAATGTAATATAGATGGGTATGGATTTGGGATTGATCATGGATGGTGGAACCATACATGATTTTTAGACCCACTAAAAAGTTTTTCACGTGTCTCTATTTTTTCTTCTCTTGAAATTTTTCAAGTATATTGATTGACATATCAACTTATTTTGTTTATATTAATGTTTCTCATTTTTTATTTATTATTGTGATGTTGGATGATTATTGGATATTGTCTTTTATCCACTAGATATTTTTTTAATTATTTATGCTATTTGTTTGGTTTGATAAATATGTTAAAGCCTCCCCAAATTTTATATTAGACCCTCACTCCTAGTTATGAGCCTCTAGTGTATAGAGAGGCATGGAAGAGGTTACATAATTAACCATATCAAGGAAACCTTATGTGGATTCTAGGTCTGGATAGTAAAAAATGTAATCAGAGGTGTTTTTCATTTCATTTTATTCAAATTATAATTTTGTAAGGGAAAAAAATAGGCAAGTTAGAGTCAGGACTAGGTCATGAGAGTTTTTATAGGAGAAGCTATCCCATATGTAGAGAAAAACCTAAGTACCTTGGGTGGGATCGTTGTTTATAATTTTTCTATTATATTTGAATGTAATTTCACCATGGATGATGTAGATTTTATGCGATATAATTTTTTTATGATATATTTTTAATTTATATAATAGAAGAATAGTTTTTTTGAATGTATCATTCTAGGAACTAAATAATTGATGAGAAAGTCATTATATTAGGAAAGTGAAAAAAATTAAAGTGATGAGTTGGTTTTGGGAAATCGAAATGAATTTATTTATTTGCGTTTTTTAAAATGAAATGGTTCCTAATAAGGAATTGGAAATTGTAAATGATTTAAAAAGTGGTACCATAAAATTTATATAATTATTTTCTAATTGGAAAATTATGATGTGAATGTGTTTTAACCTAGGTTATCCATGAACCTAGTGAGGAATATTATAGGGTAGTGATAGTATTGTTCTTTTGACTGATGGGTGGTGTTTGAGGTAATATTTTTATGTAATAATAAAAATCATTTATGTTTAAATGTGTTAATGATGTGTATTGTTTTCCAATAACATTGTTTGAAATTGGAGATACATTCCTCCATGACAATGTTCTTTAATAGTATAATATTTATAAATTTATGGATATGTACCTCTGGGAGAGAGATAAGATTCCCCAGTAGTTCTGGGTGAAGGGATGGTAGAGTAGTTCGAATATAACTCTGCTCCAATTTTGTAGTTCATGAATTTTGAACCTGAAATTCCAATGTGCGATAAGTTCAATCGTATATAGAACATCCATTGGTAGAAACCTCCAACATTCAGAAGATATGGTGCTCCTGAGGTAGCTGAGTTCTACATTGATTCTATCTTGAAATTCTAAACCACTTAGTGACTCATTTGAAAAAATAGTCAATTTATATTCATATATATTGTGAGGATCAATGAAGTTATGGTTTCATATCAAGGATCTAGATGTGAAATTATATGGAATGATATGGAAATACTTTCAAGATATGTTCCATGAATACATTAACTATGAGACTCTCAGGAAGTAAATAGTTGTAAATATTATGTGGTTGAGAAAGGGAAGAATGTCGATGATAAACTAGGTTTTTCAATTCACCGAATTGATGAAAATTTTTCCACCATCGATAAGGTATGAGGAAACTATTGATACTAACATTATGAATAGAATTAAATTTGATTTTATATCCAAGGTAAATATCTATAGGTTGAAGAAGTTTAGTGAGGTGGTGAATCATGCTGTCATTTATGCAGGGAACCCAAATGAGGCCCTTAGTGATGTACATCTAGTTTCCAATGGATGAACATGTGGTACACCATCTAATGATATGAATCATCATTATCAGAACAATATATAGAGAAGTGGAAAGATGTTTTTCTAGGGGGATAGATCAATTATTTAAGGAAATACTCAAGTTCTTTTCCATTAGTGATCTAAGACCGACTACTATCACAACCAGAATCCTTGACCACTGGTAGAGTACTAAGAATGTGAAAATATGTGGAAATTATTATGGTCCTACAACAACCCATGATAGAGGTATAATGATTCATGAGATATCCCAAACTAGAGTATGGTATCAAGGAATTCTACACCATATCAGTCTAGTATTTGGAGTACTGTTTTCCTTGGTTGTTGAGGTGGTGGACGTCATATATATAAGAATTATTTCCCATATCATCATAGTAGTTTTACCAAGATGTCTATGTAGAAGAATAGGGTAGTGGGATAGTATAGTTTCATGAACATTAGGTTGCACTTGTGTATATATGGGTTTGGCCATCGATAGTCTGAGGAAAAATTCATGTTACTTCCAAACATTCTAGTGATTTATTTGATACAAATACTCACATTTTTTTATATATACTCAACTAGTAAATAGTTTGAGTCAGACGGTGTTGTCTATGAGTGGGGATATGACGATTGACCAATTGTTGGGAGTGAGGTCTACAAACATCTATTTATTTAAGGTATGTTTTATCAAGTTTGGTGCATAACATTTTATTTTTGGATCTTTGTTTACATTTCACGTTAGGTTTTAACATTATATTTGGTATATATTTCTTGGTATCATACAGCTTCCACAATGATTGTTACTATAAGAGAGTGACCATTACATCTCATGGGGTAAATAATTGTGTTCATCATTTATAATTGGACAAGCATGCATGTCATGCAGAGAATGTAAAACAGAAACTAGAGGATCTCACCACCTAGGTTATGGATCATTTTTGGATGATGGGAGTATCCCAAATATTGATTCTTCACATATAGTGGTTAGATATTTGGATGTGTTTTTAATTCATCTCAGAGATCCCACCTGATATTGATATTATGTTTAAATTGTATCTCATTATTAGAGCTGAACCAGTTTCCATCCATACATACCAAATTCAACCAATAGAGATCCATGAGATTAATAGTAGGTTATAATAATTTATTGATAATTGATTTATGTGTCACTGCACATCAAATGGGGGTTCTCCTATTTTTTTCTAAGAATTATTATTTGATGGTACAATTGTTTTTCAATTACCAGATGTTGGCCAAGATGGTAGTTAAGACCCAGAATCGTCATTTGTAAAATGAGGATCTTTTGAATAGTTTAGATGATCTTGGTTTCTCTAAAAAAATTACATGACATTAGGGTATCTTCAATTGAGAGTTCGACATTCTAATACACCATATAATTCATTCAAAAGAAGGTATGTTCTATATGATTATGTCATGATTCCTTTCATTCTAATGAACTCTTAATCTTTTTTTATGGCCTCGATCAATTAAAATTTTCACCCGTAGTTGGATGAGTTAGTGGTTGTTTTTTGAATGAAATTATCATGTGGTGTATGAACCATAATGAGCATGCCCAAGATCTAAACATAGGCATGAGTTCACTAAGAGAGAATCAGCTATATTAAATTCTACAATGTCCTAATTTTGGATTGATATGGTACATTTATTTGGTAGCATAAAATCCGAGGAAGTTCTACCAACAGACCCAGAGGATGTTCAGGTAGTGTTTTCGTGGGACTATTCCTATATTTGTTTTTATATCTGAAGATTATTGGGGTTAAATGGACATAATTGTGGGTTTAAACATGAATTTTATAATTTTTATTAAATAAATTTCTCCTAGACTAAGATGGGGATCATTACATAATAGTTTATATATTGCGTGAACTCTTTCCATGAGTAGAAGAATAAGTTGAATACCAATGTAATGTCCTGGAATTCCATGTAATTTTTCATAGTTAATGGGATTATTCTAATACCAAAAAACGATATGGCGTGCGATTCTGAGGCCTATTGTGCCCGGAATGGCCTATCAAAAAATGATATGTTTTAAATAGCGCACGTTAACATATTTCTTCCAAAAATGGGATAACTTCTAAAAGGGTTCTAAGATCATAAATCTGAGGGCACCACTGCATTCAAGGTGGTGGGTTCACCCTAGGAAAAACTTATGTTACGTTGGCATGGGTCTCCAAAGAGAAAACCTGAAAATGGAATAACTCTAAATAATATATTTTAAATAAAAATTATTTTATTTTTGATTCTGCATTACTCACAAATGGAAACTCGAATTGAATATCTGAGACCACTATTGATCTCTTGAGGGTTTCCTTTCCTTGGGATGAGCCTAGCATAGGACGGGATGGACCAACAGTGGAATATAGTTTCTGGTCCATAAACAAAATAATTGAAGAAATATTATTTTATTTTTTAATCCTTATAAATCATAAACGTTAACTCATATTAGAAATCTAATAGAACTATTGAGCTCGTGAGGGTGTTCTTCCCAGAGGCAGAGCCTAACATCGACTGGAATGGGCCTACTGTGAATCTTGTTTTTAAGGACCTAACATTAAAAAAAATATTTTAAATAAAAATAATTGTATTTTATATTCCTCATATCTCATAAATGGTAACTCAGATTAAAACTCTAAGACCTCGGTTGAGTTCGTAATGAGATTTTCTCCTTAAGCAGGACATAACCTCGACCGACATGGGTTGAGGTAAAAATATAGGTTTCAAACGTTTCATGAAAAAATAAAATTATGTTAAAAAGTTTATATCATTAAAAGTTGTTTCACTACAACATTGTGATGAGCGAACTATTTCTTAACAAAAGTGATGTTGTGTAATGACACTAACATTTAAAATTACAGAAACATTATTTTATAATTGAAACAGCGTATTAGCGGCGACTCAACATAACAGAAATGTTGCCACATGTTTTCTCTGTATAATTGGACGAAAGGATTTACAAATGAGAGATGGATCTCACAAATCACTCTGAATCTCTATAGGGTCACCATTGATGAATTAAGAACAACTAAAAACTTTCACATCAACTTTGATAACTCCCCTCCTCGTCGAGACATCCCACCCTCGATGACGGACCGAGGACTTTCGTAAATGGATCACCTCCAGTGATGAATCCTTCCTCTTATAAACCCTATTATCTAGGTAAGGGTTTTTATTTTAATTATTCTTTCCCCGTTCATGAATTTAAACGATTTACACAGATAAATCCACGAACAGGTTGACCCGCAGATTATTTATTCTTACAGTAGGGTTTTTATCGGGATATGTTTAGGGAATTGAACCATGTTTAAATTGAATTAATTTGATTTTCTATATTTGATACTTCTAACGGGAGTGGATTAACTTTGTGAAGAACAACATTGGAGGTTCATTCCTCAAATTCATTTTGTGGATTTCTTCTACACCTTTTTACCACAATTTCTTCATGTTCATAATGGGGTTATGAATGATAGATTGTTGTGCGCCTGTTTCTTGGTGCAACATTCCAGAATTGAGGATTTTCCATTGTGACAACTTCAGGGTGGTACATCGACAAAGGAAAGGAACCTCTGAGATGACATGGTCCCACAAGCTTGAAGTCCTTTGGTGGTAGTGACTACTAGCTGAAGGCGGAAAGTGTCGATGGCACACTACCATGGAGGAGTGCACACTCAGTGGGCCGCTTTGGTTCGGGATCCTGACACCAGTGGAGTGCCATGTCGGGCGAAGGAGGCTGCGTAAAGAAGGGGTTTCGGTGGTGTAGGGGATGACAATGGTTATGTGACGCATCGGTAGGAGCGCACTGTGGGGTGGGATGTTGCATGCGTTGTCACATGGTCCCCACTAGACCACATGTAGAGGGAGGTGGCAAGCCTCAGTCGGTCGTGTGTTTGAGAAAACTGGGCTGCTGGGTGGCCCAAGTTGGAGAAGATCCATTCCGCTAGTGCAAGCCAGTCTAGAAGAAAAACCAAGACACTAGAGGGTCTGGCTGGTCAGAACTGGTCAGGTTAATTTGGGTGGGATTGGATGAGAACCAGATCGATTGGCAACCCAAAAGGCTGGAACCACGACCAAACTAGGCTAGGTTCAACAAGGCCCAATAGGCCAGGCCACTGGACCTGGCCGAACCAGGACAGCCAAAACCCAACCAGGTCGGGTTGGGTTGGCCGAAATAGGTCAGGTGATGTGGGCCCCCCATGATGGGTTGGTCAGTTTGGTCCAACCATGTTGTTCTAGGCCCAGACCCAATCGACCCCTATTTACTAAAAGTCCAATATCATTCAAAACAGGAATATAATTGATGTGCCTTTTGTGGCTCTGGAATCATTGTGGCGAGACGGTCAATTGGGTATACTCTAAGTGGTTTTTGTTGGGAGTTGAAATATGAATGATGGATTGAGTAGTAGATCCTCCTGGAATCAAGCACGCTGGAGAGAAGAAATCCTAAGGCTGGATGTGACATGATGGATATGTATAGTGGACCTTGGTAGTCCAGTAACAGAGAAAACCTCGGTGGTCCAGTAGCAGGGTGGACCTATGTTATCCAGTAGATGGGCGTACCTCTATGGTTCAGTAGCGGAGCAGACCTCTGTGATCCAGAAGAAGAGCAAACCTCAATGGTCTAGTAGCCAAGCAGAACTCAATGGTCCAAGAGCCAAGCAGACCTCAATGGTCTGCTAGCTGAGCAGACCTCAGTAGTCCCAGAGCCAAGCTTTCTCAGTGGTCTAGCAGCTGAGAGAAACTCAGTGGTCTAGAGGCTGAGCGGATCTCAGTGGTCCAGCATCCAAGCAGACCTCCATGGTCTAGTATCCTAGCAGACCTCTGTGGTATAAGAGCTCAGCCGACCTTAGTGGTCTTGGAGCCAAGAAGACCTCAGTGGTCTGACAGCTGACCCAACTCAGTGGTCTTTGAGCCGAGAGGACCTCAGTGGTCTAACTGCCAAGTGGACCTCAGTGGTCCATTTGCCAAGAGGACCTCAGTGGTCCAGTAGCCAACCTTCCCTCTATTCTCCAGCAGCTGAGTAGACCTCAGTGGTCGAGCAGCCATGCAAACCTGAGTGGTCCAATAGCCAAAAAAACTTCAGTGGTCCAGTAGCTATAAAAACTCAGTGACTCACCATGGAGGAGTCCCTCAGTAGAACAAGATGGTTTATCTTTATGACTGATAATCATACTTTCTATACTATGAGTTATACCTGGTGTTAGTTGTTTTTTAATTATGGTATTTCTTCGTGGTCTTTCATTGTGGTATTTATTTTCTAATTTGGCTTCCCAACTTAGTATTGTGTCACTCACCCCAACACAAGCTTTTCCAACACACTTCATGTCTTGTACATGTGATCGACACTTCTACACAGACCTTGGTGGTCCAGGACTAGGTGGTGCTTAGTGAGATGGGATGGATAGGTGTACTTCTACGGTTATATGTAATTACCCTTCACCTACCCTTCAATAATGGTCTCGAGTTGACAGACCATGGATGTTGTACATTCCTTTGTAGTTTTGGTCTTGTATTCTTTCCCATTTGTAGTTTTTGTTTGTACTGTACTCTCAGTAGATGTCTCAGTGACAATTGTGGTTTACCTTATGTTTAATTTCCACAGCTTGAGATTTGTGAATGTGAACTGGTTTAAAGAAAATTACTTCCCTTTTGGAGATATTCCTAGTCGGTTCTAGTCTCCATCCCCTAGCCTATGGAAGGAAAAATTGGGGTTGTCACGATATGGGCCCTGGGGGATGGATCGTGACAAAGTGGTATCAGAGGGCGGTCGATTATACCAGAAGAACAATGAGTTTCTAAATTTTTATGGAGAAACAGTGTAAACTGTTTCAGGTTCGGATTTCAGTCTAGGGAGTCCAGTGTTGGTGTGGTGGCTAACATATCCATACACCAGCAACATAAATTCTTCTTTCTGACTCAGTACATGAAAAAACTTATTGCATGCATATTTGAATGTTTACTCATTATCTTTCTGAGTCAAAGTCAGATCACTAATTATAATCTACTAATCGTGATTCATATTGATCTCTTTCAAGATGCCTCAACACAGATAGCCATCCAGGATTCTAGTGCATGACCCCAAGGATGGTCCATATAGTGATGGGGCTTCATTATAGAGACCATTTCTGGAGATGGAACCTTCATGCAGTGTCCCAGCAATACCACCACCTGTTGTTCAGCAGTTACTACTAGCTCTTCTTGTAGAGGATATATGTAGGGTCAATGCCTTATATGAGTTTCAGCGATAGTGCCCCCATAGGTCCTGAGGAAATCCTGACTCACGGGTGGATAAGGACTGGATTGAGGTGGTGACAAAGTTTTATATCTAATCAGGGTTCCATTATATTAGATGGTGGTCCTAGAAGTGAGACTTCTATGTGATCAACATGGCATTGGTGAGGATTAGATTAACCATTATTACGATGAGGTGACTTTTTTGTCAACAGAGATTGAGAACCTTTCTCAAATAGGGGGGCTATTTCCATAAAAGATAAGGGATATTCATGCCCAAGAGATTCTACAAAATTAGAAGGAATACATTTCGGAAGATGATTATTCATCGAGTCATACTGATCTTCCCAAGAACTTGATGAATACAATATGATCAATGCATCAGGGATCAGATTTCTGAGAGGGATATGTTTAGGGACATCTGAGATTACACTATTAGTTTGTGTATTCCTACTTATTCTAGGGTTATAGAGAGATCCTTTATGGTTAAATGACCTTTGGATGAGAAGATATAGCTAGTGGATGTTAGAAGTGGAAAATCTAGAAGTTGATGTCAGTCTCAGAGACATGTATGTGTGATACATTCCAAGAAGATCCCCACGATAGGGGTTCTAAACCCAAGGCTCATAAGGTAAGTCTAGTTAGACTAGAAAGATGTAATTATTTTCATAAGATAGTTGGGGACATATCGCTAGAGATTTTCCAACCCATCGTGCTGATAGTGAAATGGTGCATGGGTCACCGGGGTTGAGACAGTGATAAAAACAGAAGAATCTGTAGGGCAGTAGATGTGGTAGAGGATCTAGGAGAGCAACTAGAGGTGGTATACACTTCTACATGTTAAAACCACAACCCTAATGTAGTCCACACCAGGTTCATGGATCGGGAGGATAGAGAAATGGAGTAGCTGCATGCGGTCAAGGAATATGACCCAAGGGCTCTATGAATGAATCTAGGTATGGTCTATGTCTACTCTTAGTTATAGTATTAATAGACACAGATGTTAATCATTCCTTATTATCACAAATCTTGTTCAATACCTAGAGTTTGTAGTTAAAACCATTGAGATGACCCTTATGTCTGGAGATACCTATTAGAGGAGACTCGGTAATCACTCTTATACCGATGGTGTGATCTAGACCTTCTGGAGAGAGTTTCGATTGGAACCTCTTGTTGATAGTGTCGAGACGTTACGATGTTATCTTGGGTATGGACTATTCTTCCATAATTTATTCTCAAATTTCTTTTTTTAAGAAAAAGGATACGATATGTCTATAGTGTTGGAATGTGGTTTTCGATGGTCAGTGAAACAGAAAACCCAGCAAGCATGGGATAAAATTCATGCATAGAAGGGTTAAGCCAATCAAAAATGAGTTTTCCATCCTTACCCACATGAAAATGGATGTTTTGTGTTTTCATTTCCTAGTATTAGTGGAAGAGTATGAGGGAATCTTTTTAGAAGATGTTTCTAGGATTACCTCTCTGTGGGAAGATGGAATTCTACATCACTCAACACCCTAAGATGGAACCAATATCAGCATTAGTATATCATATGGTTTTCACAGAGCTTCTAAATCTATGGGTATTGTTGGGGGACTTAATGAAAAGGGGATTAGTAAGACTAAATGTTTGAGGTTATGTGTGAATTACTGTCTCTTTAACCATGTGGTCAAATAGAATGAGTATCCACTACCAAAGGGATGATGAACGCATAGGTCAGGTGAAAGGGGTGACCTTTCATGTGGATGGAATGTGCCTGTGGGATTTTCAGCAATTGAGACAGATTTTGATGAGTTCCCTAATCTTATTTTGGAAGTGGTAGTCTTCACATTAATAATGCGGTGACACAACCTCCCTACGAGAATAGTTTACTACCTACTCTAACCACAAGAGTCTCAAGTATATATTATCTCAGAAGGATTTAAATTTCAGGAAGAGACAATTCTTAGAGTTTCTCTAGGACTATGACTTCGAAGTGGTCTATACTCTTGGTAAGGGGAACATGGTAGAAGATTATCTCAGTAGAAGATCTAGTTTGTTATTCCTAAATGTGGAAATGGGGTAGTTATCCTTGTTATAGATATCCTTCATGGATGACGATGAAGTATCATATCTCCATTTATTGATCGTCACCCCTCCACTATTAAATTAGAAAGGGAGGCACAACTCGGTGAAACCGATTGTGAGTCTTTAAATGCTCATTCAACCACAGGGAATACCCTTGATGGACTTTTAAAATTTGGGGAGAATTTTGTTCTTTTTAGAGGATGCACAGTTGTAGAAGTGGCTCCTAGAGTGGTGAGATGCATCAGGGTATGTGTGGGGTTGTCAAGGCTGAGGTGTTTGGGAATAAGCTACTTTTGAGAATAGCCTTTCACCCACAAACATTTGGTCATAAATAGTGGAATATACTAAGCATGGAGTACATGATCTATTATTGCATTCATCATTTTGGTTGTGGTTGGGAGGACCACCTACCATTGCTGGAGTTGGCGTACAACAATAGCTACCAATCCACCAACAGTATGAAACCGTCTGAGGAACCGTATTGATGACCATACAGGTCAATGTTATTTTGGAAAAAACCAGGGGAGTCATCACTCATGGGTCCAATGATGGTACATGATACCACTGGGAAGGTGCAGGTGATCTAATAACATATAAAGTCTATAAAGATCCAAAATAATTCATATACTGATGGGAAATGAGAAACCTTGGAGTTCAAGGAGCAGATATATGTATTCTTATGGGTCTCTCCTCGACGAGGGACACATATATTTGGTCAGAGAGGCAAGTTATCTATGAGGTTCATCAGACCCTTCCTATTACTGTGTTGAGTGGGTGAGGTGGCATACTACTTGCATCTACCACCAAAGTTAGAGAGGGTGTACAATGTCTTCCACATAGCCTAGCTGAGGAGATACATGCATGACCCTTCTCACGTCATATCCCATAGAGAGCTAGATATTGATGATGGGGAAACATTAATGGATTACCCAATAGAGATAGAGGATCAATAGGAGAGGATCCTTCATGGATGGTCGATCGCTCTAGTGTATGTTCTTTGGACACACAAGAATCTATGAGAGAGAACGTGAGAGCAGGAGGCTCAGATTCATGCAAAGTACCCCCATTTGATTGTTTAGACCTTATTTTGGATTACGAGGACATAAATCCCTAAAGGTGGGGATAATTTAATTTCCCATAATTCCATGTATTTTTTATTATATGGGATTATTCCTAGACTAGAAACTGAGACGACGTGTGATTCAAAGGCCTACTTTGCCTAGAATGGCCCGTCGAAAAATGATATGTTTTAAAAAGCATGAGTGAGAATTTTTTCTAAGAAAGTGAAATAACTTTTAAATGGGTGACCGGATTATAACTCTAAGGGAACCATTGTGTTAATGATTGTTATTATACCCTAGGCACAACATAAGTTTAGTCTTCAAAGGCCTCTATTGAGGAAACATGAAAATGGAATAACTGTAAATAAAACAGTTAACATAAAAAAATTAATTTTCAAATCCTCATAACTCATGAACGGTAACTCAGATTGAAAATATGAGACCACCATTGAGATCATAAGGGTGTTGATTCCTTGGAAAGATACTAACATTGTCCGACGTGGGCCAACAAGGGAATGTTGTTTTTGGATGTAAAGAAAAAAATTTAATAAATATTATTTTATATTTAAAACCTTATAACTCATAAATGGTAACTCGCTTTAAAAACCTAAGAGTACTGTTTATCTCGTGAGTGTGTTCTTCCCTTAGGAATATCCTAACATATTCTAGCATGATCTATCTATGAATGTTGTTATTTGGGACGTAACTGTAAGAAAAATAATTTAAATAAATATTATTTTATTTTTGAACCCTCATAAATCGGAAATGGTAATTCAGATTACAAATATGAGACCACTGTTGAGTTCACAATGGGATTTTCTCCTTAAATAGGACTTAACCTTGACCAGCTTGGGAAGAGGGAAAAAGTTAATTTTTGGATGTTTTATGTAAAAATATAATAAACTTGAATAGTTTTTTTTCATTTAAAATGGTTTCACTACAACATAGCAATGATCCGGTTGTTTATTTTCATAAATGAAGTTGTGTAATGATACTACAACACAAAATAATATAAAAACTATTTCAAAAATGAAATTTTGTAACAGTGGCGACTCAGCGTAATAGAAATGTTGCAACCCTTTTTCTCCATATAATGGGATAACAGGAATTTGAGATGGGACATGGATCTCAAAAATCACATTGAATCAGAAGATAATCACCATTGGTGAATGAAGAATGACGAATGATGTTTTCTAGTAAATTTGAGCACTCCCCTCCTCTTAAAAAGATCCAACCCTTGATGACAGATCAAGGAATTCTGTTGCTAGAACAACTGAAATAATGAAGGATTCCTTCGATCGAACATATTCTCTGGGTAGGGGTTTTTATTTTGATTATTCAACCCCCATTCTTGGATTTAAATGATGAAAACCGATCAACCCACAAATATTTTGACCCTCAGATCATTTGTTCTTGTGGTACAATTTTTATCAAGATATATTTGGTGAATTCTTCCATGTTTAAATGAATTAATTTTATTTTCTCTATTTGATCCTTCTAACAGGAGTGTATCAACTCCATGAAAAATGATTGTGGAGGTTCATTCCTCAAATTTGATCTGTGTATTTCTTCATCCTTTTTACCCCATGTTCAATGCATTCTTTCACGGGGTTATGAAAGACGGATCATTATATGCCCCTTTATTAGTGCAATGATCCCAAAATGAGGATCTGAAATAGTGATGACACTAGGGTTGTGTGAAGATGAAGGAAAAGAATGTCTGTGGGGACATGGTGTCGCTTGTTCTAAGGCCAGCGGAGGCATGCCGCAATGAACACATGTGGATTGTCGTTTTCAATGGTAGTGTGCTCTCATGGAGGAGGTTGCAGGTAGTGAGATGCAGCGGTATGAGATCCTGGAAGCCGTTGAGCACTCTATCGGGCGAAGGAGGATACTGCAAGTGTGGGTCACTTTGGTGCATGGGCGCAACACTGTTCGGGTTTCCTGTCAAAGGGATTGGCCAATAGGGAAGGATACAACATGTGTTGGTACGCGGTCCCTGCTGGACCCCGTACTGAGTGAGGCGACCAATCTCATCTGGCCGCATGGTTGCGTAAACTAAGAAGGTGGCTGGATCAGGCTAGAGAATACCCCCCCTGTGCTTGATGGTCCGGATGGGAAACTATTCTGCTGGGTGGCCGAACCGTATGAGAACTATGTCTCTAGGCGACTCGGTGGGCTGGACCCATGACCAAAGCGATTCAGGTCCTACAAACCCAATGGGAATGGACACTGGGCTAGGACGGACCAGGTCGGCCCAGATCCTAGAGGGTCAGGCCAGACCCCATCGGGTCAGTCCATACCCAACCGTGTTGGGATGGGTTGGCCGAAATGGGTCGGGCCATGTGAGACCCTCATGTCGGGTTGGTCAGGTCAGTCCCACCATGTAGGACCATGCCTGAATACAATCGGCCGTTATTTACTAAAAATGAAATATCATTCAAATTGGGCATCCAATTGCGGTTTCTTTTGTGGTGTTGGGACCTTTTCCACAAGAAGGTCCTTTGGGTATACTCTAAGTGAGTTTTGGGGATTTAGAGATATGGCTGGATACTTGAGAAGTATATTCTCCCAAAATCAAGCGCACTAGAGAGTGGGAATCCTAAGGCTGAATGTGACATGAAGTATATGAATAGAGGACCTTAGTGGTCTAGTAGTAGAGAAGACCTCAGTTGTCCAATAGAAGGTCGGACCACGACAGTCCAGTAGAAGAGCAGATCTCAATGGTCTAGTAGCAGAGAGAACCACATTGCTCTTATAGATGAGAAGACCACAATGTTCTAGGAGCCGAGCGAACCTTAGTGGTCTAGAAGATGATCAGACCTTAGTGGTCCTACATTAGAGTAGACCTCAGTGGTCTAGGATCTGATCATACCTTAGTTTTCCAGAAACCGAGTTGACCTCAATGGTCTAATACCCGAGCGGACCTCAAAGGTCCAGCAGCTGAGTGGACCCCTGTGGTCCAACAGCTGAGTAGACCATAGTGGTCTAGCATCCGAGTGGACCTTAGTGGTCTTGAAGACAAGAAACCCTTAGTGGTCCAATAGACGAGTTGACCTCAGTTGTCCTTTAACCAAAGAGACCTCAGTGATTAATCAGGGATGATTCAATCAGTAGTACATAATGATTCATCGTACAAATAATAACCATACTTTCTATACTATGAGTTATTACTGGGGTGAGATGTCTTTTCATAGTGGTATTTATTTTGGTCTTTCCTTTGTTGTTTGGGGTCCCTACTGAGTATTGTGTTAATCACCCCTAAAAGAACTTCTCCCATATGTGTAATGTCCCATGCAGGTGATCGACACTTCAACTGAGACCTTGGTGGTTCAGGATCAGGTGGTGCTCAGTAAGACATGATGGAAGGGTGTACATCTATGGCTACATGCATCTACCCTTCACCCACCCTTATGGAAGGGTCTCGAGCAGATAGACCATGGAATTTGTACTTTCTTTATTGTTTTGGGCTTGTATTATATCCCCCTTAAACTTTCAATTTGTATTGTAATCTCAATAGTTGTCTCAGTGAGAGTTGTGTTTTACCTTGTGTTTAGTTTATGTAGTTTTAACTTTGATCACGTGTATAGGTTTAAATGAAAATTTGTTTTCTTTTTCGGATATGCCTTCCTGGTGCTAGTCGCCAGCTCCTGGCCTAAGGAAGGCAGGCTTGGGGTAGTCATAGCATGGGCCCCAGGGGACAAGTCTTGACAAATATACCAATTTTGATCCAACCCATGCTAGTTGAGGAGTATGCAAAGTTTTTTTATGCAACTATATATAGTGTTGGAGTAGTTTTTATGGATATTGATTAAGTTGTAGTGTATGTTTCACAATAATTGAGTCCACACAAATGTAATTAACATATGTGTGATATTTAGTTATCTATAGTGGTATATTACTTAAAGTGTTGGTGGAATTTTTTATTGGGAAAAAATATTTCTATGTATGTTGACTGCAAAATCATAATGTATATATTTTAAAATAGATATTTGAATCTTAGTCAGCAGTAATGAGTTGATTAAGTTCAGACTTTTCACATAGGTCAACCTATACTTTCTCTAAGGGAAATAGTTTTCTTGCTGCATTAAGAAAGAATAAAAATAATTAGATAGTCAAGGATTATATTTAGGAGTGGAAGATGATGACCTTGCTTGATGAGATGCCTATTGAGGTCCAAGAGGACCAAGAGAAGATGACCCATGTATCCTTATCAGTAGATTTCAAATTTTAGAGCCATATCAGGGATATGATATATGGTGATCTATAGTGTCTTCCCTTGTTGTAAATCCTACGATGCAGGGATTCACGTTCCTCTTGGACTATTGATGTGGATGAGATCATCTATGTATGGAATCATGCTGGTGTATCTACCAGCATGTGTGGGGAGATGATGCATGAGTTTCATGACTCTATGTGGGAGGTGAATATAGGTTTTAGAAAAATATATCATGACCTACATCGACTGTATTAGTGGTCGGGCATGAGGAGGGTTATTTTAGGTTTCCTGATATGATACTATGCCTATAATTTGGTAAAATATAAGCATCAACGACCTGGTGTTTTATTAAAACCATTTCCCATTATGTAATGGATGTTGGATGAAGTTACATGTAAATTGTGGTTGTTCTTCTACAGAAAAATAAAATGAATGATGTTACTTGGGTGATTTTGGATCAGTTTATGAAAGTATCTCATTTATTACATGCCTGGGAATCTCTCTTGGGTGATCATTTGGGGGATATATATGTTTGGGAGATTTTTTATGGGGTTCCAAAGAGAATTGTTTCAAACCATGATTTTTTCTTTATATCCCACTTCAATAAATGATTTCAGATTGTTTTGGATACCCATGTAACTCTTAGTATGTATTTTCATAAAAAAATAGATTAAAAATCATAGTATATTATTCCTGTGCCAAATTACTTGTAACGGTCTTATGTATTCAAGTTTTTTGGATCTTGGGAATGTCACATTGTTATAATTGAGTTTTCCAAAAACAAAATTTATTAGGTGACTATTATGATGTTAGCGTGTGAGGCTCTTTATAGTGGGACTTGATGTTCATCTTTATTTTGGATGGATGAAGGCGAGTCAATGTTTTTGGGATAGAGATTCATGCAGGAGACATAAAAATGGGTTATTTAATTTAGAAACATTAGTATATAGCATAGATTAGACATAATTCGTATACTTATCCACATATTCAACCTCTATAGATTACACTAGTTGATCATGTATTCTATCATGAGTTTCTAAGATTTGTTCATTGTACGATTCGATGGTAGGTAATGTTGGATCCCATTTATATGGGACCATTTGGGACATTAGAGAGAATCATAGTGGTGGAATTCCATTGGATTTAGAAAGAGGTATAGTGGCGTGCAAGATGATTTTAAAGTGTCCTAGCTTCAACAGTATCTTCTCGACCCTTTTCACTTGAGTGATGTTGATGATGCCGAGCGTGAGGATTATGTGACCATTGGAGAGCATCATTTTTATGACATGGATCATAGAGAGAATGTGTTACATGTATAGACTATGTCAATGTTTTTAGTGATGTAGTGTAATGGATTTGTTTAGTGGGAAATATGGGATTGAAATGCAAATATATGGGTTGAGAGGACTGATTTTTCATATCAGAATATTAGTGATTCATTGGAGTGCATCTCGAGGATGATCTATCATGTGGTTGGGGTATTTTTAGATACTGGTCTTTCTAGAGATATAAAATCCTCTTTTTCTAGTATTCATTTAGCCTTGTATTTGTCTTAATTTGGTGGAGTCTTGTCTTGGGTGTGTTCAGGTGCATTTTATATGGTTTGAGAGGTTTTTTGCGAACTTCATGGTTGGTGCATTATTTTCCCAAACCATTATCCTAGCCACAGAAAACTATACACCATTGAAGAGAGTGGGTTTTCATAGTTGGTGAATTATTTGTAAAATCATGCATCTTTTTATTAGAATTCATGATCCATGGAATATAGGATATTAGGTTAGGGAACATGTCCTTTCAAACTAGGTGGCCTCACAAAATAATCCATGCACATAACATTTTAAAAACCTGAAAATTTATTTAATATTTCATAACCCCTTGTTTAGATACATTGTCACCTTATTTATATCAAACATGATTTTCAATTATTTTAGAGGCTTCTTAGAGGATTACAAGGTTCCTTTAATGACTTTAATGAATAATTAATGATCAATGGGAAGGATTAACTCCACTTTAGTAAGTAATCTCTTATTGTTTAAGGTTACAGTCTCTCTCATAATTAATCCCTTCCTATATGGATTATTTCCTATCATTATGATGGTTTATATCTATGTTTTAGTATATCACATTTCATTTAATCTTTTTCCTTGGTATTGAACCGTTATCTTCTTAAACATTGAGAATTCGATCGTTCTGCATCAAATTTAGGGATTTGGTTTTCCCAGCATTCTTTAAATAACATAATGTAGGTAGACTAATTATTAATTCGTGTAGTACTTATTATGATCTAGTTTATGTAATTTTTCCATTATGTTTCCACATTTTTTAAATTATTTTCAAGTAAAATGTGGATTTAATTCTTTGATATTGGTAAACCCTTCATAGTTCACATTGGATCTGATGGTTATTGTGAGAATGGACTTGATGGAAGCCCATGGGATGTGCCAATATCTATTAAATTTGGATTTTTGGATCATTAATGGGGTAATAATGTGATATTATAATTGAATTAAAACATTTTCTCATGTTGATAACTGGATCAATGCTGAATTTAGTATGTTAATAAATTTGATTAATGTACAGAATTGTGGTTGTGATATATGAATTAAATTGTTTACCCATATGATAATGATTTATTAAAAGGTTAATAAAGCAACAAATTTATATGAATATGATATATGTGATATTTTATGATGTATTGGTAAATCATATGTATGTTAGAGACTGATTATACAAATACCTAAGGGTTTTAGCTTGATTATTTAGTCCCCCATTGCATACATGTGACTAATGTATTGTGGGACACAGATTGATTCCCCAAAAACTGACAGGATCCTCGAATGATTCTCTACAACCCTGATATATATTCATTTGTAAGTATGAACAATGAGAAGTGGTCTAGGAACTGATTTTCCATGAACCCATGGTGTTCCAGACAGATACTATATGATCCAATATTTGATTGTTAATTGGTATTTATAATAATGGTTCATGGTATAGATGAATAAATATAAATTAAACTAATAATTTGTTCCCATGAAAGTATGATTTTTGATATTCAAATTTTGTATAATTCAAACACTAACACGGTCTAAAGCAAGTATGATTGGTTCGAGGGTCACTATTAACTCAGGGGGCAGTGTGGTTTATTAAGAAGTAATAAGAGGTAAGAATTTTTTTAATTATTTTGGAAAATTTATTATTTATTAATATGAAAACACACAATATTGTATACTTGATATTGCTTTTGATTCAATTGGTAGTAGAAAAATGAGTTGTACAAACACCCTACATGGGATGTTTGACTTTTACGAGAGTATATATTATGTTTGTAGGAAATTATAAGAAAAAGTTCCCTATGTTATATAAATTAGTTGTGATTAAAAAATGAGTATGGAATATGAAACCAAACATGATGTTCTGACCCTCTTTAGATTTTTCAATCTACGATTATTTTGGGTTTTCTTTTGAGATTTTAAACTTATACTGAATGACATATCTACGGGTTATGTTTTTTTTATTTTCCTAGTTTTTGATTTATTCACATGATGGTAGTTATTATTTATTACAATTTTGATTTTTTATATTTATTACCAATGATGTTAAACTTATGTAATAATGGTATAGTATCTTGATATAATATATTAGATGCTCACAACTAGTTGGAAGCCTCATGTGTATGTGGTGGGATGTGTGTAACCACATAACAAACTAGCTCAGGGTGATATAATCTGGAAGATATGTCAGGAAATTAAAATCAACCAACCTGATAGTATGATTGATCCATTATACAGTGTCTTAAAACCAATCCTCCAAAGGTTTTTATCCATAAGTGACATTATTGGATTTGAAGAGATTATTCCATGTGTTATCACGATATAAATAGTGGTTCGATTTACAGATAATTCTAATTATTTTGTTAGGTAGAGAAAAATGGAATTCAATGCAATATATGAAAACCATGGATACAAGAAGATTGGTATTTTTTTAATTCTAAATGTGTGGGAAGAATCACGATGATATTTTCATAAGGGGAATATTTAATTTTTTATGTGTGGAAGTGAAGGTCATCGTGTTGTAAAATGCTGATGTGATGGAAAAATGAGAGTTAATGATGAAATTTTATAGAAATATGAATGGAATTCACTACACAGAATCATTGGTTTAAAATAGAAGTTGCATATGAATTAGGAAAATAAATTACACATTCCAAAGGCTAATGAGGATGATATTCCACAACTTCCTCTAAAGACAAAAATCAATGGGAAAACTTATGCAATCATGATGATTGAAGTGGATCACTATAATTAGGGAAAAATATCCTTTGATTACTTGTTGGGGATTTCATGTTTTTTTTATAAATGATATCTATAAATATAGTATTGTTCATACTTTAGTGAAATTTCATTTGATTTTGATAATTTATTATCTCACATTAAAAGGAATATAAAATAATGAAATCTCAATTGATATTCTATCTATAAATGGTTGAACCTAAGAATGTAACAGAATTGTTTTTATATAAGATAAGATTATATTTATGGAATATATGTTGAATTATATTGTATAATAATATATTTCTCAAGGTAATATTTATATAAATGTTATGGATATCATCATGGGATTATGAGTTTATAGTTGATCATATGATTAAATTAATTCAGTCTCTATTTGAGGTTTAATGTGATGGAATTTTATCATGATTAATAATATTTTATGTGATATTTATTACAATACAACCCATTGGTTTTGAATTATTTTATTGAAAAACTAATATTAATATGAATATCAATACAAATTGTGGAAATATTATTAATTAAACTTGTAATAATTTGAGTGTATCATATATTTGAAACTAAGGTAACTATATGTTGTAGTTAATCACCTTACAAAGTCAACACACTTCATTACTATCATGGATAATTTAACTGTAAATCCTCTTGCTATAATATAAATTATAAAAGTTTTAAGGTTTAATAGGGTACAACATTTAATTGTTTTTTATCAGGATTTGGAGATTACATCAATGATTTGGTGATGTCTTCAGCAAACTCATGATTCAAAAATGAGTTTCAGCACTGCATAAGGCTAGTCTGAGAGACCAATTCAAACACTATAGGATTTATTATATCTTATTCAATTAATATCAATTGTTTTTGGGATCCAAACCTTCCTCAAATTTAGTTTTCTTGGAAAAATATATTTCAATCCATTATTTAGATATCTTCTTATGAAGTAAACTAGGGAATGAAGTATAGAACTACAATATACTAGAATGAAGTTGTAGAAAAGAAGATATTGGGACCTAATAATGATGAAGATATGGTGTTGAAGGCTATAGAAATTCATCTTCATGGATAGAAAACACAATGATGATTGTAATGTTATTGTCATAATCATTGATGCATTTGATGTTGTCAATAATAACTATCTAAAAAATCCACTATGGAAGGAACACAGAAAAAATAATCACTAGTTATATTTGCCCCTTTGAAATCATTGATGGTATAGAAATAGTATCTTATAAATTGGGGTGTCCAATAAACCTCTCATAGCTTCACGATGTGTTCCATGTTCATATAATGATGAAATACATACCGGATCCTTCATATATATCAAACAGAAAATTCATTCCATTGGAGCATGAATATTATTATTAGGAAATATCATTTGTGACATTGGATCATACTAATAATGTAATAAAAAACATGACCACTATATTGATACATGTTTTGGGGTGAAACCACTAGCTTATGTAAACTGCGAGGGAATCGTGGGATTTAATGATGTAGAATTATCTTCAGTCGTTAGATCCAAAGTGACAAATTTCAAAGATGAAATTATTTTAAGGGGGTAGAATGTGACCCCCAAGATTTTATGAATTATTATTTCTAGTAAATTTAATATTTAGGACATTTCATCATATATTTAACACACATTTTAGTTTTTGTTACACACTACACCTATTTTAAATGATACATAACATTCTATTGAAATATTATTATTTAATATAGTAGTTATCACCCAATTGTTGGAATGGTGGGTATGAATTATATTAACTAAATTATGAAAATATAAAATCTATACATGTATATTAAATAAATTATTTGGTGGAGAAATTATTTGAAATTAAAATATAAACTATTTTAAAATAATGTATATCTTTTTATGACTTTTTTTATGAACAAAAATAATTTTTACCACAATAAATTAAACATATAAATTTTTTTATGTTTTATTGAAATTTATTTATTATATTTTCGATAAAATGTTGAAAATTTATTATTATATGTTTTATAAACAAAATATATAGATAAATAATATTGTATTATTAAAATTATATTTTTTTAAAAGAAGTTTTGTGACATTCTTTTACACGTGCATTAAAAAAAAGTTTTGAATTATTTAGAAAATTGATTTTAAAATATAATTTTTTTCAAATCATTATGTTAAAATTATCTAAGTCTAACTGTTATAGAGTTTTCTGAAAAGCTAATGTTTTTATTAATAGTGAAAATAATGAATTGTAATTGAATAATTTCTATTCATTTAAATTAATTATATAGGTAAATTATATATTTGTTTTAAATTAAAATTCGAATAATTAAATATATTTTAATCCAATTTATTTCACTATAATCATTTCAATATTGAATTATGATATTAAAATATTGTATTTTTTTAGCATTCACCCATTGGAAACCTCATTCCTCATTGAATCCACGATATTAAATTTCAATTATATATTTATTTTATAGTGAATCAATTTTGGAAAAAGGGATTCTATATTTTGAATCAGAATAATTTATATTATCAAATCTATTTTTGAATTTCTTTTAACAAAATTATTAGCGACAATATTAAAAATATTTATCATGGTCAAGGTAAAATTTATTTACCAAGGGTTAAACAAAAAATGATAATGGTTGAAATGACATAATAATATTTATAAAATCTATTATATAGAAATATTCAGTCAATATAATATATATTTATTATGAATAACTCATTTTGGATAGTAGTGGAATTTTAAAAACATGGGTACACATTTTTCTTTTAAAAAATAACATGTCTACCAGTCACCTCACTTATAAAAGGCTACCTCTATCATCTAAAAATCTCACTTTATATTGATTTTAGTTTAGTAAATACATATATTAATCCTTTCCAAATTTTCATCTAAAAATATATGAATTGTAATTTTGGTTTAACATCTAACCAAGGAAGGATTTTGGTGAAATACTAACTATGTTAACCAAATAATTGGTAATGTTCTTCAATAAGAGTTTTTTCTTGTATTTTATCCTCAAACTCCTTAAATTATTTTTAAAATATGATGATATATTAAAAAAATTATCCTAAATAAATTTATATATTTTTATTTTATTATATTTACCTATAACCATCTTAAATTCTATAAAATTAGTTACTCAATAATCATTCGTGTGTACAGAGGACTACAACCACGTGAACCAATGTTATTAACATTTCCATTACCTCTTTTTAAGGGTTGGTATAATTATAGATAATATATATATATATATATATGATATGATATTTATAACATAATTAAACTTATTTATTCATTGTATCATATAATAATTTGTAATTTCCATTATTTTGAAGATATGATAATGTCGCTCGTGTGAACAATGGGCTACCGCCTCGCAATGTGATGTGATCAGTTTGTCCCTAATACATTACATGTAATATGATAAGGACAATGTTAATTAATATATGTGATATAAATTAAATTGTGATTATATTAATGAAATATTTATCATTATTAAATTATAATATATCATTTTCTTTCTTATATTCTCACTCACTGATTGATGATAATATCATTGGTGTTTGTGTGATATACAACTTTCATGAAGCTATGTGACTCTATATTTTAAACACCACACCACATATATGATCTGTATATGTATATTTAAATAAATAATAAGATATTATAATTATTATGTAAGGAAAAAATATTACTTACCACCTTTCCATGATAATTCTTGAAAAATGGAAACAATACTCATGGGTATGTACAACATATTATCTCCATGAAAATAACATATTTTATTTCACAAAATAATATTTCATGCTTCATATTAGAAGTATAATTGAGTTATAAATATGATTAATATGACATTTTTATTATTCAATTGATTATTTTTCATCATCAATGTGAGGTGAAAAAAATAAAAAATTAAAACAAACATGAAAATCAAAGCATTTATTCATGAAACATGACTTTAAAATGGAATTGTTAATAATAGGTACAATAAGGCAATAATTAAACCATAATTTGTATGATATTTATATGTATATTAATTTAATTTATATATAAAAATAATGTTATTATTATACAATAGGTTTTAACTTGTTAAGATGAATTCTATAATTAATATAAAGGATTTCGAGTCTCTCTTTTATTTCTGAGAGGCATATAAATAATTCCACTCTCGTTTAATTTGGGTGGTGTATATATTCAAACATCCACATTAAATATCATGAATAAACCAATTCAAAATTTATTTAACGCTTAATATTATGTTATTATTTATTTGGGATTATGATCTACGTGATTATCAAACGATTAAGGGATTTTTATCTCAATTTTACTTCATTTAGGATCATGTCCTGTCATCCACCTATCTTATTTGGTGAGGTGTATATACATCCCCATTGAAATATAATATCATAAATCTATTTATTTCAATGATATTTTATACTCTATTTAATATTATCTATTGAAGCTTCTTACGATTGAATGTTCTAGAGGTGGTAATGGTTTTATGTTTTAATCTCACCATTTATCAAAATTGCTCACGATCACGGTTCAACTAATGAAATATTATTATATATATCTCAATAAAATAATTCCATTAATTTTAATATTTTTATTTATATAGATTAAAATATATCCACTCATTTTCCTCTCATTGTGTATATAATATTTTAAAATTGGATATTAATAAAAATAGTCATTATTTCTCTCCCCAATCCTAAACCATATTTCTTCTAAAACCCTGTTTTGTAAAAAAAGATGAAAATATTTTTAAAACTCAAAAAATGGTTAAATAAAAAATATTTATTTGATTTTTAATTTTTTTTTAAAAAAATTATGAGTTTTCATATAACTATACCAACAATGCACGTTTATATTTTACCAATAATTTGAAAGGAATTTTTAATTTAATGCATAAAAAAGAGAACATAATTTTATGAAACAAATACCATTTTTTGATTAAGTATTATAATATATATTTACAATGGTATTTTGAATATAAACATTATTCCAATAATATTTTATAAATTTTTATTATTAAATTCATATTTTTCAATAAATATTATTTTCCTTTATAAATGTTGAAAATGATTTTTAAGGACTCATTTTTATGTTTTCAATGATATTTCGACTAATTGGGGTTTCCATACTAGTTTTTGGAAAAAAAAATCAAAAAGTTATTTCTATAGAAAATATATTCTCTTAATGAAATATTCCCTGTGGATTTACTTTCAAAATGATTCTCCATCTAAGATGAAATCCTTTTATGTATCAAATCCTTTAATGGGGATACAAACCATGAAAACCACTATTATTATTTAACTAAGTGTTATATAATGAAAATATGTTTATGAAACCCATTTCACATCCACGAGTTATACCACGATATAATTCATATTAATCCTTCTTATTTTTTCCATGGGTTATTATGTGATGAAATTATTAAATGATTAAGAAACTTATCTCTTTTCTATATGTTAAAATATTATAAATTTTCATGAAACACATTTCATTTAATGGGTTATGATATTATGAATTTTTTATGATATTTTGGAATATATGAGATTTATTTTCATTTTTTTATGAGTGGGACATGTACCTTCTTCCATTGACTTGGTTAAATATGAATATCTCATGAAATAAAAATGACTGGAATAGGGAGTGAACTCAGTTTAGTTAGGGATATTTTCTACTATTATTGTCTATGTAGTGATCCTTGACTACTATGATGGTTTTTGGATTTTACCTCTTCAAAAATGATATCCTTGGGAGTGATCCATGAATACTATATAAATGATTTATTATGATTATGTGTTTACTAGAACATTATGTCTTATACCATTGTTAGCATCTCATGGACCATGTTTATTGATTCCATTTTGACATAGATCTTATAAACTACAAATATTTGTATCATGACTCAATATTATGACACTTGATATTAATTGTATGGTTATAATTTTTTTTCTCGTGTTATCATACACTTATGTCGATGTTATTATTACATCTCCCTTTTTTACCCTTATTGGGAACCTAAGATCACCCTATATTATGTTTCCTTCCCACATGCTATGATGAAAGGTTTTATATAGGGTATGTTTCTATATATTACTAAAGGGGGAAATATTTATTGGAGATGTGGATGATCTTTCACCAAATTACATTTTTTGGTCCCTATTCACCATGGAAACTAAATTATTATGATCCTAATGTGCGTTTTTGTGTAATATATTGAATATTAATATAAAACTATGTCATATCTATGTCTGAAAATCCTGAGACACTATAATCTTTCCATGTTGAGTTAATTATCATCATATATATTCAATGACATATATTTACTTCAAAAATTAAAGTATATACATAATTATTTCTCAATGGATGGTTTCAACAATTTTAATTTAATAAAAATTACTTGAGTTACATGGTGAATAAGAGAGACAACTATACTTATGTAAATAGAGATAAATCATAATTTTATTGAATAAAAATTAAAAAAAATTACATTATTATTAACATTTAAAAAATTTATTTAAATCTTGAATAATATCAAAGAGTAAAAAATAAATAGATAACTGCACGTACACATTCTAAATAAAAAATACAATAAGTGGAGAAAAATATTCTTGGTAATAACAAAAAAATATTCTTAAAGTCAAAAAATTATATCATCCAACTAATCTTTTTTTTCTTACATTTGATGTAATATCATTTATTTAATGTTGATAAGCCCTCTTGTGTTAAATTATTAATATCTTAAGTAAGGAAAAATGATTTATCATAAAAATAATCTTATAACAGTTTTAAATTCCTTAAATGCCAGTTAACATCGTGCAATATTCAATTGAATATTTTTTGGAGTTTTTCAATATGTTTGTGTGAGATTATGAAGCCCAAAAAGACTTTTTGAATATTGAAAAAATATTAAATATGATATATTAAATATAATAGTTTTATTAATAAATATTTAATAACTCCAAAAAGGTTCATTATATATGAAATAAGAAACTATTTTTGTATCCAAAATAGGGTGTTTACCCCCAATGGGATATAACATTTGTATTAATCAGATGTTTTCATGTGACATTTGTGAAAATAACTCTTTTTATATTTAATTAAATTTTTAAAAAAATATATTAAATAATTAATATCTCTAAAATTGTGCATCATATGAGAAATTAGAGACCACTGTTGGGTCCATAATGTGGTATTTTACATAGTAAGGGTATAAATTTTATGTGTGTTGGGTGTTGGGTAACATCACGTGTGATAAAATTATATAATATATATAATTAATAGTTTATATTTATTTCTAACTAATAATTAATTAATATCTCTCAAATGATGTGTCCTTTGAGAAATATGAGAGCACCGTTAGATCCGGAACTGGGGGTTTACCCTACGCAAGAGAAAAAATTTCTATGCACAATAGTGAATTGGTTTTATTTAATTTTTTTTGTTAAATAATTAATTTTATTTAATTATTTATAAGAAAATTTACCCCTAACCTCATGCTTCAAGCTCCATTATTTCCAACATATGATTATTCAAACCTTCTATTTTACACCATTTTTTCCATTTTAAAATATACAACTCATTATTGTGGAAAATTTAGTATTTCATTGATTAAGATTCAAATGAGATAGAAGATTATTTTGAAAAGTTAATGCTGAAAATGTTGAAACAAATCTAATAATTATTATTTTTATAGTTGTTAATATTTTTTTTAATTTAAGACAGTAGGTATTTTAATAATTATTGTCAGATAAAGAGAATATTATTAATAATTAGTGTATTATTATTATTAATTTTTAGAAAAAATGAATCAAAAAGTACTAATGTAATTAAATATTTTTTTTCACTTAAATGATGAGTGACATTTTCCACATGTGAATATTTTTTTTCGATCAATGTAATTATGGTATAATTATTATCTAATAAAAAATAAATGGAAATTTGGGGTAAATATTAATCTATTTACTATTATTGAAAATTAATGAATGTTTTTGGAAACAAAATTAATGGTGAAAGATACTTTATAATAATTATTATAATTGTTATTATAATAATTATTATTATATTTTAAAAATAATTACTTTCAAAAAAAATGTTTCAGTTATAACTCTTTCGTATAGTGTCAGATTGTCATGCCATTAGCAGCATCACCTCCCTAAAATTGAGGTGGTCATGTCATAATTTTTTTTAATAAATTATTCAGGTTCCTGGTACATATCCATGAAAAAAAATTGATGTTGGGTTTACAAATGAAATTAAAAGGAGTTATTAATAAAAAAGTATTGTAATTAATAAATTTAACCAAATTAAATGATGAAAAAGTATTATGAATTTCATTTGGGGTGATTCATATGGAATAGTTTAGAAGGCCATTATTTTTGACACATCTCCCATCATATACTATTTATCTCTCTCTCTATTTTATTTTATTTTATTTTATTCTTCTAAACCACTCTCCTCAATATCTTATTTGAAATTAAGTAGATAGATGTTCCATCAATTCTGTTGGATTTTTCTTGATGATTAAAAATATATTCCTAATATAGTTTTGAATAAGTCAAGGTAATTTTTTAATATTTAATTATATATTTTAAATTATCAAAGATATCGATGATTCTAAATAATGTTGAAATAGGGATGGTACATGTATTCATAGGCATGATATCCAATTTTAGGTTGTGTTTTGATGAATATGATAATTAGTTCATGAGTAGATGTATCAAACCACACATGATGGTTTATCATTTCCACATACATCGAAGTCCTTGAGGTAGTTGGTTCTATCATGATTAGCCAGATTGAGTAACATTTAATTTCATGATTTATTTCATTTGTTTATTTGAATTCAATTGCTCAAACACGGTTTCAATTGATTTGATAAAACCATATTACTGTGGATTGGGAGATTTGAAATGATTTTGAAACAAAAATTTGTAAAAAACCCCCCAAATTATAGGTTCATGGGTTGAGTTTATGGAAACTGGTTGATTAAAATTATTTAATTGAAATTATAGATTTTATTGAAACAATTTCAATTCTTTTTTTGAATTTAATTGTGTAAATGAATTATTTAATTTGATCTTTGGAACAGAATTGATGGAATTTATAAAATTGTGAAAATGGATTTAAAATGAATCGATAGAATCCTAGTGGTTTTATCATATTAATGGTGGATGTTTTTTATTAATAAATATTTTGGTATTAAATGTAAAATTTTAATTTAAATGGAATAATGGGATTCAATTATATTTTAGGCAGTCTTAATGTAAATTTCCCATTATTGATTGAGTAATAGAAAATGAAAGCATTAGTTAGATTTTGAGTCATTTTAACAGACTCTACAATTACTAAAACATTCTATAACATACAAGTACTAGGTCACATCCCTTAGGTGATGGTGACGAGTCCTCTCTAACTAGTTTCCATGGGACATATGTGTACACATATGACCATGATCACATAAAGAGTGAAGATTCCAATATCCATGAACTTTTGTATATATTTTCTAGATGATCATGTTTCTCATGTGTTAATATTTGAGATATAACAGTATTCCAACATTAGTAATCTATTTTACATGTAGATTTTTAATTTATAAAAAATATTTTAAATAAAAATTTTTTGTTAAGAAATTATTTTATAAAAATTCCATCACTTTTAAATTAATTCATTTTCTTTTAAATTATATTCCATCATATAAATTGTATAGAATGATTTTTATTAATATGATTTTAAATTTAAAAAATGTTTACATTAAAATTGAATGAATTCCATTGCTTGATCTTTTATTTGAATCTATTACGAAATCCTTGGTGGAATCTTTTTGGGCATTTGTTGAAACCCTATTTTTTTCCTTCCAGCATTTGTAGACATTCTTCTTGCAGGTTCAAGAAAGTGAAATTGATCTCTTGGAGGTGGATTCATCTGTTGCACATTGGAAATGGTTATTTGTGTCTTAGGTACCATGGGCTTTTGTATTCCTTGTTGTATTCTGGTACATTACACTATGTGATGTTTCTTTTGATATGCATACAATCGTGTTTCATTTATTTCTTCATTGTTAGTGGAAAAATAATTCCAACTCTTAGATTTATGATTCCAGGTGCTAGTCATCGACCCATGGGGATTGGTAATTCCATATGGGCTATGTCAGGGTCATTATTGTTATTGTGTTACCCGGGTACCCAGGCTAGTTTGTGAAAAAAATGGTATCAGACCTCTAGGTTTATATTTTTTTTCTTGAGCCAATATTTATTCATGTAATCTTGTCAGGACATATGAGGTATTTATAATAGAGTTCTTGGATATCTCTCACCGAAATAAACCTTAAGTCACCATTGGTGGATAGGGAAATATGTTTTGTGTATTAGTTTTGTTGTTTTACCTATTTTTATTTGGACATAGTGGAATCCATGTCATGTTTGTTCTTTTGGTTGGGTTTAATTTCCCTCAGAGTTATATTTGAGAACTACCTAATGTCTTCAATATTGTTTGCTAGTGTTATTTCATAGCATTACTCAAATAAGACATGATAATAAGATCCATATAGATACTACTATTCACCCTTAATGATCAAATCCTATTTTGGATCTGAATCTAGTTGAAGTGATCATGATAAATATCCATGTTTTGGGGCAGGTACCACTATAAGTCCCCATTCAAGATCCATCTCAAGGTCTTCATGGAGAAGTTATTTGAAATATTTCTCAAGAGTTCCTTCCTAATAAGTCACCAGTTTTCAAAGTCTCCACTGATCCTCAACATGCTGAGGAAATGTTGGGAATGATAGAATGTATGTTTGATTTCTTGGAGACATCGAACGAGATCAAGGTGAACTTTACCACCGTTTTACATGAGGGTCTGAGCAGAAGATGGTGGGGAATGATGGTAAAATTGAAGAAACATGATTAATTAATGTATAAGGACATGAATTTTATTTTCACCGACCCATTCTATCCAGATTCTGCGGTTTTGTCCTATGATGTGGAGTTTTTTAGGAATGAGTATGCTGATAGAACTGTAACTGAGTATTCAAATTACTTTACTGAGTTGGTGTAGTTTATGATTGAAATTTTATATAATGATAGGTTGAATTCTTGACACATTGAGTGGGGACTTTGATCAGATGTCTATTCTAATGTTTTATTACTAAAAATTCCCACTCATGATGATGTGTTGGTTAGTGGGATGATGGTTGATATAGTTTTGGATGGGGAGTCTTGTTTGACGACAGTTCCTTATACTCCTAGTGATAGTGTATGTTATTTTAAATGAAAGAGGAATTGTGATGACACTCATAATGGTTCTCAACATCATGGTCATTCTCAACATCCTATAGTTCCTAAAAGAAGACCATTAATATGCTATTAGTATGGTCAGCCTAGGCATTCAAAGAGGGTATGCACTGATGCATCCAAGAACTTTGAGTCCAGTAGATGTTTGGGGAACTTGTAAAAGTTCAGCCATACATTTCCACTCCACATAGTGGAATAGAATCATTAGCTCCTCCAAAAATTATAGGGAAATCAAATGATTCAAGTAAAAAAGGGTTCAAACAATATGAATCCAGAACGAAGCATCTTTATGTAGTGGAAGAGTCTCCAGAGTAAGATGATATGGGTCCAGCAACCGTGAGAGGAACCATTAATATATATTCATCTTTAGGGACTTCTCTATTTAATATCGATGCATCTCACTTGTTTATTTCAACATGTATGGTTATTCTTCTTAATCGTCATATGGATCATTTTTCGTATGAAATGGATATTAGTACTCCTATTGGTACAAAGAGAGAGCATGGTCTCCATAGTTCCTATTGTTACTTCTCTCAATCTAATCTCATGTTTGCTTAGTGTTTTCCAGTAATTGACATGAAACCTCATGACAAAATTCTCAGGATGTATTGTCTCATTTTCAATATAACATGAATTCATTGTTATCTTATATGGGTCTCCTTTAGTACACACAATGGTGTGCATTATGTATTTCATAGGGAATGGGACCCTAGGTCGAGAAAAGTCAGACTTTCTTATCTGGAGTTGAGTAATGTAATATCTATGTATTCTTTTGATATGTAGTGGTATTTATTGATTGGTTATCTACATCAATTAGTCATTTATTTCATGACGTGTTTCCTTCTGACTTATTTTGTTTGTTGCTAGTATGGGATGTTGAGTTCTCAATTTACATGATGTCTGGTACTCAACCAGTTTCAATTCCCTCTTACCATATGGAACCATATGAGTTGATAGAGCTGAAGTCCTAGTTGGATTATCTTGTAGATAAAGTCATTATAAACCTGAGTGTGTCACCATGGGAAAATATAGTTCTCTTCCCTAGGAAAGCTGATGGTTATGTTCTCATATGTATTTTGTACCGAAAGATCAATAAAGTGATAGTAAATAAAAAGTATATGTTACCATGGATTGATGATGTATTTGATCATTTGAAATGTATTTTGTGTTTGGGTTACATTATTCCTAGAGGAAGAAGAATTCTATATGGGTTATCATCGATAGACTAACCAAGTCGGATCACTTCATACCAATTTGAGATACAACTGATGTTGAAGAGTTGGGAAGTACCTATGAAATAGATTTTTCATTTTCATAATAGTAACCCAACCTTTTCATACATTAATATGAAATAATTTTAAAGATAAACAATATAATATTATTACACATAAAGGATCCAACAGTTTAGTGTCTTGGGAAAACTAGGACCATACATAACAATTACAACATCGAGCATAAACTTTTTTTTCATTTCTTCTTCTCTAGCTTCTTATTTGCACTTGACCTCTCCTTGTACATGTAGCCACCTGAGGATATACATGAAAAAGTTTTGAGCTAGAACCTCAGTAAGAGGATATATATAAACAATATATCATGGGGTGAGCATAATCATAACATAGGCAAAGGATCATGAACATGATAGGAAGCATTAATAAGTGACTTGAAATGTAGCAATTCATAAAAATGAAACATCATGTATTAGTGGTTAACTAACACACCTGCTTGAAAAAAAATAATAGAATCTTGTTCAAACATAAATTCACATTTAATCATGAGATTAATCACTTTTCCCAATACATTGGAGCGCTGTATAATTCTGGGCTCACCCATCACATTTAAACATTAATATTGCGCTATATAATTCCGAATGCACCCATCACATCATAACATTATCATTTATCATGCATGCTACAATTAACATATTACCTAAATGAACATAAATAAACCATGAAAATGTAATGGGTCTCATCTCATAAGAACACATTCATAAACATTGGGTTCCTAAAAGAAAGAGGGAACAACATACTTGATATGAGAACCATCAACCTTGAATGAGTGGTAAAAGGGGAGTTCTTAAAAAGTGTTCTTTTGGAAAAAAATTGTTTGAAATAAAATTTAGTAGAAATCATGTATATAAAATAAAAGGTAATATAATGATGAATAAATGATTTTTAAGGAATGACCATTCCGGATTTTGAGTGAAAGAGGGAGAACCTGACGGTTGAAAGTTGGGTTCGAGAATTTCCCCTTACATTGTATTTGAATGCTTCCTTCACTTTAATGTCCTATATAATGACATTATATTCATTAATTAGAAATTAAAGAACTTTTATACATTAATATGGGTAATTTTTGTTTAATTATGTTATTTTATGGGCCTTTTATGTGTAATAGAGTTTAAAAACAATATTCAGGAATGTTCATTTTTTTTGTTTTCTTGAGTGTTTAACATGTATTCACGAATTGAAGTTTGTTTAGAACATGGGTAAACATCCAGAACATATATTAAATGTTATTAATGATATTACAGATTTTAAAATGATCTTATAATTAATTTCACATTATACCTTGTGGATGAATCATTAGATAGGAATCTAATGATGATCATATGGGTTAATTTGGGCGGTTTTTCGACCACAACAGACTTGTTTTGTTTACTAATCTAGTAATATGTACATAAGTTAGTTACATAACATAAAATAGGAAATAATACATATATAATATTATGGTTCCACTATAAAAATGGTTTCATGACCAAATATATAGGTAGAAATGGAAAAATAAAACATGTCATTCTTGAAGGTGATAGATTTACACCTTACGATCAACGTTTTATTTTATGAAACAAAAGGAAGAGGAGAAGGGGATTGGATGGTATAATATTCCATTAGAATAATAAGATTACAGTATATGTTTGATAATGGAGTCACCAAACCATTTGTTAAAATATACGATGGGAGAGAATAATAAAATGACTTGAAACTGAAAGGGAATTAAAGGAAAGAGGAAGAGAAATTACCTATTGAATCCTCCCCTTGTGATCCTCATTAAGGGCCATAGGCTTAGTCATTTGATGATACCAGAATCTCTTGAATGTGGGTTAGGGGGTAGGGAATATTCTTGGGCAGAGTTAAGACAATTATTGAAGCTTGAGATGTGTTTTTTGTCAAGGGGAGGGGGAGGGGTTATTTATACACGAGGAGGGAGGTGTTTTTAAAATAAAATATTAAATAAAATAATATATCAAAATTTAGACTTGTAATAGTAGTTTTTTGACATCCTAAATCATATATTAATAAAATATAATTCATTTTAGGCTTTAAATTATCTTTATAATTAGAATTCATTAATTTAATAAAAGGAAAGTGAAATAAAGAGAAAAAGACTCTTTAAGAAATTAATTTTTGTCTTTAGGAATTGGAAAGTTATTTTTAGGTTTGGAAATTGAGTTTAATGTATTTTAAGAAATAAATTATGAAATTTAATATAATATTTCATAACCTAAAGTTCTAGAATATTTATGTCATCATTACATCATTAATGATGCAATTTAGGATACACGAGTTATGTGAAAAACTGTATTTTTATTATTCACCCGTAAATTGAAGTATTTCAAAAAAATCACTAAAATTCACCCTAACCATTTTTTGACATGAATAATCCAAAAATGAAGTCCATTTTTCAAAAATAATTTTATTAATATGATTAATTTAATATGTAATTAAAATCATAATTTACTTGAAAGATACAGTTTTTAAAATCAAAACTAATTTTATAATACTTTCAAAATTACGTAGGGTATTATAAAATTATCTAAAACTAGAAGACATATATTTGATAATTTATGAACACATTTTAAGAAAATACATTTTCTTTTAAATTAATTAATTAATTATATTTAGTTATTTATAACATACAAAAATACCAAAATGTTTTCTATGGTCAAATTGTCACTTTCTAATATGCCAAAATTTTATTTAATTATTCATTAGTAAGGTTACTCTTATTTGGATGATTTTTTATTCAAAAGGGTCATTTTACTATTCATAAGGGTAGGTTACTATTCACCAAAATTTATGTTTTTCTTATTGGACCTCAAAAATCATCTTGAACACAACTGTGTATGTTGGATTTTCAAAATTCCAAACCCAGAAGTGACAAACTTATGTTTAAAGGTCACTTAGCACTTAGTAGTTCATTATGTTGTGTTTTCATGTAATTTTATGAAATATTTATAAGAAGGTAATTTCCATTGAAAAACTTTGGGTTTTTACATTCTTCCCCCCTTAAGAAATTTCACCCTCGAAATTTCACTTTACACTAATAGGTGAGGGTACTTCTCCTTCATCGCATCCTTTGGTTCCCAAGTAGCTTCTTCAAACTTATGGTTCCTCCACAATAATTTGAAAATGTGGGTTTTTTTGTGGTGTAGAACCTATTCTCTCCAGTCCAGAATCTCTACTGGCTACTCCTCACAAGAGATATCATCTTCTAGCTGTACCACCTCTGAGTTTAGTATAAGTGAGGGATCAGGTATGTACTTCCTCAAGAGTGATACATGAAAAACATCATGAACATGAGCCATATTTGGTGGAAGTTCAAGACGATAGGCCACGGCTCCTATACAGTCATGGATTTAAAAGGGGAAAATGCAACTTGGGCATAAATTTCTTTTCTTCTCAAATCACATGAATCTCTTCCATGGTGGTATTCAAAGGATGACTTAATCTCCAATGTCAAACTACAAATCCCTTCGATGGTTGTCAGCATAGCTCTTTTGCTGACTTCGAGCAGCTTTGATGTGTTTCTGGATGACTTGAACCTTCTCTGTTTTCTCTTGCCCAAGATGGGGTCCAAGTAGATTTCTTTCCCCAACTTCATCCCAACAGGTTGGAGTTATACATCTCTTTCCATACAGAGCTTCATATAGAGCCATCTGAATACTTGAGTGGAAGCTATTTTTATATGAGAACTCAACCAATGGGAGATTATGATCCCATCCACCTTTGAATTCTAGTGAGCAGGCTCTTGGAATATCCTCAAGCTTCTGAATAGTCCTTTCAGATTGTCCATCAGTTTGGGGTGATAGTCCGTGCTGAAATTTATTTCTATACTCAAAGCATGTTGAAGGCTCCTCTAGAATTTAGATGTGATCCTTGGATCATGGTCAAAGAAAATTGAGAGTGGAACACCATGTCGTCTCACCACTTCCTTCACATATATCCTTTCAAGTTGTTCAAGTGATAGATCTTCCTGAATAGTGATAAAATGGGAAGTCTTGGTGAGTTGATCAACCAAAACCTATATGACATTATTTCCCTTCGATGCCTTTAGGAGACCCGTGACAAAGTCCATAGTAACATTTTCCCATTTACATATGGGTATAGGAAATGGATGCATCATCCCTTTGGACATTTTTCGCTCTTCTTTAACTTGATGACACACCAAGCACATTGATATATATTCTACAATCTTCATCTTCATGTTATCCAACCAGAAGTGTTCTTACAGATCATGATACATATTGGTGCTACCAGGATGGATAGAGAATGTTGATCTATGTGCATTGTCCAAAAACTCCTTCTTTCTGTCAGGTGATGAAGGCACACATAGACGCATTCCAAAACAAATCACACCATCATCATAGATATAGAACTCATGCATCTTCTCTTCCTTTACAGTATTCACCATCTTTTTTATCTCCACATCATCCCTTTGTGCTTGTTTAATCTTCCCTTGGATGGATAGTTGCGCAATCATTTTGTCAAGGTAGGATGTATCCCCTGCCCTTATGATTTCTAAATCCATGCTTTTCATATCCATAAAGATAGGTTCTTTCTCAATCCATAACATGGACAGATTAGAAGTTTCTTTTCTTCATAGATTATCAACTACCTTGTTCTCTTTTCCAGGATGGTATTGAATAGAGAAATCGTAATTCTTGATTAGCTCTAACCATCTCCTTTGACCCATGTTGAGCCATTTTTGGGTGAATATATACTTTAGGCTCTTGTGGTCGGTGTATATGTCACACTTCACACCATAAAGGTAGTGCTACCATATTTTCAAGGAAACAATCAAGACTGCTTGATCTAGATCATGTGTCGGGTAGTTCTGCTCATGGATCTTCAACTTTTAGGAGGCATAGGATATCACATTATCATTTTTAATGAGTACGCAACCCAAGCCTTTCTTTGAAGCATCACTATATATCACAAAACATTCCAAACTTTTCAGTAGTGTGAGTACAGGTGCAGTGATAAGCCTTCTCTTTATCTCCTTGAATCTTCCCTCACATTCTTCTGTCACGACATACTTTACCCCTTTCCTTGTTAACTTAGTGAGGAGCTTGAAAATTCTGAGATGTTTGTCACAAAACGTCGGTAGTACCCAGCTAATCCAAGAAAACTACAGATTTTTCTGACACTAGAGAGCCTGGTCGATTCCACAATAGCCTTTGTTTTTGAAGTATCCACAGAAATTCCCTCACTTGTGATCACATGTCCCAAGAACATGACTTGCTTCATCCAAAAGTGAGACTTGATGAACTTGGAATGCAACTTATCCTTTCTCAATGTCGCTAACACAAGTCTTATATGTTCTTCATGTTCCTCCTTGATCTTGGAGTAGATGAGAATATCATAAATAAACACTACCACAAATTTGTCGAGGTAATGTATAAAGACTCTATTCATCAATTCAATGAAATTTGTAGGGGAATTAGTAAGTCTGTAGGGAATCACTAGAAACTCATTGTGCCCATAACTTGTATGGATGTTAGTCTTCTGAACATCCTCCTTCTTCACCTTTAGATGATGATATCTAGAACGGAGATCCAACTTTCATAATTATTTAGCTACTCTTAAATGATAGAACTAGTCGTCAATCCTAGGAAGAGGATACTTGTTCTTTATGGTGATATGGTTGAGTTCCAAATAGTCGATACGCAACCGCATTGTTCCATCCTTATTCTTCACAAAGAGCACTGGCGCACCCCAAGGTGATTCACTAGGGCATATGAACCCTTTGTCCAGATAATCTTGCAGCTGTTGCTTTAACTCTTCCAATTCGAAAGGATCCATCATATAGGGACACATTGATAGAGGATTAGCTCTGGGTATGAGTTCTATTGAGAACTCTACCTCATGAGTCGGAGGAATTCCAGGTAACTCTTCAGGAAATACATCACTGTATTCCCTCACGATGGGCATTTCGACAAGGTTGGCACCTTCCATTGACTCAACCATTTTAGTGAGGTATGCTTCATCATAAAGAATCAACACCCACATAGATGAATGATTTTTCAAAGGAGATTTGTGATCTTCCTTGAATTTGTAGAGGGTCATGAGATGGTTTGGAATATGAAAAGATTTTTCCTTTTCCCGACAGTTGATATGTGCTCTATATAATGAGAGCCAATCCATTCCCATTATAGTGTCGAATTCTACCACGGTAAGTATTACAAGATTTGCTGGAATAATATTCTCACAAATGCCAATAGTAGAAGAGTCAAACACTTTAGTTGCAATGATTTCACCACTTGATGTTTTTTACAGATATCTATACTTCAAGGTTTTGGGGCTTTGATTATATAGTTCTAGAAAACATACAAGATATAAAGGAATGCGTAGAACCAGAATCAAATAAGACTTTTTCCATTCTTGAGTGAATGGGAAGTGTACCTTGTACGAATTCATTATCTAGATCCACTTCTGTAGTAGTAATTCCATAATTCTTCCCTTGTTCCATTGGATTTGGTGGCTGCTGACACTGATTACCCTCAAGAACTTGAGGTTTAGTGCATTGTCTTGCATAGAGACCTAGCTCCCTACAATAGTATTATTGAACCATGAATGGTTCTCTCCATTATTCTACCACATTCTCCTTCCTTTTTATGTCTTTCCGACACTCTGGAGCAAGGTGTCCTTCTTTCCCACACTTGAAACATTTCCCCGTCCCTTTGAGGTAGTTCTGATGGTGCAACTTCACACATTTTTGGCACGTTGGTTGTTGATTTTTCTTCCCACCTTTTCATTTGATCCACTAGCTTGAAACTCCATCTTTAGTTTCTTATCACCATAGCCATGGGACCATTCTCCAAACTCTGTCTCCACTTTGAGAGCACACCGAACAACTTCTTCATAACTCTCAGAGTCTCGAATTGAAAGAGCCTTTCGAAGGTTTGGTTTTAATCCACTAAAGAATCTATCAATTTTTCAATCATTGTTGATAATACAACCCGAAGGGTACCTTGCAAGCCTTATGAAATTTTCTTCATAGGTTGTGAAAGATTCTCCTTATTTTTTTTGAGCTCTATGAATTCACTCTCCATCTTCGTACAAAGAGTTTGTGGGAAATAATTATAAATAAACATGATCTTAAAGTCTTACCATTCCATCTCTTCAATTTCTTCCCTTGGCATGGTGTTCTTAATCAAAGCCCACCATTGATCGAACTCTCTATCTAGATGATAAACGGCTAGTGTCATCTTCTCTATCTCAGAACAGTGAAGAACAGAAAAGATCTTCTCCATGGAGTTGACCCACTGTTCCATAACTAGTGGTTCAGAAGATCAACTAAACATCGGTGTCCATTCCTGCATAAAACATTCGATAGCCAGTTTCTCTCTCTTTAGTGAAGGAGGATGTTCCCCATTATTATTGTTATTATTCATAACCTGATATAATTTGGTAAGCAATTCCATTATTTTTTGAACTCGACCTCCCAAATTATTGGAGATGTTGTTCAGGAAATCATTGTATTGGCCCTCGCATGATTTGTTGGCCTGGTTTCTTCTAGTTCACACCATTTTCTAAAATAGAAAAGGTTAGAAAAAAACATAATTCAACAATTCATGAATAAATTATTCATTTAAATGAAGCATAAAATATGGTATCCCTATGTAAATATTCTTGTGTGCATATTTGTACTTAGACTCACGCTAGAGGTTTTCTCTAAGGTCCACTAATCCTAATTCCAAAATTAACTAAACCTTTCCTTTGATACCAACTATAGAGACCCAAAATATTCATACATTACTATTAAATCAATTTAAAGATAAACAATATAATAGTATTACAAATCGAGGATCCAACAGTTTAATGTCTTGGGAAAACTAGGACCATACATAAAAATTACAACATCGAGCAAATTTTTTTTTTTTCATTTCATCTCCCCTATCTTCTTATTGGCACTTGACCTCTCCTTAGTACAGGTAGCCACCTGAGGATATACATCAAAATGGGTGAGATAGAGGCCCAGTAAGAGGATAAATTAGAATAATATATCATGGGGTGAGCATAATCATAACATAGGCAAAGGATTATGAATATGATAGGAAGCATTAATAAGAGACTTGAAATGTGGCAATGCATAAAAATGAAACATCATGTCTTAGTGGTTAACTACCACACATGCTTGTGAACAAAGTTAGAATCTTGTTCACACATCATTTCACATTTACTCATGAGATTCATCACTTTACCCAATGTAACAGCCCAAAAATGATAAAGGGTTAAATGAATAAATGATATGACTCATGACAACAAGGTGCGCCTTCCTTTTCAGGAGTCTACTTGATTAGAACTCCACAGTTAAGCGTTCTTGGCCGGGAGTAGTGATCAGGATGGGTGACCTTCTGGGAAGTTTCCCAGGGTGTGATTGAGTGAAGACAAAGCACACAGGAAAGGACGAGTGTTGGCATGTGGGGACTGTCATTATTCAGAGACCCGTTCAGGCATGTGGGTGGAACCCATGATGGGGACCACGTGTCTGCGGGGCAACTGGGGTACCTGGTGGGTCGGGACCCGACGAACATGTTAAGGTGGGGTGGTTGCGCTATCACCGGGGCCCAGTTATCACATTTGGTATCAGAGGAGGAACCCAGCCTTAAGTGCATTGCACTGCCTAGGTTGATATGTAGGGCCCACAATGAGGACATTGTGCTCTAAAGGGGAGGTGATTGTAACACCCCAAAAATGATAAAGGGTTAAATGGCTAAATGATATGACTCATGTAAACAAGGTGCAACTTCTTTTTATGGAGCCTGCTTGATCCACAGTTAAGCGTGCATGGCCTGGTGTAGTGATCAGGATGAGTGACTTTCTGGGAAGTTTACAAGGGTGTGTGTGAGTGAGGACAAAGCACACTAGAAAGGACGAGTATTGGCATGTGGGGACTTTCATTAGTTTGATGACCCGTTCGGGCATGTGGGTTGAACCCATGATGGGGACCACATGTCTGTAGGGAAACTGGGGTACCTGGAGGGCCGGGACCTGACATCCATGTTAAGGGGGGTGGTTGTGCTGTCACCGGGGTCCATTTGTCACACCCAATGCATTGGTTTACTATATAATTCTGGGTTCACCTGTCACATTTAATCATTCATATTGCGCTATATAATTCTGTGTGCACCCGTTACATCATAACATTACCATTTATCACGCATGCCCCAATGAAACTATAACATAAATTTAAATAACTAACCTATGAAAAGGAATGGATTTCATCTCATAAGAACACATTCATAAACATTGGGTTCCCAAAAGAAAGAGGGAACAACATACTAGATACGAGAACCATCAACCCTGAATGAGAGGTTAAAGGCGAGTTCTTAAAACAAGAGTTCTTTTGGAAAAATTTTTGTTTGACCTAAACTTTAGTTGAAAAAATGTATATCCCAGAAAAGGTAATATAATGATGAACAGATGATTTTTAAGGAGTAACCATTCCAGATTTGGAATGAAAGAGGGAGAACCCGAAGGATGAAGGTTGGGTTCGAGAATTTCCCCTTACCTTGTATCTGAATGCTACCTTCACTTTAATGTCTGGTATAATGACATTATATTGATTAATTAGAAATTCCAGAACCTATTATACATTAATAGGGGTAATTTTGGATTCATTATTTTAATTTATGGGCCTTTTGATGAGTTATAGAGTTTAAAAACATTATTTGGGAATGTTTATTTTTTTTGTTTTCTTGAGCGTTTCACATGTATTCACGAATTGATGTTTGTGTTGAACATGGGTAAAAATTCAGAACATATATTAAATTTTATTAATGATATTAAAGATTTTAAAATGATCTTATTATGAATTACATTGTAAACCATGTGGACGAATCATTTGATAGGAATTTAATGACGATCGTCTGGGTTAATTGGGCGGTTTTTCGACCATAATGAACATGTTTTGTATACTCATCTAGTAATATGTACATAAGTTAGTTCCAGAAAATAAAATAGGAAATAATAAATATATAATATTCGGTTTCAACAATAAAAATGGTTTCACAAACAGATCTATAAGTAGAAATGGAAAAAAGAAAACATGTCGTTCTTGAAGGTGATAGATTAACACCTTACGAACAACATTTTCTTTTATAAAATAAATGGAAGAGGAGAAGGGGGTTGGATGGTATAATATCCCATTATAATCATAAAATTAAATTTTATGTATGATACAGGATTTACCACACCATTTCGACAATGATAGGTTGGGAGAGAATAAGAAAAGGTCTTCAAATTGAAAGGGGGTTAAAGGAACGAGGGAGAGAAATTACCTCTTGAATCCTCCTATTGAGATACTCCTTAAAGGACCTAGGCTTGGTATTTTGATGAAACCAGAAGCTCTGGGACGTAGTGGAGGGGCTAGTGAAGATGATTGGGAAGATTTTAGGCAATTATTGAAACTTTAGAGGTGTGTTTTGGCAAGGGGATGGGGAGGGGTTATTTATACATGAGGAGGGAGTGTTTTTAGAATAAATTATTAAATAAAATAATATATCAAAAGTTAGACTTATAATAGTAGTTTTTTGACATACTTAATCATATATTAATATAATATAATTCATTTTTGACTTTAAATTATCTTTATAATTCGAATTAATTAATTTATTAAAAGGAATGTGAAAGAAAGAGAAAAGGACACTTTATGAAATCACCTATTGACTTTAGGCTTTGGAATGTTCTTTTTATGTTTAGAAATTGAGTTTACTGTATTTTAAGGAACCATTTATAAAATTTAATATAATTTTGAAGAACCTAAAGTTCTATAATGTTTATGTCATCATTACATCATTAATGATGCAATTTAGGATACACCGGTTATGTGAAAAACTGTATTTTTACTATTCATCTGAAAATTGAAGTGTTTCAGAACAATTACAAAAATTCACCCTAACCATTTTTCGACATGTATAATACAAAAATGAAGTCCATTTTTCAAAAATAATTTATCTAAATATGATTAGCTTAATCATTAATTAAAATCATAATTTACTTGAAAAATACAATTTTTTAAATTGAAACTGATTTTATAATGGTTTCAAAAATTACCTAGTGTCTTAAAAAATTATATAAAAACTAGAAAACATAGGTTTTCTAATTTATGAACACATTTTAAGAAAATAAAGTTTTTTTTTAATTAATTAATTAATTATAATTATTTATTAATAACTTACAAAAATACAAAAAAAATTACTATGGAAAAATTGTCACTTTCTAAGATGCCAAACATTAATTTAATTATTCATGGGTAAGACCACTCTTATTTGGATGATTTAATATTCATAAGGGTTATACTTCAATTCATAAGTGTAGGTTAGTTTTCACCAAAATATATGCTTTTCTTATGGGACCGTAAAAATCTTCTTGAACACAACTGTGTATGTCGGATTATCAAAATTCCAAACACAGAAGTGAAAAACTTAGGTTTAAATGTCACTTTGAACTTAATAGTTCATTATGTTGTGTATTCATGTCATTTTATGACATATTTTTAAGAAGTTAATTTATTTAAAAAACTTTGGGTCACTACATTCATGGAGTTCCATATGCCATAGTCTCTTATAGGGATCCTTGGTATACGTATTGGTTTTGGAAATGACTTAAGGAGGCACTGGAATATCGTGTTCACTTGAGCATGGCCTACAATCCATAGTCATATAACCATATATATAGAGATATATGGATCCTTAAGGATATAATTCTCTCTTGTATTCTCAACTTTTCTGGGGATTGAGATGATCATTTGGGGCTGGTTGAGTTTCCATATAATAATAGTTACTATTATTTGATCAGAATGGATCTATTTGAGGCCTTTCATTGTCATCATTGTAAATCTCTGTTGTGATTTTCATAGATTGGTATACGTTCCTTGGTCGGGCCAAGTTTTTCTTGAGAGACAACATCTAAGATTCATTTGATTCTTCCTAGAAATTCGATAGTACATAGACATTATACATCCTAAGTTGATCATTGTCATATTCCTTTTGAATTTTTAGTTAGGTAACATGTGTTCTTGATGTTCTCACACTGATTGGGTCATCGACAGCTTGGGAGGGAAGGGAATATTTCCATAATTTTATTGTGCATTTAATGGTTTTTGAGATGGTGGGGAAATTAGATTCTCTTTAGCACTACTACCGCAGTTGACGTTGATACATAACATGTTCCATGTATCATAGCTGAGAATGAATCTCTCTGATCAATATCATGTTTTGTGCTAGAGTGATATTGAGTTTGAAACTAATTTATCATTGAAATAGCGGTGAGTAAGGATTATTGATTTGGAGACTAATGTACTTTTTTGGAGGATTATACCATTGGTTTGGATGTAATTTCGGCATGGTTCTAATAATAAATAGATGTGAGAGCCTGTTTCTGATATTCGAGCTCAGTGGCCTGAGTTGTTTGAGGAAGACCACTGGAGATTCTTCTTGAGGAAGTGAAGTCTATATAGGTGTAGAATTATAATATATTGTTTTTAATATGACAAACCATCTTGTGTTGAAATATTAAACTATTAAGTGGGGAAAATGATTTATCAGTGAAATTATTTGAAAAAGGTGTTAATGGACTTGAATATCAGTTAATATAATAAAATTTTCAATAGAAGTTTTCTGGAGTTCAATACGTAGTTATTGTGAGTGTCTGACGCCTACAAAATCTCATGGAAAACAGAATAAATATAATAAATATAATATATAAAGTGCACACTTTTTATTCAAAATAATTCAATAACACAAAAATGGGGAATAATATGGGAAATCATAGACCACTGTTGTGTCAAGAATAGAGTGTTTACCCTAGGTGGGGTATAACATTTCTATGCGTTAGACGTTTGGATGTCTCACTCGTGAAAATAAGAGTTTTTTATATTTAATTAATTATTAATCAATTTTTATATTAAATAATTAATATATCTAAAAAGTTTTGTCATATGAAAAATCAAAGACCACTGTTGAGTCTGGAATGTGGTGTTTTACCTAGGAAGGGTATATATTTGTCATATTGTAGTAGTTTTGAAACATTGCACATGATAAAATTCAATTTTATATTAATTAATTGATTATACCGATTTCTAAATAATAAATAATTAATATCACTCAATCAATCTTACGTTTGAGAAACATAATAGAAATGTTAGGTATATAATGGGGTGTTTACCATATTTGGGATATAAATTCTATGTTCAATAAGGATTAGGTATTCTTTATTTTTGTATTGAATAATTAATTTTATTTAATTATTTAAAAGGAATTTCACCCCTATCCTTGTGATGAAAACTCCATTATTGTCCATTGAATATTTGTCAAACCATCTATTTTATATTATTTTTTCCAATTTATATTATAGAACGCATTAATGGTGCATAATTTTTCATTTCCTTCATTATAATTTCGATGAAAGAGAAGATTATTTTGAATCTTTAATGGAGGAAATGATGAAACATATTTTATAATAATTATTATTCTTGTTGTTAGTGTTTTTTTAATTAAGATAGTATTTTAAAAATTATTTGGAAGATAGAACCAATATTATTACTTATAATATCATTATTATTATTATTGTTATTATTATTATTGTTATTCAACTAAAATTAATTGAAAAGTGCATGTATAATTAAATATTCTTTTTCACCTAAATGATGAAGAATGTTTCTCCACGTGTGAATATTTGATGTGGATCAACGAAATAGCGGTGAAATTATTAGTCAATAATAAATAAATGAAAATTTTCGGTGAATATTAATTTATTAATTATTATCAATATTTAATAAATGTTATTGATAAAACATTAATGGTGAATGATACTTTATAATAATAATAATTATTATTGATATTATTGTTGTTATTATTATTAAATTGAGAATATAATTGATGTCAAAACACCATTTTAGTCATAACTATTTTGTATAGTGTCATATTGACACACCATCAGCTGTAGCATGACCATAAAATTGAGGTGGTAATTTCAATACCTATTTTGAATATTTAATTCAAGATCATTGTTTAAGTCCATGAAATTCACAATATGAAGATGAGTTGATGCATGAAATTAAAAGGAGAGATTAATAAACAAGTGTTACAATTAATAACTATAAATAAATTAACTGCTGAAAAAGTTTTATAAATCAGATTTGGGTGGTGCGCATGGAATGTGTAGAAATTCCATTATTTCTAACAACTCACCCCTATCTTACTATATTTCTATCTCTTCTGTTTCATTTTATTCTTCTAAACTTTGTTACTCAATATCTTCTTTGTTATTGATCAGATTGATGTGTCGTCAGTTCTTTTGGATTCATCTCAATGAGTAGAAATTGATTACTTGGATTTTTTTAAGACGTTAGGTGATTTTTTCAGATTTAATTAAATATTTTTAATTTTTAAAGATAACGGAGACTATAAATACTATCAATATGGATATGGTTCAATGATTCATTGGCCAATGATTTAATTTATGAGTAATGTGTTGATTATGAAAATAATATGGTCTTTATGAGGGGTATTGAACCATAAAAGGTGGATTATCATTTTCAATGACATCAAGAACCATGAGGATGGTGGTTCTATCCCAATTATCCAAAATTATTAACAACAAATTTCTTGATTTATATTATTGTTCATTTAAATTACATTGCTCAATCTTTCTTTCAATTTATTTGATAATACTCAATACCTATAGATTGGGATATTTTAAATGGTTATGGAATAGAAATTGGGGAAAACCCCCTAATTCCATAGAATTGGTGCGTGTTTAAGGAAATTGATTGATTTAAATTATGAAATTTAAATTATAGATTTTATGGAAATAATTTCAATTATGTTGTTAAATTTAACTGTGGAAATTAATTTCAGAATATGATCATTGAAACAAAATTGTTGGAATTCGATATATTTAGAAAATGGCTTAAAAACATTTTGATAGAAACCTTGTAGTTTTATATTGTTAAGGAGGATTATTTTTTATTAATACCCATTATCATTTTAAATTGAAAATTGGTATTTAAATGTTATTATGGGTATAATTTTATTTCCTGAATTCATAAATTAAATTGACCATTATTTATTTCGTAAGAATACATGAATGTCTAATGTAGATTGTGAGTTATGTGGACTAACTCTATGATTACTACAATGTTCTCAAACATACATGTAGCATGTCATATACCTTAGGTGATGGTAAAGAGTCCTCTCTGACCAGTGTCCAAAGGATGTACATGTTCACATATTTCTATGATCATATAGACATGGAGGATTCATATATCCTAGAACTTTTGTACCTATTTGGTATATTACCAAGTTGATCTCTTGTTTATATATGAGATAAAATTGTATTCCAACATAATTACACTTATTTAAATTCCCTTATTGATGTTATATATATAAATTTCTTTATTAAAACCATTGTTTTAGAAATATTCCATCACTTGTAAAGTAAATAATATTCTTTTAAAGTATTTTCCATCATTTGAATTGTATAGCACGATTTGTATAAATATGTATTAAAATCCCAAAACTATTTACATTGAAATTGAACTCATTACTTTAGATAATCAATCATTGGAATATTTTATGGAATCATTAGTGGAATCCTACCAGGATTTGTATCAATCCCTATTTGTTACTTCACGTGTTTGTAGACTTTGTCTTTTCAGGTTCGAGAAATAAAAATGGATCTCTTATAGGTGGATCTAGGTGTTTAAAATTGAACATGGTGAGATGTGTCCATAGAGACACTGGGAATGTTTATTCCTTGTTGTATTCTGGTATATTACTCCCATTGGAGTTTCTTTTGATATGCATGTTCGCTAGTTTCTTTTTTTATGCAATATTAGTGGAAAAAGAATTCCCACTCTCAGTTTGTTTGATGCCATGTGCTATTATCCAACCCACTGAGATTGTGAATGCCCTTCGGGCTATGTTAGGGTCGATAAAGTTATTGAGTTACAAGGGTACCTGGGCTGGTTAGGGACATAATGGTACCAGAGCATTAGGTCTAACTTTTTTATTGAGTTCCTATGAATTCATTTAAAATTTTCTGGACTTAGGAGGTAGTTGCGATTGAGTGTCTGGTCATCTATCACCGCAATGAACCTTATGTCTTCAAGGTAGGCTTTGAAAAGACGTCTGGTGGATTAGTTATAGTCTTTTCTCTATTTCGATTTGGATATATTGGAATAAAAAACATGTTGGTTCTTTTTGTTGGGATTAATTTCACTCATTACTCTATTTTAGCACTACCTAATGACTTCAATGTTTTAGGATAATGTTGTGTAACATCATGCCTATGAGAAGATGTGTGACTCAGATCTAGGAGGAGGATTATACATACTCTCAGTGAGTGAATCCTATTTTGGATATGAATCTAGTTGAGGTGATCATGAATATTGTCCACGATTTTGGGAAGAGACCACCACAAGTTGTCGTTCAGGAACCAGTTTTGGATCCTCATGGGGATGTTCTTTGAAATAATTCTCAAGAGTTCTTTCACCATAAACCGCTAGTTTTAAATGGATCTAATGATCCTCAACTTGCTGAGGATAGTTCGGGCATGAAAGAATGTTTGTTTGGGTTCTTGAAGACACCAGATGAGATCAAGTTAAAGTTTACCACCTTTGTGCCATAGGGTCTAAGAATAAGATTCTGGGACAAAATGGTAACATAGAAGAGACATAAGGGCATAAAGAGGAAAAACATCAATGTTTTTTTCACTGACTAGTTCTATCTAGATTCAATGGTGTTGGCCAAGGGTGTGGTGTTTTTCAAGCTTGGGTAGGATGAAAAAACCGTTACTAAGTATTCAAATATCATAGTGGATTTGGTGAAGTTTGCACCAGATATTGTAACTAATTAAAGGATAAAGGATTGATGGTTCAAGTTGGGAATTAAAAAATATATATATTCTTAGTTTTTTTAGTTCATTTAACTTATATTGATGTATTGGAAAGGGAGATGATGGTTGAGATTGACATGGCTGTAAAGTGAGGGTTGATGTGTGTTCCATTTTCTCCCAGTGGTATCATACATTATTTTAAAGGAAAGGGGAAGTTTGATGATGCTTGTAGTGGTTCTAGTCCATATGCCATTTTTAATATCTAAATTTCCTTGGAAGATGCCCTTTAATATTCTACCAGTCTGGTAATTTAGGGCATTCGAAGAGGGACTGCACTGAGGAACCCAAAAACGGTGGATCCTCTGGACATTTTGGGAATATTCATAAGTTCCTCCATAACTTCTCTACTCTATATAGTGGAATAAGATCATCACCACCTCTAAAAAACTGTAGGGAAATAAAATGTTACATGTATAGAATGGTTCCAGCCATAGGAATCTTGAACAAAGCGTCTTTACATAGTTGAAGATTCTCTAGAGGAAGCTAATAAGTGTTAAATGATTGTGACAGGTACCATTACAATATCTGAATCTATAGTGGATAACCTATTTGATATCAATGCACCTCACTAATTTATTTCATTTTGTTTCATTAATCATCTTAATCTTATGAATCTTTAATCTTATGAAATGTATTTTATGATACCCCTTAGTATGAAGAGATAGAAGGGTCTTCGTATTCTCTATTGTGTCATTTCTCTATCAGATGTCGATCTTTCTTGGAGTTTTTTGGTTCTCGATATTAAACCTCTTAACCTCATTTTATGGATATATTGGATTTTCAATAATCCTAGAAAGAAATTTTATGTTATAAGGGCCTCCATTACTACACTCAGAGTCACTAAAAAAACTATAATTTAGCGATGATGTTTTAGTGGGGTTTTATAAAAACTTTGATAATTTTTAATTTTTTCCATGTATTTTTTAGAAACGTCACAAAATTGGTTATATTTCCAAAAAATGTAGTTAAATCAGTGAAAATTCCTAAAATCGTCACAAAATTAGTGACACTTTATGAAAAATGTCACTAAATTAGCAACACTTTGGAAAAAACGTCAATAAATCAGTGACACTACTTGAAAAACTTCATTAATTTAGCGACGCTTCCTGAAAAAGCATCACAAATTTAGTAACTTTTCCTGAAAAAACTTCATCAAAATAGCAACTCTTCCAAAAAACGTCTCAAAATTAGAGATGTTTCATAAAAAAAGTTGCTAAATTATTGAAGTTTCCTAAAAATATCATTAAATTAAAGAGGCTACATAACATATGTCACTAAATAAGTTACACTTTATGAAAAAATTATCTATATTAGAAACTATTCCTAAAATAAATCCCTATATTTGCAATATTTTGTGAAAAAACATTGCTAAATTAGAGATACTTTGTGAAAAAATTCCAATTTAGTGATGTTTCCTAAAAATATATCTAAATTAGTGTCGTTTTCTAAAAACGTCAAAAAATTAACAATTCTTCTGGAAACATTTGGCTAAATTAGCAATGCTTTTGAAAAAACGCCGCAAATTTAGCTCCTCTTCTTGTAAATATTTGGTAAAGTACAGCCGTTTCCTGAGAAACATTACTAAATTTGGGATGTTTCCTAAAGAATATCATCAAATCAAAGATGTTATATATATATATATACACAAACACTTACACATGCATATAAACACATATATATACATACAAACACACACATATATAAATATAAATATATACATTTATTTATATATATAAACATATATATTTTAAATTGAGTCATATTTTTAAGAAAATGTGTCAATTTTAGTGACATTTGTACCACTATTTTAAAACAATAATATATATATATATATATATATATATATTAATTTTTAATTATAATTATATATATGTATACATATAGAAATATACTCACACAGACACACACTCATATTTAAACATATATACTTACAAACATATAATATAAATAAAATATATACATATATATAAATAATATAATCATATATATATATATAACATAATGCAAATATACAAATAAACATAAAATATAAACACTTATATATAATATAAACATAAAATATATTTTTATATATATATAAACATAAAATAAAACACACACACAAACACGCTTTTATAATAAAAATATATTCATATAATATTAAATATAAGCATATACATAAATATAACATAATATAAACATATATATACTTATATATACATAAAATATTAAATATAATATAATATATATATATATCTAAAATTAAATTTTAAATATTTAATTGTATTTATATAAATAAATAAATAAATAAATATAACATAATAGTGTTAAATGCTATAAATTTATTTACCAATTTAGAAAAATGTGACTACTTAGTTACATTTGTACCAAAATTTTAAAAAGTGGCTAATTAAACACACACATACATATATATATTAATATAAACATATTATATAAATATAAAAACACACACACATAGATCGGGGCGAGGTAACTTGACAAAATGATGGGGCAAGGGGGTGTATATGACCGGAGGGACTAATGTAGTTTGTGAGGGAATGCACTGGATCGGGGAGACAAAAAGTGCTCAAGAAAATAGGTAATATGTATAGGATGGACACAAAGGGGAGGTGCAAGACAGGCATGTAGGGGAGGCATGGGTGGGGGAGGGAGAGGGCAGGGTATGTAACAGGACATGACTAAGGGTCACAAGGGGTGAGGGAGGCGGTGAGGTAATAGGATAGGGCAATGGGGTGAGGAGGGCATACATGACTGGAGGGACGAACATAGTGCACAAGGGAATTAGGTGAGTGTACAAGACGAGCACGCAAGGTAAATGGTGATGCCTGGTCATAGGGTATGTCGTGCAAGGGTGAGGGCGGACGTAGGGCCGCATGGGGTAGGCTATGGTATGGGTGCAATGGTGAGGGTGGGGTAACGGGATGGGATGACAGATGATGCAGGGGCAGAGGGCAGGGGCAAGGTAACCGGACTAAATGACCGGGCGAGGGGGAAGGTGTATAGGTCGAGCACAAAGGGGAGGTCCATGACAAGCACATAGGGGAGGCTAGGCTGGTGTGAAAGATGGGAGGGTGTTTTTATTTAGTTTTCAAATAAAAAACACGGATTTAAAAAAAATATGCATTTAAAAAAATTACAGGATAGGACAAATGGGTGTGTGGAAAATACATGACCAGAGGGACAAACATAGTTCATAAGGGGATGGGGTTTGTTTACAGACCATGTCATTCAAATATAATGGGACCCAAGTTCGAGTAGAACCGGACCTTCTTATCCGGATTTTTGGAAAGATATATACGCGTTTTATTTTTTTCTAGAGTGGGATTCATTGAGTGGTTCTCTACCTATAGTCATCACTGATTATCCTGATGTGTTTCCATATAACTTCTCTAGTTTTCTTTCAATAATGGATGTTGAGTTTTCAATTAACTTGATGTCAAGTACTCAAACAGTTTCCATTCCCTCTTATCGTATGACATAAGGTGAGTTGAAAGATCTGAAGTCCTAGTTGTATGATCCTTTAGGGAAAGGCTTTATATGTACGATTGTTGTCACCTCGGGTGCGCCTGTTCTCTTCTCTAAGAAAGACGAAAGTTCTCTTCGATTATGTCTTGATTGCCAAATGATCAATTGAGTGATTCTAAAGAACAAGTATGAGTTACCAGGGATTGATAACTTGTATGATCAGTTGTAAGGGATAGTGATGTTGGGATTCCTTATTCCTAGAGGAAGAAGAATGCAATATGGGTTATGATCAACAAGCTGACTAGGACAGTTCAAATTATACCAATACAAGATACATCCAAATTTGAGGAGTTGGGAAGTCTCTAAGTGAAAGATATTTTTTGTTTGAACAATCTTCCTTCTTATATAATCTTTGATTGGGATCATCAATTCAGTTCTCGGTTTAGGAGAGGCCTTTATGAGGCATTAGGGTCTTAGGTCCATTTGAGTAAGGCCTACCATCCATAGTCGGATGGCCAAATAGATAGAGCTATATAGATCCTTGTGAATATACATTTCACTTGTGTTCTCTAATTTAGTGGGGTTTAGGAAGATCATTTGGGGATGTTTGAGTTTTCAAATAACAACAGTTATCAGTCTATGATCAGAATGGATCCTTTTGAGACATTGAATGGTCATCCTTATAAATCTCTATTGTGTGAGTCACAGATTGGGTAATGTTCAATGGTTGGACCTAATTTGGTGTAAGAGACAACCGTTAAGATTATATTAATTCATCATAGAATTTTGACAACACTGATCTGGTATAATTCTTCTATTGATCATCACTGTAGGTTATTGGAATTTTCAGTTAGTGACCTAGTATTCTGGAAGGTTTCACCCCGATTGGTTCGTCAACAGCTTGGGAGTCACAAAAATCATTCTCCTCGTTTTTTGTGACCATTAATGGTTTTTGATAATTTGGGGTGTATTACTTCTATTTATCACTACTACCATAGTTGATGTCAATAAATTACATGTTCCATGTATCACTACAGAGAAAGTATCTATCTTATCCATCTCAAGATTTGAGCATGAGTGATCTTGAGATTGATCCTGATTTATCCATGACACAACGGTCAGTCATGATAGTTGATTCTAATATCATGGTACTTTGTGGGAGGAAAACAATTGGTTCATGTGCTATGGATGTATGGTTCTGAAATCAATAGACGTGAGAGTGTGAGTCTGGTTTTCATGCTCAATGGCTTGCGTTGTCTGAGAAAGATCACTAGAGATGCTTCTTGAGGATGAGAAATCGATCGAGGGGGATAATTTTATTATCATTTATTATGATTATAATTCTATCTGTGTTAAATTAATTTTATCATATGTGGGAAAAGATTATTTCTCCATGAAAAAATTGATAAGTGTGTTAATGACCAAAAATTCTAGTTAACATCTTGGAATATTAAATTAAATATTTTTGGAGTTTGATACTAAGTTACTATGAGATTCTGAGCACCGTAAAGTGTCGGTGATGACTAAATAAAAAATATTAAGAATCCACTTTTTATGAAAAATAATTTAATGACACTAAAATAGTGGATCATATGGGAAATCAGAGACCACCATTATGTCCAGAATAGGGTGTTTACCCTAGTGGGATAGAAAATTTCTATGCATTGAATGTCTAGATGTCTTGCTTGTGAAAATAATACTTTTTATATTTAATTAATTTATAATCCATTTTTATATGAAATAATTAATATCTATAAATGGTGCATCATGTCATAAATCTGAGACCACCAATATAACGTCCCGATTCAGGAAGCCACCCAGATGCACCTCATACCTGTTTGGTCACACGGCCTCAAAGGCATTTCCCCGAACGCCAGAGGCTGCCAACTAGAAGCGAGGGCCTTGGGAATGATAGTGGGGATACTATGCCCTCATTGGAAGAGTACATAGTGGATTTAAACAAATATATACAAGATCAGAAGCAGTAATAATATCATACAAAAAAATAAAGAGAAAGACAAATAAAATAAACTAGAGCACATATATAAAATATTGCATGATATATATGTCAATGAAAGCAGTGAAACAAAGAACAACGCTGAAATACATTAATAAACCAAGTAAAAAAGAAAAAAAACAATCATCTACCCAGCATTGTAAGCCTATTCTTGGTCTCATGCTCTCCAGATCAATAGCATGTCAAGTACCTGAAGTAGAAGGGCACTTTCCCATTTCTATGCCTACAATAATATAATCTGTTTGGGCCCAAAAGAATGGCCCAAATATGGTGTGAGACCAAATACCAAAAGGAAACCACCACGAGATCTGTTCCTAACAGTTAATGGGTATAATCTAGGTAAAAGTACATGAAACAATAAATAAGAAAGTACTCAAAAATAAAAAATCCACAAGTGAAATATCAAGAAACAACTAAAAAATAGGATAAATACCAACAGGTAACCCTCTGGAAGTACTCACAGCCCATCCCCTCTGGTCCTACCTAGAATTTATAAGAAACCCTTTGGACAGTACACTCAGTCTAACCCCTCTGGTTCAGCTTAAGCAAAGACTCACTGAGGAAGCACTCGCCGTCAATTACCCATATAGTCTTGTATCATAACTAAAGGCACTCTAGGGAAGTACTTACATCACATTCCCTCTGTGGCCCACGTCGAGGAACTACAGACTCTCTGAGAAACCACTCAACGTCAAATCCTCTTGTGGTCTTGCATCCAAAGTAAAACAGACACTCTAGAGAAGCCTTCAATGTCCATTCTCCATATGGTCTGTACACCAGGTTCTCACAGCCTTGTGTAAGTCAAGAAAGTGTAGCAGCGCATATCGGTCAAGGTAAACCTCAACAACTTCTTGGCTAGAATTTTACATCCTAACAGCATAACAAAACAATAGTCACACCATCCTACAATAATAGGCCTGGGAATGTAAATAGCAGCCTAACAGGCAAACTAGAACCAAAGGTAAAAATAGTAAAACATGCATGGGAAACACATCCAAGGCATAAAAATTCACCCTATTCACAATCAATTATCAGCTACCCAATCATACAAGTATATAAGTAAAAAAATAGGGCTAAAATGGTAAACGCACAATACCCCATTCAAGGGTATTGAGCAAATTTGCACATAAAACTCAAAGACATTCATCAGAAAGGAACAAACCACCTACCTCGACGTTATGAGATTGCTATAAGTGAACCTCGATCATTGAATCATCATTAAATCCCAAAGATCTAACAAAATGTCTAAAATGTTCAATAGAGTATAACTTGAGAAGGAAGAGGAAATGTGAAATGGGGCTCAAGTATTAGAGAGAGCTTACTGAGGCAATCCCAACGCAATTGATAGCGGTTGAATTGGAGATCGGATGGAGGCGTGAGGGCTCAGAGAAGGATCACAGCTGTACGGGTTCTCTCGGATGAATAAAACCTAGAAGAAGACGGTTTTGGTGATTAGATGTGATCCTGGTGCGTTTAATGAAACGAAAAGAAAATACACGGTGTTTACTTTTGAAGTACACGACATGTACTCTCCATTTCTATACTCCGCTTTAGGAGGCCTCTAAGTCACCCCCACATGGCTGCTACATAGCCAGCACACGACTACATGTGGTAACCAATTACACGGTGTGTACTCCTAAAGTACAGGGCGTGTGCTTCGAAATTTTCCAGAATTTCCTCTTTTTCTCAAAAAGCATCAAAAAAAGGAAAAACATACCTGAAAAGATGGTCTGGGTTCTTAAAAAATTCCCCCTTAAAGAAATTTGTCCCTGAATTTCCCTAGCGCAACGTAGAAGAAGAAACCCCAAAAAACTCCAGCCACTACGCTCATACATCGGCCTCCCTCTCCCAAGTCTTATCCTTTACTCACCTGTGCTACCATAACACCCATAACAGAAGAACATACCGGCCATAGAGAACCTACATAATGCGATCAAAAATCTGAATAGGATGCACCTTGAACGACGCATCCATTTCGAGCTCAACCACCTCAGTTTGAAAGACATGAGACAGGTCTGAAAAGTAACGTCGAAGCTGAGAAACGTGGAATGCATAATGCGTATCCCAGTACCTCTAAGGTAAATGAATCCAATAGGAAACTAAACCAACTCTCTCTAACACCTCAAACGGCCCGACATACCTCGACAAAAGCTTACCCTGTCTCCTAATCCTTATGTTCCCCAACCTCGGTATGACACATAGAAAAACCTGATCCCTGACCTCAAACTCTAGAGGTCTATCTACTCCGTGGTCTCCTGAACAAGAAGAGGTCCCAGCAAAGAAGCCTCTCCTGCCTCCAGCCATCATAAGGGTGATCGTCATGGCCTACCGTACAAAGCCTCATAAGGTGCCATCTGAATAGTTTCTTGAAAACAATTATTATTGTAAAACTCCAAAAGAGGTTTATGATTCTCCCAAGAACCTCAAAAATCTAGGATGCATTCTAGGAGCATGTCCTCAAGCACCAGAATCATACACTCGGACTGGCCATCTGTCTATGGGTGGTAGGCTGTAGTCAAAAGCACCTGTTTACCCAAAGAATTTTGTATGCCCTACCATACCTAAGAAGTAAAATGTGAATCCCTCTCTGAAACGATGGAGTGTGGTACTCCATACAAACGTACAATCTCACGGATGTACAACCATCCGAGATCATCAACACTGAAGGTCTCCTTGATTGGAAGGAAGTGAGTAACCATCATATGTGTGTCAATGACAACCCATTCTACATCATTACCTAGAAGAGAACTCAGCAACCCTATTACAAAATCTATCATCCCATCATTCCACTTCCTCTCAGGAATAGGCAACTGCTATAAAAGCCCTGATGATCGTTGATGCTCTGCCTTCACCTACTAACAGGTGGGAAACTTCATTAAAAAACCAGTAACTTCTCTCTTCATACCTGGCCACCAATACTGATAGTGTAGATCATGATACATCTTGGTGATGCTTGGATAAACTTCCCAAACTAAGGAATGAAAGTCTTCCATCATCTCCTTTTGTAAATCTGCTGACACCCACACACACCCCTAGAAATGTAAGATCTCATCCTCACCTATGGTCCATACTAGAATAGGGTCCTCTCCTGATACACTCTACCGTAAGACTAGGCCTTCTTAGTCTGATAGCTTCCTCATTCGCACTTGATCAAAAAGAGTAGAGGTAACAGCTATAGAAGATAAAAACAACTGCCACTGTCTATCATGCACCTCCAAATGCATCTTAGAGAACAGATCCATAAGCCGCCACTCACTACTGGCCTCCGTAACTGCCTGTATCTGAGTCCTTCTGCTCAATACATCAACCACTGTGTTTCCCTCCCCAGGAGTATAGGCAAGCTCAAAGTCAAAATATTGTTTCCCTCGGAATTTGGGGATGACCTCCTTGATTGAAGGTTCAAACATTCCGATAAGTTTCTAACAGGTTTGTTCGAAACATCGAATGATTACACATCCATTTGGACCTACTTTCCAAAGGTAGGTGCTCAATAGTTTGTGGACTGATGAATCTTAGGAATTTTCATTGGTCGAGAAGATGGGAGGTCAGACTTATCACACCTTTTAGGGGAATTATTGTCTACTCTGGAACTCTCTTTATAGATTTATGTTATGTTCGTGAATCCTTATTACATTACCAAGTATAAAATGATCTTTCTTTCAGATCTGACAATCAATGATTAAATATGTAGGAAATTTAGAGAATCTTTTATATGTATTCGAGGTTCTTCATCGATAGAGAATCATCTGTATTTATTAGATATTCTTGGTCAATGGTATCCTTCGACACATTTATATAGAAGTCTCTTGGTCATTATGATGACCATGCTAGTTTTAAAGCCACTTAGTGGGGAACTTGAATTTTATTGTTATTCAGAAGGACATGGATTATTTTAGAGTTGGGATCGAACCCACAGATGGGCTACCTATGTATCCTTTGTTTAGAAAAGGAATCAGAACCCACGTAGTTCGAGTAAGCGAATATGATGATTATGATTGATGGATAAAAGAAGGATGTCATAATTACTTTTACACTCTAAGATCACGTGAGTATGCTCGGTGTGAGAAACAAGAGGTATTGTTAAAAATCATACAATTGTTCCATGAAAAATGCAATCATAAGAAATAATGTGGGGCTTATGTATGTATGACTACCCAGATAAATGAAGATTAGGATTTACTTCAGTGAAGAAATCCAGGAACAGGGTCTATAAAGGTATATGTTCTTCATTGATATTTGAATACAATCACTTGGGGATTACTCCTGAAAAGGAGGCCCAAATTAAGAGAGGACTTATTATTGGGTTTTACTCCTAAGAAGGAATCCCAGATCAAAGGTAAATTAGGACTGGTTAAGAGAAATTAAGACTGGGGCTTACTCCTGAAAAGGAGACCCAGGTTAAGAGACTTGAAAAATTAAGGGACATGGAGCTTACTCCTGAAGAGGATGCCCATATTTTGATACTAGGGCTTACTCCTGAAAATGAGGCCCAGGTTAAGAGAATTATGGTTGGGGCTTACTCCTGAGGAGGATTCCCAAATTAGGGGACTTGGGGCTTACTCCTAAGGAGGATGCCCATATTTGAGAATTATGACTAGGGCTTATTCCTGAAAAGGAGGTCCAGGTTAATGAGGACATGGGGCTTACTCCTAAGGAGGATGCCCATATTTGAGAATTATAACTGGGGCTTATTCCTGAAAAGGAGGCCCCGGATAATGAGGACTTGGGGCTTACTCCTAAAGAGGATTCCCATATTTGAGAATTATGACTTGGGCTTATTCCTGAAAAGGAGGCCCAGGTTAATGAGTTCTCTCATCTTAAAGGATGAGGTTGAATGAATGAAATCTCAATCTTTAGTGACATAACGATGTGTAAACCACTAGGTTTTGAGAGATATTCCACAGAATTCCTTTCAGATAAGGAATTCAAATAGATAAATCATGCCATAAATGGATTTGAAGAGTGTCTTGAAGACTAAATCTTGAATAGGAGAGGTGGAATGGAATAAGAGGGGTGAAATGGGCAAGAAGGGAACCCAAAAAGGTAGGGGGCACACAAGTCCTGGCAGGCGCGCAGGTACTGCGTGGGCGCGCATGTCCTGGTCGTGCAGGTATACCTACGCCACGGTTAACCAGTAGGGTAATACTTGAGCGACTCTTGGTTAAATCTATTAGAATCATTTTGACGTTCTTCAAGAAGAGTGGCACGCAAGTTCTATTGAAGGAGTTAAGCGGTGCACAAGTGTGGTAATTTACTTTAAGGGCTGGACACTCATGCGCGCAAGTGTTGATGAGTTTCAACATTAAGGACTTCCACCCCTCTATAGATCTTCTGTTCTAGGTAAGAAATTACTTTAGAAGTGTTTCAGAAGCTTTGAGAAGAGACTAGGTCATCGGGAGATCAAATATGAGTTTCTGGAAAAATTAATCTCCTCAATGGGGCCCCACAGGGTCTATTTATAGGCTGGAGAAGACCCCGGGCAGTTAACCTTTAGGGCGCACAAGTCACTTGCACGAAAATTAGTCGTCACGCAAGTGGACTTGCGCGACCATGCTGGAACTTGCGCGGCGCATGTGCTTTTGAATCCTTGTTCATGCCTTTGTATATTTTTGACGTTTTCTTCAAAGGATGCATCAGTTTGTGCTAAGTCATTTACCTTTCCATTCCTTTATAAAATGTGAAGAAAAAGGAGGGTCAACAAAAGTCCCCCCTCAGAGTTGGATCCGAAAGAAATGAGGATGTGACTCTGAGGAAAAGAAGAAAACCAAAGGAAAAGCAGTGCACAAGTGTTGATGGTGCAGAGTGTTGCATGCAAGTGCGCGTCGCGCAAAGCCTGGCACACAGGGGTACAACCTTTAGTCATGCAGGGTTTGGCGCACAGGGTTCTGGCAGCGTCAATAAATAGAGGGCCCACTTCCGTACAAAGCATCCGGATTTCAAACCTTCGAGCTCTCGCCGCGCAGGTCACCTTCGCCATGCAAGTTGTTCTATTTTCCGATGTTTCTTTGTTGTCGCACTACTATATAGGTATTTGGACTTGTGCGGTGATACTTGCGTGCCAAGAACATTCACGACATATCCATGCTTTCACGCCATGTTTAGACTTGTGCACCTTAATTCCTAAGCCATTTTTTTCAAATTTCTTCACAAATTTTATGAAAAATCAACTTACTTAAGAGTTAATTATTCAACTCTTGTGAAGCTTTAATGGCTCCCAAGAGAATCATAACGACTGATGGACTAGCTAGAAAGAGGATTGATGACATGATGAACATTGTTGGCCATGATTACTATGATATATGCGACAACACTCTCCCAGATTTGGCTAAGTACATGAAGAAATATCATCTTAATTTCCCACAGAGCATCTACCTGCCTCTATATGGTCATGGTCATCTGCAAGGAGTCAATGTTCTAGATGCAAAGAATTATATGCCTGAGATTCAGCTGTACTACTACTCCTCTATTTCGATTATGTTGTGCATTAAGAGCAACAAAAATGGTGTGAACTTTCAAATTCTTCCTCCATTTCATTTCCTTGCAGATATGAAAAAGGAAAACCCATGGGATGAAATTTTTTCCGGTGCCAGTTGGTGGAGAGGAGACAAATATGGAATTAGAGCAATATTTGAAAAGAGTACTCTCTCTAAATGGCTCTTTACTTCCAATGCTTCATTCTCAAATCCATGTATCCATCTTCCATGTCTCTTGGACAGAAACTGAGTCACTGTTTGATCAGCAGAAAATTTTCTCAAACCGCACTGAAGAACATTCTTTTACAATTGTTCCAAGAAGATATTGTATCACCGCATCTCTTATTGTATCTAGTTGAATGAATGAATTCTAGGTGGTTACTGATGAAGCTCGGGATGTCGTAAATCAAACGAAGAGTTATGTTGAAAGTCTTTTGTAATTTCTTTGAAAAGTGAAGAAACTCCAATCTGTGGATGTCCTTCTAATTCTTGTGCATCAAATGGAAAGAATGCTTTCATCTTCAATCACTTGTGCACGTATTTTCCTACTACCTGCTTTAAATTTTACCTAAGTCAATGGGCCTAGTAATAATATTTTTATTTTTAATAGGATTAATGTAAATAACCCTACAAACATTGAATCTTTTAATTGCTCAATATTACCTAAATCATACAAAATGTATTTTTAGTGAGCTGGAACTTGACTTTTATTCAGAGTTCCATTGTCTTTTGTGGGAAGTTTAAATTCATGCACATCGAACATAAAGAGGCTAATGTTTAAGGTCAAAATAGATTTGACCGAATTAATTAGAATTGACTCAATTCCTTGACAACTCATCTGAAAACATAGTACCATTCTCAAGTGTGAGGGAAAAAATGTAAACTATGACTTAAGAATTTTTGGATCTGAGGAATGATATAAAAAAAAGCTAAAAGTCATTAGAAGAAGTAGTTCCCAAGAATGAAGTTATCATTATTTAACAAACCCGTTAGGGGGTTGAATTATGAAGGGCCACCTAAAGGCATTGGCTGCATAGTCAAATAAATAGTATCTTTTGGATAACAGTTCTGTTATGTAGACTTTTTATGCAAGGATGCCTATGGGAACGTGCTGCATAGTCAGGCAAAAGAACTCTAGGAAATTTACTTTCCTAGTGCCAAAAGCCCGTGAAAGTTTATAGAGATTCAAATTTTCCAAACTATAGAGTTTGATGTATGGAAAGAGGTACTTGAATATGGAGAAGATATTTCCAAACAAGATTATCGAATAACTAGATGGATATTACTCCAATGAAGGTCTGACCCAAATTCAGGGAAGGAGAATATAAACCATAGACTTGAATAATTTTAGATCATGAAAAATGATATGGTACAAATATGTTAAGGATGTATACTTTTGTGGATCGCTACATACTGTCATTTAAGAACAACAAGGAAAAAATAGGCCTTCTTCCCAAGAATGAAGTTACCAGTATTTAACAAACCCGTTAGGGGGTTGAATTATGTAGGGACACCTAAGGGAATTGGTTGCATAGTCAAACAATAGTATCTTTTGGCTGAAAATCTGTTATGGAGACTGTTTATGCAAGTCCTCCTAAGGGAACGTGCTGCATAGTCAGGCAAAAGAACTCTCAGAAGTTTGACATTTTTGTGACTAGAAGTCAAGAAAAGGGTTATGAAGATCTGAAAAAAATTATGGTTAGGATTATGACACATAAATATGGGTATTGTCCAATGTATACAAAGATCCATAGATCAATGCTAACCATAATCATGGTGTGGCTGGGTCCTGAATTAAAATGTAGGACTTCCCTACATATCCCATAAGGATGGGAATCAAGCCATACATAGTTCATAAATTACAGTTTAATTTCGTGTGGGAAAAAAGGAGTAGATATCTCAGTTTAGGGTCATAGAGCATAGACTATTATAAGAAATACATAGTCTGTGTTTTCATGGGGACTTTTCAGCCAAGTGACTGAAAGTGGAATTTGGGGTTAGGACCAAAGACTTGGGGCTGGATTCAAGGGACACTCAAACGTTCCTACGTATCCCATAAGGATGGGAATCTAGCCCACGTAGTTCTAGAAATACCCTCTATACAAATTTTGTTCATACATGTGAAGGGTGAAAGGAGACTTTAGTGCAATGATGGTTTAACCTAAGAAAAAAGGTTTGGGCATTGCCATGTATGCACGTAGTCTTTGGAATAAAACATGATTGAAAATCAATGTAAATAATGATTCCCTCTTAGGTGTGGGTATCAAAGAATATTGTAGTTTATTTTCATATTGGAAAAATGTGTTGTATAGTTTAGCATCTTATAACAAGGATAAAAGTGAACCAATGTAAAGATATTGATTCTAGGGGAACTTTCACGAATCAACATCGTATGAGATGGAGGTGAACCGATGTGAAGAGATTGGTTTTGGGCTTGAACCTTGGGAGGTTTCCTACCTACCCAGCTTGGAAGGCAAGGATCAAAGTACACGTAATTCAATTAAAGAATGAATTAGTGATCAAGTTGTTCTTGGGGAAAACGACCTAAAAAAATGGTGTTGGGACTTACGCATGGTTAGTGGCCCAAAGAGATTTTTATGGTTGAGGTTTTCTCTATGCTCATGTGATTCATACTCGGTGTGAGGAACAAGAGGTAGCAACAACCCTAACAATGCACAGTTTAATGTCATGTAGGACATATGAAGGGACTATGCAGTTTAAAGTCTTGCAGTTAGGACTATAAGTGCTTCACAGTTTTGTGTCATGTAGCAGGGACAAAGTACAATTTAACGTCATATAGGACAAAAGGGGAACTGTGCAGTTTAATTTCATGCAGTGAGGACAAAAGAGTACATAATTTAACATCATGTTGGATGTATTAGGGACTTTTTTCATAGTTTAACATCATGTTGGACGAAAAGGGGACGATACAGTTTAGCATCATGTTGGACGTAAGTGCGAATAGTTTAAGGTCGTATGCATGGACAATTGGTTATGAAGTTTAATGTCTTGCTGGATGTAAGGGAATTTTATATGGTTTAACATCATATAGCAAGGACGATGAAGGGGGAACCAGTTTAACGTCATGTTGGACGTATGTGCAAATAGTTTAGGGTCATATGCATGGACCGTTGATGATTCAGTTTAACGTCTTGCTGGACGGTGGTGCAGTTTAAGGTCATACTGGACAACTAATGATGCAGTTTAATGTCTTGCTGGATGTATGGTACTTCTTTATAGTTTAGCGTCACATGGTTAGGATATACGAAACGACCTCTGTTGGAATCTAAGATTCTACTCCCCCATTTCCCAATGATGCAATTTAATGTCTTGGTGGACGTATGGGACTTCTGTATAGATTAGCATCATGTAGTAAGGAAGTCATAGTTTAATGTTCCCACTATTGAGAGATGAGGGAGTAGAATCTTCGATTCCAATAGATAACTGTCTGAGGGCTTCAAGAACTCCAGCATCGAGAAAGTCCTTATTACAGAGTGGATCTTTATCTCTTAACTATGCTGGGTGGGTCTTTTTCTTAGATGCCTTCTTACTCACTTTGGAAACCACTTGTTGATGAATGTGGCTGCTCTGAGTAGGTGTATGTGCCTGATCAAGAAAGATGGCCAGGTTAGGCTGACAATCTCCACTCAAATCAGGTGTATGTGCCTGACTTGGTTTTCCGTATGATATGGGGGAGTATGACCCACAACCCTCTTGGACTGGAACAAATGTGTGTGTCTGTTCTGGAGTGAATTGTTGATGTGTCACTCCACTGGTAGGGACATATTTATGTGTATTTCCCTAAGATTCTGCTGAAGCTGTTATAATATCCTGGAAAGCATCCAGAATATGAGCAATGATTTTATTCTACTCTTTCACCATTGATAGAATATGCTTGGTGACTTCAGCTGCCAGAAAAGGGATATACATCCATTCTGTGCTTGGAGTAGATGTGTGTGCCTTCTCCTGTCCTCCTTTTCCTGTCAGTGAATCCTGATAGTACTCATGTGTGGGGGAAGAGAGTTGAGTCTACCTCCTGTTTTTTGTTGGGGCTTTCCGACTAACTTCTCCGAATGTTACCAAGTGAGAATCTTGGTAGGCTTGGTTAATAATAGCAGGTGTATGTGCCTGCTGATTGCACTTCACCGAACGTGGTTGATGAGATCCATTATATGTAGTCATACGAGCCAGCTGACTAACTGATGATGTATAAATAGGTGTATGTTCCTGTCTATAATACTCCACTGGAATTGCCTGGCGGGATTGGCGTGATGCTGCCAGACGAGTCTGGTGGATAGCGGAATTAAAACGGGCAGGTGTATGTGCCTGCTCGTTGCTTTCCACCAAGTTAGGTTGGTGGACTTCTCCGGAGATGGCAGAGATGAGAACCTGCTCACTGTTAACCGGATTCCACCTCTGGCGGTTCGTCTTACCTGATCAGGTTCGTGGAACCTGAGCTGAACGCCTGGAGTCTGTACCCTCATCATGTTGAGGATGTACTTCCGCATGAGTCTAGCGGTGATTGTTGGTAGGATCCCTCAGGAAGGACTCCTGTTTCTTTGAATTAAGTCCCTGAGGGACCTTCTCATTCACCTCCTCAGAATATGAGAGTGAATGATCATTCCGTTCCGGGGATAATGACCCGAAGTGGTTGGAGATGGTGGTTAGCATCGCATGCTTCTTGATCACTGGTCGTCGTTGTTCAGATGACTGGTGTGAGTTGTTCACTTGGAGGGATTGTCGGGCATCCTCCAGAGTTGGGATGGTACCATATTGACGGTACTCCTTAACCAGCACATTTGATACCTAGCGTTGAAGACGCTGAGTAGGTGATGTCATCCTTAGAGCGGATGATGATCCTGCAGGAGTAGCAGCAGTGGCATTTGCAGCAGCCGTATTCACAGGTGTGAACTTGAGGGCAGCCATTTCTTAGAATGCAGAAAATATTGGAAAAGAGTTCATGTTTGATATAACAGACGTAATCAAGATAAATTCAGCCACTACAACTTTTGGATGAGCACATATGTCAATGACTGATTTTGTTGTCCCTCTCATTGAGTTTTAAATAGGGGCCTAACAATTAATCAAAACATCATTTTAACTTGGTTAAGGATTCACGTCGGGTTCACCATTTTTTGTTTCCCTCAGAATTTGGGGATGACCTCTTTGATTGAAGGTTCAAACATTCCGATCGGTTTCTAACAGGTTTGTTCACAGAACCGGAAATATCCAATGATTCCACATCCATTTTGACCTACTTTCCAAACGTAGGTGCTCATTATTTTGTGGACGGATGAAGCTTAGGAATTTTAATTGGTCGATAGGATGGGATTTCGGACTCATCACGCCTTTTTGTGGGGAATTATTGTCTACTCCGGGACTCTATTTATATATTTAAGTTATGTTCGTGAATCCTTATTACATTACCAAGTATAAAATGAGCTTTCATTCAGATATGAAAATCAGTGATTAAATATGTAGGAAATTTAGAGAATATTTTTTATGTATTCAAGGTTCTTCATCGATAGAGAATCATCTGTATTTATTAGAGATTCTTGGTCAATGGCATCCCACGACACATTTATATAGAAGTCTCTTGGTCATTATGATGAACATGCTGGTTTTATAGCCACTCAGTGGGGCACTTGAAGTTTATTGTCATTCAGAAGAACATAGATTATTTCAGAGTTGGGATCGAACCCGCAGACAGGCTACCTACGTATCCTTTGTTTAGAAAAGGAATCAAAACCCACATAGTTCAAGTAAGGGAATATGATGTTTATGATTGATGGCTCAAAGAAGGATTTCATAATTACTTTTACACTCTAAGCTCACATGAGTCATGCTCAGTGTGAGAAACAAGAGGTATTGGTAAAAATCAGACAATTGTGCCGTGAAAGATGAAATCATAAGAAATAATGTTGGACTTATGTATGTATGACTGCCCAGATAAATGAAGATTAGGATTTACTTCAGGGAAGAAATCTAGGAACAGGGTCCTTAAAGGTATATGTGCTTCATAAAGATTTGAATACTCTAACTTGGGGCTTACTCCTGAAAAGGATGCCAAAATTAAGAGATGCCTTATGATTGGGTTTTACTCTTGAGAAGGAATCCCAGATCAAAGGTAAATTAGGACTGCTTAAGAGAAATTAAGGCTGGGGATTACTCCTGAAAAGGAGGCCCAGGTTAGGAGACTTGAAAAATTAAGGGACTTGGGGATTACACCTGAAGAGGATGCCCATATTTTGAGACTGGGGATTACTCTTGAAAAGGAGGCCTAGGTTAAGAGAATTATAGTTGGGGCATACTCTTAAGGAGGATGCCTAAATTAGGGGACTTGGAGCTTACTCCTGAAAAGGAGGCCCAATTAAGAGAACTTTGACTGGGGCTTACTCCTGAAAAGGAGGCCCAGTCTTGAGAATTATTACTGGGGCTTATTCCTAAAAAGGAGGCCCAGGTTAATGAGGACTTGGGGATTACTCATAACAAGGATGCCCATATTTGAGAATTATGACTGGGGCTTATTCATGAAAAGGAGGCCCCGGTTAATGAGGACTTGGGGCTTACTCCTAATGAGGATGCCCATATTTGAGAATTATAACTGGGGATTATTCGTGAAAAGGAGGCCCAGGTTAATGAGGACTTGGGGATTACTCCTAAGGAGGATGCCCATATTCGAGAATTATGATTGGGGCTTATTCCTGAAAAGGAGTCCTAGGTTAATGAGTTCTCTCTTCTTAAAGGATGAGGTTGAATGAATGAAATCTTAATCTTTAGTGACATAAAGATGTGTAAATCACAAGGTTTTGAGATATATTCCACAGAATTCTTTTCAGATAAGGAAGTCAAATCAATAAATCATGCCATAAATGGATTTGAAGAGTGTCTTGAAGACTGAATCTTGAATAGGAGAGGTGGAATGCCATAAGAGGGGTTAAATGGGAAAGAAGGGAACCCAAAAAGTTAGGGGCGCACATGTCCTCGCAGGAGCGCAGGTATTGCCTGGGTGCGCAAGTATCCATGTGTCACGCAGGTATACTTGCGCGACCAGGACATGCGCGCCCACACAGTACCTACGCGCGTGCCAGGACTTGCGCGCCCCCTGCCTTTTTGGTTTCCCTTCTTGCCCATTTCACCCCTCTTATGCCATTCCAGCTCTCTTATTCGGGATTCAGTCTTTAATACACTTTTCATATCCATTTATGGCCTGATTTCTTGATTTTAATTCCTTATCTGAAATGAATTTTGTGGAATATCTCTCAAAACCTAGTGATTTACACATCTTTATGTCACTAAAGATTGAGATTTCATTCATTCAACCTCATCCTTTAAGATGAGAGAACTCATTAACCTGGCCCTCATTTTCAGGAATAAGCCCCAATTATAATTCTCGAATATGGGCATCCTCCTTAGGAGTAAGCTCCAGGTCCTCATTAACCTGGGCCTCCTTTTCAGGAATAAGCCCGAGTCATAATTCTCAAATATGGATATCCTCCTTAGGAGTAAGCCCCAAGTCCTCATTAACATGGGCATCCTTTTCAGGAATAAGCACCGGTCATAATTCTCAAATATGGGCATCCTCCTTAGGAGTAAGCCCCAAGTCCTCATTAACCTGGGCCTCCTTTTTAAGAATAAGCCCCAGTAATAATTCTCATGACTGGGCCTCCTTTTCAGGAGTAATACCCAGTCCAAGTTCTCTTAATTGGGCCTTCTTTTCAAGAGTAAGCCCCAAGTCCCCTAATTTGGATATCCTCCTCAGGAGTAAGCCCCAACCATAATTCTCTTGACCTGGGCCTCCTTTTCAGGAGTAATCCCCTATCTGAAAATATGGGAATCCTCTTCATGAGTAAGCCCCAAGTCCCTTAATTTTTCAAGTCTCTTAACATGGGCCTCCATTTCCAGAGTAATCCCCATTCTTAATTTCTCTTAACCAGTCCAAATTTACCTTTGATCTGGGATTCCTTCTCAGGAGTGAAACCCAATCCTAAGTCCTATTCTAATTTGGGCCTCTTTTTTAGAAGTAAACCCCAAGTTAGAGTATTCAAATCTCTATGAAGCACATATACCTTTATGGACCCTGTTCCTGGATTTCTTCCCTGAAGTAAATCCTAATCTTCATTTATCTGGCCAGTCATACATACATAAGTCCCACATTATTTCTTATGATTGCATCTTTCATGGCACATTTGTCTGATTTTTACCAATACCCCTTTTTTCACACACCGTGCATGACTCACATGAGCTTAGAGTGTAAAAGTAATTATGACATCCTTCTTTGAGCCATCAATCATAAATATCATATACCCTTACTCAAACTACGTGGGTTCTGATTCCTTTTCTAAACAAAGGATACGTAGGTTGCCTGTCTGCTGGTTTGATCCCAACTCTGAAATAATCCATGTCCTTCTGAATGACAATAAACTTCAAGTGCCCCACTGAGTGGCTTTAAAACCAGCACGGTCTTCATAATGACCAAGATACTTCTATATAAATGTGTTGAAGGATACCAGTTACCAAGAATATCTAAAAAATAAAGATGATTCTCTATCATTGAAGAACCTCGAATACATATATAAGATTCTCTAAATTTCCTACATATTTAATCATTGAATTTCAGATCTAAAGGAAAGCACATTTTATACTTGGTAATGTAATAAGGATTCACGAACATAACTTAAATCTATAAAGAGAGTCCTAGAGTAGAAAATAAATCCCCTAAAAAGGGTTTGATGAGTCCGACCTCCCATCCTCTTGACCAATGAAATTTTTTAAACTTCATCAGTCCAAAACTAATGAGCGCCTACCTTTGGAATGTAGGTCCAAATGGAAATTGCTTCATAGCCAGCTGTTGCATAGCCAGCTGGATATGCCCGAAAGAGGCCCAAATTAGGAGAGGACTAATGATTGTGTTTTACTCCTGAGAAGGAATCCCAGATTAAATGTAAATTAGGACTGGTTAAGATAAATTAAGACTGGGGATTACTCTTGAAAAGGAGGCCCAGGTTAAGAGACTTGAAATATCAAGGGACTTGGGGCTTACTCCTGAATAGGATGACCATATTTTGAGACTTGGGATTACTTCTAAAAAGGAGTACCAGGTTAAGAGAATTATGGTTGGGGCTTACTCCTGAGGAGGATTCCAAAATTAGGGGACTTGGGGATTACTCCTGAAAAGGAGGCCCAATTAAGAGAACTTGGACTGGGGATTACTCCTGAAAAGGAGGCTTAGTCTTGAGAATTATTGCTGGGGCTAATTCCTGAAAAGGAGGCCCAGATTAATGAGGACTTGGGGCTTACTCCTAAAGAGGATGCCCATATTTGAGAATTATGACTGGGGCTTATTCCTGAAAAGGAGGCCCAGGTTAATGAGGACTTGGGGCTTACTCTTAAGGAGGACGCCCATATTCGATAATTATAATTGGGGCATATTCCTGAAAAGGAGGACCAGGTTAATGAGTTCTCTCATCTTAAAGGATGAAGTTGAATGAATGAAATATCAATATTTAGTGACATAAAGATGTGTAAATCACTAGGTTTTGAGAGTTATTCCATAGAATTCCTCATCTTCATCACCGTTTATCCTTAGTATTTTGGAAATATCCAACAATGTTCAACTATTGTGTGGCATATCCATGCTTGCACGCCACGTTTAGACTTGCTCTCCTTAATGCCTTAGCCATTTTTTCAAATTTCTTCACAATGTTTATGAAAAATCAACTTACTTAAGAGTTAATTATAAACTCTTGTGCAGATGTAATGGCTCCCAAGAGAATCGGAACGACTGATAGACTGGCTAGCAAGCGTATTGATGACATGATGAACATTGTTGGCCATGATTACTATGATATCTGCGACAACAATCTCCCAGATTTGGCTAAGTACTTATAGAAATATCATCTTAATTTCCCACATAGCATATACTTGCCTCTATAGGTCATGGTCATCTTCAAGGATTCAATGTTCTAGATGCAAAGAATTATATGCCTGAGATGCAGCTACACTACTACTCCTCTATTTCGGTTATGTTGTGCATTAAGAGCAACAACAATGGTGTAAACTTTCAAATTCTTCCTCTATGTCATTTCCTTGAAGATATGAAAATGGAAAACCCATGGGCTGAAATGTTTTCCGCTACTGGTTGGTGGAGAGAAGACAAACATGGCATTAGAGAAATATCTAAAAAGAGTACTCTCTCCAAATGGATCTTTACTTCCAATGCTTCATTCTCAAATCCATGTATTCGTCTTCCATGTATCTTGGATAGAAACAGAGTCACTGTTTGATCAGTAGAAAATTTTCTCAAACCGCACTGAAGAACATTCTTTTACAATTGTTCCAAGAAGAGCTGGTATCACTGCATCTCTTATTGTATCCAGTTGAATGAATTAATTCTAGGTGGTTGCTGATGAAGCTCGGGATGCCGTAAATCAAATGAAGATTTTTGTTGAAAGTATTTTGTAATTTCTTGGAAAAGAGAAGAGACTCTAATATGTGGATGTCCTTCTAATTCTTGTGCATCAAATGGAAAGAATTCTTTCATCTTCAATCACTTTTTCACGAATTTTCCTGCTACCTGCTTTAAATTTCACCTAAGCCAATGGGCCTAGTAAGCGTAGTTTAATGTTCCCACTATTTTGCGGCATTAAATCTGCTACTGACTTATTTTCCAAATAAGTAGAGACAATACCTCTCAAGGAAGTCAGTTCTAAATGTGTTGTTAGCTTCATCAAGTCTAACATCATTACTAGATTTGGTGTCCCTCATACCATATTGACGGACAATGGCACCAACTTCTGTTCATCTGAGGTGAAGAAGTTGTATCAAGAATACAACATCAAATCCAACCATTAATCTCGGTATCATGCAGCAGCCAATGGCCAGATAGAAGCCTTCAACAAGACTCTTTCAAATATACTAAAAATGATGGTGGATAAAGATAAAAAGTCATGGCTTGATAAACTCTTTCATGCTTTATGGGCTTATCGGACTATCACCCGCACTGCAACGCGGTCAACTCCATATTCATTGGTATATGGAACGGATGCAGTATTGCCAATTGAAGTTCAACTACCCTTGCTTAGAGTTTCCATTTGTGATCAATTGTCTACAGATGAACAATCTCAAAAGGGATTGAATGAATTGGAACGTTTAAATGAGAAAAGATTGTGCACTTTGCACCACTTGGAAGTCTTTCAGAATCGAATAGCACGAGCTTTTAACAAAAAATTTCGTGAAGTAAAGTGCACCGCGGTCCAGTTTGACATTAAACTGGCTATGCAAAGGCATGAACAATGCAAAGTTTAGTGTCCAGACTAGTGGGCACCATAGACTCCTGCATGCACTTCTTTCAGGATAGCCATTGTCTCTTCACCATCAATGCATCTGATCAGAATGTCTATGTCCAGACTGGTGGGCACCACAGACTCATGCATGCACTTCTTTCATGACAGCCATTGCCTCTTTACCATCAATGCATCTAAAGAGAACCCCATCAAAACCATGTTTGTAGAGAATTTTCTCTAGGTGATCTGGGATATCATAAAGAGTAAAATTGACCACACTTTGCCGGATTTGTTCTTTCTCGGCTCTATCAGGTGGAAGTGTTCCATTTTGAAGGTATTCTCTGATAGGTGAAATCCATAATATAGTATGACCATATGGTTCAGGAACGGGTCTAATTTCATTTATTTCCTCTATTCTGATTCGAACGTAAGGTGAAATTTCACGACGGTGGGCAATACTGAGGGTTGTCTTGTCCCGATTTGGATCTGCCAGAGTTGTGGCTATATTATCCAGTGCATCAGCTTGAGAGACATCCGGTATAATCTACCCATTCAGGGTAAACATTCTTTTCTAGTTGAACCTGTGCACGTTTCCCTTCCATAGTTTCTAACCGAGCTTTTAATGACTCAATGGTAGTTATTAACTTTTGATAAACATTCGGTTGAACTTGGACTTGGGTAGGTGCAATGACTAGAGCTTGGACAAATGTGGTGGTTGGTACTACAACTGATGGTGGCACTACCAACTATTGTTGCACTTGACCCATAGGATTAGGCCTGTGAGGGTGTACTGATAGAGGTGGATATTCTTGATCCAACTCAGTAGATACAACAAAATCCCTTGGTTGACTGACTCCAGCACGCTTAGGAAGAAGACTACCCTGAAGTAGTTCTGCATTCAACCTCCTTAATTCCTTCATTTCTTCCTCCTGTTGTGAAAAACTTTGTTCTAGTGAGATCGATTGGCCTTCTCCATAGGAAGGATATGTAACCTGATTCTTTCCCCTCCCTTTTTTGGATCCTTTTTGGAACCGATATTTTCTTATGTCCCAAGATAACAAAATGATCAAGCTGATGCACTGGCTAATATAGCCACAGCTCTGGAAGATCCAAATCGAGATGAGACAACCATCATTATTTCCCACTGTCGGGCAATTTCACCTTATGTTTGAATCAGAACAGTGGAAATTAATGAAATTAGTCCCATTCCTGAACCGTATGGTCATACTACAGGATGTATGTCTCTTATCAGGGAATACCTTCAAAATGGAACACTTCCACCTGATAGAGCCGAGAAAGAACAAATCCAGGGACGTGTGGTCAATTTTACTCTTTATTATAGCCCAGATGACCTAGAGAAAATTCTGTACAAACGTGGTTTTGATGGAGTTCTCATCAGATGCATTGATGGTGAAGAGACAATGGCTGTCATGAAAGAAGTGCATGCAGGAGTCTGTGGTGCCCACCTGTCTGGACATAGACTATCTAATGAGATTTAAAGGCTTGGATACTTTTTGCCTTCAATGATACAAGATTGTTTTGATTTCACAAATAAGTTTCATGTATTCCAAGTACATTCCAACTTCATTCATCAACCTCCAGAGTTGCTTCATACAGCTAAATACTCATGGCCATTTTCCACATGGGGAATGGATGTGGTGGGACCTTACCGTTTGGCTACGGCCAAGCAGTTTAAGTACATTCTTACTGCTACAGACTTCTTTTCCAAATGGGCAGAGGCAATACCTCTCAAGGAAGTCAGTTCTAAATGCTTTGTTAGCTTCATCAAGTCTAACATCATTACCAAATTTGGTGTCCCTCATACCATATTGACAGACAATGGCACCAACTTCTATTCTTCCAAGGTAAAGAAGTTGTATCAAGAATACAACATCAAATCCAACCATTCATCCCAGTATCATGCAATGGCCAATGGACAGATAAAAGCCTTAAACAAGACTCTTTCAAATATACTACAAAAGATGGTGGATAAAGATAAGAAGTCATGGTTTGATAAACTCTTTCATGCTTTATGGGCTTATCGGACTACCACCCGCACTACAACACGGTCAACTCCATATTCATTGGTATATGGAACGGAAGTAGTCTTTCCAATTGAAGTTCAAATACCCTCGCTCAGAATTTCCATTTGTGATCAATTGTCTATATATGAACAATCTCAAAAGCGATTGAATGAATTGGAACGATTAGATGAGAAAATATTGTGCGCTTTGCACCACATGCAAGTCTATCAGAGTCGAATAGCACGAGCTTTTAACAAAAAAGTTCGTATTCATTCATTCAATCAGGGAGAATTGGTATTAGTTCTCAGAACTCCAATGATACCAGGAAATAAACCTCCCAATCTAGATCCAAAATGGGAAGGACCTTACTCAATACATAGGGTCTACTCCAATGGAGCTTATTCATTAATCTCGATGGATGGATAATTCATCACTACTCCAACCAATGCCAGATTTTTGAAGAAGTATTTTGTATAAACACAAAATGCATCATTGTAGAGACCCGAATCTTGACTTACATGGACATTACATTACATTTGCGGAATACTTAGTAAATAAAAAAAACACACACACAAGGATCTTAATAGTTTAGTGTCTTTGGAAACTCGGAACGTAATCTTCAAATCGTGGTGAAAGATCTTCAATATCTCCCATAAAGATCTTCCCTTTTTTTTACCTAAAAACTTTCTTTATATCCTGGGGAAATGAAAACATAAAAGGGTGAGCTCAAATGCTCAGCAGGGGCAAATAAAGGAAATAAAAATCATATCATATCTTTTTGAAAATCAAAACCTTCAAAAGAGATCATAATATCTTAACATGGAATAAATCATAGAAGTGAAAATGAGATCCCCATAATCATAACATAAAACTTGAAACTTTGTGGCATGCACACATAATCATGGAAAATCATTTCTTGTTAGTCATGACTCATTGCCAAGACTATCTTAGTGGACAAAGTCCCTTTCTGAATCGAGTAACCCTCGTTTCAGTCCTATTTCACTGAACCGGTATAACCTACCGTTCCAGCCCTGTCTATCTCATGAGATATAAAATCTTTACCCAATTAATTGGAGGGAGATATAGGTCCCACCCATCTTATAATGAATCCTTTCTTATGTGTTCCACATAATCATAAATCATACATCATCGCATAACCCATGTAATAAAAATGGGATTCTTAAACATGACATCGTAAATCAATTCATATAAGATAAAGGAATTCATAAAAATATTTCCATCACAACATGATCAAATCAATGTAATAATAGGGATAAAAACAGAACCCTTTATTATCTTAGATGGAATATAATTTTGATAAAACACTTGAACTCCATTCTTGAGGAAAATATCCTTTCTTCTTCAAAAACATTTTTCCTTTCATAACATGTCATACGACTTTAAAATAAAGGAAGTTGATTAAAATTAAACTTGAAAACTTGTAAAGGAAGCTTCTTGGAAATAATGTTTTAAAAATCCATTCATGCCGTATAAGTTAAAAAAAACATTCTTCTCGTACTTTTGTCGGAAAAGTCAAAAATTACCTCGTATGAAAAATGACAAAAGATTCCTTTCATATCTTTTACTAAAAACTCACTGAAGGGTAAAATTTGATTTAAAAAATTGTAGGTGGATGTAAATAACATTACATATTGAGGAAACATGGATGTGGATGATAAAATATACCCCAGTAAATTTCAAAGTACAAACAATCTCGGATAAGAATGAGATTGTGATATTTCCCTTACCTTAGGTCCGATTAGCTTCGTAAGTGTCCGAACCTCCTCTTCTTTGAAGCGCCTCTTTGAGACCTCCTCTTAGGGCACTAAAATTGGTCTTTGAGGAATACCAGAACCTCTAGGATGTTGCTAGGTAAGTGGAGAAGAGATTTTGGCAGGGGTTGGCCGAGCTTGAGTGCTCAAATTGGTGTGAGGAGAAGGGGGAGGAGGTGTCCTTTTATAAGGGAGGAGAGGGGCACCTTAGGAATATCTCAAAATATTATTTTATATTAAAGTAAAAATCGGTTTATAATGGTTCAAAAGGGTCTTATTTCGAAGATAAAGTGGGTATGGGTCGAAATCCTATCATCCAATAGGATTTAGACAAGATTAGGGTATTATTTTAACCTTATCAATTAGATTTAACTCTAAGTTAAATAATTTAACTTTTACCGTGTCTTTTTGTTTTCTTTCACTATATGGTTAATACACTTACTATAACATGCCAAACGAACCCCAAATTGTTTATTATTAATATATATATCCTTATCTAAGTCATTTGGCCGAACCTTAGATTTTTAGGAATAAATAACAATTAATAATATAATATTTTATTTAAAAACTCTTTTGTGTCAATTTTGACACTATTTGATATATGATTTTTTTGAAAGTCATAACAGAATTATATGTTCGAACCAAGTTGATTAAATCAACACTAATATATCATAGTAACCTATAAAATTAGTGGAATTCATAGAAAATCTCAAATTACATTCATTTGAGCATTTATAACATCAATTATGTTAATATTTCCTTAAAAGGGTAATTACTGCATCATCGTTGTGTCATAAATAAATTAATTTATTTAAAGTCTAAAAATTATAAATAAAATATCATTATGTAGGAAATCGTTTTAGATTTCTAATGAATATTTATAGTCGAATTTATCTTATGTATAACCCCATATTAAAAATGTTTTAGTTATTAAACTTTGATTTTAACTATTTTAACTATTCATTAAATAAAATAATATTAAATGTCATAATCTAATCCAAGTGGACCTAAATGGTCATATTATATTCATAAGGTTGTTTTTGGTCAAATTACACTTATCCAATAGAATTAGGACATGTGTTAGGGTAATAGTAATATCATATTTACCCTTAGTTACCCTATTTACTATTAACCGTGGTAAAAAAAAGTAAAAAGTCACTATTCACCAAAAAATATTTTCATCTCATTGAACCACATTTTAGTCCTTGATATTAACCGTGTCTGTCGGATTTTCGAAATTCCATTCACAGAAGCGGTAAAATTAAGTTTTATGCAAAATTCAGTTTTTAACCTACCACTTAGTGGTTTCACTATTCATCAAAAATTGAAAGTTTTCAGAAAAAATACCAAAATTTCATCCTAAGCTATATTTTATATTACGAATTCAAAAAATAAAGTCTATTTTACCAAATTCATAACATAGAATTTTCATTAATTAATTTTATAATTAAATTCCGCTGTTAAAACAAATAGCATGTTTTTAAGAAACAATATCTATCAAAAGATTGACACTTGATTATGTCTGGTTTAAATGTGAAATTACATCCAATGACCAACATTGTATTAAATTGTAAAAAATATATTCTAAATATACTTTAAAACCACTCAAATTAATGATTTATCACTATTAAATATTTCGATTAAAAAAGTTGTTTTTAATTAAAATTTAGTAATTTTCACTATTCATCAGAATATGAAAGTTATCCGAAAAGTACCAAAATTTCACCTTAGGCTAAATTCGATACTCCGAATCCAAAAATGAAGTCCATTTTGCGAGCTAAAATTTCTAAAATTTAAAAAGTGGTTATTACTATTCATAACGGCTAGTTTTAATAATATTTTAATAGCATATCATTGTTTCGTGAAACTCAGTATTACGTACTACACACGCTATCGAGGAAGGTTGCGATTGCGTGTAAAGTAAGCCAAGAAAGTGTGTAGTGAAAGATTCCTTTGATGATATAAAAACAAAATATTACTCATAAAAATCTCGGGTGTTACATTCTACCCCCCTTAAAAAGAATTTCGCCCTCAAAATTCGTCGGGGTTATAAATGGTTTACTATTCGAAAGTTTCTTTAATAGAAACCCACATCGTAAAAAGGAATACCAAAACCAATATTTTAAAACAAAAGTATGAAACTTAACGGTTACCCAAATTAACTAATCACTGGGTTTCCACATAGGTGAAAATATGGATATGGAAGAAAAATCAAACCATCATGTTCTGATGGAGAGTGGCAGAGAACATGGCTATGGAAAAGCCAACAATCACAAATCCATAAATTTGTGACGATCTAAGGTACCATCTGATTCATCAGATATAAGATCACTAGGACACCATTTTTGGTTTTTAAGATCATTTCCCTAAAGTTGAAAATTTGAATTAGAATAAATACTTTCTTTATTTTGGTACAATCTCACTGTTGTTCGTGCCTTTAACAATTTCCACTTCATCTCTTAAATAAATGAAGTTGAATTTTTTATTCGTGAAGTGTTAGCAGATCATGTGATAGAATGACGGGTCATTCCATCTGTCTCAAACAAAAGGTTAGAAATAAAATTATATACATAAGTCGATCTATAGTGAGATTAATCATATATGGTTCCTAAAATGAACTTATACTTCATATATCATATTTCTTAATATAAAAAAACTAGTTTCTAATAAACAGGGACTTCCTGTAGGCCAGTTGTAGGCGATAAAGGCCAGTCGCACTTCGGTTGTGGGTTCGATTCCCACAGCCTTGTCCGAAGCGATGGGCTGTCGCCCGTCCTGCAGGTTGTCCTTTTTCTAAAACTATAATACTATAACATCCCATCAATAATATCGAAAAAAAACTTATATCCTTAAACAATACTAACTTATGTCCAACATAATCCATTCCAATCTTTAGGCTTATCCATAATACTGCAGTCCACTCTCATAACATAGTGAAAACGATTACCAGAGATTTAATACTGTCGTTGATCCCCATATATCATAAGATATGTCTTGTTGGTCACATTCTAAAAATTCAAAGGCCTTATTCACGTATTCTCTTGAATACCCATTGAACCTTATTGAAAACATGAATGCAGTTAAACGTTAACACTTTCCACATACCAAAATCCTCAAAATTCTATATACTCAAACCATGATATCACTTAGTCCTTATATCAATCATGAGCTCATGAATACTGTTAACCATTTCGTTTTCTCATTTTCCCTTCATTATGCGCATATCATCTTATTTCCAAAAAAATCTCAATCACTTTGAATACCACATTAGACCAATACATAAATATTCCAATACTCCATGATACAACATTATTTTGAAATCCCATTACATAAACACTTAATCATTCCTCCACATCGTTATCATATCCAACATCGCCAATGGTGATCGCATGTGACTTCCCTTTGTCCTTTGCCTTCAGTGGTTGCTAATGTTGATCATCACTAACCCTTGGATTAGGGCATTTATTAGCATAATTCCCCATTTCCTTGCATTTGAAGCATTGAAGTGTTGCTGGTGCGTTCTCTGCAGTGTTTGCTTTATTCACATCACTAGAAACCCTTTTTCCATTACTTCGACACTCAGCTGCTTGATGACCTTCTTTTCCACACTTAAAACATTTTCTAGTCCCATTAAGACAATCTCCACCATGCTTCTTTCCACACTTTGTGCATAAGGAAACATTCATCTTCTTTTCACCATTATTCTGAGATTTCTCCTTGAACTCCATCTTTCGTTTCTTGTCAAAACCATGAGATGGATATGTAACACCAACTTCCATTTATACCTTGATATCACAACGCACAATTTCTTCATAGCTACTGAAGTCTCTTATAGCTAATTCCCTTCGAAGACTTGGTTTTAAGCCACTGAAAAATTGATCAACTTTACTTTCAGGTTGGATGATAATGCCAGATGCATACCTTGCAAGTCTTGTAAAATTCGCTTCATATATACCCACAGATTCATCATCCTTTCGCTTTAGTTCAAGAAACTCCTTCTTTATCTTTGTTCGAAGAATACGAGGGAAGTACTTACTGAAAAACAAGTTCTTGAACTCATCCCATTCCATGGACTCAATTTCATCTCTTGGCCTCGTATTCTTGACAAGATTCCACCATTGATCAGCTTCACCTTCCAAACGATATACTGCTAAGATGACTTTATCATGTTCAGAACATTGAAGAACTGAAAATATCTTTTCAGTGGTACTGATCCATTGTTCAGCAACAAGTGGATCGAAAGTCCCACTGAAAGAAGGTGGACGTTGCCTCATGAAGGACTCAACAGAATACTGTTCCTTTCTCTGCTCATTTGGAAGTCCAGAATGATTCATAGCTTGTGTAAGGATAGCAATAAGATTTTGCACTCCATCTCCCATAACATTTGTTTGTTCAGGAGGGCAATCATTGCATTTTCCATTGCATTGATCAATACGGTTCCTTCGGGTTCCAGCCATCGTCTAAAACCCAAAAGAATAGTGTGAGAGGCAAAAATCATGCTAGGGAAAACAACATAATAAAGGAGGAGTACCTTCAATATCTAACATCTTAGGTTTAATTCTATGATCATTAGCGTAATTATAGTACTATAACCTATACGTATACTTAACCTTAGGGACATCCCTAGAAATACCTTAGAAATATCTCTAGGGATCTCACTAACGTTTTCGCATCCTAGTTTCCAAAGGTTGACTAAACCTTTCCTCTGATACCAACTGTAGAGACCCGAAGCTTGACTTACATGGACATTAAATTACATTTGCGGAATACTTAGTAAATAACAAAAACACACACACAAGGATCGTAATAGTTTAGTGTCTTTGGAAACTCGGAACGTAATCTTTAAATCGTGGTGAAAGATCTTCAATATCTCCCATAAAGATCTTCCCTTTTTTTACCTAAAACCTTTCTTTATATCCTGGGGAAATGAAAACATAAAAGGGTGAGCTCAAATGCTCAGCAAGGGCAAATAAAAGAAACAAAAATCATATCATATCTTTTTGAAAATCAAAACCTGCAAAAGAGATCATAATATCATAACATGGAATAAATCATAGAAGTGAAAATGAGATCCCCATAATCATAACATAAAACTTGAAACTTTGTGGCATGCACACATAATCATGGAAAATCATTTCCTGTTAGTCATGACTCATTTCCAAGACTATCTTAGTGGACAAAGTCCCTTTCTGAATCGAGTAACCCTCGTTTCAGTCCTGTTTCACTTAACCGGTATAACCTACCGTTCCAGCCCTGTCTATCTCATGAGATATAAAATCTTTACCCAATGCACTGGAGGGAGATATAGGTCCCACCCATCTTATAATGAATCCTTTCTTATGTGTGCCACATAATCATAAATCATACATCATCGCATAACCCATGTAATAAAAATGGGATTCTTAAACATGACATCGTAAATCAATTCATATAAGATAAAGGAATTCATAAAAATATTTCCATCACAACATGATAAAATCAATGTAATAATAGGGATAAAAACAGAACCCTTTATTATCTTAGATGGAAAATAATTTTGATAAAACACTTGAACTCCATTCTTGAGGAAAATATCCTTTCTTCTTCAAAAACATTTTTCCTTTCATAACATGTCATACGACTTTAAAATAAAGGAAGTTGATTAAAATTAAACTTGAAAACTTGTAAAGGAAGCTTCTTGGAAATAATGTTTTAAAAATCCATTCATGCCGTATAAGTTAAAAAAAACATTCTTCTCATACTTTTGTCAGAAAAGTAAAAAATTACCTCATATGAAAAACGACAAAAGATTCCTTTCATATCTTTTACTAAAAACTCACCGAAGGGTAAAATTTGATTTAAACAATTGTAGGTGGATGTAAATAACATTACATATTGAGGAAACATGGATGTGGATGATAAAATATACCCCAGTAAATTTCAAAGTACAAAAAATCTCAGATAAGAATGAGATTGTGATATTTCCCTTACCTTACGTCTGATTTGCTTCGTAAGTGTCCGAACCTCCTCTTCTTTAAAGCGCCTCTTTGAGACCTCCTCTTAGGGCACTAAAATTGGTCTTTGAGGAAGACCAAAACCTCTAGGATGTTTCTAGGGAAGTGGAGAAGAGATTTTGGCAGGGGTTTTCCGAGCTTGAGTGCTCAAATTGGTGTGAGGAGAAGGGGGAGGAGGTGTCCTTTTATAAGGGAGGAGAGGGGCACCTTAGGAATATCTCAAAATATTATTTTATATTAAATTCAAAATCGGTTTATAATGGTTCCAAAGGGTCTTATTTCGAAGCTAAAGTGGGGATGGGTCTAAATCCTATCATCCAGTAGGATTTAGACAAGTTTAGGGTATTATTTTAACCTTATCAATTAGATTTAACTCTAAGTTAAATAATTTAACCTTTACCGTGTCTTTTTGTTTTCTTTCACTATATGGTTAATACACTTACTATAACATGCCAAACGAACCCCAAATTGTTTATTATTAATATATATATCCTTATCTAAGTCATTTGGCCGAACCTTAGATTTTTAGGAATAAAATAAAAATTAATAATATAATATTTTATTTTAAAACTATTTTGTGTCAATTTTGACACTATTTGATATATGATTTTTGTGAAAGTCATAACAGAATTATATGTTCGAACCAAGTTGATTAAATCAACAATAATATATCATAATAACCTATAAAATTTGTGGAATTCATAAAAAATCTCAAATTACATTCATTTGAGCATTTATAACATCAATTATGTTAATATTTCCTTAAAAGGGTAATTACTGCATCATCGTTGTGTCATAAATAAATTAATTTATTTAAAGTATAAAAATTATAAATAAAATATCATTATGTAGGAAATCTTTTTATCTTTCTAACGAATATTTATAGTCGAATTTATCTTATGTATAACCCCATATTAAAAATGTTTTAGTTATTAAACTTTGATTTTAACTATTTTAACTATTCATTAAATAATATAATATTAAATGTCATAATCTAATCCAAGTGGACCTAAATGGTCATATTATATTCTTAAGGTTGTTTTTGGTCGAATTAAACTTATCCAATAGAATTAGGACATGTGTTAGGGTAATAGTAATATCATATTTACCCTTAGTTACCCTATTTACTATTAACCGTGGTAAAAAAAAGTAAAAAGTTACTATTCACCAAAAAATATTTTCATCTCATTGAACCACATTTTAGTCCTTGATATTAACCGTGTCTGTCGGATTTTCGAAATTCCATTCACAGAAGCGGTAAAATTAAGTTTTATGCAAAATTCAGTTTTTAACCTACCACTTAGTGGTTTCACTATTCATCAAAAATTGAAAGTTTTCAGAAAAAATACCAAAATTTTGTCCTAAGCTATATTTTATATTACGAATTCAAAAAATGAAGTCTATTTTACCAAATTCATAACATAGAAGTTATTAATTAATTTTATAATTAAATCCTGCTGTTAAAACAAATAGCGTGTTTTTAAGAAACAATATCTATCAAAAGATTGACACTTGATTATGTCTGGTTTAAATGTGAAATTACATCCAATGACCAACATTGTATTAAATTGTAAAAAATATATTCTAAATATACTTTAAAACCACTCAAATTAATGATTTATCACTATTAAATATTTCGATTAAAAAAGTTGTTTTTAATTAAAATTTAGTAATTTTCACTATTCATCAAAATATGAAAGTTATCCGAAAAGTACCAAAATTTCACCTTAGGATAAATTCGATACTCCGAACCCAAAAATGAAGTCCATTTTGCGAGCTAAAATTTCTAAAATTTAAAAAGTGGTTATTACTATTCATAACGGCTAGTTTTAATAATATTTTAATAGCATATCGTTGTTTCGTGAAACTCAGTATTACGTACTACACACGCTATCGAGGAAGGTTGCGATTGCGTGTAAAGTAAGCCAAGCAAGTTTGTAGTGAAAGATTCCTTTGATGATATAAAAACAAAATATTACTCATAAAAATCTCGGGTGTTACAATCATCAACCGTCCAGTATGACCTTAAACTGCACCACCGTCCTGCAAGACGTTAAACTAAATCATCAACGGTCCATGCATATGACCCTAAACTATTTTCACATACATCCAGCATGGCGTTAAACTGATTCCCCCTTCATCTTCCTTGCTATATGACATTAAACTATATAAAAGTTCCCTAATTCAACCCACATGATGTTAAACTGTGATGTCCTAACTACATGATGCTAAACTGTACAGAAGTCACATACGTCCAGCAAGACATTAAACCGCATCATTGGCGGTCTAGTATGACCTTAAACTGCACCACCATCCAACAAGACATTAAACTGCATCATCAATGGTCTACTATGACCTTAAACTGCACCACGGTCCAGTATGACCTTAAACTGCACTAGGGTCCAGTATGACCTTAAACTGCACCACGGTCCAGTATGACCTTAAACTGCACCACGGTCCAGTATGACCTTAAACTACACCATGGCCCGGTATGACCTTAAACTTCACCACCATCCAGCAAGATGTTAAACTGCATAACCAACAGTCTATGCATATGACCCTAAACTATTTGCACATACGTCCAGCATGACGTTAAACTGTGAAAAAAGTTCCCTAATTCGTCCCACACGACGTTAAACTGTGATGTCCTAACTACATGACACTAAACTTTACATAATTCCCATACGCCCAGTAAGACGTTAAACTACATCATTAGTGGTTCGGTATGACCTTAAACTGCACCACCGTCCATCAAGACGTTAAACTGAATCATCAACGGTCCATGCATATGACCCTAAACTATTTGCACATACGTCCAGCATGACAATAAACTGCGATCCCCTTCATCGTCCTTTCTATATTACGTTAAACTATATAAAAGTCCCTTTCGCCCAGCAATACGTTAAACTGCATAACCAATGCTCCATGCATACAACCTTAAACTATTCTCACTTACGTCCAACATGACGCTAAATTGTATCATCCCCTTTTCATCCAACATGACGTTAAACAATGAAAAAAGTCCCTAATACATCCAACATGATGTTAAATGGTGTACTCTTTTGTCCTCACTGCATGACATTAAACTCCACAGTTCCCCTTTTGTCCTATATGATGTTAAACTATAATTTGTCCCTGCTACATGACACTAAACTGTGCAGCACTTATAGTCCTAACTGCAAGACTTTAAACTGCATAGTCCATTCATATGTCCTACATGACATTAAACTGTGCATTGTAATGGTTGTTTCTACCACTTATTTCTCACACCGAGTATGACTCATGTGAGCTTATAGAAAAACTCAACCATAACACTGTCTGGGACTCTAACCATGCATAAGTCCGAACACCATTTTTTAGGACATTGTCCCCAAGAACAACTTGATCACTAATTCATTATTTAATTGAACTACGCGAACTTTGATCCTTGCCTTCCAGTTTGGATATGTCGGCAACCTTCCAAGGTTCAATCCCAAAACCAATCTCTTCACATTGGTTCACCTCCCTCTCATACGATATTCAATTGTGAAACCACCCCTAGAATTAATATCTTTACATTGGTTCACTTTCGTCCTTGTTATACGACTTTAAACTATACAACACTTTTGTCCAATATGACAATAAACTACAATATTCTTTGATACCCTCACTTGAGAGGGAATCATTATTTACATTGATTTTGAATCATGTTTTATTCCAAAGACTACGCGCATACATGGAAATGCCCAAACCTTTTTTCTTGGGTTAAACCATTATTGCACTAAAGTCCCCTTTCACCCTTCACATGTACGAACCAAATTTGTACAGAGGGTATTTCTAGAACTACATGGGCTTGATTCCCATACTTATGGGATATGTAGGAACATTTGAGTGTCCCTCGAATCCAGCCCCAATTCTTTTGGGCCTAACCCCAAATTCCACTTTCAGTCCCCTGGCTGAAAAGTCCCCATGAAAACACATATTGTGTATTACTTACAATGGTCTAAGATCTATGACCCTAAACTAAGATCTCTAATCCTTTTGTCCCACACGACGGTAAACTTTTTTTTACGAACTACGTATGGCTTGATTCCCATCCTTATGGGATACGTAGTGAATTCCAACATTTTAATTCAGGACCCAGCCACAACATGATTATGGTTAGCATTGATCTATGTATCTTTGTAAACATTGGACAATACCCATATTTATGTGTCAAAATCCTAACCTTAAATATTTTCAGATCATCATAACCTTTTTCTTGACTTATAGTCACAAAAATGTCAAAATTCTGAGAGTTCTTTTGGATGAATATGCAGCACGTGCCCTTAGGCGGCCTTGCATAAACAGTCTCCATAACAGACTTGTCATCCAAAAGATACTATTATTTGACTATGTAGCCAATTACCTTTGGTGGACCTTCATAATATAACCCCCTAACGGGTTTGTTAAATAATGGTAACTTCATTATTGGGAAGAAATCCTATTTTTACTTTATTGGTATTAAATGACAATATGTAAGGATCCGCAAAAAAATACATCAATAACATATTTGTCCAATATCCTTTTTCATGATCTGAAAGTATTCAATTCTATGGTTTATATTCTCCTTCCCTACGTTTGGGTCAGACCTTCGTAGGAGTAATATCCATCCAGTTCTTCGATAATCTTATTTGGAAATATCTTCTCCATATTCAAGTACCTCTTCCATACAAAAAACTCTATACTTTGGAAAATTTGAATCTCCATAAACTTTCATTGGCTTTCAGCACTAGGAAAGTAAATTTCTGAGAGTTCTTTTGTCTGACTATGCAGCATGTGCCCATAGGTGGCCTTGCATAAACAGTCTACATAACAGACATGTTAGCCAAAAGATACTATTTATTTCACTATCCAGCTAATTCCCTTTGGTGTCCATACATAATTCAACCCCCTAACGGGTTTGTTAAATAATGATAACTTCATTCTTGGGAACTACTTATTCTAATGCCTTTTAGCTCTTTTTCATATCATTCCTTAGATCCAAATATTCTTAAGTCATAGTTTACATTTTTTCCCTCATACTTGAGTATGGTACTATGTTTTCAGATGAGTTGTCAAGGAATTGAGTGAATTCTAATTCATTTGGTCAATGATATTTTGACCTTAAACATTAGCCTCTTTATTTCTGATGTGCATGACTTTAAACTGCCCACAAAAGAAAAAGGAACTCTGAATAAAAGTCAAGTTGCAGCTCACTAAAAATACATTTTGTATGATTTAGGCAATACTGAGCAATTAAAAGATTCAAAGTTTGTAGGGTTATTTACATTAATCCTAGTAAAAATCAAACTATGCTTACTAAGCCCATTGGCTTAGGTAAAATTTAAAGCAGGTAGCTGGAAAATACGTGCACAATTGATTGAAGATGAAAGAATTATTTCCATTTGATGGACAATAATTAGAAGGACATCCAAATATTGGAGTCTCTTCTCTTTTCCAAGAAATTAGAAAAGACTTTAAACATAACTCTTCATTTGATTTACGGTATCCCGGGCTTCATCAGAAACCACCTGGAATTCATTCATTCAACTGGATACAATAATAGATGCGGTGATACCAACTCTTCTTGGAACAATAGTAAAAGAATGTTCTAGAGTGCGGTTTGAGAAAATTTTATGCTGATCAAACAATGACTCTTTTTCTATCCAAGAGACTTGGAAGATGGATACATGGATTTGAGAAGGAAGTGTTGGAAGTAAAGAGCCATTTGGAGAGAGTAATCTTTTCAGATATTGCTCTAATTCCATGTTTTTCTTCTCTCCACCAACCGGCAGCGGAAAACATTTCAGCCCATGGGTTTTCCATTTTCATATCTGCAAGGAAATGAAATGGAGGAAGAATTTCAAATTTCACACAATTTTTGTTGATCTTAATGCATAGCATAACCGAAATAGAGGAGTAGTAGTGAAGCTACATCTCAGGCATATAATTCATTGCATCTGGAACATTGACTCCTTGCAGATTACCATGACCATATAGAGGTATGTAGATGCTCTGTGGGAAATTAACATGACATTTCTTCAAGTACTTCGGAAAATCTAGGAGAGTTCTGTCACAGATACCATAGTAATCACGGCCAACAATGTTCACCATGTCATCAATCCTCTTGCTAGCCAGTCCATCAGCCGTTCCGATTCTCTTGGGAGCCATTAAATCTGCACAAGAGCTGAATAATTAACTCTTAAGTAAGTTGATTTTTCATAAACTTTGTGAAGAAATTTTAAAAAATGCCTAAGGCATTAAGGCGTGAAAGTCCAAACATGGCGCACAAGGATGGATATTCCGCGCAAGTTTTTGGTGCGCAAGTATCACCACGCAAGTCCAAATACCTATACAGCAGCATGACAACAAAAAAACATTGAAAAACAGAGCAACTTGCGCGGTAAAGGTGAGCTGCGCGGCGAGAGCTTGAAGGTTTGAAATCTGGATTCTTTGTACAGATGTGAGGCCCTCTATTTATAAACGCAGCCAGAACCCTGTGCACCGAACCTTGCACGACTAAAGGCCATACCCCTGCGTGCTAGGCCTTGCGCGACGTGAACTTGCGCACCACCCTCTGTGCCATCAACACTTGCGCGCTGCTTTTCCTTTTGTTTTCTTCTTTTCCTCAGAGTCACATCTTCATTTCATTCGGATCCAACTCTATGGGGGGGGGGGACTTTTGTTGACGCTCCTTTTTCATCACATTGTCTAAAGGAATGGAAAGGGAAATGACTTAGCACAAATTGATGCATACTTTGAAGAAAACATCAAAAATCTACAAAGGCATGAATAAGGCTTCAAAAGCACATGCGTCGCGCAAGTTCTAGCACGGTCGCGCAAGTCCACTTGCGCAACACCTAATTGTAGCGCAAGTGACTTGCACTCCCTAAAGTATAACTGACAGGGGTATTCTATAGCCTATAAATAGACCCTTTGGGCCCCCCATTGAGAAGGAGGAATTTTTCCAGAAACTCGGAATTGAGATCCCGACGACCTAGTCTCTTCTCAAAGATTCTGAAATACTTCTAAGTTAATTTCTTACCTAGAACGGATGATCTAAAGAGGGGGAGGAAGGCCTAAGTGTTGAAACTCATCCACGCTTGCTCGCCTGAGTGGCCAACCCTTAAGGGAAATGGCCACACTTGCCTGCCGCCTAACTCCTTCAATAGAACTTGCGCGCCACTATTCTGGAAGAACCTCAAGATGATTCTAAAGGCATTAACCAAGAGTATCTCAAGTATTACCCTAATGGTTAACCATTGTGCAAGTATCCATGTGTCGCGCAGGTATACCTGGGTGACCAGGACTTGTGCGCCCACGTAGTACTTGCGCGCCGGCCAGGACTTGTGCGCCCCTACCTTTTTGGGTGCCCTTCTTGCCCATTTCACCCCTCTTATGCCATTCTACCTCTCCTATTCAAGATTAAGTCTTCAAGACACTCTTCAAAGAAATTTATAGCAAGATTTCTTAATTTGACTTCTTTATCTGAAAGGAATTATATGGAATATCTCTCAAAAACTAGTGATTTACACATCTTTATTTCACTAAATATTGAGATTTCATTCATTTAACCTCATCCTTTAAGATGAGAGAACACATTAACCTGGACCTCCTTTTCAAGAATAGGCCCTAGTCATAATTCTCAAATATGGGCATCCTCTTTAGGAGTAAGCCCCATGTCCTCATTAACTTGGGCCTCATTTTTAGGAATAAGCCCCAGTCATAATTCTCAAACATGGGCATTCTCCTTAGGAGTAAGCCCCAAGTCCTCATTAACCTGGGTCACCTTTTCAGGAATAAGCCCCAGTCATAATTCTAAAATATGGGCATCCTCTTTAGGAGTAAGCCCCAAGTCCTCATTAACCTGGGCCTCCTTTTCAGGAATAAGCCCTAGTAATAATTCTCAATATTGGGCCTCCTTTTCATGAGTAAGCCCCAGTCCAAGTTCTCTTAATTGGGCCTCCTTTTCAGGAGTAAGCCCCAAGTCCCCTCATTTGGGAATCCTCCTCAGGAGTAATCCCAAACCATAATTCTCTTAACCTGGGCCTCCTTTTCCGGAGTAAGCCCCAGTCTCAAAATATGGGCATCCTCTTCAGAAGTAAGCCCCAAGTCCCTTAATTTTTCAAGTCTCTTAACCTGGGCCTCCTTTTCAGGAGTAAGCCCCAGTTTTAATTTCTCTTAACCAGTCCTAATTTACCTTTGATCTGGGATTCCTTCTCAGGAGTAAAACCCAATCATAAGTCCTCTCTTAATTTGGGACTTCTTTTCAGGAGTAATCTCCAAGTTAGAGTATTCAAATCTCCATAAAGCACATATACCATTATGGACCCTATTCCTGGATTTCTTCCCTAAAGTAAATCCTAATCTTCATTTATCTGGGAAGTCATACATACATAAGTCCCACATTATTTCTTATGATTGCATCTTTCATGGCACAACTGTCTGATTTTTACCAATACCTCTTGTTTCTCACACAAATCATTACTCATGTGAGCTTAGAGTGTAAAAGTAATTATGACATCCTTCTTTGAGCCATCAATCATAAACATCATACTCCCTTACTCGAACTACGTGGGTTCTGATTCCTTTTCTAAACAAAGTATACGTAGGTTGCCTATCTACGGGTTCGATACCAACTCTAAAATAATCCATGTCGTTCTGAATGACAATAAACTTCAAGTGCCCCACTGAGTGGATTTAAAACCAGCATGGTCATCATAATGACCAAGAGACTTCTATATAAATGTGTCAAAGGATACCATTGACCAAGAATCTCTAACAAATACAGATGATTCTCTATTGATGAAGAACCTTGAATACATATAAAAGATTCTCTAAATTTCCTAAATATATAATCATTGATTGTCAGATCTGAAGGAAAGCTCCTTTTATACTTGTTAATGTAATAAGGATTCACGAATATAACTTAAATTTATAAAGAGAGTCCCGAAGTAGACAATAATTCCCCTCAGAAAGGTGTGATGAGTCCGACCTCCCATCCTCTCGACTAATGAAAATTACTAAGCCTCATTAGTCCACAAAATAATGAATGCATACCTTTGGAAAGTAGGTCCAAAGGGATGTGGAATGAATGGATTTTTCCGGTTCTATGAACAAACCCGTTAGAAACCGATTGGAATGTTTGAATCTTCAATCAAGGAGGTCATCCCCAAATTCCGAGGGAAACAAAAAATATTGAACCCAGCGTGAATCCTTAACCAAGATAAAATTATGTTTTACCTATTTGTTAGGCACCTATTTAAAATTCAATAAGAGGTCCAACAAAAACAATCATTGACATATGTGCTCATCCAAAAGATGTAGTGGATGCTCTTATCTAGATTACGTCTTTTATATCAAACTTTCACTCTTTTCCAAGATCTTCTACATTTCCAGAATGACTGCTCTCATGTTCACACCTGTAAATACCACTGTTGCGAATGCCACTGCTGCTACTCCTGGTGATTCGTCGTCCACTCTGAGGATGAGATCACCTACTCAGTGTCTTCAACGTTGAGTATCAAATGCGCTTGTTAAGGAGTACCGTCAACACGGTACCATACCAACTCTGTAGGCTGCCCGACAAGCCCTCCAAGTGAACAACTCAAACCGATCATCCGAACAACGATGAATAGTGATCAAGAAGCAGGTAGTTCTAACCACCGTCTCCTACCGTTTCGAGTCGTTATCCCCGGAACGCAATCACCATTCACTCCCATATTCTGAGGTGGTGAATGAGCAGGTCCCTCAAGGCCTTAATTCAAAGAAGCATGAGTCCTTCCTGAGGATTCCTATCAACAATCACCGCCAGACTCATGCGGTAGTATGCCCTCAACAGGATGAGGGTACCGACTCCAGGAATTCGGCTCAGGTTCCTCGAACTCGAGCAGGCAAGACGAACCACCAGAGGTGGAATCTGGTTAACAATGAGCAGGTTCTCATCTCTACCATATCTAGAGAAGTCCACCAACCTAACTTGGTGGCAAGCAATGAGCGGGCACACACACCTGCCCGTTTTAATTCCGCTGTCCAGCTGACTCATCTGGAAGCATCACGCCAATCCCGCCAGGCAATTTTGGCGGAGTATTATAGACAGGAACATACATATATTTATACATCATCAGTTAGTCAGCAGGCTCATCTATCTACATATGATGGATCCCATCAACCACATTCAGCGAAGTGCAATCAGCAGGCACATACACCTTCTAGTATTAATCAAGCCTACCAACAGTCTTTCTTGGTAGCATTCGGAGAAGTTAGTCGGAAATCCACAACAAAAAACAGGAGGCAGACTCATCTCTCTGACCCCACACTTGAGTACTGTCAGGATTCACTGACAAGAAAAGGAGGACAGGAGCAGGCACATACACCTTCTCCAATTACAGAATGGACGTATATCCCCGTTCCGACAGCTGAAGTAACCAAGTATATTCTATCAATGGTGAAAGAGCAGAAGCAAATCCATGCTCATATTCTGGATGTCTGCTAGGATATTATAACATCTTCAGCAGCATCTCAGGGAAAGACACATAAATCTATCCCTACTACTGGAGTGATACATCAACAATTCACTCTGGAACAGACACATACATTTGTTCCAGTCCTAGAGGGTTGTGGGGAATACTCCCCAATATCATATAGACAACCAAGTCAGGCACATACACTTGATTTGAGTGGAGATCATCAGCCTAACCTGGCCATCTCTCCTGATCAGTCACATACTCCTGCTTAGAGCAGCCACTTTCATCTTCAAGTGGTTTCCAAGGCGAGTAAAAAGGCATCTAAGAAAAAGACTCGCCCAACACAGTCAGAAGATCAAGATCCAATCTGTAATAAGGCATTTCTCGATGCTAGAGTTCTTGAATCCCTCAGACAGTTTTCTATTGGAATTCAAGATTCTACTCCCTCATTTCCCAATAGTGGGAACATTAATTCCGAAGGTCTTCAACAGACACTTCCTCATGAAGGCTTACTTCATGACAATTTGGTTGATCTCTAAGTTTCATTTTCAGATGAGAGCCACAGGAACCCTCTGTGTGGGAAGAAGACAAAGGAGAAAGAGATCTCATCTTTTTCTGTAACCCATTATGGTGGTCCTCCCCATGATGATGAATTTTTCTGCGAAGGTCCTCTCCGCAGTAGTGATGCACATTGACCGAAAAATGCTCTAGTGGACAATATAGTGCCGAGAAAGCCCTCTTATCTTGAGGCACTTGAAAATGAAAAACCAGTCATGTCTAATGTTTCATCGCTGGCAGGTGAAATACTTTCTCAATCAGATGATATACCAGGATGTAGGTCATTCTACGAACCACCCCTAAGTCATGAATCTTCTAGTTTGATCAATGATTTCTCTACCAATCTTGTTGAATCCGATGAAGAAATAAGGGAACACCAACTTTGGTCAAATCAGGTAGAATAAACTTCATTGAATGATGAAGAGGAAATGTTGAACATGAGAAAACAACTGGTGAAAGGTGAAGTGCCAGTCATCTTTTGGCCACTGGCTGATTCTCAGTATGACATTACATAAATGTTGAAGGAAGATGGAATTCATGATATTCATCTCAACATATGGAAAACTCTTTGTCAGTTTAAGAAGAAAGTATTATCTTATGATGAATATAAAAATCATCTTAAGATAATAGAAGGGTTACAATGTAAGATTGATTTGGCATCTCTATCAGTCTCTCGATATCCAAAGGCTGAAAAGAAGCAGAGAGCCCTTCAACGTTCATGCCTTGGTGCACTAAGAAAGTTGCGCCAGTTAATTTCCAATGCCCCGTCTGGTATTCATGTTAGAGGATGGGGTGTTCATGGAGCACTACATTTCACGGTGCTCTCTAGTCAGCAAAGCCCGCCGAAAATGATCTCATGCCATCTTATTTCCCATGGCCGACCACAGCCAATGGGATTTGATTGTAATCAAAAGCTTTCCCAAGAACTAGCCTCAACTAGTTCCTGTAAAAATCAAGAATACAGAGAAAAAGTTGTTCAATTAATCCTGCATCATGCAAACACGAATATTGAACAGGCCTCTCGTTTGGAGCAAGCACATCACCAAGTGACAGAAGTGTCAGAAATCATCCAACGATATTTTGAACCATGTGATAAAAGTGGATGTAGACTGATGCATCCAGCAAATTTCCGGACTAAGGTCCATAAGATTAGGAGAGATATTAAGAAAGTCTCTGACATTGCGTGTCAAGAGCCACCCCAGCTTGCTAGACTAGGGACTCTTTTAAACCAACCCTCAGAATCAACAAATAGGATTCGAGGAGTTGAGCGGGAACAACAGGAACAGCCCTAGTCCACCGGACTAGGGACTTTTTCAAATCATCAATCCCCTCCTCAGAGAAAGTTGGCATTTTCTCGATTAGGGAAGAAGCCTTAGGAGGAACGAAGAGCCAAATTTTCAGGAGATTCCCTCCAAATTACGGTTCGTCAAGAAGTTCCTGAGGGATCAAATCAAGAAAAGGCGATGTATCATCAAAGACATGGGAGAAGACTACATCACAGAAATGCTAATAGAAGGAATGTGATGCGTTATGAATCAATCAATGTCATAAATTCCTTTGTTACTGATCCACCAGATGAGGCTCACTTAGGGGATTCAGATAAAGAGGTTCCTTCTCAAGAAGATCTACGCACCGACACAAATGAAGAAGGTGTGCATACATGAAATCAAAGGATTACTCAGATCCTAGGTAATTCTTCGAGTAACCCACTTCCCCCTCTCCGAAAAGGATCCAAAAAAGGGTGGGGAAAGAATGAGGTTACATATCCTTCCTCTGGAGAAGGACAATCGCTCTCACTAGAGCAAAGGTTTGCACAACAGGAGGAGGAAATGAAGGAATTAAGGAGGTTGAATGCAAAACTACTTCAGGGTAGTCTTCTTCGTGATCATGCTAGAGTCAGTCAGCCAAGGGAATTTGTTGCAAATACTGAGATGGATCAAGAATATCCTCCTCTATCAGTACACCCTCACAGGTCTAATCTTACAGGTCAAGTGCAACAACAGTTGGCAGTGCTACCATCAGTTGCAGCACCAACCACCCCATCTGTCCAAGCTCCAGTCATTGCATCTACCCAAGTCCAAGTTCAACAGGATGTTTCTCAAAAGTTAATAACTACCATTGAGTCATTAACAGCTCGGTTAGAAACTATGTAAGGGAAACGTGTGCATGTTCAACCAGAAAAGAAAGTTTTCCCTAAATGGGTAGATTCAATCTCTCCTCCATTCAGTTTTGGAAACCCTGTATTCCCTATTTTCAATGGATCAGGCGACCCTGAATAGAATTTGACACATTACGTGTCTTGTTGTGATCCTATGATGGGAACTCTGGAGCAGCAGGATGCAGTGAAACTCATATGCTTCGTGTGAACCTTGCAAGTACAAGCCTTTGTCTGGTACACAAGATTGAAATCCCGGTCAATTACCGGATGGGAAGAACTCCATCAATGATTTATTCTTCAATTCAGCTCAACTTTTCCAAATACAACAGTTTTTGATCTTACAAACTCTAATCAAATGGATAATGAAAGAGTCTCTGATTTCATTGCTCGCTGGAAGGGATTGACATATTCCGTAAGATTAGCACTCCCTATAGAAGAATTATTGTCAATATATGTGGAAAATTTGTGTGACGAGTTACGCACACCATTTATCCCTATAAAATACACAGGAGGTTTTCGAGACCTTACTTCAATCACTCAGTAGATTGAATATTACCTTATACAGGCTAAGGCTAAATCTCACGTAATTCCATCAACTCCAGGTAGGAGGATGTGTAAAGAAGAGACTGCTATAGTTACACTTAAGCAAGCACCTGTACCTACTTCTACTTCAAAACCTTCATCTTTCCGAAGGGCTCCACCTCTTGAGCACCAACAACAAAGGCCATTTCATCAAGATAATCAAAGAGATCAAAGATGAAAACAATTTGAGGATTTGAAAAGCAAGGTTTACTCTTTCTGAAATGAAAAAGTTCCTGGTTATTTCATTTAGGCTCTAGAAAATAATTTGGTTCAGTTGACAATGCCCAAGAGGCCAAACAAGGAAGGAGATGAAGACCGTCCCAATTATTTCCCTTTTCATCAAATGTTGGGGCATCCCATCCAGGAGTGTTTTGTCCTCAAAGACCTCTTGCAAAAGATGGTCGACTCAGGACAAGTCAAACTGAAAGTTTCTTTAGCTCAGATAGCATTTGTTACTTCTACAGTTCCAGAGGAGGAAGGTGAATGGTAAGAAGTCAAAAGAAAAAATGCACAAAAGTATGATTATTGGATGGTCAGAAAGACAATCAATCGAGCTCATGCTATTTTGTGAACACAATTTAAGAATACAATTTCTTATTCTGCCATGAATGTTGCGGAAAAACCCTCTTCGTCAGAGATAAAGTCCTCAAATAAATGGCATGATTCAAAGAATGAAAAAGAATCAGAAGAAGATGAGTATAAGTTAAAGACTAAGATGTCTTTGACTCTGGCAGACTTCATGCCATCTACTTCAAAGCCATAAGCACCACCCCACCAAATGGAACAACCTAAATAGGCTAATCAGGCAGAGTCTTCATCAGATGAGGAGTTAATCTTCGGTTCTGTTAATATGATTCAATTAACGGATCCATATGCCAGTCGCAGTTTCAATTTCAATGATCTTGAATTCCCTCTATCAAATAGGGGAATCAGAGGAAGTTCCAGAGGCTTAGGATACAGGGGAAGACATGGATCTTTTAGAAGCCACTATTCTAATTCTACCCCTGCTAGAACTGTGTACGCAGTAGAAACTCGTGGTAGAGCCCTTCAGCGAGCTCAGCAATAACAATCAAGTTCTTCTACCAATAGAAAATTCAGTCCTGGCACAGTTGTATTGGAAGACCGGTTGAAGATTCCATCTTCTTCCTCTCTTCAAGTAAATGGATCTAATCAGTATAATCTTCCAAAACTAGGAATATTGCCAACTCCTATCCCAATATAAGATGCATCAACTTCAAAAGCATCTGCTTCCAAGGTACCTTCTAAACCACATATTCCTGTTGGGAAACGCAGACCTCTAGATCAAAAGTATGATGTATTGAAACACTTGGCCTAAGTACCATCCAAGTTATCAATTCTGGATGCTCTGAATCCGTCAAAAGATCTTCGGGAAGCACTTATTGAGGCTTTGTCAAGTCCTCAAGAGTTTGAAACTGAAATTACTGTAGCTGAAGCCTATCACATAGAGAATAATCATGCAGAATGCCATGAAATAATATCTTTTACTAATGAAGATGAAGATGATGTTTTTCATGGGAATATTATACCTTTGTACTTATCTGGCAAGGTCAATGGAGTAGAATTCCGAATTGTTTTCATTGACAATGGTTCAGGAGTCAACCTCATGCCCATTCGTACACATCGTCGATTGGGCCTCACGGAATATGATTTATCTCCTTCTACCCTGATGTTACAAGGATATGATAAAAATGAACAAGAACCACTAAGCGAAGTTACACTCAGAACTCAGTTTGGAGATCTTGTATCCAATTCGGATTTCATTGTTGTTGATCAAGATTCAGCTTTCAACATCTTTCTTGGAAGACCCTGGCTATATCAACATGTAGCTATCCCTTCACCATACCATCAATGTCTCAAATATTGTTTCGATGGTCATGTTGGGACATTGTATGGTGATAAGGCCCCGTTCAAGACATGTGAGTCTCAATACATTGAGGTGGAATTCTATCACATGAAGGGAAGGGAGAAATCCACAACAAAGGAGATTACCAAAGTTAATGCTCCATATGGTTTGGAGAAAATTCCAGTAAATCTATTTATACATGTGAGTATATATTATGTGTTGCCTATCAGTCAAATTGACAAGATAGACCCAAATCAAAATAATCTTATAGATAGATCCATAATGTCAATTACAGCAATCGAGCTAGACAACATGGGAGAAATTGTTAACCCACCAATTAGTGTTGAAAGCACAAATGGTGATGTCTTCATTTCATCTGCTGAAATACAACAAGTCTATACATCACCAATTAGTCCAGAAGAAGTTATAGCAACATCAGAGGTGAAAAATGATGTCGATTCTCAATCCATCATCTCCTCTTTATTACCCAAAGAAGACCCTTCATCATAAATCGGGTTGGAAATGGAAGCTTCTTCTTCAAGATATGAAAATTTTGATATCTCTTCTGATCATGAAAATTCTACTTTATCATCTACTATTCATGTAGAAATGGAAGAAATAACACATGATGAAGAAGAAGAGGAAGATCTCAGAGATTCTCCTCCAACATTTGAAGAGGGTATCTCTACAACCATGGATGAACTCAGAGAAATAAATCTGTGTACAAAAGAAGATCCACGCCCCACTTTAATCAGTGCGGCCATGACTCTTAAAGAACAAGAGATGTATATTTCCTTTCTAAAGAAAAATAGAGATATATTTTCTTGGAACTATATAGAAATTCTCGGTCTTGATCCTGATGTTGATACTCATCATTTGGGATTACCAGAAGAACATTGAGGATTTAAGCAAGCCGCAAGAAGAACACACCCAACTTATGCTTCCAAAATTAAAGCTGAGTGGATAATCATATCAAAGCTAACTTAGTCAGAGAAGTTCAGTATCCCAAGTGGTTGGCTAATATTGTTCCTGTAAAGAAGAAGAACAGACAAATTAGAGTTTGCATCGATTTTAGAGATCTTAATCGGCATTGTCCTAAGGATGATTTCCAACTTCCGATTACAGAACTTTTAATTGAAGAAACAGCTGGCTATGAAGCACTTTCCTTAATAGATGGATATTACAGATATAATCAGATCCGAATGGCCCAAGAAGACGAGGAATCCACAACCTTAAGAGCCCCTCAGGGTGTGTTTTTCTACCAGGTAATTCCCTTTGTCTTAAAGAATTCAGGTGCAACATATCAGTGTGCCATGCATCATATCTTAAAACCCTTCTTAGGGAAGTTTGTTGAATTCTATGTAGAAGATTTTGTGGTTAAATCCAAGCAAATTTTTAATCCCTTGGTTGATTTGGAAGTCATATTCTGTAAGCTTCGAAAACATAATTTGAAGATGAACACCTAAAAATATGTTTTTGGGGTAACCTCAGGAAAATTTCTCGGCTTTGTTGTATGCCATCATGGTATTGAAGTCAATCCTGAGAATACTAAGTCAATCCTTGGTATGTCACCTCCTCAAAATTTGAAATAATTAAGAATAATTCAAGGAAACTTAGCCTATATTCGGCGTTTCATCTCCAATTTGGCAGGAAAAAGTTTACCATTCACCAAATTGATGAAGAAGGGAGTCACTTACCAGTGGACCGAAGAATGTCAAGAAGCATTCGACATTATCAAGAAATACCTCTTGATTCCACCGGTACTCATGCCATCTGTTTAAGGAAGAAAACTTATCCTCTACGTGACAGTTCTTGAGTGATAATTGAGTGCCTTTCTTACTCAAAAGAATGATGCTGATAATGAAAACAGCCTCTACTATCTCAGTATGACTATGCTTAAAGAAGAAACTCGGTATTCAAGTATTGAGAAGTGATACCTGTCATTAATATTTGTAGTTCATAAGTTGAGACACTACCTGAAACATCACGAGGTCCAATTGGTATCTCGTAATAACCCGCTCAAATTCATCCTTAGTTGTCCAATACTTACAGGACGTCTGGAAAGGTGGGCAGTTATTTTGCAGCAATTCGACATTCAGTATGTGTCTCAAAAGGTGATAAAGAGCCAAGCTCTGGATGATTTACTGGCTGAACACCCTTCAGTGGAAGACACATCTTCAGATATTGAACTCCCTGATGAGGAAGTCTTCTCTATTCAAGAAAGTCCTCAAGCATGGGAAATTTATTTTGATGGTGCTTCCAGAAGTCCAACAGGGGGGAAAATGGAAAATCCTAAATTCAATAATGTTGTCTTAGGAATTGTGCCCATTTCTCCAAAAAAGGCAGTGTTACCTTATTCCTTCTTATTGTGGGAAGGTGGTGCCAATAATGAAGCAGAATACCAAGATCTCATCATAGGCTTGGAATTAGTGCTTCAAGCACACGTGAATCACTTAAAGGTGAAAGGTGATTCAGACCTGGTAATAAAACAAGTCAATGGGGATTACTCCATCATAAAAGAAGAACTAGTCCCTTTGTATTATTACGTCAGAGAGTTAATGGCGGAATTCCCTTCGGAACCGACATCTTCTTATGTCCCAAGATCCCAAAATGCCCAAGCTGATGCACTGGCTAATATATACACAGCTCTGGAAGATCCAAATGGGGATGAGACAACCATCAGTATTGCCCACCGTCGTGCAATTTCACCTTACGTTCAAATCAGAATAGAGTAAATTAATGAAATTAGTCCCATTCTTGAACCATATGGTCATACTACAGGATGGATTTAACCTATCAGGGAATACCTTCAAAATGGAACACTTCCACCTAATAGAGCCGAGAAAGAACAAATCCGGCGACGTGTGGTCAATTTTACTCTTATGATAGCCCAGATCACCTAGAGAAAATTCTCTACAAACGTGGTTTGGATGGAGTTCTTTTCAGATGCAGTGATGGTGGAGAGACAATGGATGTCATGAAAGAAGTGCATGCAAGAGTCTGTGGTGGCCACCAGTCTGGACATTGGCTATCTGATCAGATTTGAAGGCTTTGATACTTTTGGCCTTCAATGAAACAAGATTGTGTTGATTTCACAAATAAGTGTCACTCATGCCAAGTACACGCCCACTTCATTCATCAACCTCCAGAGTTGCTTCATAAAGCTAAATACTCATGGCCATTTGCCACATGGGGAATGGATGTGGTGGGACCTTACCCTTCAGCTACAGCCAAGCAGTTTAAGTACATTCTTACTGCTACTGATTTTTTTTTTCAAATGGGAAGAGGCAATACCTCTCAAGGAAGTCAGATCTAAATGCATTGTTAGCTTCATCAATTCTAACATCATTACCAGATTTGATTTCCCTCATACCATATTGACGGACAATGGCACCAACTTCTGTTCACCTAAGGTGAAGAAGTTATATCAAGAATACAACATCAAATCCAACCATTCATCTCAGTATCATGCAGCGGCCAATGGCCAGATAGAAGCCTTCAACAAGACTCTTTCAAATATACTGCAAAAGATGGTGGGTAAAGATAAGAAGTCATGGAATGATAAAATCTTTCATGATTTATGGGATAATCATACTACCAACCGCACTGCAATGTGGTCAACTCCATTTTCATTGGTATATGGAACAGAAGCAGTCTTTCCAATTGAAGTTCAACTACCCTCACTCAGAGTTGCCATTTATGATCAATTGCCTACAGATGAACAATCTCAAAAGCGATTGAATGAATTGGAATGATTAGATGAGAAAAGATTGTAAACTTTGCACCACTTGGAAGTCTATCAGAATCGAATAACACGAGCTTTTAACAAAAAAGTTCGTATTCATTCATTCACTCAGGGAGAATTGGTATTAGTTTTCAGAACTCCAATGATACTAGGAAAGAAACCTCCCATGCTTGATCCAAAACGGGAAGGACCTTACTCAATAAATAGGGTATACTCCAATGGAGCTTATGCATTAATCTCGATGGATGGAGAACTCATCACTACTCCAACCAATGCCAGATTTTTGAAGAAGTATTTTGTATAAACACAAAATGCATCATCAACAGTCCAGTATGACCTTAAACTGCACCACCATCCAGCAAGACGTTAAACTGCACCACAGTCCAGTATGACCTTAAACTGCACCAGGGTCCAGTATGACCTTAAACTACACCACGGTCCAGTATGACCTTAAACTACACCATGGTACAGTATGACCATAACTACACCACCATCCAGCAAGACGTTAAACTGCATAACCAACGGTCCATGAATATGACCCTAAACTATTTGCACATACGTCCAGCATGACGTTAAACTGTGAAAAAGTTCCTTAATTCGTCCCACATGACGTTAAACTATGATGTCCTAACTACATGACGCTAAACTGCACAGAAGTCCCATATGTCCAGAAAGACATTAAACTGCATCATTGGTGGTCCGGTATGACCTTAAACTGCACCACCGTCCAACAAGACGTTAAACTGAATCATCAACGGTCAATGCATATGACCGTAAACTATTTTCACATACGTCCAGCATGACGTTAAACTGCGCCCCCTTGATCGTCCTTGCTATATGAAGTTAAACTATATAAAATTCCCTTACGTCCAACAAGACGTTAAACTGTATAACCAATGGTCCATGCATACGACCATAAACTATTCGCACTTACGTCCAACATGACGCTAAACTGTATCGTCCCCTTTTCGTCCAACATGACGTTAAACTATGAAAAAAGTCCCTAATACATCCAAAATTACATTAAATGGTGTACTCTTTTGTCCTCACTGCATGACATTAAACTGCACAGTTCCCATTTTGTCCTACATGACGTTAAACTGTACTTTGTCCCCGATACATGACACTAAACTGTGCAGCACTTATTGTCCTAACTGAAAGACTTTAAACTGCATAGTCCCTTCATGTGTCCTACATGACATTAAACTGTGCATTGTTAGGGTTGTTTCTACCTCTTGTTTCTCACACCGAGTATTAATCATGTGAGCTTAGAGCAAACCTCAACCATAACACTCTCTCTAGTCCGCTAACCATGTGTAAGTCCCAACACCATTTTTTTAGGTCGTTGTCCCCAAGAACAACTTGATCACTAATTCATTCTTTAATTGAACTGCGCAGACTTTGATCCTTTCCTTCCAGGCTAGGTATGTAGGAAACCTCCCAAGGTTCAAGCCCAAAATCAATCTCTTCACATCGGTTCACCTCCATCTCATACGATGTTGATTCGTGAAACCGCCCCTAGAATCAATATCTTTACATTGGTTCACATTCATCCTTGTTATAAGAAGTTAAACTATACAACACTTTTGTCCAGTATGACAATAAACTACAATATTCATTGATACCCTCACCTGAGAGGGAATCATTATTTACATTGATTTTTCAATCATATTTCATTTAAAAGACTGCGTGCATACATGGAAATACCCGAACCTTTTATCTTGGGTTAAACCATCATTGCACTAAAGTCCCCTTTCACCCTTCACATGTACGAACCAAATTTGTACATAGGGTATTTATAGAACTACGTGGGCTTGATTCCCATCCTTATGGGATACACAGGAACATTCGAGTGTCCCTTAAATCCATCCCCAAGTCTTTTGGGCCTAACCCCAAATTCCACTTTCAGTCCTCTGGCTGAAAAGTACACATGAAAACACACACTGTGTATTTCTTACAATGGTCCAAGCTCTATGACCCTAAACTAAGATCACTAATCCTTTTGTCCCACATGACGTTAAACTGTATTTTAAGAACTACGTATGGCTTGATTCCCATCCTTATGGGATACTTAGTGAAGTCCAACATTTTAATTCAGGACCCATCCACAACTTGATTATGGTTAGCATTGATCTATGTATATTTGTATACATTGGACAATACCCATATTTATGTTTCATAATCGTAACCTTAAATTTTTTCAGATCTTCATAACCCTTTTCTTGACTTCTAGTCACATAAATGTAAAACTACTGAGAGTTCTTTTGCCTGACTACGCAGCACGTTCCCTTAGGCGGCCATGCATAAACAGTCTATATAACAGATTTTTCAGCCAAAAGATACTATTATTTGACTGTGCAGCCAATGCCATTAGGCGGCCCTACATAATTCAACCCGCTTAAGGGTTTGTTAAATACTAGTAACTTCATTCTTGGGAAGAAAGCCTCTTTTGTCCTTGTTGGTCTTAAATGACAGTATGTAGGGATCCACAAAAGTATCCATCTATAACATATTTGTCCCATATCCTTTTCATGATCTGAATGTATTCAAGTATATGGTTTATATTCTCCGTCCCTATGTTTGGGTCAGACCTTCATAGGAGTAATATCCATCCAGTTCTTCGATAATCTTGTTTGGAAATATCTTCTCATATTCAAGTACCTCTTTCCATACATCAAACTCTATACTTTGAAAATTTTGAATCTCCATAATCTTTCACTGTCTTTTTGCACTAGGAAAGTAAATTTCTTAGAGTTTTTTGGCCTCGCTATGAAGCACGTGCCCATATGCGGCCTTGCATAAATAGTCTACATAACAAACTTGTTAGCCAAAAGATATTATTTATTTGACTATGCAGCCAATGCCCTTAGGTGGGCCTGCATAATTCAACCCCCTAATGGGTTTGTTAAATAATGGTAACTTAATTCTTGGGAACTACTTCTTCTAATGCCTTTTAGCACTTTTTCATATCATTCCTCAGATCCAAATATTCTTAAGTCATAGTTTACATTTTTTCCCTCATACTTGAGTATGATACTATGTTTTTGGATGAGTTGTCAAGGAATTGAGTAAATTCTAATTCATTAGGTCAAAGATATTTCGACCTTAAACATTAGCCTCTTTATGTCCAATGTACATGACTTTAAACTACCCACAAAAGGCAAAAGAAATATGAATAAAAGTCAAGTTCTAGCTCACTAAACATACATTTTGTATTATTTAGGTAATATTGAGCAATTAAAATATTCAAAGTTTGTAGGGTTATTTACATTAATACTAGTAAAAAACAAACTATGCTTACTAGGACCATTTTCTTAGGTAAAATTTAAAGCAAGTAGAAGGAAAATACGTGCACAAGTGATTGAAGATGAAAGCATTCTTTCCATTTGATTCCCAAGAATTAGAAGGACATCCACAGATTGGAGTCTCTTCTCTTTTCCAAGAAATTACAAACGACTTTCAACATAACTATTCATTTTATTTACGGTATCCCGAGCTTCATTAGCAACCACATGGAATTCATTCATTCAACTGGATATAATAAGAGATGTGGTGATACCAACTCTTCTTGGAACAATTGTAAAAGAATGTTCTTGAGTGCTGTTTGAGAAAATTTTCTACTGATCAAACATTGAGTCTGTTTTCTATCCAAGAGACTTGGAATATGGATACATGGATTTGAGAATGAAGCATTGGAAGTAAAGATCCATTAGGAGAGAGTAATCTTTTCAGATATTGCTCTAATTCCATGTTTGTCTTCTCTCCACCAACCTACAGTGGAAAACATTTCAGCCCATGGGTTTTCCATTTTCATATCTACAAGTAAATGACATGGAGGAAGAATTTGAAAGTTCACAGCATTGTTGTTGCTCTTAATGCACAGCATAACCGAAATAGAGGATTAGTAGTTCAGATGTATCTCAGGAATATAATTCTTTACATCTGGAACATTGACTCCTTACAGATGACCATGACCATATAGAGGCAGGTAGATGCTTTGTGGGAAATTAATATGATATTTCTTCAAGTACTTAGCCAAATCTGGGAGAGTGTTGTCGCATATATCATAGTAATCATGGCCAATAATGTTCATCATGTCATCAATACGCTTTCTAGCCAGTCCATCAGCCGTTCCGATTCTCTCAGGAGCCATTAAATCTGCACAAGATATGAACAATTAACTCTTAAGTAAGTTGATTTTTCATAAACTTTGAGAAGAAATTTGAAAAAAATGGCTAAGGCATTAAGACGCAGAAGTCTAAACATGGCGTGCAAGCATGGATATGCCGCGCAAGTCTTTGGAATGCAAGTATCACCGCGCAAGTCCAAATACCTATACAGCAGTGCGACAACAAAGAAACATCGGAAAACAGAGCAACTTGCACGGCAAAGGTGACCTGCTCGGCGAGAGCTCGAAAGATTGAAATCCAGGTGCTTTGTACGGAAGTGAGGCCCTCTATTTATAGATGCGGCCAGAACCCTGCATGTTGAACCCTGCACAAATAAAGGTTGTACCCTTGCATGCCAGGACTTGCACAATGTGAACTTGCGCACCGCCCTCTACCCCATCAACACTTGTCCGCCGCTTTTCCTTTGGTTTTCTTCTTTTCCTCAGAGTCACATCCTCATTTCTTTCAGATCAAACTCTGAGGGGGGACTTTTTTTGACGCTCCTTTTTCGTCACATTTTCTAAAGGAATGGAAAGGGAAATGGCTTAGAACAAATTGATGAATCCTTTGAAGAAAACATCAAAAATCGAAAAAGGCATGAACAAGGCTTCAAAAGCACATGCACCGCGCAAGTTCCAGCATGGTCGCGCAATTCCACATGCACGACGCCTAATTGTCACGCAAGTGACTTGCGCGCCCTAAATGATAACTGCCCGGGGTCTTCTCCAGCCTATAAATAAACCCCGTGGGCCCCCCATTGAGAGTGAAGAATTTTTCCAGAAACTCATATTTGAGCTCCCAACGCCCTAGTCTCTTCTCAAAGCTTCTGAAACACTTCTACGGTAATTTCATACCAAGAACGGAAGATCTAAAGAGGTGGACGAAGGACTAAGTGTTGAAACTCATCAACACTTGCGCGCCTGAGTGGCCAGCCCTTAAGGGAAATGGCTACACTTGCGCACTGCCTAACTCCTTCAATAAAACTTGCGCCGCACTCTTCTGGAAGGACCTCAGGATAATTCCTAAGGCTTTGATCAAGGATCGCCCAAGTGTTTCCTTACTGGTTAACAATCGTGCAAGCACCCTTGTGTCTCATAGGTATACCTGCGCGACCAGGACTTGCGAGCCCACGCAATACCTGCGCGCCTGCCCGGACTTGTGCGCCCCTGCCTTTTTGGGTACCCTTCTTTCCCATTTCACCCCTCTTAAGCCATTACACCTCTCCTATTCAATATTCAGTCTTCAAGACACTCTTCAAAGCCATTTATGGCATGATTTCTTGATTTGAATTCCTTATCTGAAAGGAATGTTTTGGAATATTTCTCAAAACCTAGTGATTTACACATCGTTATGTCACTAAAGATTGAGATTTCATTCATTCAACCTCATCCTTTAAGATGAGAGAACTCATTAACCTGGGCCTCCTTTTCAGAAATAAGCCCCAGTCATTATTCTAAATTATGGGCATCCTTCTTAAGAGTAATCCCCAAGTCCTCATTAACATGGGCCTCCTTTTTAGGAATAATCCCCAGTCATAATTCTCAAATATGGGCATCCTCCTTAGGAGTAAGCCCCAAGCCCTCATTAACCTGGGCCTCCTTTTCAGGAATAATCCCCAGTCATAATTCTCAAATATGGGCATCCTCCTTAAGAGTATGCCCCAAGTCCTCATTAACTTGGTCCTCCTTTTTAGGAATAAGCCCCAGTCATAATTCTCAAATATGGGCATCCTCCTTAGGAGTAAGACCAAAGTCCTCATTAACCTGGGCCTCCTTTTCAAGAATAAGCCCTAGTCATAATTCTCAAATATGGGCATCCTCCTTAGGAGTAAGCCCCAAGCCCTCATTAACCTGGGCCTCCTTTTTAGGAATAAGCCCCAGTCATAATTCTCAAATATGGGCATTCTCCTTAGGAGTAATCCCCAAATCCTCATTAACCTGGGCCTCCTTTTTAGGAATAATCCCTAGTCATAATTCTTAAATATGGGCATCCTCCTTAGGAGTAATCCCCAAGTCCTCATTAACCTGGGCCTCCTTTTCAAGAATAAGCCCCAGTAATAATTCTCAAGACAGGGCCTCCTTTTTATGAGTTAGCCCCAGTCCAAGTTCACTTAACTGGGCCTCCTTTTCAGGAGTAAGCCCCAAGTCCCCTAATTTGGGCATCCTCCTCGGGAGTAAGCCCCAACCACAATTCTCTTAACCTGGGCCTCCTTTTCAGGAGTAAGCCCCAGTCTCAAAATAGGGGCATCATCTTCAGGAGTAAGCCCCATGTCCCTTAATTTTTCAAGTCTCTTAACCTGGGCCTCCTTTTAAGGAGTAAGCCCTAGTATTAATTTTTCTTAACCAGTCCTAATTCACCTTTGATCTGGGATTCCTTCTCAAGAGTAAAACCCAATCATAAGTCCTCCCTAATTTGGGACTCCTTTTCAGGAGTAAGCCCCAATTTAGAGTATTCAAATCTCCATGAAGCACATATACCTTTATGGACCCTTTTCCTGGATTTCTTCCCTGAAGTAAATCCTAATATTTATTTATCTAGGCAGTCATACATACATAAGCCCCACATTATTTCTTATGATTGCATCTTTCATGGCATAATTGTCTGAGTTTTACCAATACCTCTTTTTTCTCACACCGAGCATGACTCACGTGATCATAGAGTGTAAAAGTAATTATGACATCATTCTTTGAGCCATCAATAATAAAAATCATATTCCCATACTCGAACTACGTGGGTTCGGATTCCTTTTCTAAACAAAGGATACGTAGGTAGACCATCTTCGGGTTCGATCCCAACTCTGAAATAATCCATGTCCTTCTAAATGACAATAAACTTCAAGTGCCCCACTGAGTGGCTTTAAAACCAACATGATCATCATAATGACCAAGAGACTTCTATATAAATGTGTCGAAGGATACCATTGAACAAGAATCTCTAACAAATACAGATGATTCTATATCGATGAATAACCTTGAATACATATAAAAGATTCTCTAAATTTCCCTCATATTTAATCATTAATTGTCAAATCTAAAGGAAAGCTCATTTTATACTTGGTAATGTAATAAGGATTCACAGAAAAAACATAAATCTATAAAGAGAGTCCTGGAGTAGACAATAATTCCCCTAAAAAGGTGTGATGAGTCCGACCTCCCATCATCTCAACCAATGCAAATTTCTAAGCCTCATAAATACACAAACTAATGAATGCCTACCTTTGGAAAGTAGGTCCAAATGTATGTAGAATCATTGGATGTTTCCGGTTCTACGAACAAGCCCGTTAGAAACTGATTGGAATATTTGAATCTTCAATCAAGGAGGTCATCCCCAGACTGCATCATCATCGGTCCAAATGGATGTGGAATCATTGGATGTTTCTGGTTGTGTGAATAGTTTATGGTTGTATGCATGGACCATTGGTTATGCAGCTTAACATCTTGCTGGACGTAAGGGACTTTTATAGAGTTTAACGTCTTATCGCAATGAAGATGAAGGGGGACGCAGTTTAACATCATGCTGGACGTATGTGAAAATAGTTTAGGGTCATATGCATTGATCGTTGATGATTCATTTTAACGTCTTGTTAGACGGTGGTGCAGTTTAAGGTTATACCGGACCACCAATGATGCAGTTTAATGTCTTGCTGGACGTATGGTAATTTTGTACAGTTTAGCGTCATGTAGTTAGGACATCACAATTTAACATCGTGTGGGATGAATTAGGGAACTTTTTTCACAGTTTAACGTCATGTTGGACGTATGTTCAAATAGTTTAGTGTCATATGCATGGACCGTTGGTTATGTAGTTTAACGTCTTTCTGGACGGTGGTGCAGTTTAAAGTCACACCGGACCATGGTGCAGTTTATGGTCATACTGGACCGTGGTGGAGTTTAAGGTCATACTGGACTGTGGTGTAGTTTAAGGTCATACTGGACCGTGGTGCAGTTTAAGTTTATACTGGACCGTGGTGCAGTTTAAGGTCATACTGGACCGTGGTGAAATTTAAGGTCATACTGGACGGTGGTGCAGTTTAAGGTCATACTAGACCGTGGTGCAGTTTAAGGTCATACTGGACCGTGGTGTAGTTTAAGGTCATACTTGAACGTTGATGATGCAGTTTAACATCTTGCTGGACGGTGGTGCAGTTTAAGGTCATACTAGTCCGTTGAGGATGCATTTTGTATTTATACAAAATACTTCTTCAAAAATCTGACATTGGTTGGAGTAGTTATGAGTTCTCCATCCATAGAGATTAATGCATAATATCCATTGGAGTAGACCCTATGTATTGAGTAATGTCCTTACCATTTTGGATCAAGCTTGGGAGGTTTCTTTCCTGGTATCATTGGAGTTCTGAAAACTAATACCAATTCTCCCCGAGTGAATGAATGAAGATGAACTTTTTTTTCAAAAGCTCATGCTATTCGATTCTGATAGACTTTCTAGTGGTGAAATGTGCACAATCTTTTCTCATCTAATCATTCCAATTCATTCAATCGGTTTTGAGATTGTTCATCTGTAGACAATTGATCACAAATGGAAACTCTTAGCGAGGGTAGTTGAACTTCAATTGGCATGACTGCTTCCGTTCCATATACTAATGAATATGGAGTTGACCGCGTTACAGTGCGAGTAGTAGTCCGATAAGCCCGTAATGAATTAAAGAGTTTATCAGGCCATGAATTCTTATCTTTATCCACCATCTTTTGCAGTATATTTTAATGAGTCTTGTTGAAGGATTCTATTTGTCCATTGGCCGCTGCATGATACCGAGATGAATGGTTGTAATTGATGTTGTATTCTTGATACAACGTATTCACATCAGACGAACAAAAGTTGGTGCCATTTTCCGTCAATATGGTATGTGGGACACCAAATCTAGTAATGATGCTAGACTTCATGAAGCTAACAACGCATTTAGAATTGACTTCCTTGAGAGGTATTGCCTCTGTCCATTTGGAAAAGAAGTCAGTATTAGTAAGAATGTACTTAAACTGCTTGGCCGTAGCCGAAGGGTAAGGTCCCACTACATCCATTCCCCATGTGGAAAATGGCCATGAGTATTTAGATGTATGAATCAACTCTGGAGGTTGATGAATGATGTTGGCATGTACTAGGCATGACTGACACATCTTTTTGAAATCAACACAATCTTGTATCACTGAAGGCCAAAAGTATACAAGCCTTCGAATCTGATCAGACAGTCTATGTCTAGACTGGTGGGCACCAGAGACTCCTACATGCACTTCTTTAATGACAACCATTGTCTCTTCACCATCAATGAATCTGAAGAGAACTCCATCAAAACCACGATTGTATTGAATTTTCTCAAGGTGATCTGGGCTATCATAAAGAGTAAAATTGACCACATGTCGCCGGATTTGTTCTTTCTCAGCTCTATCATGTAAAAGTGTTCCATTTTGAAGGTATTCCATTATAAGTGATATCCATCCTGTAGTATGACCATACAGTTTAGGAATGGGACTAATTTCATTAATTTTCTCTTGTTCTGATTCGAACGTAAGGTGAAATTGCACGACAGTGGGCAATACTGATGGTTGTCTCGTCCCGATTTGGATCTTCCAGAGCTGTGGCTATATTTGCCAGTGCACTAGCTTGAGCATTTTGTGATATTGGGACATAAGAAAATGATTTTTCCAAAGGGAATTCCTCCATTTAATCTATAATGTAATAGAACAAATGGATTAGTTCTTATTTTCTGATGGCATAATCCCCATTGACTTGTTTGATTACCAGGTCTGAATCACCTTTCACCTTTAAGTGATTCACTTGTGCTTGAAGCGCTAATTCCAATCCTGCAATGAGATCTTGGTATTCAGCTTCATTATTGGTACCACCTTCCCAAAATAAGAAGGAATAAGGCAACACTACCTTTTCTGGAGAAATGAGCACAATTCCTAAGCCAACATTGTTGAATTTAGGATTTTCCATTTTCCTCCCTATTGGACTTCTGGAAGCACCATCAAAATACATTTCCCATGCTTGAGGACTTTCTTGAATAGATAAGACTTCCTCATCAGGGAGTTCAATATCTGAAGATGTGTCTTCCACTAAAGGGTGTTCATCCAGGAAATCATCCAGAGCTTGGACCTTTATCTCCTTTTGAGACACACACTGAATGTCGAATTGCTTCAAAATAACTGCCCACCTTGCCCGACGTCCTGTAAGCATTGGACGACTAAGGATGAATTTGAGCAGGTTATTGTGAGATACCAATTGGACCTCGTGATATTGTAGGTAGTGTCTCAACTTCTGAACTTCAAAGATTAATGCCAGGCAGCACTTCTCAATACATGAATATCGAGTTTCTCCTTCATGCATAGTCCGACTGATATAGTAGAGGCTGTTTTCATTCCCAGCATCATTCTTTTGAGCAATAAAGGCACCCAATGATCGCTCTAGATCTGTCACGTAGAGGATAACTGGTCTTCCTTCAATAGGTGGCATGAGTACTGGAGGACTCAAGAGGTATTTCTTGAGAATATCGAATGCTTCTTGACATTCTTCAGTCCACTAGTAAGTGACTCCCTTCTTCATCAATTTGGTGAAGGGTAAACATTTTCCTACCAAATTGGTGATGAAACGCCGAATATAGGCTAAGTATCCTTGAAGTCCTTTTAATTCTTTCAAATTTTGAGGAGGTGACATACCAAGGATTGACTTGGTCTTCTCAGGATCGACTTCAATACCATGATGGAATAAAACAAAGCTGAGAAATTTTCATGAGGTTACCCCAAAAGAACATTTTAAGGGGTTTATCTTCAAATTATGTTGTCGAAGCTTGCAGAATATGACTTCCAAATCAGCCAAGTGATTAGAACATTGTTTGGATTTAACCACCAAATCGTCTACATAGCATTCAACAAACTTCCCTAAGAAGGGTTTGAAGATACGATGCATGACACGCTGATATGTTTCACCTGCATTCTTTAAGACAAAGGGTATTACCCAGTATGAAAACACACCCTGAGGGGCTCTAAAGGCTATGGATTCCTTGTCATCTGAGGCCATTCGGATCTGATTATATCCGGAATATCCATCCATGAAGGAAAGTTCTTCATAGCCAGCTATTTCTTCAATTAAAAATTCTGCAATCGGAACTGGGAAATCATCCTTAGGACAATGCCGATTAAGATCTCTGAAATCGATGCAAACTCTAATTTGTCCATTCTTTTTCTTTACATGGAAAATATTATCCAACCACTTGGGATACTAAACTTCTCTGATGAAGTTATCTTTGATAAGCTTATCCACTTCAGCTTCAATTTTGGAAGCATAAGTTTGCTGTGTTCTTCTCGCGGCTTGCTTAAATCCTCGATGTTCTTCTGGTAAACCCAAATGATGAGTAGCAACATTAGGATCTTGCCCAGGAATTTATGTATAGTTCCAAGAAAATATATCTCTATTTTTCTTTAGAAAAGAAATATACATTTCTTTCTCTTCAAGTGTCATGGCCGCACTGATTAAAGTGGGGCGTGGATCTTCTTTTGTACCCAGATTTATTTCCCTGAGTTCATCCACAGTGGTAGAGACACCCTCTTCAAATGCTGGAGGAGCATCTCTGAGATCTTCCTCTTCTTCTTCATCATGTGTTATTTATTCCATTTCTACTTGCATAGTAGATGATAAAGCCGAATTTTCATGATCAGAAGAGATATCAAAATTTTCATATCTTGAAGAAGAAGCTTCCATTTCCGACCCGATTGATGATGAAGGGTCTTCTTTGGGTAATAAAGAGGAGATGATGGATTGAGAATCAACATCATTGTTCACCTCCGATGTTACTATAACTTCTTCTGGCCTAATTGGCGAAGTATAGACTTGTTGGATTTCAGCATATGAAATGAAGACGTCACCATTTGTGCTTTCATCACTACTTGGTGGGTTACCAATTTCACCCATGTTGTCTGGCTCGATTGCCATAATTGACATTATGGATATTTCCATAAGAGTATTTTGATTTGGGTCTATCTTTACAATTTTACTGATAGGAAACACATAATCTGTACTCACATGTGTAAATGGATTTACTGGAATTTTCTCCAAACCTTATAGAGAAGTAACTTTGGTAATCTTCTTTGTTTTGGATTTCTCCCTTCCCTTCACGTGATAGAATTCCGCCTCAATGTATTGAGACTCACATCTCTTGAGCGGGGCCTTATCACCATACAATGTCCCAACTTGACCATCGAAAAAATATTTGAGACATTGATTTTATGATGAAGGGATAGCTGCATGTTGATGTAGCCAGGGTCTTCCAAGCAAGATGTTGAAAGCTGAATCTGGATCAACAACCATGAAATCCGATTTGGATACAAGATCTCCAAACGGAGTTCTGAGTGTAACTTCTCCCAGTGGTTCTTGTTCATTTTTATCATATCCTTGTAGCATCATGGTAGAAGGAGATAAATCAGATTTCATGAGACCCAATCGATGAAGTGTACGAATGAGCATGAGGTTGAATCCTGAACCATTGTCAATAAAAACTCTTCGGACATCTACACCATTGACCTTGCCAGAAAAGTACAAAGGTCTAATATGCCCATGGACAACATCATTTTCATTTTCATCAGTAAAAGATATTATTTCATGGCATTCTGCATGATTATTATCTATGTGATAGACTTCAGCTGCAACAATTTCAGTTTCAAACTCCTGAGGACTTGACAAAGCCTCGATGAGTGCTTCCCGAAGATCATTTGATAGATTCAGAGCATCCAGAATTGATAACTTGGCTTGTACTTGGGCCAAGTGTTTCAATACATCATAATTTTGATCCATAGGTCTACATTTCCCAACAGGAATATGTGGTTTAGAAGGTACCTTCGAAGCAGATGCTTTGGAAGTTGATGCATCTTGTATTGGGATAGGAGTTGGTAATATTCTTGGTTTTGGAAGATTAAACCGATTATATCCATTTACTTGCTGAGAGGAAGAAGATAGAACCTTCAACTGGTCTTCCAAAATAATTGTGTCAGGACTGAATTTTCTATTGGTAGAAGAACTTGCTTGTTCTTGCTGAGCTCACTGAAGGGCTCTACCACGAGTTTCTGCTGCGTACACAGTTCTAACAGGGGTAGAATTGGAATATTGGATTCTGAAAGATCCACGTTTTCCCCTGTATCCTGAGCCTCTTGAACTTCCTCTGATTCTCTTGTTTGATACAGGTAATTTAGGCTCATCAAAATCAAAACTGCGACTGACATATGGATCTGTTAATTGAATCATATTAACAGAACCAAAGATTAACTCTTCGTCTGATGAAGACTCTGCCTGATTAGCCTGTTTAGGCTGTGCTGTTTGGTGGGGTGGTGCCCGTGGATTTGAAGTAGATGGCATGAAGTCTGCCTGAGTAAAAGACAACTTAGGCTTCGACACATACTCATTTTCTTCTGATTCTTTTCCTTTCTTTGAATCATGCCATTTCTTTGAGGACTTTCCCTTTGATTAAGAGGGTTTTTTCCGCAACATTCATGGCAGAAGACACAATTGGTTTCTTTAATTGTGATTTCAAAATAGCATGAGTTCAGTTGATTGTCTTTCTGACCATCCAATCAACATACTTCTATGAATTTTTGATTTTGACTTCTTCCCATTCGCCTTCCTCCTCTGGAACTATAGCAGTTACACATGCCACCTGAGATGAAGAACCTTTCAGTTTGACTTGTCCCGAGTCGACCATCTTTTGCAAGAGGTCTTTGAAGACAAAACACTCCTGGATGGGATGCCCTAACATTTGATGAAAAAGGAAATAATTGGGATGGTCTTCATCTCCTTTCTTTTTTGGACTCTTGGGCATTGGAAATTGAACCAAATTATTTTACAGAGCCGAAATGAAGTAACCAGGAACTTTTTCATTTCAGAAAGAGTATGTTTTTCACTTCAGATCCTCAAATTGTTTCTTCTTTGATCTATTTGTTCATCTGGACGAAACAACCTTTGTTGTTGGTTCTCAGGAGGTGAAGCCCTTCGAGAAGATGAAGGTTTTGAAGTAGAAACATGTACAAGTGCTTGTTTAAGAATAACTGTAGTAGTTTCTGCTTTACCCATTATCCTTCCTGGAGCTGATGGAATTACATGAGATTTAGCCTTAGCCTCTATAAGAGAATCTTCAATCTGCTGAGATATTGAAGTAAGGTCTCGAAACCCTCCTGTGTATTTCAGAGGGATTAACGGCGTGCGTAACTCGTCACACAAATTTTCCACACAGATTGGAAACAATTCTTCTTGAGGGAGTGGTAAGCTTAGGAAATATGTTAATCCCTTCCAGCGAGAAATGAAATATGAGACCCTTCCATTCTCTCTTTGCTTATAGTTTGTAAGATCAAAAACTATTGTCTTTGGAAAAGTTGAGCTGAACTGAAGAAGGAATTCTTGACGGAGATCTTCCCATCTGGTAATTGACTGGGATTTCAAGCTTGTGTACCAGACAAAGGCTGGTCCTTGCAAGGTTCACACGAAGAATCTGAGTTTAACTGCTTCCTGCTGCTCTGGAGTTCCCATCATAGGATCGCAACAAGACACGTAATGCGTCAAATGCTATTTAGGGTTTCCTGATCCATTGAAAATAGGGAATACAGGGTTTCCAAAACTGGATGGAGGAGAGATTGAATCTACCCATTCAGGGTAAAAATTATTTTATGGTTGAACCTGTGCATGTTTCCCTTCCATAGTTTCTAACCGAGATATTAATGACACCATGATAGTTATTAATTTTTTAGAAACATCTGGTTGAATGTGGACTTGGGTAGTTGCAATGACTGGAGCTTGGACAGATGTGGTGGCTGGTACTGAAACTGATGGTTGCACTACCAACTGTTGTTGCACTTGACCCATAGGATTAGACCTATGAGGGTGTACTGATAGAGGAGGATATTCTTGATCCATCTCAGTAACTGCAACAAAATACCTTGGCTGACTGAATCCAGCACACTTAGGAAGAATATTACACTGATGTAGTTCTGCATTAAACCTCTTAATTCCTTCATTTCTTCCTCCTGTTGTGCAAACCTTTACTCTAGTGAGATCGATTGCCCTTCTCTAGAGGAAGGATATGTAACCTTAATCTTTCCCCTCCCTTTTTTGGATCCTTTTCGGAGAGGGGGAAGTGGGTTACTCGAAGGATTAACTAGGTTCTGAGTAACCCTTTGATTTCGTGTACTCACACCCTCTTCATTTGTGTCAGTGCGTACATCTTCTTGAGTAGGAACCTCTTCATCTGAGTCCCCTGAGTGAGCCTCATTTGGTGGATCAGCAACAACGGCATTGATGACATTGATTGATGCATAACGCATCACATCCTTTCTATCAGCATTTCTGTGATATTGTCTTTTTCCATGTCTTTGATGAGACATTGCCTTTTGTTGATTCGATCCCACATGAACTTCTTCACAAACCGTAATTTGAAGGGAATCTCTTGATAATTTGGCTCTTCGTCCCTCTTGAGACTTCTTTCCCAATTGAGAAAAGACCGACTTTATCTTAGGAGGGGATTGATGATTTGAAAAAGTCCCTAGTCCGGTGGACTGGGGATGTTCTTGTTGTTCCTGCTCAACTCCTCGAATCCTATTTGTTGATTCCGAGGGTTGGTTTAAAAGAGTCCCCAGTCTTGCGAGCTAGGGTGGCTCTTGACATGCTATGTCTGAGACTTTCTTAAAAGCTCTAATGATCTTGCAGACCTTGGTCCGAAAATTAGCTGGATGCATCAGTCGACATCCACTTTTATCACCTGGTTCAAAAGACCGTTGGATGATTTATGACACTTCTGTCACTTAGTTATGTGCTTGCTCCAAACAAGAGGCCTTCTCAGTATTCTCGTTTGCTTGATGTAGGAGTAATTCAACAACTTGTTCTCTGTATTCATGATTTTGAGAGGAACTAGTTGGGGCCTGTTCTTGGGTAATATTTTGATTACAAACAACGCCCATTGACTATGGCCGGCCGTGGGAAATAACATTTCATGAGACCATTTTCGGTGGGCTTTACTAACTAGAGAGCACTGTGAAATGTAGTGATCCATGAACACCCCCTCATCTGACATGAATACCAGACGGGGCATTGGAAATTAACTAGCGCAGCTTTCTTAGTGCGCCAAGGCATGAACGCTGAAGGGCTCTCTGCTGCTTTTTAGCCTTCAGATATCGACAGACTGATAGAGATGCCAAATCAATCTGACGTTGTAATCCTTCTATTATCTTTACATGATTTTCATATTCATCATAAGATAACACTTTATTTTTCAACTGACAGAGAGTTTTCCATATGTTGAGATGAATATCATGAATTCCATCTTCCGTCAACATTTCCGGAATGTCATACTGAGAGTCAGCCATAGACCAAAACATGAATGGCACTTCACCTTTCGCCAGTTGTTTTCTCATGTTCATCATTTCCTATTTATCATTCAATGAAGATTATTCTACCTGTTTTGACTAGAACTGGTGCTTCCTTGTTGCTTTATTGGATTTAACAGGATTGGTGAGAAATCACTGATTAAACTAGAAGATGCATGACTTATGGGTGGTTCGGAGAATGACCTACACCACGGGCTATCCTCTGATTGAGAAAGTATTTTACCTGCTAGCGATGAAGCATCAGACATGACTAGTTTCTCATTTTCAAGTGCCTCAAGATAAGAGGGCTTTCTCGGCACTACATTGTCCACTAGAGCATTTTACGGGCAATGTGCATCACTACTGTGAAGAGGACTTTCGCAGCGAAATTCATCATCATGGGGAGGACCACCATAATGGGTTACAACAAAAGATGAGATCTCTTACTCCTTGGTCTTATGACCACATAGAGGGTTCCTATGGCTCTCATCTGAAGATGAAACTTCAAGATCGACCGAATTATCATGAAGAAATCCTTCATGAGGAAGTGTCTATTGAAGACCATCAGAATTAATGTTTCCACTATTGGGAAATGAGGGATTAGAATCTTGGATTCCAACAGATAACTGTCTGAGGGCTTAAAAAACTCCAGCATCGAGCAAGGCCTTGTTACAGATTGGCTCTTGATCTCTTGACTGTGTTGGGCGGGTCTTTTTCTTAGACGCCTTCTTACTCGCTTTGTAAACCACTTGTTGATGAAAGTGGCTGCTCTGATCAGGTGTATGTGCCTGATCAGGAAAAAAGTCCAGGTCAGGCTAGTGATCTCCACTCAAATCAAGTGTATGTGCCTGACTTGGTTGACTGTATGATATGGGGGAGTATGCCCCATAACCCTCTTGGACTCGAAAAAATGTGTGTGTCTGTTCCATATTGAATTGTTGATGTGTCACTCCACTGGTAGGGATAGATTTATGGGTCTTTTCCTGAGATGGTGCTGAATCTGTTATAATATCCTGGTAGGAATCCAGAATATGAGCAGGGATTTGCTTCTGCTCTTTCACCATTGATAGAATATACTTGCTGACTTCAGCTGCCAAAACGGGGATATACGTCCATTCCGTGATTGGAGTAGGTGTATGTGCCTGCTCCTGTCCTCCTTTTCCTATTAGTGAATCCTGACAGTACTCAAGTGTGGGGGAAGAGAGTTAAGTTTACCTCCAATTTGTTGTCGGGGATTTCCGACTAACTTCTCCGAATGCTACCAAGCAAGACTGTTTGGTAGGCTTGATTAATACTAGCAGGTGTATGTGCCTGTAAATTTCACTTCGCTGGACGTGGTTGATGACATCCATCATATGTAGTCAGATGAGCCTGCAGATTAACTGATGACGTATAAAAAGGTGTATGTTCTTGTCTATAATACTCCGCCGGAATTTCCTGGCGGGACTGGCGTGATGCTGCCAGACGAGTCTGCTAGACAGCGGAATTAAAATGGGTAGGTGTGTGCTCGCTTGTTGCTTTCCACCATGTTAGGTTGGTGGACTTCTTCGGATATGGCAAAGATGAGAACCTGCTCACTATTAACCGGATTCTGCCTCTGGCGGTTCGTCTTGCCTGCTCGGGTTCGAGGAACCTGAGCCAAATTCCTGGAGTCGGTACCCTCATCATGTTGAGGGAATACTGCTGCATGAGTCTGGCGACGATTGTTGATAGGAGCCCTCAGGAAGGACTCCTGCTTCTTTGAATTAAGTCCCTGAGGGACTTGCTCATTCACCTCCTTAGAATATGGGATTGAATGGTGATTGCTTTCCGGGGATAACGACCCGAAACGGTTGGAGATGGTGGTTAGCACCACCTTCTTCTTGATCACTGGTCGTCGTTGTTCGGACGACTAGTGTGAGTTGTTCACTTGGAGGGCTTGTCGGGCAGCCTCTAGAGTTGGGATGGTACCGTGTTGATGGTACTCCATAACCAGCGCATTTGATACCCAGTGTTGAAGACGCTGAGTAGGTGATGTCATCCTTAGAGCGGATGACGATCCAGTAGGAGTAGCAGCAGTGGCAATTGCAACAGTAGTATTCACAGGTGTGAACTTTAGAGCAGCCATTTCTTAGAATGCAGAAAATCTTGGAAAAGAGTGTCTGTTTGATATAACAGACGTAATCAAGATAAATTCAGCCACTACATATTTTGGATGAGCACATATGCCAATGATTGTTTTTGTTGGCCCTCATATTGAGTTTTAAATAGGGGCCTAACAAATAAGAAAAACATCATTTTAACTTGGTTAAGGATTCACGTCGGGTTCACCATTTTTTGTTTCCCTCAGAATTTTGGGATGACCTCCTTGATTGAAGTTTCAAACATTCTGATCGGTTTCTAACGGGTTTGTTCGTATAACCAGAAACATCCAATGATTCCACATCCATTTCGACCTAATTTCCAAAGGTAGGCACTCATTTGTTTGTGGACTGATGAAGCTTAGGAATTTCCATTGGTCAACATGATGGGAGTTCGGGCTCATCACACCTTTTTAGGGGAATTATTGTCTACTCTGAGACTCTCTTTATAGATTTAACTTATGTTCGTGAATCCATATTACATTACCATGTATAAAATGATCTTTCCTTCAGATCTGACAATCAATAATTAAATATGTAGGAAATTTAAAAAATATTTTATATGTATTCGAGGTTCTTCATCGATAGAGAATCATCTATATTTATTAGAGATTCTTGGTCAATGTTATCCTTCGACACATTTATATAGAAGTCTCATGATCATTATGATGACCATGCTGGTTTTAAAGCCACTCAGTGGGGCACTTGAAGTTTATTGTCATTCAGAAGGACATGGATTATTTCAGAGTTGGGATCGAACCCGCAGATGGGCTACCTACGTATCCTTTGTTTAGAAATGGAATCAGAACCCACGTAGTTCAAGTAAGGAAATATGATGTTTATGATTGATGGCTCAAAGAAGGATGTCATAATTTCTTTTACACTCTATGCTCATGTGAGTCATGCTCAGTGTGAGAAACAAGAGGTATTGGTAAAAATCAGACAATTATGCCATGAAAGATGAAATCATAAAAAATAATGTGGGACTTATGTATGTATGACTTCCCAGATAAATGAATATTAGGACTTACTTCAGGGAATAAATCTAGGAACGTGGTCCATAAAGGTATATGTGCTTCATGGAGATCTGAATACTCTAACATGGGGAATACTCCTATAATGGAGGCCCAAATTAAGAGAGGACTTATGATTGGGTTTTACTCCTGAGAAGGAATCCCAGATCAAAGGTAAATTAGGACTGGTTAAGAGAAATTAAGACTGGGGATTCCTCCTGAAAAGGAGTCCCAGGTTAAGAGACATGAAAAATTAAGGGACTTGGGGCTTACTCCTGAAGAGGATGCCCATATTTTGAGACTGGGGCTTACTCCTGAAAAGGAGGCCCTGGTTAAGAGAATTATGGTTGGGGCTTACTCCTGAGGAGGATTCCAAAATTAGGGGACTTGGGGCTTACTCCTAAGGAGGATTCCCATATTTGAGAATTATGACTGGGGCTTATTCCTAAAAAGGAGGCCCAGGTTAATGGGGACTTGGGGCTTACTCTTAAGGAGGATGCCCATATTTGAGAATTATGACTGGGGATTATTCCTAAAAAGGAGGCCCAGGTTAATGAGGACTTGGGGTGTACTCCTAAAGAGGATTCCCATATTTTAGAATTATGACTGATGATTATTCCTGAAAAGGAGGCCCAATTTAATGAGTTCTATCATCTTAAAGGATGATGTTGAATGAATAAAATCTCAATATTTAGTGACATAAAGATGTGTGAATCACTAGGTTTTGAGAGATATTCCACAGAATTCCTTTTAGATAAAGAATTCAAATCAAGAAATCATGCCATAAATGGATTTGAAGAGTGTCTTGAAGACTGAATCTTCAATAGGAGAGGCGGAATGACATAAGAGGGGTGAAATGGGCATGAAGGGCACCCAAAAAGGCAGAGGCGCGCAAGTCCTGGCCGGCGCACAGGTACTGCATGGGCGTGCAAGTCCTGGTCGCACAGGTATACCTGCGCGACACATGGGAACTTGCGCGACAGTTAACCAACAGGGTAATACTTGAGTGACTCTTGGTTAAAGCCTTTAGAATCATCTTGAGGTTCTTCCAGAAGAGTGGTGCACAAGTTCTATTGAAGGAGTTAGGCGGCGCGCAAGTGTGGTCATTTCCCTTTAGGGATGACCACTCAGGCACGCAAGTGTTGATGAGTTTCAACATTTAGGCCTTCCTCCCCCTCTTTAGATCTTCCGTTCTAGGTATGAAATTACCTTAGAAGTGTTTTAGAAGCTTTGAGAAGAGACTAGGGTGCCAGGAGCTCAAATCTGAGTTTCTGGAAAACTTCCTCTCCTCAATGGGGGGCCCACAGGGTCTATTTATAGCCTGGAGAAGACCCCAGGTGGTTATCCTTTAGGGCACACAAGTCACTTTCACGACAATTAGGCGTCGCGCAAGTGTACTTGCGCGACCGTGCTGGAACTTTCACGGCGCATGAGCTTTTGAAGCCTTGTTCATGCCTTTGTCGATTTTTGATGTTTTCTTCAAAGGATGCATCAATTTGTGCTATGTCATTTCCCTTTCCATTCCTTTAGACAATGTGACGAAAAAGGAGCATCATCAAAGACTGAAGGTACTCAACCCACCCTCGCTATCTCAAATTCATATACTTGAGACTTTTGTGGTCGGGGAAAACCACAAAATGGTCGCCAAAAAGATAATGTCTCCAACAACGTAAGGCATGAACACCTGTCGCAAACTCGAGATCGTGAATTGGGTAGTTCCTCTCATGTGACCTCAACTACCAAGACCCATACACAATGACTCCATCTCACTACATAAGCACAACTCCTAGCCCGATACCTGAAGCACAATAAACAGAATATCTCTTTCCCGGCTCTGGGAATAATAGTATCGGTGCTGAAGTTAACCTCCCTTTCAGCTACTAAATGGCTGACTCACAAGAATCTGACCACATGAACTTTTCACCCTTATTAGTCAGAACTGTCAGTGGTGCTGCTAAGCATGAAATGTCCTGTATGAAGCATCTGTAGTATCCCTCAAGCCCCAGAAAACTTTGCACCACAAAGACGTTCTTTAGATACTCCAAGGAAACTACTACTCTCACTTTCTGTGGTTCAACTGATACTCATGTCTCTGAGACAACATGACCCAAGAAGTGAATATGATAGATCCAAAAGTGGAATTTTGATAGCTTAGCATATAAATGATGCTATCTCGGTGTATTCAAAACGATCTCAAGATGTGTGACGTGGTCATGTCGAGTGTGAGAGTACACCATGATATCATCCACAAAGACAACCAAAAAAGAATTCAAAATTAGATGGAAAACTCAGTTCATCAGTGCCATGAAGACTACAAGCACATTCGTGAGACTGAACGACATAACCACATACTCGTATCGACCATACCTTCTCTAGAAAGTTGTAATAGGTATATCAGATGGTATAATGCGAAACTGATGGTAATAGGACCTCAAGTCATTCTTTAAGAACACTCGGGCTCCTCGAAGAAGATCAAATAGATCATCAATACTTGGAAAATGATACTAGTTCTTGACTATCAACTGGTTCAACTTCCAATAATCCACACAAATCCTGAGGGTGTCATCCACATTCTTCGCAAATAGGACAGGCATACCCCAAGGAGAAGTGTTGGGTCGAATGAAACCCTTTGTCTGCAACTCCCCCATCTACTTCATGAGATCCTTCAACTCTAGTGTAGACATCTTATAAAGAGTAATGGACACTGGTGCCACTCTTGGCACAATCTCAATCGAAAATTCTACCTCGTGCTTCGGAGGAAAACCTGAAAAGTCCTCTAGGAAGACATCCCTGAAACGATCCAGCACTGGAGGGAAGTCTAATTGAGAAGTCCCCAGGTCATCCAGATATAGAATAGAAATTTGGGATATAACCCCACTCAACCCATGATGCTCTGGACCCGTTCTGCTCGCCTGGACATCCCACTCGCCCTTATGAAGAAAAGATCTACCCTATTGTGATATGAAACCCACCCTGTGGCGATAATAGTCGAGGACTTCTTGGAAGGGAACTAGCCATTCCATTCTGAGAATGACATCATAGTCTGTCATATCTAGGACATAAAGATCCCATAAGAAGTGAAACTCACCAACCTCTAGGGGAAACTCTTCTCACTGATGTACACTAGTCGTTCTAGTCCCCAACGGAGTGTCTAGTGTCAAAATATCGGCAGAAGAAAAAAGGGAGAGCCCAAGGCTCTCCACAATAGAAACATATATAAAGCTATGGGAAGCCCTTGTATTGAATAGAGTTTATGATAATAGTGAGGCAAATGGGATCATACCTCGAACTGTGGAGGGTCCGAGATCCTACTCTTGCTGGGTCTGCTCCACTGCAAAAGTTTGGCCTACTCCAAGGCCCTCTGACGCGCCTGACCACTCTAATCTGATCCACCCTGCGGTAGCTAAAAGACCAGTGACTGACCACCACGGCCACAACCTCCGCCATGGCCTAAACGTCCAGAAGAACTCCAGTTCCCATACTGGTGAGAAACTGGTGGTGCTTCTCCCAAACGCGGAGTCATAGAGGAACCCCTATCACCAGATTCCGGTGATAAGATCTGACAGAAGTGATAAAGGTGACCCATCATGCTACATTATTGGCACTCCACTAGGTCCTTTGATAAATTTGGCCTCATATGACTGCTCCTTCCGCACTAGTATCACACCACCTGGATACTAGAAGATGTGTCTTGCCTCCTTGGATCACCACACAAAGACTCCCTACGGCACTTCCTACAATCATTAGGATGGATGGTAACTCCAGATGTCGAGCCGCCCTAGCTCAAAACTCTGGAATCCATCAAATTGGGCTCCGTGATCAATTCCTACTTGACGATAGAAGTGATGGAAGTCAACCTGAAGATGTTTACCTGTGAACGGATGTCGTGCCTCAGACCATCCCTAAACTTCCTTGCCAAGAATAACTGATCACCTCTTGAAATGGGAGTGAAGCACTACAGCATGGTAAAGTGAGAGGAATACTACATGGCAGAAAGAGTTACATTCTAGAGACTCATAAAATCCCAGGCTTGGTTGGCCCTCAAGGTCTCCGGATAGAAGTAATCATAGATGATTCACTGAAACTCATCCCACGCCATAGCCTGCTGGCATCCCCCAGGTGAGATCACATCCCACCACCTCTTAGCGGATTCCCAAAGAATATAGGTAGCGAGATTGACCCTCCATTCTAAATACATCTCCAAATGTTCAAAGATCATTAGCATGGATTCTATCCATGACTCTACAGCCTGGGGTTCCCCATCACCTGAGAATGTGGGAGGATTATGCAGCTAGAAACCCCGTGTCAAATCTTCCATCGATGGGGTAGGAGGTGGTACTCCCAGAAAAGTATTCATCATCCTTATAAACCCCTCTCTAAACTATGCATTATCACCTATGTCGGGTTTAATGGCTGGTTCCAAAACTGGCATGACAGGAGGATCTGTAGGTAGTTCCTGATCAGCCATGTCCGGTGTCTGATCACCGCCAGGCAACTGGCATTCAACTGGAGGATGTCTTGGTGGCATGAATCTGCAATGTCAAGTGCACACCTTAGATCAAATTAACAATTACTGGAAACTAGAATTGTAATAAGGGAACTAGAGAAAGGAATAACTCATGTTTTAAAAAACATGACTACACGACATGTAAAATTCCTACATGGCGTGTTCCCTTAAGTCATTTACATGGGCATGTACGCCTGCCTAAACTGGTCGTGTAACACTCCAAACACATGACGTGTTGTCTTAACACATGGCGTATACTTGAATCATCTTCCCTTTCCCAATTCCTTCTACACACTTAAGCCGCATGGCTCTTCGAAGACAAGACTACACGGCATGTTCCCAGCAGACACGACCGGTACTAGACAGGCTTCACCTGGCCCATGTTGTTAGTGACGTGTCCGAAAACCTGGGTCCGACTACACGACATGTTCAATTCAGACACGAAATTTATAGCTTAACGTTTATCTGTCTGTGTTGTTATTTACACGGGCGGAAACAGGGTCAACATTACATGGCGTGTTCAACTAATACATGGCGTGTTTCTACAAGGAATTCCCTATCCCATGTCTCTGCCCACACGGCCTATGACACAGTTAGAGACTACATGGAATGTACATAAAGTACAATATGTGTACTTAAAAAATACTATTTCTTCCCGAATAGAAGAACACATGGCATGTAGTGAAAACTACACGGTGTGTATTCTAGGTTTTTCCAGATAGTAAGCCTCATAAACTACTCCAGAACCCAGAAAAACACTAAAACGAACATTGAGAGTGCCAAATTCCGATCAGTGAAGGCCCATACTCCCCGCTAATCAAAGCTTGGCATCTTATAAATGTTATAAAGAAGGATAATAGTGCAATGATCCACCAAAATTTGGTCCATGAGGGATCATAACACCTCAAGAACCAAATTTTGGTGTTCATTTAGACAAAACCATACACAAACAATACCCTATATAACAGAAGGTATTTTATCAATACATCTATCACAACATCATTAATATTCTACATAACATTTATCACAACAACATGAAATTTCTAATGCACCCTAAATGGCATGGAAAAAATGCATGACATGTGATTTCTAGCAAGTGCCTATATGATGAATGATATGGCATACCCTCATCTCATTAGATTGAGACAAAAATGGAACCTCAATAAAATCAATAATAATAGTATGATACATTTGAGTCACCCAACAGTGAAAATTAAATCAATCGTAAACTTGCAAAACCAGAAAAATTGCACTAACAGCGTAAATTGGATTTTCCTTGTACATGGGTTAGCTACTCCCATGCACAACTTATTACCATGTACCTATTCAATCCAATCCCTGGCTAACGGCTCCAAACAATAAGTCAAGAGAAAATAATTTCCTCTGATACCACTTTATAATTTCCCAGTTCCGGAAGCCACCCAGTGGCGCCTCATACTCGGTTGGCCACATGGCCTCAAGCACATTTCCCTGAACGCCCGAGCTGCCGACTAGTAGTGAGGTCGTTGGGTGTGATTGTGGGGAAACTATGCCCTCATTGTAAGAGTAGAAAGTGGAAGTAAAAAAATATATACTAGGTAGGAATTAGTATTAATATCATACAAAAATAAATAGCGGAAGACTGATAGAAGAAACTGGAGAACATATATAAAATTTTTCATGATACATATGTCTAGGAAAGCAGTGAAACGAAGCACAAGAATGAAATATAGTACTAAACCAAGTACAAAAGAAATGCACAAATCAGCTCCACGTCATCGCAAGCCTATGCTTTTTCATGTGCTCTCTAGATCCATAGTATGTCCATTACCTAAAGTAGAAGGGTGCTTGCCCTTGTCTATACCTGCAACAATATAATCTGTTTGGGCCCAAAAGCATGGCCCAAATAGGGTGTGAGACTAAATCCCAGTAGGCAACCACCACAAGATCTGTTCTTAAAAGTCACTGGGTATATGGCAGGAAGAAGTACATGAAAGAGTAAATTGGAAAGTACTCAACATCATACATTCCACAATTCCAATATCAAGAAATAACTAAACAAGCATAAAAATAAAAATAGGAAACCCTTTGGGAAGTACTCACATCCCATCCCCTCTGGTCCTACCTAAAAAGTATAAGCAACCCTCTAGGCAGTACACTCAGTCTAACCCCTCTAATTCAGCTTAAGCATATACTCTCTGAGGAAGCACTCATCGTCAATCCCCCCTATAGTCTCGTATCGTAACTAAAGGTGCTCTTGGGAAGAACTTATGTCACATTACCTCTGTGGAACACATCAAGGAACTACAGACTCTCTGAGGAAGCACTCAATGTCAATTCCCCCTGTGGTCTCTCATCGTAAGGAAAACAGAGTCTTTGGAGAATCCCTCAACGTCCATTTTCCCTATGGTCTATACACCATGTTCTTACAGCCCTATGTAAGTAAAGCAAGTGAAGCAACGTTTATTGTCCAAGGTAAACCTCAAGAACTACTTGGAAAGCATTCTACTACATAACAGTATAACAGAAGAATAGTAACACCATCCTACAGTACTAGGCATGGGAAAGTAAACAGCTGCCTAACAGGAAAACTAGACCCAAAGTTCAAAACAGAAAAACATGCAAGGGAAACACATCCAAAGTAAAAAAATAACCCTATTCACAATCAATTATAATCTACTCAAGTATATAATCATAGCAGGAAAAAAATAAGGTTAAAATGGTGATCATGCAATACCCCATTCATGGGTATTGGGAAAATTTTCACATAAAACTCAAAGCCTTTCATCAGAAAGGCACAAACCACCTAACTCGACGTTAGGAGATTGCTATAAGTGAACCTAGAGGCTTGAATAACCTTAGAACGCCAAAGATCTACAAAAACGTCTAAAACGTTCAACTAAGGATAACTTGAGAAAGAAGATGAAATGTGAAATAGGGCTCAAGCAGAAGAGATAGCTTACCAAGGAGATCCTAACACAATCGGCGAAGGTCGAATTGAAGATCAGATGGAGGTTCGGGGGCTTGTAGAAGGATCATGGTCGTACGGGTTCTCTCAGATGAAGAAAACCTAGAATAAGACGGTTCTAGAAATTAGACGTGACCCCGATGAGTTTAATGAAAAAAAAGTACATGGCGTGTACTCTCTATTTATGTACTCCACTTTAGGAGGCCTCCAAGTCACCCCCACATGGTCGTGTGCATGACTACTACATGGCTAGCACACGGCTACCTTTGGTAACCGAGTACATGGCGTGTACTCATAAATTACACGATGTGTACATCGAGAATTTTCAGAATTTCATCTTTTTCTCAGAAGCGACCAGAAAAGGAAAACATACCTGAAATGAAGGTCCAGGTTCTTACAACTGATGGGTCCTGAATGTGGTGTTTTACCTAGGCAAGGTATAACATTTACGCACGTCGGGTGTTTATAAACATTACACATGCTAAAATTATATTTTATATTTAATTAATTTTTTTCTAATTTCTAACAAATAAATAATTAATATCAGTCAAACGACGTGTCATTTGAGAAACCCAAGAGCACCATTAGGTTCGAAACAGAGGGATTACAAGATTTGTTACAAAAATTCTATGCATAATGATGATTATGTATTATTTAATTTTTTTGTGCTATATAATTAATGTTATTTAATTATTTAAAAGTAATTTCACCCCTAACCACATGATGAAAACCCCATTATTTTCCACTAGAGATTTTTCAAACCCTCAATTTTACTAAGAGTTTTCCAATTTAAAATATGTAACACGTTATTGGTGAAAAATTAATCAATACTTAAAAAAAGATTCAAATAAAACAGAAGATTAATTTTAAATGTTAATGGTGACAATGTTGAAATAAATTTACTAATTATTATATTTTTTCTATTTGTTTCTAAATTAAGACAATAGATACATTAAAAATTACTAGATAGATAAAAAAGATATTATTAATATTAAGTGTATTATTATTTTTATTATTATCTTTCAAACAAAAAGAATGGAAAAGAACTTTTATATTTAAATATTATTTTTCACTTAAATAATGAACGATGTTTCACCACTTGTGAATATTTAGTGTTGATCAATGTAACAATAGTGAAATTATTAGTTAATAGTAAATAAATGAAAATGTGGGGTTAATATTAATTAATTAACTATTATCAACTTTTAATGAATGTTCTTAGTGAAATAATAAAAGTGAATGATTCTTTCTAATTATAATTTTTTGTTATTTTTATTATTATTACATTGAGAAAATTATTATTGTTTAAACACTGTTCCATTCATAACTCTTTCATTTGGTGCTAGTTTGACACGTAGTTAGTGGCAGTATTACCCTAAAATTTAGGAGTTTATTTCAAGACCAAGGTTCAATACTTCATTTATGATCTTGGTATAGGTTCTTGAAATTCTCAATATGATGATCAGTTGATTTATGGAATTAATTGCATAGATTAATAAACAATTGATTCAATTAATAATATTAATAAAATTAATTAATGAAAATGTATTATAAATTGGATTTGGGGTGGTGAACATGGAATGGGTTGGCACCCCAAAATTTCTGACACCTCTCACCTCTCTTATTCCCTCTATCTCTTCTATTTTATTCTATTATTCTAAACATCTCACCTCAATTTCGTATTTCATATTGATAGGAATCATGAGACGTTAGTTATGTTGGTTTCATCTTGATGTTTAGAAATTTATTCCAAAGATTGTTTTTGAATAATGCATGGTAATGTTTTTAGAATAACTTAAATATTTTTAATTATTTAAGATAACAATGATTCTAAATAATGTAAAAATGGGGACGGATCAAGGATTCATTATCTTAAGATCTAATTTATGGGTTGTGTGTCGATGCTTACAAAAATAAGGTAGTTATGTGGCGTATTGAACCACACAATATGGATTATCCCTTCCACTAACATTGACAACCATGAGTTAGGTGGTTCCATCCTCATTTACCAATTTTTTTTGACCTTCAATATTTTTATTTATTTCAATTATTTATTTAAATTCAGTTACTCAACATTTATTTCAATTCATTTGATAAACCTAATTTCTGTGGATTGTGATATTTGAAATTGTATTAGCATGGAAATTAGAAAAAACCTCAAATTCCATTGAATTGGGGTGTGTTTATCGAAAATGGAGGCTTTAAATTGTGGTATTTTAATTATTGATTTGATGGAAATTATTTCAATTATGTTGTTTAATTTAATTGTTGAAATGAATTTATTAATTTGGTTATTGAAACAGAATTGCTGGAATTTGATAAATTGTCAAAATGGTTAAAAAAATATTTTGATATAAACCAAGTGGTTTTATCTTATTAAAGATGAATGTTTTTGATTAATACATGTTTTTGTTTAAAATGAAAAAAATGAATTTAAATGGAATTATGCTATCTCATTTTATTTTAAGTAGTCTTAAAAATAATTTTCCAATCATTGATTATATAAGAGGACATGAAATCCACAGGTAGATTTTGGGTTATTTGGATGCAATATGTGATTACTACAAATATCTAAAGCATATATTCACTAGGTCACATCCCTTAGGTGATGGTGAAAATTCTTCTCTAACCAGTTTCCAGAGGACTTATGGGTACACATATTGTCATGATTACTTAGAGAGTGCATAGTCCTATAGTCTGGAACTATTGAACCTATATGGTAGTTTACCATGTTGATAAATATATTTATATTTGAGATATAAATATATGAAAACATTATTAAACTATTTTACATTCCCTTTTTGAATTTATATAAACTATTTTATATAAAATGTTTTTAGTCCATTATTTAAGAAATATTTCATCACTTGTAAAGTAAAGCTTGTTTTTAAACTATTTTTCGTCATTTGAATTGTATATAACATTTTTTAAATATACTCAAAAATTCCAAACCTATTTACTTTAAAACTGAAATCATTCTTTTGTGGTTATTCTAGAATTGGAAACTGTTGTGGAATCTTTGGTCGAATCCTATTGTGCTTTGGCCAAAACCTGATTTTTTCCTTTTGGTTTTTTTAGAAATTATCCAAATAGGTTAGAGAAAGGGAAAATTATCTCTTGGAGGTGGATACAAATGTTGAACATTGGACTCACTGAGTTGTGTTCTTTGGGAGATTGGGATTGTTTATGCCTTGTTTTATTGTGGTACGTTACTCCCAGTGGAGTTTCATTTGATATGCACACTATGTTGTTTATTTTATTTGTTCATTTTTAGTGAAATTATTTTTCCCACTCTCTGTTTGTATAATGCCAAGTGCCAGTCAACGACCCATGGTGATCGGGAATGACCATCAGGCTATGTCAGGGCCAGCACAATTATTGGGTTACTAGGGTACGAAGGATGATTCATGACAAAATGGTATCAGAGCTCCTTGTTGAGAATTTGTCTTGAGTCAGTATGCATTAATGTGATCTTATAGCAGCTTAGGAGGTAGTTTTGAGGGAGTTCATATCCACCTACCACTGCAATGAACCATTTGTCTCTTGGTGTGGCTTGGTAGAGACACCTTGTGGATTAGTTGTATTCTTTCCCCTATTTTGATTTGGATATAGAAGAATCCAAATCTTTATTCTTCATTCTGTTGGGGTTAATATACATCATTGTTCTTTTTGAGAACTACCTAATTTTTTCATTGTTGTATGCTAATGTTTTGTATCATCCTTACTAAGATAAGACATGTGAATTAGATCTAGGAGGAGGATACTACTAAACCTCAGTGAGTGAAGCATGTTGTGGATCTGAATATAGTTGAGGTGATTGTGTGTACTATCCAATATTTAGGGTATGCACCAACACCAGTCCACGTTCTGGATCCAGTTGTGGATCCTAAGGGAGAAGTTCTTCAAAATTATTCTCAAAAGTTCCTTTTCTAGAAATCACCAATTTTCAAAGGCTCAATAAATCCTCAACATGATGATGAATGGTTGTGCAGGATCAAATGCTTCTTTGCGTTCTTGGAGACATCAAATGAGATCAAGGTGAAGTGTTCCATATTTTTGCTAGCAGTTTCGAGGAGAAGATGGTGGTGGGTGATGGTAATGGTGAGGAAACAATAGGGATTAATGTGGAAGGACATCAAGGTTTTTTAACTAACTAGTTTAATCGAGATTCAATGGTGTTGTCCAAGTCTGTGTAGTTTTTCATGCTTGATCAGGCTAATAGAACTATAAGTGAGTATTCAAATCACTTTTCTGAGTAGGTGTAGTTTTCTCTTGAGAATTTATCTAATGAGATGATGAAGGGTTGATTTTTTGAATTAGTAAATCGATCAAATAACTATTATTAGGTTTTCATGTTTAATTTTCCCACTTCTAATAATCTGTTGGATATGGAGATGATGGATGAGATGGACCTGGTTAGAATTTCAGGGACGATGAGATTTCATTTTCATTAAGTGGAAGCATAGGTTTTTTTTTCATGGAATGATGAAGTGTGATTACTCACATAGTGGTTCTTGAAATCTAGGTATTTTTCAAACTCCTTCAGTGCCTGGAAGAACCTATTTGATTTGTTACTATTATGGTCATCTTGGGAATTTAAAGAGAATCTCAATTGGGACACCCAAAAACCATGGCTCCAGTGGATGTTTAGGAAACATGAAGAGGTTCTTCCATAACCTTTCCACTCAATACAATAAAACATGATCATCAACACCTACAAAAATTGTGGGGCAATCAAGCACTTCACATAAAAAAGTGTCCCAACCACAAGACTCCAAGAAGAAGATTCTTCATGCAGTGTAAGAGTGCTTTGAGGAAGTTTATATGGATCTAATGACTGTGAGAGGTACCATTAATATAACATCATCTTTAGTGAGAAATATATTTTATACCGGTGCATCTCATTCATTGATTTCAACCTGTATTTTTAATCTTATTAATCTTTATATATATTTTTTATCTTGTGAAATGAATATTAAAACACCTCTTAGTACAATGAGAGAGAATGGTCTCTATAGTAATTATTATGTCTTCATTCTATTTTATGTCGATCTTGCTTTTAGTTTTCTGGTTCTCAACATGAAACCTCTTGATGTTAGTTTCAGGATGGATTGACTCATTACCAATAATTCTTGAATTGATTGTTATCATAGATGGGTCGCCTTTACTAAACCAAATTGTGTATACCATGTATTTCAAGGAGAATGGGGACGAAAGTCCAGAAGAGATGGGCCTTTTTATCAGGAGTTGGGGAAAGTAATATTCATCTATTCTTTTATTCTAGTGCGGGATTCTTTGAGTGGTGATTTCCATCCCACCATCATTGATTTTACTAACATTTTTCCTTTATATGTCTCTGTTTTTTCTTTCATAAGGGACACTAGGTTCTCAGTTGACATGATTCCTTATACTCAGCCAGTTTAAGTTCCCTTACCATATGGAACCATCTGAGTTGAAAGAGATGAAGTTCTGATTGGATGATCTTTTAGAGGAAGGAGTTTATACCACTAAGTGTGACTCTTTGGGAAGTGCCAGTTTTCATCACTAAGAAAGATTTCGGTTCCCTTTACTTATAATTTGATAAACTAAAGCTAAATTGAGTGATATTAAATAGCATGTATATGAAACCATGAATTTATGATCTAATTGAATAGTAGAAGTATACTTTGAGGTTTAGCTTCCTCATTCTGATAGGAATAAAATGTGATATGTGTTTTGATCGACAAGATGACCAAGTCAGATCACCTTATAGCCATTCGATATATAACCAATGTTGAGAAGTTGGAAAGTATCTATTTGAAAGAGATTATTCATTTTCATAGTGTTCCATATTCTATAGAATCAAATAGGGATCCTTGGTTTAGTTATCACTTTTTGAAATTCCTTTAGGAGGCACTATGATCTCAGGTCCATTTGAGCATTGCCTACCAACCATAGCCAGATGGCCTTATAGGGAGAGATATGTAGATCCTTAAGTATATAATTTGTGCTAGTGTTATTAACTTTTGTGGGGATTGGTATGATCATTTGGGGAAAGTTGAATTTTCTTATAACAACAGTTACCGGTTTGCATTCAGAATGGATCATTTTTATGCCTTGTATAGTCATCCCTGTAAATATCCATTATATTGGTGAGATATTGGTAAAGGTTCCTTAGTTGGAACTTTTTTGGTATAATAGTCGACATCTAAGATTCAGTTGATTCATTATATAATTTAACAAATATAGAGATTGTATAAGTTCAATGTTGATCATTATTTTAGGCCTTTTAAATTTTAGTTGGTAACATGGTGTTCATGAATATTTGACCTTGGGAGGTTCTTCGATGACATGTGCAGCAAGGGAAGCTTTATCCTCATTTTTATGGGACCATTTGAGGTTTTTTATAAGGTTGATAAAGTTGATATTATTTTGCACTACCACCTATGCTGATGTTGATTCATAATGTGTTCCATTTATCATTGCTAAGAATGTATCTCTCTAATCCATCACAGGTTTTGAGGTGGAGAGTTTTTTAGATTGAACACAATTTTTCCTTGACAGAGTTGCCAATCAAGATAGTTGATTTCGATACCAAGGTACTTATTTGTAGGAAAATACCTTTGGTTCATGTTCTATGGTACCATGGTTCTGATAATCAAGAGACGTGAGAGTGTGAGTCTGATGTTTGAGCTCAGTGGCCTGAGATGTTTTAAGCAAGACACTTATATATGCCTATTGAGGATGAGAATTCGATAGTGGGGGAGAATTGTAATAGCATTTTTTATGATGATAAACCTTCTTGTGTTAAATTACTAATATCTTAAGTGGGAAAAATGATTTATCAGTGAAATTATATGATAAATATGTTGAAGGCCTAAAATACGAGTTAACTTCTTGGAATATTCATTTGAATATTTTTGGAGTTTTACACCGATTTAGTGTGAGATTTTGAGGCACGTAATGTCTTGGTGAAGATTGAATAAAAATATTAAAAATTATATATTAAGTGGACACATTTTATTCAAAATAATCGAATAACTCCAAGATAGTGCATCATATGGGAATTCAGATTCCACTATTGTGTCCAGAACAAGTTGTTTACCCTTAGTGAGGTATAACATTTGTTTATGTAAAATGTTTGGACATCTCAATTGATAAATAAAACTTTTTATATTTAATTAATTTCTGATATTTTTTATATTAAATATTAATATCCCTAAATTGGTGCATTGTATGAGAAATTTGTGACCACTATTGGGTATACAATGTGGTTTTATACATAGGCATGGTATAAATTTTATGCGAGTTGGGTGTTTAGAAACATCACTGGTGTATCTAATTAATTGTTTATTATTAGTTATAAATACAAAATAATTAATTTCTCTCAAATGTTGTGTCAATTGATAAATCCAAGATCTCTGTTTGGTCCAGAAGGGGAGGTTTACCTTAGTTGGGATATAAATTATCTACTCAATGGTAGTTAGGTATTATTTAATATTTTGTGTTAAGTAAATAATCTTATTTAATTATTTAAAATTAATTTTACCCCTAAAATCTCAATAAAAACTCCATTATTTCCCACTAATTATTTTCAAACTTTAAATTTTACACTGTTTTGTCAATTTAAAATATGAAACCCATTAATGGGAAAAAATAAAACATTTCCTTTATTAATATTTAGATGGAACCTAAGATTACATAGAAACATTAAAAGGGAAAATATTGAAGCATATTTAGTAATAATAATTAATATTTTTACTATTTTTTAAATTAAGATAGTTGTATTTTAGTAATTACTGAGAAGATAAAGAGAATATTAATAATAATAAGTGTTTTATTATTATTATTAGTTTTCAAATAAAAAATAATGGAAAAGTACATGTGTAATTAATTATTCTTTTTCACTCAAATAATGAACGACGTTTCACCATGTGTAAATATTTTTTATTGATTAATGAAATAACGGTGAAATTATTAGTCAATGCTCAATAAATGAAAATGTGTGGTTAATATTAATTTGTTAGCTATTATAGACATTTAATTTATGCTGTTGGAAAAACATTGACGGTTAAATATACTTTATAATAATTATTATTCTTATTTGTTGTTATTATTATTATTAAATTAAGAAAAAGAATTTTTTTCCAAACACAGTTTCTAACATAACTCTTTCGTATGGGGTCAGATTGACATGTTGTTAGAGGTAGTGTGACCCTAATATTGGGGTGTTCATTTCATGACCAATGTTAAATATTTAATTTAGGCTCATTGTACTATTCCATGTAACACCCATTATTACAATGGGTTGGCACATGGAATTATTAACATATATAAATAAATAAGTGATGCAATTATTAATTCTTATTAAATTAATTGATTAAGAAGCATTATAAATTGGATTTTGGGTGGTGCACATGGAATGGGTAGAAATCCAATTATTTATGACACCTCTCCCATCTCTTACTCCCTATATCTGTCTCTACTATTTAATTTTATTCTTATAATCTTCTCTAACTAATATATTTTTGATATTGATCTAACTGATGTGTTGTTGGTTCTGTTAGAATTTCCTTGATTTTTATAAATTTAATACTATGATTTTTTTTGAATAAGGAAAGGTGATTTACAGATTTTATTAAATATTTTTATTTATCAATGATAACAATGATTGTAAATAATATTGAAATGGGGATGGTGTAAGGTTTTTTTGTACTGTGATTTAATTTCTAGTTTGTGTGTTGATGATTATGATAATAAGGCTATGAGGAGGTGTATTAAACCACACAGGGTAGTTTATCATTTCCACCAACATCGACGACCTTGATGTATGTGGTTTTTTCTTGATTATCCAAATTGATTAACCATGAATTTAGTGATTTTTTTGATTTTTTTATTTAAATTAAATTTCCCAAAACAAGATTTCAATTGATTTGATAAAAACAATTCCTTTGGATTAGAAGATTTGAAATGGTTTGGGAATCAAAATTGGGAGGAAAACCCCAATTCTATTGAATTTGGGTGTGTTTATGGCAATTTGTTGATTTAAATTGTTGAATTGGAATTATAGATTTGATAGAAATAATTTCGATTAACTTGTTGAATTTTATTATGGAAATGAATTTCTAAATTTGAACTTTGATACAAAATTTATGGCATGTGATAAATTGTGTAAATGACTTAAAAATGTTTTAACAAAATCCTAGTGGATTTATCTTGTTAAACAAAACTATTTTTTCTTAAGCCATGTTTTAGTTTTAAATGCAAAGTTGGAATTTAAATGGAATAATGGGATTTTAATGTATTTTATGGAGTCTTAAAATAAATTTCCCATCATTTATTGTGTAAGAGAACATGTGACCCTTAGGAATATTTTTATTTATTTGGAAACACTCTATGATTACAACAAATTTCTAAAACGTACAAATAGTAGGTCACAAACCTTATAAGATGATGATGAGTCCTCTTTGACTATTGTCCACATGACGTATGTGTAATTTTTTTCTCTGATCATATAGATTTTGAAGCTTCCTATATCCTGGAACTTTTGTACCTATTTATAAGATGTCCATGTTATTACTTGTTTATATTTTAGATGTAACTATATGCAAACATTTTAAAAATGTTTTACACAATTAATTTGGGATTTATGTAAACTATTTTATATAAATTTATTATTTAATACATTATTTTAGAAATATTCCATCACATGTAGTTTAGAGCCTACTATTTTAAAATATTATACATCATTTGAATTGTATAGAATGATTTTTTAAAATATTATTTAAATTTCCAAAATTGTTTACTTTAAAATTTAAATCATTCCATTTGTTAAACTATCATTAGAATATGTTATGGAATCCTTGGTGGAATCCTACTGCATTATAGATCACATCCCACTATTCCATTCAAGTGTTTGTAGACATTCTCTATCCATGTTCAAGCAGGGGAAAAGAATCTCATTGAGGAGGATCTAGCTGTTGAACTTTGTACTTGGTGGGTTGTGTCTGTAGGGACCTTAGGCTTATTTGTCCTTGTTGTATTTTGGTATATTACTCATAGTGGAGTTTATATTGATCTGAATACTATCTTGCTTCTTGTTTTTTCATTTTAATGGATAAATAGTTCCCACTCTTAGTTTTTATGACACCAAGTGCTACTCACTAACCGCTGGGTATTATAAATTCTCTTTTGGATATGTCTGGGTCAGCACAACTATCGAGTTTCCAGGGTACCTGGGCTAGTTTGTGACATTTGAGCTACGTGTTTTTGATGTACATATTATTCACTATTATCTTATACTAGACTAAATTGGAGAGTGTCATAAACTATCAGATAAATATTTTCTTTTTTACTCTATTGTATAACTCTGGAAGAAGTCATTCGCAAAAAGATTTTCATTATTCCATATATAACTATGGAAGAGGTGTTGTCCAGCATGGACTAAATATGTAATATTGTTTTTAAAAACCTATATATTGGGGATTGGTTTAATTTATAATGAAAATCATGGTATATGGATCCTTAAATTTTGAAGATAATTAGTTATTATTTTACAATTACACCTCATATTTAAATTCCTTTGTCCCTTATTCATTTTTTTAAATAATTTTATAAACTTATCTATATAATTTTTCTAAAATATATATCCAAAAATTTCTCTCATAGTAGATTTTGATTTGTTTTTTATATACTATGTTTTATAAAATAAAACTAGTCTAAAAATTTTGGGTATTTTAAATCTATTTTAGCTGATAAGTGACTTAGTTTTTGATGTGATTTTGTAAATATAAAATAGTTTGTTTCTACTATTTTTATTAACTAGAATATTTTAACACATTTTATATTAATATTTTAATTCATATTAGAATGGATTTTTATTTCAATCTTAATCCCCTCCCCCATCACAATAATTCCATTGGGATCAAAAAGTTCGATAGAAATATTGGAATGCATAGAAAATTGAAATACCACTGATTATTTTAATTGAATTTTGAAATTATTAGGAGATTCAATATGTGAATGTTCCGAAATTTCATCAACTATTATATATATATATATATATTGTGAAGGTTTGAATAATATATGTGAGAGATAATAAAAATTGTATTTCAAAGAGGAACAATATTATGCCATGTGTCAATCGATGCTAAAAATAAGTTTAGATATTTTTTATAGGATTAAGAACAAAAAATGGATCATAACTTTGGATTTCTCTCAATATACTATAATTAAAAGAGAAAAATCAGGAGAGACTATTACAATATGACATGATAGATTCAATTCTTCCATGTTGAAGAAGATAAATCATATAAATTTAATGAAGAATATATATATATATATGAGATAATAAATTTATTTTCATAAGTTGGTAGAGACATCCTATAGTTTCTATATACTATAAATTCAGAATAACCAAGTGGTATCCCACATGATTGACATATGATATGAATAAGAACATCATTCCTTATAGTGAATTAGGGACATGATCTATCACATTTGATCATTATCAAGGACATATAAACAAATTATATTTTAAAAAGTGACTAGAGGGAAATACTTTATTTATAAATGTTTAGTTCCAGGATAACATGTTGATTACCGTTGGATTTTTCCTGAAATATTTTATGTAGATAAGGGATATTTTTTGATAATAACCATGATTGAAATGGATTTTTTATTCTTATGGAGGAAAACCTATTCCAAAAAACATTCTAGTCTCTTATGTGTATTTACTTTTTTATACCTGCGTACATTCAACAGGAGTGATAACGTAATAGTGATCCACTCATTGAAGAAGTTTGTTGAGGTGAAAAGGGACTAAAATTAAAATTATGCTGATGAATATTTAATATTGATTCACCCCCTATCCAGGTTGAAAAAGTATTTCCATATTAATTATTTTGTTCCAATATTACTATTTTATTTCTATATGATAATCTTTTGTCCATAAAAAACATCGCATGGATAAAGCATGCCAAATGTTATCATTACTTGTCTGTGATGTTTATAAAATTAGATTTAATTTTCTAGGTAACCCTTGGGCTTTTAAAAACCAACATTATCTTTTAAAATCAACAAAAATATTTCCATTGTTGGAACAGTCATTTCAATGTCACTATTTATAAATGTTTTAAGAACATTTTTTTCCTTTTACTATATTCTTTATTTTAATTCCACCCTATTATAATTTTGGATGATTCCTTTGAGGGGACCTTATTCAATTCATTAATTTTTCTAAACCACTATTATTTTTCTATAATAACCACCAAATTCTCCCCGAATTGAAAATAAATCTCCTTGATCATAATGAAAGGTTAATTTCAAGATTTCTTATACTCTAGGTAATGATTTGAGAGGTAGAAATATATTTTAAAATTCATTTATTATGTTTTTTTCTAATATTTTATGTTTTTTCATAGTTTTAATTGGATTTATCATTAATTTTTCTCCCATATTCTTCATGTCCATGTTCAACACTACCTATGTAGTGAGTCTGGGAAAATAAGTGATCTATACGGATCCATGTAAATAAGAAGTGAGCCTCAGTAGATTTGGCAGATCATTACATCACTATTATATACTCCTTGGTTGTATCCCAATGAAGGAGAAATATGTAAAATTAATATGCCTCTTGAATGATTTCATTTCTATTCATACATTGTTATTGTAGAATGAGAGAATATTGATTATTTAATGATGAAACATTATCTGAATGGGGTAGTTTTTTTAATTATTCATACATTGATTCACCCCCACACTCATTATATTTAAACTAGATAGGCTAACAAGGATTGCAAAATCCTCTAGGATTTATCTCTCATCCTTAACGTGTTTAAAATGAAAACGTAATGACACATAATCAGAAATGACCCAATTTATAATATCCAACCAAAAATGTTCCATAAAATCCTTATATATCTTAGTGAAACCCAGGTTTATAGTGAAATTCTGTCAACACCCATCATCCAATAATTCATTTTTTTCTCAGTTATAAAAGGAACACAATTCCTTTTTCCAAATTTGAAAATTCCATTTCATATAAAAATTATGAAACTTTAGCATCATTTATAGGTTTATTTTACATATAAAAATTCACATAAAAATTGAACTTTTGATCTTTTCAAATAATGATGGTTCAAAAATCATTTTAAAAATTAATGATTCATCATATCCATTAATAATTCCCATATCCATAATTACTAAATAAATGAACACATGATCACTTATTTTCCCCATTTTCTTTATAAGTCCATGATCCTTCTATGTCAAAGAATATTCGACCTTATTTTCCTTCCCTTTGTGGTAGTGTTCTATGAAATCATAAACAATGTGTATCTCAAGCCATTTACAATACCTCATCTAGATTTATTTATTTGATAATATATATTTCACACATATTTGATCTGTATTTATCCCACATGATTAACCATAGTGATATTGTATCCATGTATTCTATGAAATGATTATGGTTATTAACTAAAAATCATGATTTAGATAGTTATGTTAATGTGTTTTTAAGTCCCTTTATTCTTATGCAATAACTGTTTCATTATTCATAAGTACATAACCTAGTCTTTTAATTGATGCTTCACTATATATAAAAAATCCCCCATTTTTTGATAGTAGAGTCAAAATTATAGAATTAACTAATATCCTCATAAATTATTTGATCGATTATTTATATACCTTTGTATAATTATACATAACCAAAATACAAGTAGGTTTTATTAAGATTTTTTCTAATCATGATATCTTTTGAACAAATCTCCAATAGTATCCTTCTAACCCAAAGATAATACATACCTCTGTTATGTTTGTTTCTCTAGGACAATCTTAGGATACCTTTATCATCATAAGATCAACATATACTCCATCTATAGTGGAAATATGACCATAAAAATAATAATTTTGATGATATAATTTACAATTTATAAATTTACCATATAACCATTTTCTTCTTATATTATCAAGAATGTTTTTCAAGTAGTTCTCATTATCCTCATTGTTCTTGGAGTGCACCATGATCTCATAAATAAATACCAAACAAATATTGTCAATATATTCTTATAATTATTTTTTTCATTAGATATATATAAATACATGTACATTAGTCAATCTAAATGGAATTACTGTAACATCATAGTATTCATTTCTCATTTAGAACATTATCTTCCTAATATATTGGTTTTTTACCCAAAAAATATTATAACCAAAACTAAGGTCAGTCATTTAAAAATATTAATCTCTATGAAGTTGGTTGAATTAGTCATCAATAAAATATATATGATCATTTTTCTTTCTCATAGTATCAATTATTTCCCTATAATTAATGAAAAGCCTCAAATATACATCTCTTTTCCTAAAAAATTGAATAGGGGATCAGTAATCTAAAACACTGTGTCATATAAATCTATTAATACTAAAATACTCTAGTTCTTTATTTATTTCAACTAAATCCATAGTGGATTTTATATATTGATTATTTTTAATATTTCTTGTATTAATTATTAAATCAATGGAAAACTATACCTCATAGTCTAGAGGATTTATATTTTTTTCCACATTAAATACATCAATATATTCCTATATAATCGATATATCCTTGATTTTAAGATCTAAACTTTCATCCTTAGTTTTTGTCCACTTCACATCAATATGGTTCACATTTAGAAGATCTAAAACCAGTTAGTCTTGACATTTCTGTGATGATTCGTTCTCCTGATAAATAATTATATATCATCATCATGAAACATAATTTATTTCACTTTGGAATAAATATTTTAATTATATTTTCAATGATATTATATACCAAGGATTAAATATATTTCAACCCTATAAATTATAATAAAATTAGAAAATAGAGAACATTTTTATGAAATAATTGGAACTACATGAGACACATATGTTTTTTTTTTCTCATGAGTGGGGAATAATTAGTTAATTTGGAAAACTGAGAAGATATTAGAGAATGTGTTCATTTAGAATCAAATAAATCATTATCTATTTTGGATTATATTTTTATTCTACATACCAACACATTATTAGGAACTTCAACATCATCTATTTTTATCACATAATCTTAGCTTTTACCCCTTGTAATTTTCAAGGAAGTGTTCTGTTGAAACCTAGGATAAACATTTACATAGTATCTCATCTACGTATTATTGTATAATTTAACATTTCAACCTTCTTTATTTATTTTATAATCTCAATATTTGGGTAATTTTTCTCTAAATGAGTAGAAAATAGTTATACCCAATAAGTATTTTCCATTTCCTTTCTTAAAAAATTTATAGAATGTTTGATATTCTATCATTATGTTATTCCCCTTTTCCAAATTTCTTTTTCCAGAGTACTCTGTAGCCATATTTTTTTCATTCTTTCCTTCAAAACCATATGACATGGACAATGATTTCTCCCTCCAGATAGCACATGGTACTATATCTTATTATGAATAAAATGTTTGGAATATTATTTCCCTAAGATTAATTGGATTTATCCCAAAATAGAAATATACACTCATTATCTTTGGATTATATATATAGTTAGTGACATGAATTTATATCCATCTAAATATGGATTCATACATAGAAGAATTATCATATTCCTTTTGTCTCCAAGTTAAATTGTTTCTCCATATATCTACTCGTTGTTCGTGAGGGAAATTGTTTTCCAAGAAAAGTTCCTTAGAAATCCTTCCATTCCATGTTTTCTATTTACTCATCCTCTATATATTATTTCATCAATGACCCCCATTGATCATAATATACTAAGGGATGATTGAATTCCATAAAAACCATCCCCTTCCATTACATATCAAAGTGAGAAATATCTTATCAAATAATGTTATCAATTTCTTATCTATAAATGTATTTTTAGTCCCATTGAATTGTGTTTGTTTATAATGCATGATGTTTTATTAAATATATTTAATTTTTTTTTAATCAATAGGACTATACAAGTGGGAAATATTATTTCCTATAACTTTAGAAAGCTGTCATAATATAGTTATAATTTGTCACTTTCTAGCCATATCTCTTGATCTATCATCACAATCATTCTGATGTGGTAAATAACAACATGAATTAAAAGAATTATTAGGGTTTCAACTCCTTCCTATATAAAGAATTAAAAATAATAAAAAATAATGGATTGGATAGTGAATCAAAATTTATAATTTTAAAAATATTTTATAAACATTTCATAAATTGTGATTTTTTATATAACTGATCTCAAACTCATATTCTTAGTTTTTTTTAAAAAATTATCAAATTATATTATATATATTTGTCCCATAATATATGATTTCCTAAATCTAGTTCTAATTGTTTCTATTGAACTTCCTCTGATACCAATAGTAAAACTCACAAAACCCAGTAGCCCAAATTTGGTATTTCTTCATTAAAATGGAATTAGATACAAATAAACATATCAAAAAGGACCTAATAGTTTTTTAGTCTTGAAAAACTAGACAAATAATTGAATCTCATTATAAAATTGAAAACATAATATACAACATAGTATTTTATTGGACAACACCATTATTCTCATATATTATTCTTTAATATAGTTTATAATTAGTTTCTTGAAATTATACGGAAAAATATACAAAAGAAAAAATGGAAGATGATATGGCCATTAATGGTATGCATAGAATGGGAGATAAATTTGATATGTATCATATGGATGGAAATAAATTTTAAAACAATCAATTACACAATCACATGACTTAAAACATTGTAATGGGTATAATAACTAATAAATAATAATATGGATTTTAATAACTAATATCATAATGAGGTAAATGCATAATGTTTTACATCTTAAACATACACTCAATATATCTTGAAAGGATATCTTATATAAATTGTTGAGGAATAAATCCATATTGAAACCAGATTTCTCATCATAACATGATACAAAATGTCCAAAAAATTTTGATGTTAATAAATATAATAATAATATATCCTATATAATATAGTGAATGGTATTGAAAAACAACATCCCCAATCAAATAGATCATAAAAACTCAAGGATGTTATCATCATGGAATATTCCCAGTGGATAATAATTAAGAAAAGGGTTGTTTTCATTGAATAATATAAATACCATTAAAATTTCATTAATTTTTTTTTGAATAAAATTACCATTTCACATTGAAAATATTTTTTTAGAGAAACTACACAATTAAAAAGGTATCAATTTTCATTAAAAAGAACCTTGTAAACATGGAAAGGTATCATTAATGGAAATATTATTCATGAATCCTTGAAAATTCTATCATTCCATACATGTTAAATAAAATTACTTCACACTTTTGAAATAAAAGTTTAACATTATTTTTTTTTACAGAAAATGAAAATAAGGTTCCTTCCAAATAGAATATTAAAAATTAAAACAAGGGTAAAAATTACATAAAAAAGTAATATGATAGTATTAATAATATTATATAAAAAACATATGTAACATATTGTAGGATCCCGAGACACCATGAGAGGGGAGGGGTGAATCAGGGCGACAACTTTTTCTTTTAAAGTGATGGACATTGTCCCACATTGGTAGGAACTTGTTAAACCTCTAAGCTGGATATGATCAGAAAGAAAAAATCAACATGCATAAAGATGACACAACACTTTTTTCGTGGTTTAACACAAAGGGCTACGTCCATGGAGCATACGCCGACAGGTTTTCAGTCGTAAAAAATTCCACTAAAATTCAATATATGTGGATTACAAAGGTTTTGGAATAGTCACTCTATCCCAGGCTCACTGCCTTTACAAAAGTTCAGGGATATCTCACTGTGTCCCTCAGGTCACTCCCACTGACTCCCCATGGCTCACTGACTTTGGTGAAGTCCCACTCTGTTTATAGACGTGAAGCTCTCTTCATCATTTCTAATTAAGACATCCTATATTGTATGTGGATGCTCTGTTGAAGTCCAACTTCCACCTGTAGACAAATCTCACTTTGCACCAATGATATTAGGCAAACTTTCATCTTTTGCGCAGCCCCATAAAGACTGGAGTACTTCAACCACACCTGACGCGCTTCTCCAATCCTGGTGTGCAAGTTTCAAGACGGCGCTAAATTTCACCTCTCCCACTTGTGCGACACTCACTTCTTCAACTTGAAACATCCATGAATCACATCCTTTTATGCCCAAACTGATTTTGGCGTGCAACTATGAAATGTCGCGCTTCTTCAAGTCCTGTTGTGCAAGTGTCACCAAACCACCTGCGTGACATCTCCTTCACCAACTCCAAACTTGGGAGACTCAACCCCTTTCTCATCCAAAACACCATGGATGCGCAACAAACAACTATTGCGCAACTTCAACTTGCACGACCCACCACCACTTGCACGACCACAACACCTACACGACGGGAGCTCTAATTTTCTCGAAGTCTAAACCTCATACCGAATGAGGAGGGTTCAACCTCTATTTATATGCATTTGGAAACCCTGCACGATGGCACACAAGTCTTCCCTCAGCGTGCATGTTTCGATGCGCATGTCTCTGTCGCACAAGTCACTTGCACGACCAAACATAAAACATGGGTTCCCTTCTCCCTTTGCCATATTTTCAAGTTCTGAACTTAAAAAAAAGGCACTTAAGTTTCCTCTCCTTCAATTCAACGACACACAAGTCTCTTTTCCAAAAACCACTTTTCTCCATTTATTTATTTTTAGTCCCAAAAAATTAGTAAACACAATAAAACGGTGCCACCTTCAATAATGTTATATACTTGTTCTATATGATCACTTTTATGGCACACATTCTGAACTTCCACTAAGGATTGACAAAAAAACAAAAACCGTACTCCATTTCATGCATATAACAACCATGGTTCTAACAATCTCCCATTTTGGGTTTGTTGGAAATCAAAAAATAAATTCAATACAGCACTGGCCATAGGAAAAATACAAATTCAAGAATCAACTCATCTAACACTCTAAGTCTACATGAGAAATGCTCAGTTTAGAAAACAAGAGAGGAAGTTTAAATTTTTTGTGTCCAATGTACTCCTTCCCATCCTATCACCAACACAGAATTCTAAATGTGTCACAAAAGTATTACATGCATGAGTTTATTCCTTTCTCCCCCCTTGAAAATAAACCCAGAGACCATAAATAGTTCATTGTTCAGCTCAAACCACATTCCCCCGGGATAGTATCTCCCCACAAACCTGCATCGCATCCATAAACAGATTAAAAACAATTAACATAACTAGGGAGAGGGGAATTCATAACCTCCTTATGCACTGGGAGGTGGCTGAACACCGACGTTCAATCGATGCTTCTCAAACACAGTCGTTGATAGAGGGTTGGTTCGGATATCAGCCACCTGCTCATCAGTACCCACGTGATCCATTCTAATCATGTGTTGTTCAACTTTCTCTTCGATAAAGTGATACCTAATTTCAATATGTTTTGTATGAGAATGCTGAACCAGATTATTCGTAAGATAAATTGAACTATTGTTATCATAGTAAATTACCATTGGTTGCTTCACCTCATCACCAACAATTGTTAATTGTTGCTTCATTCATAGCAGTTGAGTGCATGCCTTTGTGGTGGATATACACTCAGCTTTAGCAGTACTAAGAGAACTAATTTCTTGTTTCTTGCTCAACCATCCAACACATTTATTCCCAATATAGAATGCTCCACCACTGGTGGACTTTCTGTCCACTACATCACTAGCCCAATCAGCATCAAAAAATTCTGATAATTCACTATCCCTTCCTACAGAAAAGTATAAGCCACAATTGGGAATACCTTGAATATAAATCATGATTCTTTTTACTGATTCCATATGATCATCCTTTGGAGTAATCTGAAAGAGGGATGCTGGACATGTTACAAAAACAATATCTGGCAGTGTTGCTCTCAGGTACAGTAGGCTCCCAATTATCCTCCTGTACATGCTGGGATCTGCAGATGTCTCATCCTCATGCTTTCCAAGTTTGGTTCCAACTGCAATCGGAGTTGATATTGGTTTGGATTCTTACATGTTAAACTTATTCAGCATCTCTCTTGCATACTTCAACAGAGAAATAAAAGTGTAATCTTTCCTTTGAATCACCTACTACCCCAAGAAATATGTGATCTCTCCAATCATAGACATTTAAAATTCTGATTTCATGTGATTAGCAAACTAATTCATGGATTTTATCATGCTTCCACCAAATATAATGTCATCAATGTACACTAGAACCATGAACTGATCTTTTGGGGAATTCATCACATATAGATTGTGATCAACTCCTCCTCTTTTGAATTCTAGCTTCTTGAGGTAAGAATCCAGCTGGGAGTACCATGCCCGTGGTGCCTGTTTCAAGCCATAAAGAGCTTTCTTTTTTTTTCAGACCTTTGTTTCATCGGTACCAAGAAGAAAACACACTGGTTGTTCAATGTAGAATTATTCTTTGAGTACACCATTCAAGAACAATAACTTTAAATCCATTTGATATACTTTATATCCTCTTTGGAGAGCCATGGCAAGAAAAATCCTGATTGACTCCAGTCTAGCCACTGAAGCAAAGGTTTCATCAACATCAATACCTTCAATATGGGAATATCCTTTACATACCAGTCATGCCTTGTTTCAAACAATATTTCCATTCTCATCAAACTTCTTCTTGAATATCCATTTTATACCAATTACATTGTTACCTTCAGGTCTCTAGAAAATATCCCATGTCTGATTCTTGTCAATCTGATCTAACTCTTCATTCATGGATTTCACCCAGGATTCATCCTTTGCAGCTTCTTCAAATGAGGATGGCTCCACAACTGACAGAAATGCAGATTTTGTGTTATTCCACATCCTCCTTGTTTGTGTGGGTGCGCTCCTATCCCCAATTAATTTAGATGGACCAATCTCAGCTCTTTGATTTTTCCTATGAGGTCCAGTCCCATTCTCTCCCCCCAATATATCCTCTTTAGATTCTTCTTCTGAGTCAACATCATGATATGATCCCTGAGTGTTTTGTACACCTTTCTCTATTTCTATATTTTTATTTACTCTATGTTCACATTCATCCTCATCTTCTATCTCTTCAACATAGGAATTATTTGATGAATTTGGTGTTTTGCCTTCAATGATCTTAACATCATTGCTTTCCACAATCCTCCCCAAGTTTTTATTGAAACACTTGTAGTCTTTTCTGTTCATTGGATACCCAAGAGAAATTCCTTCATCAGCATTATAACCAAACTTCCCTTGATTTTCTTCTTTATTTCGGATGAAACATTTTCATCTGAAAACATGAAAATATTTCAACGAAGGTTTCCATCCATGCAACAATTCATATGGTGTCTTCATTTCTCCAATATAAAGCCCTGTTCAATTCTGAATGTGCACTATAGCTTCAACAGCCTATTTCCTGTAGTGGCGAGAGATACAACTCTCAATCAGAATAGTCCTGGCCATATTGTTGAACTGTTTATTCCAGTGCTCAACAACTCCATTTTGTTGTGTAGTTCTCACATCAGCTACCTCATGATTTATTCCATGTGTTTCTTGGTAATTCTCAAACTCAATGGACGTTTATTCCCCTCCATTGTCGGATCAGAGGAAATTTATTGTCTGTCTAGTATCATTCTCGGCAATCTGAAAATAAGTTTTCATGTAATCAAGTACCTGTCGCTTCCTGTGAATCACTATTACACAAGCTATTCTACTATAATCATCAATGAAAAGGATGAAATACCTCTCTCCATGAGTTCTGGAAATATTTATTGGGCCACATTCGTCTGTATGGATGAGATCAAGAAGGTGTTATTCCCTTTTCTTCTTTGGTCGATATGAATTACAAACTAGCTTCCCTCATATGCATGCATCGCAATCCTTTTCCTGTTCATGTTTTAGAATGGGGATATCCATGAAAATATTCAGCTTAGATATCTTTTCTATGTCTTGTTGGTTAATGTGCCCCAACCTTTGATGCCATAGGTTGTTTTCTTATTCAACAGACAAATAGAAAGAGTTTACTTTATTGTCAACCATATATAAGTTTCCATCTATTCTACATCCTTTCATAATATAATTCCCTATTTTTCAGTTTATAGTGCATCCTTTTTGATTGAAAGTCACTATGAGACCTGAGTCACATAGTCGACTTACACTGAGGAGATTTTGGCTTAGACCATCCACATAAAGAACTTCAGTCTTTTTCAGCTCTCCATTGGAGAGAGAAGTATTCCCACTGCCTTTAATCTTCAAAGAACCATCATTACCAATCTTTACTGTTCCATAAACATTCTTTTCAATGTTCTTCAAAGGGTCAGCATTTCCTGTCATATGTGAAGATCATCCACTATCAGGAATCTAGGTGCTGCTGCTCTTTGTAGCTTTGAAGGCTACTTCTGCAAGATAGGATTTCTCGATCTTCCTTTTTTTCTTTCCATGAGTTATTGGATTGAGTATAAGATATTGAAGACCTTTTAATTATTTCTTCCACATAATCAGATTCTTCATACCCATAATCATCTTCCAGAGGAGAAAACCTTCTTGTGAGATCAACACCATCAGGAGGATGAATATTGACCCGTTTCTGAGAGTTTTATGCATCTCTTCTATGGAATCTCTGCCTGCAATACATAGCTTTATGGCCAAAGTTAGAACATGAAAATAGTATCAATAGAAACTATTTCTTCTATAAGATGGAGGATATGAATTCAGTCTCATTTGTTGACATCCTAGATCTTCCCCATTCACGTAGCTCCTTGCTACTATTCAATATGACATGGTATGTCCCAAGTAGCCACAAAACCTACACTTCATGAGAGGAAATGTATTCTCACTTGAATTTCTCCTCATACCTTCTCCCTCAGGAGAATAGTTAGACTGCCTATCATTTCTTAATGTTTGGGGATAATTTTTAGTTATCCCTTTAGTTTGGATTGAGGGTTCCTTTTTCAGCACTTTAGGTAATGTTTCAACATGTCCATCTTTCATCTTGTCTTTATTTTAGCTCTTTTCACTTCCAGCAGTTGATGTCTCTGCTTCACAGCCAATTCCACTCATTCCCAAGCAAGAGTATCTTTGATCACTCAATATTTTTCCAACCCCATCTGATCCACACTTGGCTCTAGCCAGTAATTCTGCATCTGAGAATCTTCCAAAATGAATTTTCTTTTTACCATCATTTTCAATTGATTGACATTCAATTTTACTCCTACGAGTAATAACTTCTTCCTCAAGACCCTCAACAGTCTTGGACTTTTCTTCCAGTCTAGATGAAAGGTAATTTATGAAATTTTCTTATTCTTCAATTATAAGCTTTAGTTCCACAATGTCATTTGTACTGTAAAGGATTAAATACTGAACTTTTACTTGTTCTTCTAGTAGTTCAATTTCTGCATCAAGCTCATCGAAATATTCTAATGATTCTTCCACCATTTCCTTCCACTTTTTGCATCTCTTGAATTTATTCCCAAGATTTTAAAGGGCATCCTTATTTTGAATATTTGGATCACCATTAGCAATAATCTGATTATATCTACCTTTGTCGATCTGGGGTTCTGATTTTCAATGGTATCCATCATGGAAGCATGGTTTTCTGTTTTAAATTTTGGTCCTTCTTCTTCACAAAATTCAATAACATCATCTTATTCTTCACAGAAAAAACTCTTCGTATGTATTTTCTTTCCATATTTGAAGTCTCACTTTTTGAAAAACATTTTCCGAGGCTTCTCGATGTCTTCTTCTTCACTTTCATCATCATCAAGCTTTCTTTGGAACTGAGAGGAAATGTTCCCAACTCTTCTACAACAAAAACATTCCAGAGGTAGCTTAACTTTTAATTTACCTTTTCCCTTGTTCAGGTTTTTGGCGATAATAGAAAGAATTTCTTTTTCCTCTTCATCTTCACCACCACTATCTTCTTAAATTTTCAGTTTGCCCATGGATTTGAATTCCATTTCCTTTCTTACACGAGTTGTGGCATCTTTGGGTTTGACTCTCATCTCATATGACACTAGACTACTTAAACGATCATCTAATGAATGTTTAGATATATATATTTCTTCGAGAGATGGAACCTTTGCATTGTACATATGAGGAAGCTTATCAAGATTTTATTTATGATATAAATGAGTTTGATTTCTTATCCAAGACCTCTAATTTCTCCCACAAATTCAGTAATTCGATTGAAGAATGAATCTGCATTATCATTAGGATGAATCTTTAGATCATCAATACTATTGTGTAAGACTTGAAGTTTCAACTTCTTCACTTTGATGTCTCCTTCATAAATTTTTTCAAGTTTATCTCAAATAGACTTTGCGGAGGTGCAAATCATCACCTTTAGATTGATCTGATCTGAGAGAGCCCCAATGATAGCATTCTGAGCTTTAGTATCTGCGTCAAGAACTTTCCTGTCTGTATCTATCATAGAAAGACCTGTGGTATTAGTATCTTGTATTCCATGAATAGTATCAAAGAGGACTTCCATTCCAAGGTATCTTAAATGACATTTCATTCTGTTCTTCCAAATCTGAAAATTACTTCCATCGAAGAGAGGTATTATCCTAGTGTTGACTGCATTCTCTATGATGAAAAAGGATTGATCTAACACCTGAAACCTCCCTCTGATACCACTTGTAGGACCCCGAGACACCCTAAGAGGGGATGGGTGAATCAGGGTGACAAATTTTTCTTTTAATGCGATGGATCTTGTTCCCATGTTGGTAGGAACTTGTTAAACCTATAATATGAATATGATCAGAAATCCAAAATCAACATGTAGAAAGATAACACATCACTTTTTACTTGGTTCACCACTAAGGGATACACCCAAGGAGAATACGCCGACAGGTTTTCAGTCATTACAAATTTCACTAAACTTCACTAGATGAGGATTAAAAAGGTTTGGGAATAGTCACTCTGTCCCAGGATCACTGCCTTTACAAAAGTTTAGGGATAGCTCACTGCATCCCTTGGGTCACTCCCATTGACTCCCCCGGGCTCACTGCCTTTGGTGAAGTCCCACTCAGTTTATAGACATGATGGTATCTTCCTCATCTCTAATGAAGACATCCTCTGTTGTATGTAGATGCTCTGTTGAAGTCCAACTTCCACCCGTAGACAAGTCTAACTTTCCCCCAACGGTATCGGGAAAACTTTCAGCATTCACGCAGCCCCAGAAAGGCTGGGGTACTTCAACCACACCTGGAATACTTCTCCAAGCCTGGCACACAAGTTTCAAGATGGCGCACAAGTTCACCTCTCCCACTTGAGCGACACTCACTTATTAAACTTCAAACTTGCGTGACTCACATCCTTTTACGTCCAAACCGATTTTGGAGCGCAACTATGAACTGTCGCGCTTCTTCAAATCCTGGTGCACAAGTATCACCAAACCACAAATGAGACACCTCCTTCACCAATGCCAATATTGGGCAACTCAACCCCTTTCTTTCCCAAAACACCTTGCACACGCAACAAACAACTCTCGCGCAACTTCAACTTATGTGACCCACCAACACTTGCGCGACCACAACACCTGCGCGATGGGAGCTCTGATTTTCTCTAAGTCTGAAATTCATACCGAATGAGGAGGGGTCGACCTCTATTTATAGGAATTTGGATACCCTACGTGACGATACACAAGTCTTCCCTTGGTGCACATGTTTCGGCGCGCTAGTCTCTACCGCGAAAGACACTTGCGAAACCAAACATAAAACATGGGCTCGCTTCTCCATTTGCAATATTTTCATGTTCAGAACATGGAAAACAAAAGGTGAGAACGTTTCCCCTTTTTCAAGTCAACGGCTTGCAGGTCTCTTTTCCAAAAACCACTTTTCTCCATTTATTTATTTTCTGGCCCAAAAAATTGGCAATCACTTGAAAATGGTGCCACCTTCAATACTCTTATCTTCTCATTCTGTATGATCACTTTGCTGGCACACATTCAGAACTTCCACTAAGGATTGACAATAAACACAAACCATACTCCAATTCATGGAATGAACGACCATGGTTCCATCAATATCCCTCTTTGGGTTAGTTGGGAATCGGTAAATAAATTCAATAGAGAAAAAACCATAGGCAAACCATAAACACAAGAATCAACATATCCAAAACTCTATGTCTATGTGATCAATGATCGGTGTAGAAAACTAGAGAGGAAGCTTGAATTATTCCAATCCAAGGTATTCCTTCCCATCCTATCAGCGACACTAAATTCTAAATGTGTCACAAGAGCATTACATGCCTTAATTTATTCTTTTCTCCCCCGTGGACAATAAACCCAAAGACTGGTAATTGTTCATTGTTCAGCTCAAACCACATTCCCCCAGGATAGTATCTCCCCCACAAACCTACATCACATCTATAAATAGATTAAAAAAAATTAACATAACTGGGGAGAGGAGAATTTCGTAACCTCCTTATGCACTGGGAGGTGGTTGAACACCGAGGTTCAACTGATGCTTCTCAAACAAAGACGTTGACAGTGGCTTGGTCAAGATATCAACCGCTTACTCATCAGTACCCACATGATCCATTATAATCACGCCTTGTTCAACTTTCTCTTTGATAAAGTGATACCTAATTTCAATATTTTTTGTATGAGAATGTTGAACCAGATTCTTCGTAAGATCAATTGCAGTCTTGTTATTACAGTAAATTACCATTGGTTACTTGACCTCATCACCAATATCTGTTAATTTTTTGCTTCATACAAAGAAGTTGAGTGCATGCCTTTGTGGAGGATATATACTCAACTTTAGTTGTACCAAGAAAAGTACTTTCTTGTATCTTTCTCAACCAAACAACACATTTATCCCCAATATAGAATGCTCCACCACTGGTGGAATTTCTGTCCACTACATTGCCAGCCTAATCAGCATCAGAAAATGCGGATAATTCATTGTCCCTTTCTGCTGCAAAGTATAAGACACAATTGTGAGTACCTTGAATATACCTCGTGATTCTTTTTACTGATACCATATATTCGTCCTTTGGATTACTCTAAAAGCGGGATGCTAGACATGTTGTAAAGGAAATATCTGGCCGTGTCACTGTCAAGTAAAATAGGCTCCCAATTATCCTCCTATACATAGTGGGGTCTATAGATGTCCCATCCTCATGCTTTCCACGTTTGGTTCCAACTACAATTGGATTTGACATTGTTTTGGAGTCTTGCATGTTAAACTTCTTCAACAGCTCTCTTGAATAATTTTCCTAAGAAATGAAAGTGTAATCCTTCCTTTGAATCACCTACTGCCCCGAGAAATATGTGAGCTCCCCGATCATAGACATTTCAATTACTGATTTCATGTGACTAGTAAACTCATCCACTTATTTTTTCCTACTGCCACCAAACATAATGTCATCAACGTAGACTAGAACCATGAAATGATCTTTTGGGGGAATTCTTCACATATAGATTGTGATCAACTACTCCTATTTTTAATTCCATCTTCTTGAGGTAAGAATATAGCTAGGAGTACCATGCATGTGGTGCCTGTTTCAATCCATAAAAAGCTTTCTTTAGTTTGCAGACCTTTGTTTCATCAGTACCAGGAATAAAACCCAGTGTTTGTTCAATACAGACTTCATCTTCGATTATACCATTCAAGAACGTTGTCTTGACATTCATTTTATATACTTTATATCCTCTTTGGAGATCCATGGAAAGAAAAAGCTTGATTGACTCTATTCTAGCCAATGGAGAAAAGGTTTCTTCAACATCAATACCTTCAATCAGGGAATATCCTTTACATACCAGTCATGCCTTTTCTATAACAACAATTCGATTCTCATCAAACTTGCTCTTGAAGATTCATTTTGTACCAATCACATTGTGACCTTCGTGTCTCTGGACAAGATCCCATGTCTGATTCATGTCAATCTGGTCTAACTCTTCATTCAAGGATTTCACCCAAGATTCATCTGTAGCAGCTTCATCAAATGAGGATGGCTCCATGGATGACAGAAATGCAGATTTTGTGTTATTCCTCATCCTACTTGTTTGTGTGGGTGCACCCCTGTCCCCAATTATGTTGGATGGATCAATATCATATCTTTGATTTCTTCTATGAGGTTCAGTCACATTCTCTCCACCCAAGATTTCCTCTTCAGAATCTTCTTCTGAGTCAACATCATGATGTGAGCACTGATTGTTTTGTACACCATCCTCTATTTTTGTACTTGTATTTACTCCATGTTCACATTCATCTTCGTCATCTATCTCCTCAGCATAGTAATTATTTGAATCATTTGGGGTTTTCCCTTCAATGATATTAACATGATTACTTTCAACAATCCTCCCCAAGAATTTATTGAAACACTTGTAGGCTTTTCTATTCATTGGATACCCAAGAAAAATTATTTCATTTGCATTATCACCAAACTTCCCTTAATTTCCTTCTTTATTTTGGATGAAACATTTGCTTCCAAAAACATGAAAATATTTCAACAAAGGCTTCCTTACATGCCACAATTCATATGGTGTCTTCGTTTCTCCCATATAAATCCCTGTTCGATTCTGAATGTGCACTCCAACTTCAACAACCTATTTTCAGTAGTGGCGAGAGATATAACTCTCAATCAACATAGTCTTGGCCATATTGTTGACCTGTCGATTCCGGCGCTCAAAAAATCCATTTTTCTATGGACTTCTCATAGCAACTACCTCATGATGTATTACATATTTTTCTAGGTAATTCTCAAACTAAATGGATGTGTATTCCCCTCTATTATCTGATAACATGACTTTTATTATTCGTCCAGTATCATTCTCGGCAATCCGGTGATAATTTTTCATGCAAGCAAGTAATTGTCGCTTCCTTTGAATCACCATTACAGAAGCCATCCTACTATAATCATCAATGAAAAGGACGAAGTACCTTTCTCTATGATTTCTAAAAACATTTATCAGGACACAATCATCTGTATGAATGAGATCAAGAAGGTGTGATTTCTTTTTCTTCTTTGGTCGATATAAATTACATACTAGCTTCCCTCGTATGCAAGCATTGCAAGTATTTTTCGTTCACGTTTCAGAATGGGGATATCAATGACAATCTTCAGCTTAGATATCTTTTCCATGTCTTGTTGGTTAATGTGCCCCAGCCTTCAATGCCAGAGGTTGTTTTCTTCTTCAACAGACAAATAGCAAGAGTTTACTTTGATGTCAACCTGATATAAGTTTCTATCTATTCTACAACCTTTCATAAGAGAATTCCCTATTTTTTCCTTTATAGTGAATCCTTTTTGATTGAAAGTTAATATGATCTCTGAGTCACAGAGTTGACTTACCCTGAGGAGACTGTGGCATAGACCGTCCACATAAAGAACATCAGTCTTTTTCAGCTCTCCATTAGCGAGAGCAGTATTCCCACTACCTTTAATCTTCAAAGCACCATCATTACCAAACCATATTGTTCCATCAACCTTATTTTCAATATTCCTAAAAAGGTCAGTATTTCCTATCATATGTGAAGAAAATACACTATCAATAATCCAGGTGATGCTGCTCTTTATAGCTTTGAAGGCTACTTCTGGAAGATTGGATTTCTCGATCTTCCTTTTTTCTTTCCATGAAGTATTGGATTGAGTATAATATATTGACGGCCTTGTAATTATTTATTCCACATAATCAGATTATTCATACCCATAATCTTATTCCAGAGGAGAAAACATATTTTTGAGATCAACACCATTATGAGGATGAATATTTACCAATTTCTGAGAGTTGTATGCATCTCTTCTATCGAATCTCTGCCCGCAATACATAGCTTTATGGCCAAAGTTAGAACAATGAAAACAGTATCAATAGAAACTATTTATTCTATATGATGGAGGATATGAAGTCAGTCTCCTTTGTTGACATCCCAGATCTTCCCCATTCAAGTAGCTCCTTACTTCTTCAAAATATGACATGGTATGGCCCAAGTAGCCACAGAACTAACATTTCATGAGAGTAAATGTCTTATCACTTGAATTTATCTTCATACCTTCTTCCTCTGGAGAATAGTTATATTGGCTATCATTTCTTAATGTATGAGGATAATTTTCAGTTCTCCTTTTATTTTGGATTGACGGTTCCTTTTTCATAACTTTAGGCAATGTTTAAACATGTCCAACTTTCATCTTGTCTTTCTTTTGGATCTTTTCACTTCCAGCAGTTGATGTCTCAGCTTCACAACCAATTCCACTCTTTCCCATGCAAGCGTGTCTTTGAACACTCAATATTTTTCTAACCCCATATGAACCACACTAGGATCTTGCCAGTAATTCTGCATCTAAGAATCTTCCAAAATGAATTTTCTTCTTACCATCATTTGCGGTTGATTGACATTCAATTTTAATCCTAAGAGTAATAACTTCTTCCTCAAGACCCTCAACAGTCTTCGAAATTTCTTCCAGTCTGGATGAAAGTAATTTATGACCTTTTCTTGTTCTTCAATTCTACTCTTTAGTTATACAACATCATCTATTCTTTCAAATAATGAAGACTGAACTTTCACTAGTTTTTCATGTTGTTCAATTTCTGCTTCAAGGTCATCGACATATTCTGATGATTCTTCCACTATTTCCTTCAACTTATTGCATCTCTTGCATTTATTCCCAATAATTGAAAGGGGATCCTTAATTTGAATCTTTGGATCACCATTAGTAGTAATCTGATTATCTCTGCCTTTTTTGATTGGGGGTTCTAACTTTTCAATGGTAGCCATCATGGAAGCATGGTTCCCTATTTCATATTCTGGTTCTTCTTCTTCACAAAATTCAATATCATCATTTTCCTCTTCATAGAAAAAACTCTTCCTCTGTATTTTATTTCCATATTTGAAGTATCCCATTTTGAAAAACCTTTTCCAAGGCTTCTCAATGTATTATGCTTCGCTTTCATCATCATCAAACATTCTTTGGCACTGAGAGACAATTTTCCTGAATCTTCTACAATGAAAACATGACATAGGTAGCTTACCTCTGAATATAACTTTTCTCTTCTTCAGCTTTTGGGTGATGAGAGAAAGAATTTCCTTTTCCTCTTCATCTTCACCACCACTATCTTCTGAAATTTTCAGTTTGTCCATGGATTTTAATGCCATTTCCTTTCTTACACGAGTCTTGGCATCTTCGGGTTTGACTCTCATCTCATATTCCACTAGACTACTTAAAAAATTATCTAGAGAATGTTCAGATAGATCTCTTTTTTCAAGAGCTAACACCTTTTCATTTTACATAAGAGTAAGTCTTATCATGATTTTCTCTATGATATAAATGTCTTTGATTTATTCTCCAAGACATATAATTTATCCCACAACCTCATTAATTCTATTGAAGAATGAATCTACATTCTCATTAGGATTCATATTTAGATCGTCAATCCTTTTTGTAAGACTTGAAGTTTCTCCTCCTTTACTTCGCTATCTCCTTCATAAATGTTTTCATGTTTATCCCACATAGACTTTACTAATGTGAAACTCATCACCTTTAGATAGATCTAATCTGAGAGAGCTGTAATGATAGCATTTTGAGCTTTAGCATCTGCGTCATGAACTTTCCTGTCTTTATCAGTTATAGCAAGCCCTATTGGATCAGTATCTAGTATTTCATGCATATTAGCAAAGATGACTTCTATTCCAAGGGATATTGAATGAGATTTCATTCCGTTCTTCTAAATCTGAAAATTACTTCCATCAAAGAGAGGTATTGACCTAGAGTTGACTGCATTCTCCATGATGACAAATAACAGATCTAACACCAGTAACCTCCCTATGATACCATTTGTAAGACCCCGAGACACCCTGAGAGGGGAGGGGTGAATCAGGGTGAAAACTTTTTCTTTTAAAGTGATGGATCTAGTTCCCACGTTGGTAGGAACTTGTTAAACTTGTAAGATGGATATGATCAGAAAGAAAACATCAACATGTAGAAAGATGACACGACAATTTTTACCTAGTTCACCACTATGGACTATGTCCAAGGAGCATATGCCGACAGGTTGTTAGTCGTAAAAAAACTCCACTAAACTTCATTAGATGTGGATTACAAAGGTTCGGGCATAGTCACAATTTCCCAGGATCACTGCCTTTACAAACGTTTAGGGATAGCTCATTGCGTCCCTCGGGTCACTCCCGTTGACTCCCCATAGCTCACTGCCTTTGGTAAAGTCCCACTCAGTTTATAGATGTGAAGGTATCTTGATCATCGCTAATGAATACATCTGCAGTTGTATGTAGATTCCCTGTTGGAGTAAAACTTCCACTCATAGAAAAATATCACTTTGCACCAATGGTATCGGGAAAAATATAAACTTTCGCACGACCCCAGATTGACTGACATACTTCAACCACATCGGGAGAACTTCTCTAAGCCCGGTGAACATATTTCAATATGGTGCGCAAGTTCACCGCTCCCACTTGCACGACACTCACTTTCTAAACTTAAAACTTGTGCGACTCACATCCTTTTACGCCCAAACTGATTTTGGCGTGCAACTATGAACTGTCGCGCTTCTTCAAATCATGGCGTGAAAGTGTCACAAAACCACCTGTGTGACACCTCCTTCAGCAACTCCATACTTGGGCGACTCAACCCCTTTCTTTCCAAAAACACCTTGGACACGCAGAAAACAGCTATCGCACAACTTCAACTTGCGCGACCCACAAACACTTGCGCGACCACAACACCTGCACGACGGGAGATCTGATTTTCTCTAAGTCTAAACTTCATACCGAATTAGGAGGGGCAAACTCTATTTATAGGCATTTGGATACTCTACGCGACGACGCAAAATTATTCCCTCGACGTGCAAGTTTCGGCGTGCAAGTCTCTGCCGCACAATTCACTTGTGCAACCAAACATAAAACATGGGCGCCCTTCTCCCTTGGCCATATTTTCATGTTCTGAACATGAAAAAAAGGCATGCAAGTTTCCTCTCCTTCATGTCAATGATGCGCATGTTCCTTTTCCAAAAACCACTTTTCTCCATTTATCGATTTTCAGGCCCAAAAAATTGGCAAACACTGGAAAAACAGTGCCACCTTTAATACTATTATTTGCTTGTTCTATATGATCACTTTGCTGGAACACATTTTGAACTTCCACTGAGGATTGACAACAAACACTAACCATACTCCAATTCATGCAAAGAACGACCATGGTTCCAACACATATGTATTATTTTGAAAAATAATCCCCAACAAAGACATAAGCATAAACAATCCTTCATATTGACGAGATTGTGGAATAAAATTTTACCTCGGGTCTTCCTAGATTGGTACATATTTAGAAATCATGTGTAATATATATATACATACATATGTATATATATAATAACATTATTATATAACCATAATCGTATAAATAATTCCATTTATTAAATACTTATAATGATTTTCACCTATTTATTATTAAATATTTTTTAAAACATTCAATGTTTCGAGTAATAACTACTTTGTTTGTAGGGAATTTTTTATTTTACATATATAGTAATTTTACCCTAATAAACAATAAAACAACACCAAAATGTTAAAAATGATATAAAAATAATATATATTAATTATATATATAATATAATCCATCAAATGTAGATAGATAAGATTGTATTACACCGTTCATGGAGATGGTAAGTCGTACATATGCATGAATTATGTTTTCATTATTCTATAGGATGGAAGTAAATAAATACAAGTATTAAATATAAATTTTAGATTCATTATTATATCATATAAATCTAATATATTCATAAATTAGATCTTTATTACAATCCAATAGTAATGGAAAATGAATCGCATCCCTTCGAAGAGGTTGCAGTCCACATGTATGCATGAGCGATGAAAATGATATTGAAGGTAAGAAGGTAAATATGATATTATTTTTTATGAAGTATAATTATGATATAAATATAATATATAATTAGAATAACTTCCATAATTCCCATAAAAATGTAAAATTAAATGAATTGTATCACTACTTGGAACCAGTATGTCGTACTGGCGTAAGAGGGATACATTCACTTCCCATATGATGGGTCATGGTGTGGGAAGTGGTGTTTTTGTAATAATAATAACATTAAAGTATATTTACGATAATATGGATCATATTTTATGAAAAAATTCAAAAATTTAGAAGCATTAAAATAGGTAATAAATTGAAAGGGGTCGTGTCAGACAATTACCTCTTCTTCAGGAGACCTTCTTTAGATTCTTAATGGAGTTAAGGATTTACTTCTAGGGAGAGAAGAAACACCCTAAATTGAATATTATTTTTTTATTTAAATGGGTAGGTATTAGTCAAGAAATATTTATAATTATACCCAAAATAAGAGATGGAGGAGGTTCCCATTTGTAATAGAATCGAGGATCACTATTAGAATTTCTCGAAAGATTAAATTATAATAAATTTATTATCATTAAAAATTCATCACAATTGGATAGGGAATCTATGATAAGGTAGGATAATATTTTAATTTCATTATAAAATATAATTTAGAAAACAATAACTATCATTTTTACCTATTTAGTTTGATTAATAGTTTCTTAATCATTTTTATTTTAAATATAGTACATATTTTTCAATATTAAAAAAATTAAAAATCATAAATATATTATTGAAATTAGGCCATAAATGGAAATTTTATTAATGCTTAGACCGTATAATATATACATTGTAATATTTCATGATATTATTATTTTTAAATTATTTAATAAAATATTATTTTGATAAAATATCATACTTGTAAATTTTGACACTAATCATTTAATATAACATCAAATAAATAATGAAAAGGGGTGATTTTGAATATAATTATCTAAAATTTCTATAATATGTAATATATATCTTAAACTTCTATTTAATGATTAAAAAAATTAAAATTATATCAAAATTAGGTTTTTAAAAAAATATTTAATTTCATTTTTCTATTAATTAATTAAATATTGTATTGGTGTTGTAAAAGAATTTAAAGTAAGTATATAATTTAAAAATTTAAACCATATATTATTATAATAAAATTTATTTCATTATTAACATAATAGATAATGAGTTTTATTAATATATTTCTTTTATTCCAATGTAGACACATATGATATAAAAATAGAGAGTGATATTTTGTATCTATATTTAACTTAAATAATATATAAGTCATTTTCATGGACACGTGTAAATAAAACATATAAATTAAGAGACTAATGTGTTATTTTTAGTATTTAATTCATCAAATAATAATCAATAGGAATAATTATTCCCTTATCAATTAGTTTTATCCTAGATTAACAAGATTTACCCTTTGCTGAGGTAAGAAAATTTTTCATGGATACTATTCATGATGTCTAAATATTAAAGGGTCATATTTTATTAGTTTAATGATAGTGATTAGAAACATTTAATGAATTTAATAAAATTAAACAATAATAAGTAACAAAAATATGTTCTAAAAACGGTTCCAAATGTGATAAAAACACATTTTAGAAAATGTATTGTTTAATAATTAAAATAGATTTATTATTACCCCATGCATATTAATAATATTATATGAATGATAAAATATATTATTTAATATATAATATATAAATTTCAATAAAATCATTAAAATATAGTTAAAAATTAAATTTTTTATGATATAAACATATTATATGCGCATTAATAGTTTTTTCAAAAAAATACTTCATTTTTTAAATTTTATCCTTAATCTTTTGAAAAAAATTTATTATATTAATTTATAAACCAAATATAATATCTAATATTTAGTTTGTAAAATTTATCCCTTTAAATTAAATAACTAGGTTATAATTGTTAAATAATAATAAACCAGAGTTTTCTTGATCTCGGTATTGCGTAGAAGGTAAAACATAGAAGAGATAGAATTTATTTAAAAATATACATATCAGAAATTATTGGGGAGTTACATTAATTTTTTAAGGGTATATCTAATATCTGGTCCCACACATTACATAATAATTCGAACTCATTCGTATTAGGAAGTAATTTAATAAAAATAAAATACATAATTAGAATTATTTAGCCATTAATAATAATATGTATCAAAAAATTAGCCTACATAAGGGAAACATTTACCCAAGTTTGTAATTGAAACAACATGGTAATAATACATCCACTTATTTTATGTGTTTGGTAATAATGAATAATATAAGAAATTAAAGGATTTTTAACAAATGGGAAAAAATTTATAAATATATTAGGTAGTTTCTTTAAAAACACCACGGAATACATTTTTATATTTTGCACCATTATTATAAAAAATTATAAATCACTTTAAAACAATTTTTAATAAGTTTCCAATGAGTTTATAAATGAATTATTTTTAAAATAATTAAAATTACTAGAACATGAAATTAATCCATGCTTATATAAGATAATGTGGAGTTTAAGATAAAAATATATATATAAGGGGATTGAAATCCCATTCCAAAACATTTATGAAAGAAATAACCTATTATTTTAAAATAAATATGAAAACCCCAAACATAAGGGAAATTTATATTACCTTTGAAAACTAAGAGAAAATTTAAATGAATCTAAATAATGGGGAATGATCATGATGGTGGGAATATGAATTCATACCAAAACATTAAAAAGGTATTTGTTTGAAAATTCTGTAAAGAATGAAAATATTAAATTATTAAAAAAACGATAAATGGTTTTTTAAAAAAAATTAAAAAAATTATTTTTTTAGAATAGATTTATTTTTAATTATTAATTTATTTTAAAAACATTATTGATGACAAATATAGAATATGGATATGGAGGAGAAATATTACAGAGTAAAAAGATGAATGAATAAAAACATTTTATAAAAACATTCATTTTGTACTATGTAGTACCTATTAGAGGAAAATGGAAAAAATAATTTGTAAACCCTGAAATAACTACAGTAGAATAATATATATTCTTTTTAATATATAAAAATATATTAATTATCGAAATTAATATTCAAGGATAAATAATCCCATTAAAAAGTGACATTGAAGCTCAAATACTTAACTTGGATTCCAACATGGTCAGATTCATTCCATCCTCATGTATAATAATTTTATTATTAAATAATATATAATAAATATTTTTATCCACCCATATAGATATTATTTATTCATAACTTATTTTTACCCATTTACTCATAATTCATTTATAAAATCTATTATTTAAGAGTTAATTGTTTTGTTTCTAATGATTTTTTATAAGTTGGTTTCAGTTCTTGAAGCTATTTATGGTTTTATCACTTCAAAAAATGTACTCATGTCACATATATCATAGTTAAAAATTAAATACTATTTTAAAACCATTTATATAAGGTGGTTATTAAAAATGATATATGTTATTCATATAATAGTTTGGTCACACATAAGAAAGGTTGATGATTACATTTCTCAATGATTGGAATGAAAGGATTGTAAATAATTATTTTTCATAATATAAAATTAAAATTTTCATATTTATTATATCTATTCATTAAATATTTCTATGTAACCATCCATGTGAGGTAGTGATGAAAAATGATTTAATTTGCTTCGTGGAGGAGGTAGTTCACACGTGCGTAGGAGAAAAATTTCCATTTTCCAAGAGATGAAAGTGAAAGAAATTAAATGATATTTTATTTTCAAAAATTAAAAATATTTCATAAGAAATATATATATTGATTAAATCCATCTTTATTACCATCAACGACAAGCGATGATGAAAATTTAAACACCTCGCTTCATGGAGGCTATAGTTAACATGTAATCGTGAGCGATCTTTTCATCATCCACTAAATGGAAAGGTGATATAAGATGGATATAATTTTAATCTAAAAAAATTAATATTATTAAATATATAGATTTAATTACCATATAATAATTATAGAATATTTATTGGAGGATTATGCTAATAGAAAACAAAAAAATATTCTATGAACCAATAACATGTTGCTTAGACCCTAGGTGGCATCATATGGGAGTAAACAAAATTAGAAAGATAGATAACAACTAATTTCTTCTGTTTATATAGAGTTTCATGGGTAATTCACCATTTTTTTCCGAACAATTCACATCATGACCCCTTAAGTGGTAGAGATGGTCTCAGTGATACTAGGTAGTATATATAGTCTCATGTCATGAAGGATGTGTGAAAGTTAAGTGGTCCTAGAGGGTTATTGTAGGGGGTTAAGTGTTTATGAAATCATCCCTCATTGGGTATGATGTCCTTGGATATTCTCCAAAATATTTTTTCATGAATCCAGAAAAACAAACTCCCCTCTTAACCATGATTAATGGGCATTTTTTCCAATGTAAGGCGCTTGCTGGATGATTTAGACAACGATACTAAAGGACTCACATTGGTCGAGAGTGTGGTGGTTCAGCTCATCACACCCTATTTTGGGGGATTATTATATTTCTAGGAAAATATATATATTTAAAAAATGTTCATATGTTCTTTAATCCTTTGTTCATTGCCAAGAATTTACTGTGGATTACTCCTGGGTTACAAGATCAATCATAAATACATGAGGGTCTACAATCATTTGTATTCATCTAAGGTTGGACATCAATGAGGATATCCTTATGTGGATAGATCATGAATTATTTTACCATTTAAGATTAAGTCATATGATGAGGTACTCTAGAGTTTATCATATTCATGTTGGGGTCAAACCCCTAAGATGAGATTCCTACATATCATCATGGGAAGAATTAGAGCCCATGTAGTTTGGTTCCACTTAATTGGACAACTCTCCATTTAAGGTCATGTAATGAGGATCCATCCATGTAGTTTAACTTAATGTAGTAAGTACATCTTGGGGGAAAGTTCCTCATTCTGATTTTATGTAAGACTTATGAAAAGGTGGATGATGGAACCTAGAAGCATTGTAGTATTCGAGGTAAATCGTGGCCCTACTGGGAATACAACCCATAAATATTAGGGTATGTTTCAATGTCTGGTTTGTACCACAAGGAGGCTTCCTATGTAACCCAGTTGGTTGGGAATCAAAGACCCCATTGTTTAGTATGATGGGGATTACACCTAGATTTTACCCATAAAGTAGGCATTATGTGGGGAATACATCGGCCGAGAAGGCACATTTTGAGCAAGAGATGGTACTTATACTATCACGACCAGACCAAACGGGGCTCGAGCTATGACACCCCAAGACCTCCTCTAATAGGACAGGGGTTGGCGGCTAGCACTGAGTTGGCTATCACACACATTGGAGGTATTCGCCTAAGGTACCTATACGCACGCAACCACAAACACCTCTATGAAAAAGTGCATAGATATATATATAAACTAAAAAGAAATTCATGAATACATCTAACCCACAACCAGAGTACAAAAAAAGTACAAAAGGGAAAAATAGGACCCACCAAAAGAAAACTACAAAGCGTCCAACCTTCTGAGAAGGAGGGAAATTCTGCCATATGCACCCGCTAGTAAGCTCCTCGGCACAACTCTGGAAAACACCCCAGTCAGTCTCGCTCACTAATCTCCACCTGATCTGGGTCCTCCTAGGACTCCGTCGAATAGCCCATGGTCTACACAAGACTCCAACTTGTGCTGGAAAAGCCTGTGTAGGGGTGAGTATAAAAATACTTAGTAGGTACCCCAAAAACCCTAAAATAAAATGGTGCAACTGAAAGGCAACATTCAGATCATCCCATCCATAGGGAATCCAAACGAGAGTGAAACTCCATCTCAAGACCATCCTCGGCAAAACACAACCAGTTTGGACAGCTCTGCTGTATGCCCATACATACACCATGAACATCCACTCAGGTATATTCCCATACATATAGCATGAGCATCCACATATACTCATTCAAGAACCAAGACTCATGAGGTTCCATCCCATCTCCTGAAACTGATACATAACTAGGAGAACACACTCCATGAGCTCTGTCATCCTAGATGTCACTCATCTGAGAGATACACTCCATCAGGTCTTACACCAACATCTCAGATTCCCATCTGAGAGATCACGCACATCGGATATCATTACAGAGAACATCACATTCAAATAGCAGAAACACTAAACTTCTCAGATAGGGGATCAATCCTAGGGTCCAATAGGGGATACAAGAACCCACTCCGATATCTCGAAGATCTCACAGATAGGAGATCACTCCCAAGAACTTCTGGGGGATACCACAACCCGACCTGGTGCTCCACAGATCACACCACTCAGATAGAGGATCGTCTCCCATGTGAAGATGATCACGACGATACCAAAAACCCCATATTTCATAACTCACGATTTAGGGGATCGAACAGATGATCCACCAACCCTATCAAAAACCATGCGCTGAGTAGGGGATCGTATAACCAACGATACCACAACCCTACCGATCCATATGCTGAGTAGGGGATTGTATAACCAATGATAACACAATCCTACTATAAACAACATGATGAGTAGGGGATCATATACCTGACGATACCACAACCCTACTATAAATCACATGCTGAGTAGGGGATCTTATACTCGACGATTCCACAACCCTACTAAACCATGCGTTGAGTAGGGGATCGTATAACCAATGATACCAAAAACCTACTAAATGACCCACCACATAGGAGATCCTATTCCCGATGATTCCTCAAACCCTAAGGAGTTGACTGGCTAGATAGGGGATCATCGCATGTGTATAAGCGGTCACAACGATACCAAGAACCCAATCTAGGGATGTGAACCTAAAGGATCCCACTCCAGACCCACCAGAGGGATTCCAAAACTCTATCAATAAAACATCCTATCGAGGGGATCACAAACCTATAACAGGGTTGTAATGACACATTAACCCTCATAGAAATGAACCAAGAGAGTAAACACAACCACTGCTGGTCCAAACACCGCTAACCCGAGTGACCCACAAAATCGCCACAGTACGCACCTTCTAGGCCTACACCAAGGCCACCACCCTGATCTACGTGGAAAAATACACAGGATAGGCTATTTACTCGCCCGAAACAGACAACCAGTGAAAAAGGTATTTTCATCGTAACTAGCCGGGGTGTGGCCCATGCCTTGATCTCAAAACTCGTCAAGAGGAATACACCATTCTGATCCCCTCGAAAAAATGCATGAGATTGACTACTTGTTCGTCCAAAGTGGACACCCGGTGAAAAAGTCGTGTTTCTCCAAAAACACCCAAAACCAGGATTGTGGGGCTCACATCCTGATCTCCATCCTAGCACCGATAAGCTATATTGAAAGTCCTGCCTTACTATTAGGATAACAACTTCACTGACGGCATGTCAATCGGATTCTCTATGTAAATGTTACGGTGGGTTGAAGTTTAAAATAATGTAATATAATTATTATATTCAATGTTTAAATGCCCCAGTCCAAAAATACGGCTCATAAAATTTCCAAAGTGGGTTCAAAAGGTCCGTCTCGATTCAAGGAACATGTCGCCGCAAACGGCTCGCAAATTGGAGTTTCGGTTTGTGAGTTACGGGGGTTTAAAGAACACCTAGAAAAATTCTAGCCGGACCACCGCCTGCCTCGCCGGAAACCACCGCGCCGCCACTGCCCTTGCCAGAATCCGCTGCGCCGCAACCACATCGCTGAAATCTGCCATGGCCACCGCCGGAGATGGGAATTTCCACCGGAAAACTTCTGGGAGCCACCGGGAGCACCCTAGTTCTCCAAATTCAGATCAGTAACATGTTTTAGAAAGCTCGAGACCCAAACTACAGAAAACTAATGATCATTTGAAGAAAAACAATGCATAAATGAGATCCATGATTTTAAAACTAAAACCACCTACCTTTTGGAGGATCGTCGAAGCTTTGCGCACTCTGTTGCTACCGCTGCTTGATCTAGGAGTGACCACCGTCAAAATCAGTGCTCAACAACACCATGATTTCTTGATTTGGCTAGTTCATTGCGAAGAGGAGGAGGAGAGGGATTCCGTTGTTCCTCTTTGTGGCACCCAATGTGAGAGGTGGGGGCTGGATTGATTAAGTTTAATTAATTAATTAATTCAACCACCATTTAACATCCCTGATCGAAACGCCTGGCCTAGAGAAGATTAGGTCACCCATAGGGTAAACACGGAATTCTAAACGCAAGGGAGAGCTCCGAATTTTGATCTGAGACTCCGTTTAGGAGTTATTCAAGCTGACACTCATAAATAAACGTTTCCACTTATTTACGAAAACTCTTCTGGTGTCTTTTTCCACAGCAAGCCCATGCCCGCAATGTTTACACACCGCCTAGGGTAAATGTCATTCTCCGGATGCATCCGTGCCGTCAGATTTTTTATTTGAGCTACCATTTTGGGGAAAAAACAACCCCTCCATGTGCATAGTGTAAAAATACTTAATATTTTTATAAATTAATTCTCGGCACACACGACCTTAGAATCGTACGCCTTCTTTGCACATAACTTTGGAAATATTCGTAGGATTATTCCAAAGTCTGAAATGGGCAAAACCCGAGTCGCTAAATCCTACCCACCTTAGAGCATTTTGTCCTAGAAATACCATTAGAATATGAAAAGCAACATAACTCTCAACTAGGTCTTCCATGCCAGTGATATTTCCAACACACACCCCTTCTCGATGGTCTGATACCTAAACAATGGGTCTCAAAATATATCCAGGGAGTGGTGGGATAGGTCTGTAAACCTCACTGAGTACATCGACATTGTTATGCCCCCCCTGTCGAAGCATCAGAAGCTCCTGAATCCGCACTGACCTTAGCGTCACCAGATAGAAATCTACTCTGAGGAGCCTCTCAATATCTACCCATGTGAGTGTCTCCTCATCATGGGGCTATGTCACTAAACTCCACCATCGCCCAGCTGAACCATGCAGTAGGCTCGCCGCTAGGACCACAATCTGATCTGGAGGTGTCTCCACAAGGCGGAAAACTCAGGTGACAGCTACGAGCTAGTCATCAGCTGCCTAGGGGTCTGGATCACCCCAGAACCTCAGAGGTCGATGCCTCTAGAACTCGTGTAGTGCATACAGCCTGCGCGGATCCTCATCCTGCACTGCCGACATAACCAGCTACTCGACAGGTGGTGGCTCAACTACCCAACAACCTAGCTGTCCAACCATAGAACCTGCGTCCTGGTCCACAGCATCTACACGAGGTGGATCATCACCACAATCCTGATGTGGAACCCTTTATGGCTATCGCCATGGAGGAATTTTGATATACAATCAAGATGCACCATGGTCAAAGAATATATCTGGGGAGCTGACTCAAGAAGAACAAGGGAAACCCAAAACCCAATCCTATATGATGCATGTACCATTATGTCCCTATGACTAGTGTCCTAATGTCCCAAGTCGAAAGACATGTTATTAGAGTCCAAGTGAATGGATACGTCATCTGCCGCCCCAACGCTGGATTCCCTAGCCTAAAATTCGAACGGAAAACATCCTAACACTGTCGTTATGCAACCCAAACCAAACAAACAATTAGACCACCTTAACATAGAGATCCCATAGGTGGAACCTCCTCTGATACCACTCCGTCACAACCCAACCCAACAGGGATCAAGCCATGACTCCCCAAGCCCGCCTCTAATAGGCCAGGGGATGGCGACTAGCACCGAGTAAGTTATCACACACATGGGAGGCATTAGCCTATGGTACCTGTACACACGCACCCACATACACCTCCATGAAACAGTGTAGAGATATATATAAAAACCAAAAATAAATTCATGAATACATCTAACCCACAACCAGAGTACAACAAAAGTAAAAAAGGGAGAAACAGGACCCACCAAGAGAAAACTACAAATCATCCAACCTACTCAGAAGGATGGAAGCACCGCCAAATGAACCCACTGGTAAGATCCTCATCACAACTCTGGTAAACACCCTGGTCAGTCTCGCTCACTAAGCTCCACCTACTCTGGGTCCTCCTAGGACTCCGTCGAATGACTCGTGGTCTGCACAAGAAATAAACATGTGCGGGAAAAGAACTAGCAGGGGTGAGTATAAAAATACTTAGTAGGCACCCCAAAACCCCCAAAATAAAATGGAGCTACTGAAAGGAAACAGTCAGCTCATCCCAACTAGAGGGAACACAAACGAGAGTGAAACTACATCTCGAGGCCATCCATGGCTAAACACAACTAGTCAGCTCAACTCAGGTGTATGCCCATACATACACCATGAACATCTACGTAGGTATATGCCCATACATATACCATGAGCTTCCACATATACTCATTCACGCACCAAGCCTCATGATGTTCTATCCCATCACCTAAAACTCGTACATAACTAGGAGAACACACTCCACGATCTCTGTCATCCAAGATGACACTCATCCGAGAGATACACTCCATCACGTCTCACACCAACATCTCTAATTCCCATTTAAGAGATCACGCTCGTCAGATATTGTCGCAGAGAACATCACGCTGAAACAGCAGAAACACTAAACTTCTCAGATAGGGGATCAATCCTAGGGTCCACTAGGGGATACAAGAACCCACTCAGGTATCTCAAAGATCTTATAGATAGGGGATCACCCCCAAAACTGCTGAGGTATACCACAACCCAACCAGATTCTCTACTGATCACATAACAAAGATAGAGGATCATCACCCATGTGAAGATGGTCACGACGATACTGAAAATCCCATCTCATATAACTCTGATGTAGGGGATCTAACTGACGATGAACTGACCCTACCAAAAACCATGTAAAGACCCGGAAATTTCAAAGAATAATTTTTTCTTAATTTTCTTTGGAATTTTACAAGAACGCAGTTTCTGACGGCGCCTGATTCTGAGGCACAGTGTGCCCAGAATTAATTTCCGAAGTTTGGCTCGGGTACGTTCAGTGAACGAGCGAGCGGGAATTTCTATCTTTTGAACCGGTGCTCGGAATTGAAATCTGATTGCACCGATGAACTCGCAACGCCGGTAATCGCTTAAGGGAACCTTTACCGTAGTTGCGTTTGTGCGGGAGAAGAAGTTAATTTTTTGGGGTTTTATTAAAAAAGTGAATAAAATTGTTAAATCAATTTTATTTCATGTTAAGTTGTTAACTTCTCCCATGGGAAGTTGGTGGTGGACCCACATCCATCCAACTTCCCATGTGTGGATATTTGAAATGGTGGGGCCCACACAAATCCCTCCCCACCTCTTCAAATTCCTTAACTTTCCTAACCCCTCTAAACCCCCCATTTAAGTTTTGATAACTAAACACCTCCTTAATTTTATAACATCTTATGTTAATAACTTAAGTGAGTTAAATGTGGGTTTTGAATTTTCAAACTCTTGAAATTCAAAACTTATATTGGGTTAATAAAATAAGTGGGAGGATTATATTATTTTGGGGTTAGTTGTTCTTGTGGTGGAGACTTGGGAGAGAAAAGCCTATGTCTTCTTCTTCTTCAACATCGACGAAGAACGCGAAGAACACCTCCAACGAAGAACATCTCCACCGAAGAACGCGACGTCTTCTTCCAACGACGTTTCCCCTTCGAACGCACCTCGACGACAACAGAGTCGTCGTTCTTTCCCCGCGACGTCCGACCTCCGCGACGCTCGTCTTCCGCTGGTTGTTGACGTGCACCGTATCTGAATCGAGGTAGGGGTTTATTTATTTAATTGTTTGTGAATACAAACTTGGTGATAATCGTGGATTAAAATCCTTTTTGTTATTGAATAACGCGAGGGGGTCGGACCGCACAAACACGGCCGACCCTCCTCCTTTGTTTTTCGTGATCGTATCTTGAGGATGATACGAGAAAACGTGGTGCCGTCGCACCACAAGTTTTATTGTGGAAGATATGCGCGGCGCCGTTGCGCCGCGCCGTGGAAAGAAATCCAAGAACGCGATGCCGTCGCGTCGCGTCGAAGAGAGTCAATGGCGCCGCGGCCGGAGCGGGGCCGCGGCGGAGGGAAGCGATGTCGTCGCATCGCGCCGAATGGCATAGGCCGCGGACGGTTCCGGGCCGCGGCAGAGCAAGATGACCGGCGGCCGGCACCGAGCCGCCGGTGTCGGTGAAGGAAGGACCGGCCATCGCCGGTCCTTGGTGGTGAAACCGGTCGACCAGTGCGGGCCGGACGGGCAGTGGAGACCGGGGGAATTAATTCCCACAGCCGTTTCTTCAAGCGGCCCCAATTAAGGGGCTGCGGTTTCACAAAGGGGGGGGGGTTTGCCCCCAGCGCGCGGCACCCAAAAGACGCGCTGGCCGCACCGCCGGCCGGGTCGCGCCGCCGGCCGGGTCGCGCCGCTGGCCGGGCTGGGTCGACCCGGTTCGGGCCGACCCCGGTTCAGGTCGGACCAGGGGGGGTCGGGCCGGGTCGGCCCGGGCCCAGACCCCCAGTTTCAGACCGCTTTTGGTCAAATGCCCGTATCTTGGGCTACGGGCCTCCAAACGACTCGCCGTCAGCGGCAACGCGATCCTTGGATCGAGACGGTCATTTCGGTATACTATACTCAAGGTACATCTTCCTTTTCGGGAGGCTACGTGGTTAAAACTCCATAGTTAAACGTGCTTGGCCTAGAGTAGTGATCAGGATGGGTGACCTCCTGGGAAGTTTCCCAGGGTGGGTGTGAGACGGAAAAGCCAATAACTTCCAGACCGGGCGTCCGATTGACGCGCAGTCTGTTGCGTTGCGTTCCTATTGACGATACAGAACTTTTGGCATCCTCCGCCCGAGTTTTGGTTGTAGATGGATAGTGGCCGGGTTGGATCGTACCGAAATCCAACCGGGACCCTGGAACGGAAAAGCTGATATCATTCTGACAGAACGTTCGTTTGACGAACTGTCAGCGGCGTTGGTGATCACGTTGAGAAACGGTCCCTATGAGTTTACCCTATGAGAGTTAGGGGTACAGTTGAGATACGGCCGGTTTTGGTTCGCTCACGAAACTAACCGGGCCCCTGGGACGAAAAGGCTAATAACTCACAGACCGGGCGTCTGATTGACGCGCCGTCTGTTGTGTTGAGACCCCTATGACGTGGCGGTCCTTTGAGATACTTCTTCGTGGGACTTTGAGATACTTGGAGTATCGACCTGTAGCTCATGGAGCGGACCCTCCCAATGACGAGCGTGCGGAGTACGGAGACCGTGTAGCTGGCTGAGACCCGACGACTGCTGATCGAACGACTCGGTGTGTTACAGAGGTGCGCTTGGTTGTAGCGTCACATGGGAGTGCTTTGTTGTAGCGGCAGACCCACGACAGAGGTTCGCTTGGTTGTAGCGGCACATGGAAGCGCTTGGTTGTAGCGGCAGACCCACGACAGAGGTGCGCTTGGTTGTAGCGGCACATGGGAGCGCTTGGTTGTAGCGGCAGACCCACGACATAGGTGCGCTTGGTTTTAGCGGCACATGGGAGTGCTTGGTTGTAGCAGCTGGCCCGTAGTACTCAATGGGTGGAGTTCTTCAGCAGTCTTAGGTTAGTGAGCAGTACCTCAGAGTCGTGACAGGACCACTGTACACTCCAGAGACGGAGCTCTTCAGCAGTTACAGTTTCGATAATGAAAATCCTGGTTGAGATGAAACTTTTGACCTTGTGTTTACCTCATGATTGAGATGGGTCACTTGCTAACTTAGGTATATGTATGGGCATATACCCGGGTAGTGGTTATCCATTGATTTCACAATCCTTGTGTTTCCTCATGATTGAGTTGGGTTACTTGATAACATAGGTATATGTATGGGCATATACCTAAGTAGAGGTTATCTGTTGAGATCTTCTTTGTGGTTATCCTTGTTGGTTTAGTGAGACCTTGAAGGTCTTGGGGTCCCTACTGAGTATCGTTATACTCACCCCTGCACGGGCTATGCCCGCACCTCGTTGTGTTGGTTGCAGACGACGGGCAGTGCTGACAGAGGCCGAGTGTTCGAGGACTGGACGGTACCTGGAGGTGGACTATACGACGAGATGGTACCTGGAGGAGGACCTCACGACAAGACGGTACCCAGAGGTGGACGTGACGACGAGGCAGTACCCGAAGGCGGACCACTGGGCAGACATACTCGGAGCGGACGGCGGGACTCGAGGAGCAGAGGAGCTATCTGTACCCACCCTTCAGGTGGGATTTCCAATGGACAGCTCGGCATAGCAGCTTTAATTTTCAGTTGTTGTTTTCCCTTCGAGTTGTACTTTACAGTTGGGCTTGTATTTCCGGCCCCTTTTTACTTTCCGAACTTACTGTTGTACTCAGTTTTTACTTAGTGTTTACTTCTTCCGCTTGTACTTTGTGTGATTGTTTTCTTTACAAAGGCAATGCCTTCCCTTTTTACCGGGATTTACGCCTTGGTGCTAGTCGCCAGCCCCTGGCCTATGGAAGGCGGGCTTGGGGTAGTCACGGCACGGGCCCCGAGGATGGGTCGTGACAAATTGGTATCAGAGGAGTTCGGTTCTACCGCAGAACATATAACTCTGATGTTTCTTTCTGTGAACCAATAGTGTTGAGAGTACCGAGTGTGGTTTTCAGTTCAGGGAGTCCAGTGTTGGTGCGGGCGGCCGACGTATCCATACACCAGGACCCTGACAACTGATTTCTGACTTTGTGCAAGAAAAAACTAATTGCGTGTGTGTTTTCAAAGGTTTTCCCTTAAAACAGCTCAAACCAGGTCAGCTCACCAGGTATAAACGTTTGACTATGTCACGATGTTTCTTCAGAATGCCTTTTCACGGACGACCAGCTAGAGCCCCGAGAGTGGTACGTACTGACAGCCTGCCAAGCGACGAGGCCTCAGTACAGGGCCCTATCCCAGTTGAGTCACCAGCGGAGGCACCAGCGGTACTGCTACCCGTTGGGCCACCGATGCCACCAGCCCCAGCAGTAGGCGATGCACGACGCTTGAGCGCACTGCACGAGTTCCAGCGCCAGAGGCCACCCAGGTTCCGGGGAGAGACGGACCCGCAGGCGGCTGAGGTTTGGCTGGAGGCTGTGGTGAGAGTCTTCAGGCTAGTGGGGACGCCGGCAGACTTCATGGTGATATTTGCTACCAGCCTCCTTCAGGCAGCAGCAGGCAGGTGGTGGAGCCACTTGTTCCAGTTTTGCGATGAGATGAACATCGCATGGGAAGACTTAGAGACCTTCTTCAGGGTGGAGTTTGTGCCAGTATCTCTACACCCCGAGCGTGTACAAGATATTCTGCCTTTTCCGTGTGCTTTTTGATCAGTATCCGAGTCATCTGTGGGCAGTAGACAGATGATGCATAGGTCCAGGAGGACCGGACTAGTAGTTGGACGATCTCGGGTTTTAGGACCGGTGGTGCGGGGCACCCGAGGTGGGGTCAGAGCCAATTATGCCAGAAGCGGGCAATGTTACTCCTGCGGCGGAAAGTGTCACCTGGCACGTGACTGTCCGACTCCTCGTACGATTGATTAGCGGGTGATGGAGGAGCCACCGAGACAGAAGCAGCGGCGAGTGCTTGAGTAACAGCCGAGCAGTGGACAAGGCAGTAGAGCTCTGAGAGCAGGTGGGCAGGAGAGGTACTAGTGGATACGTCCTTTGTACTTCTATTTCCATGTTGCTTTGTATTCGTGTCTTTGTACTATGAGCTGCAATAATAAAAAGACACTTATCTTTGTTGCTTTCCTGTCCTTTTTTTTGGTTGATACTGAGTGGTCTCGGTTAAACTGTTGACTTGACCCTCACTTTCGAGATATCTACTGGAGGGGACCCAGTGACCTCACACTGATACCGAAAGTGTGACTCGACCCTTGGAGGCGAGAGTGACAGTTGGATCTCTTAGTAGATACGTCGAGGCCTTACGACGTCATCCATGGCATGAATGCATCATTCATGTCAGGATTGACTGTATTAGGCAACGAATGTGGTTCATCCAGGGGATGAGACCGGTTTTCTCTTATCGGCAAAGAAGAAATCATAGCAGCTCTTGTGAGACTAAAGGAGAGATGAGTCTACGAAGCAGTAGACGTGGAGGCAGAGCTAAGAGAGCAGCATGAGGTGGTGTACATCCTAACATGGTACAACTACCCGACTTAGTTATTCCTGCCAGTCTCAGGGAGCTGGAGGGCGGAGGAAGAGTGCGCCTGCATGCGGCCAAGGAGTGTGACCCAATGGCTCTAGAAATGATTCAAGGGACAGTCTGTGTCCACTACTAGATGTTGTAGTAACGGACGTCGATGTGAATCATTTCTTGCTTTCACAAATCTTGTTCCAGACCTAGAGTTTCTGGTAAGCCGTGGACTTGACCCTCACGTCTGGAGATACCTTGGGAGGAGACTTGATAATCACACTTACGCTGACGGTGTGGTCAGACCCTCAAGGCGAGATTTTCGGTTGGAATCTCTTGGTGACAGCGTCGAGGCCGTACGACGTTAGTTTGAGTATGGAATGGGAAATAACTGTTCATACTCAAATTGACGGTTTTAGGAAAACGTCGGGATGGGTTTTCCTTGGTCGGTGAAAAGGAAACCACAGGAAGCACGGGATAAACTCTTTCACGGGAGGGTGCGACTGATCACTCTTGAATCGACCAACCTTAACCTCATGGCAGCAGTCATTTGAGTTCTAGTTCTAACAGGAATTGGAAACATCTGGAGTTTGAGGATGGAGACCACGTTCTTATACGGGTCTCACCTCGACATGGTTTACGGAGATGTGGCCAAGGCGACAAGTTATCTCCAGGGTTCAGCGGACCTTCTTAGGTCCCCATCTGGGTAGGCGGGGTGGTTTACGGCTTGACCCATTCACCACAGTTGCACCAGGTGCACGATGACTTCCACATATCTCAACTGAGGAGATACGTGCTCTACCCTGCGCATATCATCGACCACGAGGAGTTGGACGATGGCGATGGGGTGTCTTTCACGGAGGCTCCAGTGGGGATCGAGGATCGACAGGAACAGATCCTACGAGGACGATCGATTCCTCGGGTGCACTTTCTTTGGCAGTACGGAACCTCCAGGTAAGCACATGGGAGCGGAAGGCTCAGATGCGTGCTCTGTACCGCTTTTGTGACCCTAGTTTGTATTGAAGCTTTACGGGGACGTAAAGCCCTGAGGTGGGAGTAATGTAAAGACCCGGAAATTTCAAGGAAAATTTTTTATTAATTTTCTTTGTAATTTTACAAGAACGCAGTTTCTGACGGTGCCTGATTCCGAGGCACGGTGTGCCCGGAATTAATTTCCGAAGTTTGGCTCGGGTACGTTCAGTGAACGAGCGAGCGGGAATTTCTATCTTTTGAACCGGTGCTCGGAATTGAAATCTGATTGCACCGATGAACTCGCAACGCCGGTAATCGCTTAAGGGAACCTTTACCGTAGTTGCGTTTGTGCGGGAGAAGAAGTTAATTTTTTGGGGTTTTATTAAAAAAGTGAATAAAATTGTTAAATCAATTTTATTTCATGTTAAGTTGTTAACTTCTCCCATGGGAAGTTGGTGGTGGGCCCACATCCATCCAACTTCCCATGTGTGGATATTTGAAAGGGTGGGGCCCACACAAACCCCTCCCCACCTCTTCAAATTCCCTAACATTCCTAACCCCTCTAAACCCCCCATTTAAGTTTTGATAACTAAACACCTCCTTAATTTTATAACATCTGATGTTAATAACTTAAGTGAGTTAAATATGGGTTTTGAATTTTCAAACTCTTGAAATTCAAAACCTATATTGGGTTAATAAAATAAGTGGGAGGATTATTTTATTTTGGGGTTAGTTGTTCTTGTGGTGGAGACTTGGGAGAGAAAAGCCTAAGTCTTCTTCTTCTTCAACATCGACGAAGAACGCGAAGAACACCTCCAACGAAGAACATCTCCACCGAAGAACGTGACGTCTTCTTCCAACGATGTTTCCCCTTCGAACGCACCTCGACGACAACGGAGTCGACGTTCTTTCCCCGCGACGCCCGACCTCCACGACGCTCGTCTTCCGCGGGTTTTTGGCGTGCACCGTATCTGAATCGAGGTAGGGGTTTATTTATTTAATTGTTCGTGAATACAAACTTGGTGATAATCGTGGATTAAAACCCTTTTTGTTATTGAATAACGCGAGGGGGTCGGACCGCACAAACATGGCCGACCCTCCTCCTTTGTTTTTCGTGATGGTATCTTGAGGATGATACGAGAAAACGTGGTGCCGTCGCACCACAAGTTTTATTGTGGAAGATAAGCGCGGCGCCATTGCGCTGCGCCGTGGAAAGAAATCCAAGAACGCGATGCCGTCGCGTCGCGTCGAAGAAAGTCAAAGGCGCCGCGGCCGGAGCGGGGCCGCGGCAGAGGGAAGCGATGCCGTCGCATCGCGCCGAACGGCATAGGCCGCGGCCGGTTCCGGGTAGCGGCGGAGCAAGATGACCGGCGGCCGGCACCGGGCCGCCGGTGTCGGCGAAGGAAGGACCGGCCATCGCCGGTCCTTGGTGGCGAAACCGGCCGGCCAGTGCGGGCCGCCCGGGCAGTGGAGACTGAGGGAATTAATTCCCAGAGCCGGGTCTTCAAGCGGCCCCAATTAAGGGGTCGCGGTTTCACAAAGGGGGGGGGGGGGCTTTGCCCCCAGCGCGCGGCACCCGAACGACGCGCTGGCCGCACCGCCGGCCGGGTCGCGCCGCCGGCCGGGCCGGGTCCAGCCGGACCGGGTCGGGTCGACCCGGTTCGGGTCGGACCAGGGGGGTCGGGCCGGGTCGGCCCGGGCCCAGACCCCCAGTTTCGGACCACTTTTGGTCAAATGCCCGTATCTTGGGCTACGGGCCTCCAAACGACTCGCCGTCAGCGGCAACGCGATCCTTGGATCGAGACGGTCGTTTCGGTATACTATACTCAAGGTACATCTTCCTTTTCGGGAGGCTACGTGGTTAAAACTCCATAGTTAAACGTGCTTGGCCTAGAGTTGTGATTAGGATGGGTGACCTCCTGGGAAGTTTCTCAGGGTGGGTGTGAGACGGAAAAGCCAATAACTTCCAGACCAGGCGTCCGATTGACACGCCGTCTGTTGCGTTGCGTTCCTATTGACGATACGGAACTTTTGTCATCCTCCGCCTGAGTTTTGGATGCAGATGGATAGTGGTCGGGTTGGATCGCACCGAAATCCAACCGTGACCCTGGAACGGAAAAGCTGATATCATTCTGACAGAACGTCCGTTTGACGAACCGTCAGCGGCGTTGGTGATCGCATTGAAAAACAGTCCCTATGAGTTTACCCTATGAGATTTAGGGGTACAGTTGAGATATGGTCGGGTTTGGTTCGCTCACGAAACTAACCGGGCCCCTGGGACGAAAAGGCTAATAACTCACAGACCGGGCGTCCGATTGACGCGCCGTCTGTTGCGTTGAGACCCCTATGACATGGTGGTCCTTTGAGATACTTCTTCGTGGGACTTTGAGATACTTGGAGTATCGACCTGTAGCTCATGGAGCAGACCCTCCCAGTGACGAGCGTGCGGAGTACGAAGACCATGTAGCTGGCTGAGACCCGACGACTGCTGATCGAACGACTCGGTGTGTTACAGAGGTGCGCTTGGTTGTAGCGGCACATGGGAGCGCTTGGTTGTAGCGGCAGACCCACGACAGAGGTGCGCTTGGTTGTAGCGGCACATGGGAGCGCTTGGTTGTAGCGGCAGACCCACAGCATAGGTGCGCTTGGTTGTAGCGGCACATGGGAGCGCTTGGTTGTAGCAGCTGACCCGCAGTACTCAATGGGTGGAGTTCTTCAGCAGTCTTAGGTTAGTGAGCAGTACCTCGGAGTCGTGATAGGACCACTGTACACTCCAGAGACGGAGCTCTTCAGCAGTTACGATTTCGATAATGAAAATCCTGGTTGAGCTGAGACTTTTGACCTTGTGTTTACCTCATGATTGAGATGGGTCACTTGCTAACTTAGGTATATGTATGGGCATATACCCGGGTAGTGGTTATCCATTGATTTCACAATCCTTGTGTTTCCTCATGATTGAGTTGGGTTACTTGATAACTTAGGTATATGTATGGGCATATACCTAAGTAGAGGTTATATGTTGAGATCTTCTTTGTGGTTATCCTTGTTGGTTTAGTGAGACCTTGAAGGTATCGGGGTCCCTACTGAGTATCGTTATACTCACCCCTGCACGGGCTATGCCCGCACCTCGTTGTGTTGGTTGCAGACGACGGGCAGTGCTGACAGAGGCCGAGTGTTCGAGGACTGGACGGTACCTGGAGGTGGACTATACGACGAGATGGTACCTGGAGGAGGACCTCACGACGAGACGGTACCCAGAGATGGACGTGACGACGAGGCAGTACCCGAAGGTGGACCACTGGGCAGACATACTCGGAGCGGACGACGGGACCCGAGGAGCAGAGGAGCTATCTGTACCCACCCTTCAGGTGATATTTCCAGTGGATAGCTCGGCGTAGCAGGTTTACTTTTCAGTTGTTGTTTTCCCTTCGAGTTGTACTTTACAGTTGGGCTTGTTTTTCCGGCCCCTTTTTACTTTCTGCACTTACTGTTGTACTCAGTTTTTACTTAGTGTTTACTTCTTCCGCTTTTACTCTGTGTGATTGTTTACTTTACAAAGGCAATGCCTTCCCTTTTTACCGGGATTTACGCCTTGGTGCTAGTCGCCAGCCCCTGGCCTATGGAAGGCGGGCTTGGGGTAGTCACGGCACGGGCCCCGAGGATGGGTCGTGTCAAACCATGTGCTGAGTAGGGGACCGTATAACCAACGATTCCACTACCCTATTGAAACATGTGCTGAGTAGGGGATCATATACCTAATGATAACAGAACCCTACTATAAACCACATGCAGAGTAGGGGATTGCATACCTACTGATGTCACAACCCAACTATAAACCACATGCTGAGTAGGGGATAGTATACCCAACGATACCATGACTTTACTAAACCACGCATTGAGTAGGGGATCGTATAACCAATGATACCCCAAACCTTCTAAACAAACCTCCACATAGGGGATCATATTCTCGATGATGCCTCAAACCCTAAGGAGTTGACCTACTAGATAGGGGATCACCGCCCATGTATAAGTGGTCACAGTGATACCAAGAACCTGATCTAAGGAAAAAAAACATAGAGGATCCCACTTTGGACCCACCAGAGGGATGCCACAACTCTATCAGGAAAATATCCTATCGAGGGGATCACAAACCTATAATAGGGTTGTAATGCCACATAACCCCTCAATGGAATGAACCAAGGGATTACACTCAACTATTTCTAGTCCAAACATCGCTAACCCAAGTGACCCACAACATTTCCACACTACGCAACTCCTAGGCCTACACCAAGGCCACCACAATGATCTACGTGAAAAAATACACAGGATAGGCTATTTACTCACCCGAAACAGACAACAGGTGAAAAATGTATTTTCACCGTAGCTAGTCTGGGTGGTGTCCACACCTAAATCCTAAAAATAATCAAGAGGACTACACAATTGTGATCCCCACAGAAAAATGCAAGAGATTGACTACTCGTTCATCAAAAATGGAAAATCGGTGAAAAGTTAGTGTTTCTCTGTAAACACCCAAAAGTAGGCTCTTGGGCCCCACATCCTAATCTCCATCCCAGCACCCAAAAGATATCTTGAAAGGAATGCCTTACTGTTAGGGTCGCAATGTCACTGACGACACATCAATCAGATGCTCTATGTAAAAGTTACAGCAGGTCGAATTTTAAAATAATAAAATATTATTATTATTTTAAACGTTTCATGGCCCCATGACAAAAAAACTACTCATAAAATTTCCAAAGTGGGATTAAAAGGTCTCTCTTGATGCAAGGAACGCGTCGTCCCAAACAACTCAGAAATTGGAGTTATGGTTTTTGAGTTACGGGGTTAAAAGAACCCCTGAAGAAATTCTTGTCGGACCACCGCCTGCCTCGCCAAAAACCACCACGCCGACGTGGTGCTGCCCTCTCACCAGAATCCACCATGGCCACTGCTGAATACCAGAATTTCCATTGGAAATCATCCGGGAGCCACCAGGAGCACCCCATTTCTCCAAATTCGGATTTGTAACATATTTCGGAATGATCGGGACCCAAACTACACAATCGTTATGATGATTTGAAGTAAAAAACACATAAATGGGATCAGGGATTTTAAAAATTAATCCTCTTACCTTTTGGTGGATCGCCAAAGCTTTACACACTCTTCTGCTACCGTTTCTCGATCTAGGAGCGACCGTTGTCAAAATCGGAGCTCAACGAAACCTTGATTTCTTGATTTGTCCAGTTCATTGAGAAAAGGAGGGGGAGGAGAGGGATTCCGCGGTTCCTCCATGCTACACCCAATGTGAGAGGTGGGGGAGGATTGATTAGGTTCAATTAATTAATTAATTAAACCACCATTTAACGTCCCCGACCAAGACTCCTAGCGCAGAGAAGATTAAGTCACCCATAGGGTAAACGTGGCGTTCTGAACGCAACGACGAGCTCAAAATTTTGATCCGAGACTCCATTCAGGAGTTATTCTAGCAGACGCTCATAAATAAACTTTCACATTTTTTTATGAAAACACCTCTGGTGGATTTCTCTATAGTAAGCCCGTGCCCGAAATGTTTACAACCCGCCTAGGGTAAACGATATGCTCCGGACGAAATCGTGCCCTAGGATTTTTGATCCGAGCTACCGTTTAGGGGAAAAAACAACCCCGCTGCCTGCATAGTATAAAAATACTTAATATTTTTATTAAATTAATTTTAGGCACACCGGGCCCCAAAATCACATGCTGTCTTCACACCTAGCTCTGGAAATATTCGTAGGAATATTCCAAAGTCTATCTAGGCCAAAACCTGAGTCGCTACATCCTCGCCACCTTAGAACATTTCGTCCCCGAAAATCCATAAGAAAAAGAAAAGAAATTGAACTCTCAACTAGGTCTCCCATGCCAGCGAGTTCGCCAACACACACCCCTTCTCGATGGGCTGATCCCTAAAGAACGAGTCTCGAACCATATCCATGGAGTAGCGTGAGAGGTCTGTAAACCTCACTGAGTTCTTCGACACAGTCATACCCCCTATTGAAGCTACAGAAGCTCCAGAATCCACACTGACCTCACCGTCATTGGATAGAACACTTCTCTGAAAAACTTCTCAATATCTTCCCACATGAGCGTCTCCTAGTCATGGGACTGAATCACTAAACTCAACCATCACCCAACCAAAGAATGCAGTAGGCTCATCTCTAGGACCACCGTCTTATCTAGAGGTGTCTTCACAAGACAAAAAACTCGGGTGACTGCTTCGAACCTGTCATCAGATTCCTGGGTGTCTGGATTACCCCGGATCCTCAAAATCCGTAGCCTCTGGAACTCGTGTAGTGAAAACATCCTGTGTGCATCCTCTTCATGCACTGCCGACATAACCAGCTGCTCGATAGGTGGTGGATCAACTGGAGGACCACCTGGAATTCTGGCCTCAAAACCTATGCCCTGGTCCACAACGTCTACACGGGGAAGATCATCACCAAAATCCCAATATGGAACCCTTGTTGGTTGTCGCCGTGGAGGCATCTTGCTATAGAATCAAGACGCACCATGGTCAAAAAGTATATCTGGGGAGATAACTCAATAAGAACAAAGGAAACCCAAAACCCAATCCTATATGATATATGTACAATTATGAATCTATGACTAGTGTCCTAATGTCCTGAGTCGAAAGGAAAGTTATCAGAGTTCTAGTGAATGGATATGTCGGTCGCCGCACCAACACGAGAGTCCCAATCATGAAATTCGAACTCAAAACATCCAAACACTACCGATATGAAACCCAAAACAGACTCACAACTAGACCACCTACACATAGAGATCCCAAAGGTGGAACCTCCTCGGACACAACTCTATCACAACCTAACCCAACGGGGCTCGAGATGCGACTCCCCAAGCCCAACTCCAATTGGACATGGGATGGCGACTAGCGTCGAGTAGGCTATCACACACATGAGAGGTATTAGCGTAAGGTACCTATACACAGGCACCAACATAAACCTCCATAAAACAATATAGAGATATATATAAAAACTGAAAATAAATTCATGGATACATCTAACCCACAACCAGAGTACAACAAAAGTACAGAGGGAAAAACAGGACCGACCAAAAGAAAACTACAAAGTGTCCAACCTGTTCAGAAGGATGGAAACGCTGCCAAATGCACCCACTGGTAAGATCCTCGGCACATATCTGGTAAACACCCCAGTCAGTCTCGCTCACTAATCTCGGCCAGCTATGGGTCCCCCAGGGACTCCGTTGAATGGACCGTTGTCTGCACAAGACACAAAAATGTGCGGGAAAAGCACGTGCCTGGGTGAGTATAAAAATACTAAGTAGGCACCCCAAAAAACCAAAAAACAAAACGAAGAAACTAAAAGTCAACCGTCAGCTCATACCAGCCATAGGGAACCCAAAAAAAAGTAAAACTCAATCTCAAGACCATCCTTGGCTAAACACGACTAGTCAGCTCAGCTCAGGTGTATGCCCATACATACACCATGAACATCCGCTCAGGTTTATTCCCATACATATACCATGAGCATCCACATATACTCATTCACACACCAAGCCTCATGAGGTTCCATCCCATCTCCTGAAACTGGTACATAACTATGAGAACACACACAACGAGCTCTGTCATCCCAGATGACACCCATTCGAGAAATACACTCCATCAGGTCTCACACAAACATCTCAGATGCCCATCCGAGAGATCATGCTCGTTGGATATCATCACTGAAAACATCACACTGAAACAACAGAAACACTAAACATCTTAGATAGTTGATCAATTCTAGGGTCTTCTAGGGGATACAAGAACCCACTCCGGTATCTCGAATATCTCACAGATAAGGGATCACTCCCAGGAATCGCTGGGGGATACCAAAACACGACCTAGTGCTCCATAGATCACATCACTTAGATAGAGGATCATAGCCCATGTGAATATGGTCATGAAGATACTAAAAACCCCATCTAGTATAACTCATGATGTAGGGGATCGAACTGATGATGCACCAACTATACCGAAAACCACGCGCTGATTAGGGGATCATATAACCAACGATTCCACAACACTACTGAACCAAGCACTGAGTAGAGGTCGTATACCCGACGATACCACAACCCTACTATAAACCACATGAAGATTAGGGGACCGTATACCTGAAGATGCAGCAGCCTTACTCTAAACCACATACTGAGTAGGGGATCATATACCCGACGATGCCACAACACTACTAAACCATGCATTGAGTAGGAGATCATATAACCAACGATACCACAACCCTACTAAATGACCCTCTGCGTAGGGGATCATATTACCGATGATGTCTCAAACCCTACAGAGTTGACATGCTAGATAGGGTATCACATCCCGTGTATAAGCGGTCACAGCGATACCAAGAACCCGATCTAGGGAAGCGAACCTAGAGGATCCCACTCTGAACCCACCATAGGGATGCCACAACTCTATCAGGAAAACATCTTATTGAGGGGATCACAAACCTATAATAGGGTTGTAATTCCACATAAACCCTCATAGGAATAAAATGTGGGAGTACACTCAAACATTGTTGGTCCAAATGTCGCTAACCCGAGAGACCCACAACATCACCACAATATCACCTTCTAGGCCTACACCTGGGCCACCACCGCGATCTACACGAAACAATACACAGGATAGACTTTTTACTCACCCGAAACAGAAAACTAGTGAAAAATGTATTTTCACCGTAGATAGCCTAGGTGGGGCCTAGGCCTCAATCCTGAAACTCATCAATGTGACTTCACCATTGGGATCCTCTAAAAATCACACGAGTTCGACTACTCGTTCGTCCAAAATGGACACCCGGTGAAAAAGTTGCACTTCTTCGTAAGCGCTGAAAAGTAAGCACATGGGGCCCACATCCTGATCTCCGTCCCAGTACCTGAAATCTATCCCGAATGGTCTTCCTTACTCTTAGGATCCTAAAGTCACTGACGACACGTCAATCGGATGATCCATGTTAAAGTTACGGTGGGTCAAAGTTGAAAATAATAAAATATTATTATTATTTTCTACGTTTCATGGCCCCGAGCCAAAAACCTAACTTATAATATTTACAAAGTGGGTTCAGAAGGTCTGTCTCGATGCAAGGAACACGTCACCGCAACAGATCACAAATCGGAGTTACGGGGGTTTATAGAACCCCCGAAAAAATTCTGGTCGGACAATCACGTGCCTTGCCGGAAACCACCATGCCGCTGCCACCCTTTCCAGAATCCGCCGTGCCACCTTCTCCTCATCGGAATCCACCATGGCCGCCACCAGAGATAGGAATTTCCACAAGAAAACTTCCGGGAGCCACCGGGAGCACTCCAGTACTCCAAATTCAGATCAGTAACATATTTTGGAAAGTTCATGACCTGAACTACACAACCCTATAAAATATTTGAAGAAGAAAAAATGCATAAACAAGAATAAAAATTTTAAAACTCAAACCACATACCTTTTGGTGGATCGCCAAATCTTTGTGTGCTCCACTACTGCCCCTGCTCAAACTAGGAGGGACTACCGTCAAAATCGGATCTCAACGACCCCTTGATTGTTTGATTTGGCTGGTTTGTTGAGAAGAGGAGGATGAAATGGATTCTATGGTTCCTCCTTGCTGAACCCAATGTGAGAGGTGGGGGTGGATTGATTTGGTTTAATTAATTAATTAATTAAACCACCATTAAACGTCCCCGACCAAAATGACTGACACAAAGAAGATTAGGTCACCCCTCAGGTAAACGCAGCGTTCTTAACGCAATAGTGAGCTCAGAATTTTGATTCGAGACTCCGTTTAAGAGTTATTAAAGTTGATGCTCATAAATAATCATTTCCATTTATTTACGAAAACGCCTCTGGTGGCTTTTTCTACAGAAGGTCTGCACCCACAATGTTTACACCCCGCCTAGGGTAAAAGACACGCTTCAGACCCATCTGTGACCTCAGATTTATGATTTGAGCTACCATTTAGGGGAAAATACAACATCACCGTGTGCATAGTATAAAAATACTTAATATTTTTATTAAATTAATTCTGGGCACACCGGGCCTTAGAATCACACGCCGTCTTTGCGCCTAGATCTGGAAATATTTATAAGAATATTCCGAAGTCTGAAAAAGACAAATACCAATTTGCTACATATACCATAAAGGAGGCCTTGATTAATTTGGGTTCATGATTGGGGTTAACACTAGAGAAGGACCCCCTTTTAGATCGGGCATCAAAAAGTTGTCCTACATATCCTGATTGGGGTAGTAATCAGGGTTTTAATAGTTCATTACTTTTGGGGATTACATCTCTAAGGAGGACCATAAAGGGAGAAATAGAATTTTTTAGTGATTTCACATAGGAGGCCCATTCTTTTGGAATCTTGAGTTTTTCATGAATTCCACTTACCAATAAGGCCACATAATTCATGCTCAATGTGAGAATCAAGAGGAGGCAGTGGATCTAAAGACTGATCATCCAACTTCATCTATAGATAGATAGTTTTGGATCCCTAAGGGAGAGATATAGGGGGTTTTGAGTGTACCCATATCTTATTTTGTTTTCATACCATGTATGGTCAATTTAATTTTTCTGGGTATACCCTGGGTGGAGGTAAATAGAATTACTGATGAAACCTTCTATATGGAAGGCTAGGGACATACCTCAATTGGAGTTTTCTAAAATTGGTTCTAGGAAAGGGGATGTATATTTCTTCACATCAAAGGGAAAATGGAGCATGATTTTCCTTGTATATCATCGTCTCCCATCGAATGGAATGGAGAGTGGTAACCCTTAATCCCTAGAATGGATAAGTTTAAATTAGTATCCCAATGTTGGACCCTAATTTACCATGGGAATATAAACTTAGGAACATTTAGGGGGTCCACACCATTGTTGGGATTACTCACGTGGTTCCACTTACCATGGCTATGTAAAATTAGAAGGGTTTGATGATGCACCTGATGGTCATATCATATAGGTCTAGTGGATTTCAGAGTGTTCTTGGACTAATGTTGATTGTTGGTCTCATGGTGGTTCTATGGACGACACGATGGGAGTGGAAGGAACTGATTGGATCTAGAGGGTGTAGCACTTGACAATACCCCATTCTAAGTTCTATTTTCTCATGTTTGTTGGGGTTACATAAGCATATAATGCTGTTATAAGGGTGAAAGGTCCATCTGTGTGCCATGGTGTTACGTGGACATGAATTTGGTCCATTTATGTTTTTTCTACCCGGGGCTATAAATCACCCACATACCGTGGTGGTATATGGTGTTGGGATCCGGCCACGTACTGTGATTGTATATAGAGTTATGTTCCAGTGATGTAGCATTTTTCTACATGCCATAGGGTTCCACCTACATAGAAAATTTCTATGAGGGAAATCAAGGGGGGAATTGGTATCACAGTCAGCGGGAAATTCATCATTAGAGGAATCTGGTTCCTAGTTTGGCCAATTATTTTATTCATTCATGGTACACATGGATCTATACTTTTAGGGAATCATCGGAAAAGTACTTACTTATGGTACTTTATTCTTCCATAACTTTGATGATCCTAAAACAGTTCTAAGAATCTACAAGTCTCCTTCCACTTTTCTCATCCCTTAGGATCCCATTATAGAGGGGTGGAGGAGCCGAATCAGTGGTTCACCGGACACATTTTGCAGAATCCCATGGAAGAATCACCCATCCCAAGGAAGACTTGGTTAACAGAGGCCCATAGAGATTGTAGTTCACAAAGGTGAAAATTAGAACCATGATCCTTCCAAAAACCAAGTTTGTGAGATTCCATTGACATCACCTCTCCTACAGACTATCTGATTCGACGAAAAACAGTACATGGGGGTGAAATTATCTTCCCCCATTTTTTGAAAGATAGCTTTCACAGAGAGTTTTTGCTTCCATTTTCATTCCATGAACCATTTTTTTAATGAATGGTTCATAGCACGGGCCTCCATATAGAGTGGTGATATGTGAATGATGCTTTTCCATTCACGGTATAGCCTTTTCATTTACCGATTATGTCTTCTTCATCCTTCTTCTTTGATTCATCCTTAAAATGTTTTTCCTTTATTTTTCAAATCTATGGGATTATTTTTCATTACCTTTTATATCTTTTTAGCACCCAAGAAATTCCCTCCATAGGAATGGGCTCCGATCAGGATGAATATGATGCTATTATGATGTAGAAAGTGGTCCTGAAAAAAGTCGGTTTGCGGTATGAGGGTATACCCGTAGTCAAGGACAATGCCTATATAGTGGGGGGGGGTGGACAAATCATTTAACTTTTTTACTATTTTATCAAGAGACTTCAATTCTCTTGTGATTATCTCTCTCACTTATTTCAGTGACCAATTTTTTATTATGACTTCCCTATAGCCACAAACCCCTCCATGCATTCGATGAACTAAAAATATTCCTCTATCCAAGGTGATTTTGGGCTTTAGTACAGAAAATTATTTTAGTCCTTGACCAAATATTTTTTGGACTAACATTTTTCATGGTCTTTTCTAGGTAAAACATTGGTGCATCCTCCCATCTCAATAGATGAAACTAGATAAGGGGTGGGTATGGTCAAGAACATTGGAACTAGTCTCCAGTTTTATGTTGCTCTTCAAGATTGTACTCCAAAGGATCTTCTGTTACCAGAGCTCATTATTTACCCATTGTCAAATCAGTTTTCACATTGAAACTTTGGTCTCCAGGATGATCCCCCTCTGCCACCGGTTGACCAAAGCTACATTGTTTTTTTCCTTGAGACATCTCATGAGTATGATCGGGTGAATATTTCTTCCATGGGGGATATCACAACTACTCTGAGCCATGATGATATATTTTTAATGAATGACTATATGTGAATATAGAGATATAAACACCACAATAATATATCTTTTGAATCATTCATTGTGTATTATCCTAATATTTTCAATTGTTCAAGGAGAAATTCCTACAAAGGGTGGAGGTAAAAATGAGACCTACAATCTGGAAGGTACTTTTCCAATGAGTGGGCTTGGACGTTCTGACTTCATCATAACAACATAGAGGCATATATGACACTGGATGCTATCAAACTATACTAAGTTGTTTGGTTCTCCCAATTATTCACTGATTCGGCAGGTGAGATACTACTTGAACTGCTTAACTTCTAGTGTTCGAGCACTAATGCCTTCCTCTTATTTCATGGAAAAGTGGGGTTGAGTTTGTGGGACATCTAGCAGATAGGGGTACTTTCCATCCTTGGTGATATGTATTATAAATTCCTACCAATGGCCAATACATGGAAGAATTTTAAGAAAGTATGACCACTAGATAGGGATTTTATAGTTAGGGTAGAGGGATTACATGGTTGAACGCACCATGCTTACTCACTTATTTCATTTTATGATTGGACATGGATCTTTCTATAGGTGAACGGGCCAAGGAAAAAATGTATTTATAGACATACACCTAAAACCCAACAATCATGGTGGATTTCAGGCTCATGTTGGTCAACCCTTGAGGTCAGTTGATACACCGCATGGGGTTATAAAATTCAGGTAGGCATATCTCCTGAACATAGATTGGAAGGTATCTTTTCCATGTAACAATGTAGGAGGATATTTCTTTCTCATTCCAGGTATACTGGTGTATGGGTTTTCATTCTATTGATTTATGAAACACTGTCAAAGGTGTGGCCCCTCAATTTATACATTCCCACCATGGCCCGAATGTATGGGTTATATGAGAAGATACATGAAGCGTGCCCTCCACATCATCTCAGTAGGAAATTTAATTTTTTTTATATTTGGATAATGAAATATTTCCCATAATTTGAATATTGGAACCCCATGATGGATCCTCATTAAGAATTTCATCCAATATCAATTAACAATATCATTTTTCATCTGAAATTTTTGAGTATTGATTGCATAATTGGATTATTAGGTGATAATTCTCAATTTTCTTCTATGCCTTACCCTGCGCCTGGTGGAGTAGTTGTAAATGATGGGAAGGGTTATTTAGAAGTGTGTTACCATGTCATCTCATTTCACGAAAAAATCCTTGCCACTCAATTATATATATAAAAGAATCTATGAATCCTAGGCTCCTTATTGGTTTTTCGGATGATTTGGGTGTCTATAGTGATATCCAATAATCCCGGTAACTCATGTCAAGATAAAATCTCATATGGTAATCCTTCTAAAACTATGGTTGATAATGAAAATGGGGAATTCCAGCATGAAATTCCTTATCCATCATCCATTTGATTCTACTCACTTATCATTACAGTATGCCCAACTGTGGGTGGCCTCTTATTGTGATAGTGCGCCGGCTAGATTAGTCTAATGGGTGAAATGGTCCTTGTTTGCATACAATACCATTTTAACCATGCCATCTACCCCACCTCCCTTTCCATAAAGTGCTCCATCTACCATATCATACGATTTGAGGGGACTTCCTCTATGAAACCATTATCTATAGAGAGCGTTTTATACTCCTAATATCTAAGTGATATGGTAAGTGGCCCCACCAAATATTGTCCATGTGGGACGTCATTGTGTATCCATGAAGTCTCCATCAACCCCTATCTCTATGTTATACGGTTTTCAGTCCTACAAAAGATGGTCCATGAATTTTTTAAATAATATATAAAAGGGATTTGATTCCCAATTCTGTAAGGAATGAAAATATTAAATTGTTCATAAAAATGATAAAATGGTTTTTTTAATATTTAATTAAAATAAATATTTTTAGAATATATCTATTTAAAATTATTTATTTCTATTAAAAAACATTGTTGAAAATATAAAATATTGATATGGAAGGAAAATATTAGCGAATAAAAAAGAATAAATAAGAAGATATTTTCTTAAAAATATTCATTTTGTTTTATAAAGTTCCAATTAGAGGAAAAACAAAGAAAATAATTGTAGAACTATGAAATAACAAGACTAGACTAATATATGTTGGATATAAGATATAAATATCATGTAATTTTTCAAATAATGATTCATGGATAAATAATCTAATTAAAAAGTGAAATTGAAGCCCAAACACTTAACTTGGATTCCCACATGGTCGGATTCATTCCATCAAAATATATAATAATATTAATTTAATTTATATATTATACATATTTTTAACAACCCATATAGATATCATTTATTCATAACTTCCATTTACCCTTTTAATCATAATTATTTGTTAAAATCAATTATTTTGGAGTTAATTGTTATGTTTCTCATGAAAGTTTTATAAGTTGTTTATAGTCCTTGAAGCCTAGTTTTGGTTTTATCACTTGAAATTTTTTAATCATGTCATATATATCATATTTATACATTAAATACACATTCAAAACCATATATACAAGAAGGATATTAAAAATGATATATGTTATTCATAGATGTGTTTGTCCAAACATACACTAGTTGATGATTTCATTTTCCAATGATAGGAATGAATGGAGGGTAAATAATTATTTTTCCAAATATATGAATAAAAATTTCATATTGATAATATATTCACTAAATATTTCTATGTAATCATCCATGGGAGATATTAATGAAAAACAAATTACTTTTATTTGTGTAGGAGGTAGTTTTCCCGTGCACAAGAGCAACATTTCTGTTTTCCAGGAGATGGATGTGAAATAAATTGGATTATAATTTTTATTAAAAAATCATAAATATTTCAAATAAATTATATATATTCATTAAATACATATTTATTATCGTTAATGAGAAGAGGAGATGAAAAATTAAACACAACGCATAATGGAGTCTATAGTCTGTGTGTATGCATGAGAGACCTTTCCATCATACATTAATTTTAACAGGGATGTAAATGGATATAATTTTAATCTAAAAATAATTAACATTATAATATATATATATATATATATATCATTATCTAATGAACATTATAGAGTATTTCATGGATGATTATGCTGAAAATAATAAGAAAAATATTCTTATGAACAAATAAAATGTTGTTTCGACCCGAGGTGGCATTATATGGGAGGGGAAAATGTCCCAATGGAGAAAAACTAATTTCCTACATTTATAGAGTTTCAAATCTAGTTCACCATTTTTCTTTCAGCCCAATTTCTATCGTGATCCTTTCTAGTGTGAGAGATGATCCCATCAAGACTAGGTAGTATATCCATAAGGCCCCAGCCTTAAACATTACTTAATCTTGAGTTATTACAAGATTACACATTAAGGATCTTTTCAGGTTTAGAGTTTTAGAGAATTAGATCATAAAATACACATTACATTCCACATTCAAACAAAGTGGTTACATAAAAGATAGTATTAATTTTTCCCATCAATGGAAACATATTTAAAATGAAACATGGATTCTTTATTAACACTTCCTTGACACTATCATCATTTCATGTACCCTTCCCTTGACCTGTGAAAAACATTTCAAAAACTTGGGATGAGCATAAAAAGCTTAGTAAGGGATATAAAAATATGGAAAGGAAACATGAGTACATGTATACATATGAATGAATGAAATCATACTTTACCCATAAAAATTAATCACTTTAACACACCTCATCAAATCAGGAATAAATCATAGAAATCATAATACATAAAGGTAACTTGAGGCATTCAAAACATTCTTACGTAGGGAGTAACCCTCTTGGTTACATTTGGAATACCCATTACAGTATATTCCCTAAATTTCTTCAGAGAAACCTTAACATTTAACTCCTTCGTGTTACCCAATACATTGGAGAGCTATATTGGGCTCACCCACCCTTAGTTTATCACAGAACCACCCATCTTCATAACAATTCCCAAGAACCATAACATAATCATATCATGTAAAACATGCATAACGGAAACATAAAATTTCCACATTTCAATCACAAGATATCAATACAACACATTGATATAATAAAAAAATTATGAAAACCATTTTAAATACAAAAATAAAAGAATATTAATACATGGTATTTATTTTTCATTCAAAAAACGTTATGGCTTGTAGAGGAAGCCGAAACTCAAATAATGGTCATGATGGCAAAGAAGTCGTTGTCGCCGCATACGTATGACAAAAAAACATAACTTTTGAAATTTAGTAAAATGTTTCGTATAAAAAAGATTCCTTTTGAATAGATATAAAAGTCAACTGGGTTTATACACCATATAAAAGAAGGTTGTGTATAAAACAAAATATGCCTCAATGAAAGGAGATTGAGACAAAGTCCCATACCTCGGGTCTGACTTGACTCGATCATTATTTAACCTCCTGAATAATAAACTTGAGTTAATTTCTACTTGATTAAGAACCTTTTTCAAGTTAATTATTCCTTTTATATCACTTATTACCATGTTATGAACACTGTGTAATTATTTAAGTTAATAATGGTCGTTTTGTCGATCATTGCTACTTGATTCAAAAATAAACTCTTTATAATTACAAGTTTGTTCATGGGGTAAAATATCCATTATATCCAGAATTATATAAATTAATTAGATTTCATATATATATCATATATATCCATTATATACATGCATTTATAATATTACATAACATTTAGAGGTAAGAAATGAAATGCACCGTTCATGGAGACGGTAAGCCGTAAGTACGCATGAACGCTACTTCCATTTCCATTTTGTATTTAATGGAATTAAAAAATAATGATAATAGTATTATTATTCCAATATGGTATCATATATAATATCATTAAATCTATCCTTTATACGTACCACATATGGTATTAACAAATCAAATCACTTTGAGGGGGCGGTAGTCTGCACTTCCTAAAATGAAGTTATCGCGTTTACCCATAATGGAAACCATAATGTTATGCCATAAATGAAAAACTAAAGAAGATTAAGTAAAACATAAAAATATTATATATCATATATAAATATAGTTACATCATAATGGTCACCTTTGAAGTTGTTATATGAGTGTTGAACAATCATCGTTTCGTGAGGCAGAAATTCGCCATCCACAGAAATAGTATGTTCATTAACTATTATATGTAGGTGTGTGTAAGTGTAGCTCTAATAATTCTTATAAAAACATAATATTATATTGGGGATACTGTTTTTTTTACAAAAGAAATGAATAAAAAGAGTTTAGGGGGTTGGAGAAGAAAAATAAAACATAAGAACACAAGAGAAGACACTACCTTAAAATCGGGTAACTCCCTTTGGTTTGAACCATAAGGGTTTCTTCAAGAGCTTCCTGCCTAAGGTAAGGCTTCTAGGATGAGGAGAGGGATTTGGAGAGACAAAAGTATCAGATCTTGGCCGAGCCAAAGGCTTGAGAGGTGTGGGTACGAAGTTAGAGGTGGGGGACCTTTTATAAGAGGAGAGGAGGGGCACTCTTGGAAAGGTATAAAATGTTACTTTATTTTCAAATGAGATTCGGATTTTAAAGGTCCCACAATGATTTATTTGGAGGATAAGGTGATAAGGGTCCGAAATATACTTATACAATTGGTTTTTGACATGATTAGGTCTTTGATTTTACATTATCTTTTCATTTTATTTAAATCGTTAAATAATGAGGTAATTGCTACATCATCATAATGTCATAAATAATTTAATTTATTTAATGTCTAAAAATTATATAAAAATTAATATGATGTATGAAATCTTGTTATCTTTACAATGAATATTTATAGTAAAAACTATGACTTGTATAACCCCATGTAAAAATTGTTTTACTAAAACAATACATGTTTGTGTCATTTTTACTTTTACTTTAAATAAAAGGCATTAATGTCATTATCTTACCCAAGTGGTTCCATGGGGTCCCAAAAATCGACCTATGGGTTTTATTGGTCGTCCATGACTCATAAAATAAGGTTAGTACAAGTGTCAAGATATTTTAATTTTATTATAATATCATTTTTACCTTAAATCACACTAATTACCTTTAATCGCGATTAATAAAACTTAAGTTACTTTTCATCAAAAATTATTTTCATCCCAATGAACCACATTTTAATTAATAATTAAAATCATTTATATTGGATTTTTGAAATTCAAATCACAGAAGTGGTAAAGTTCTATTTAAATGAAAAATCAGTTTTTGTAACTACCACTTTGTGGTTTCACTATTCATCAAAAATTAATGTTTTTTAGAAAAATACCAAAAATTCACCCTAAGCTATATTTGATATTCCAAATTCAAAAATGATGTCTATTTTACCAAATTCGTCACATAGAAGTCGCATTAATGAATTTTATAATTAAATCATGCTGTCAAATCAAATAGCATGTTTTTAAGAAACAATATCTATCAAAAGATTGACACTCATTTATTTCCAATCTCAAAGTGATATTAATTAAAATGACCACCATTGGATTAAATGGTAAAAATATATTCTAATTTCATTTTAAAAACAATTAAAAATATAATCTAACTATAAAAATAAATTAGATTAAAAAGTGGGTTTGAATTAAAATACAACACTTTTCACTATTCATTAAAAAATGAACATTATCAGAAAAATACCAGAAGTTTATCCAAAGTAAATTTCAATGTCCCAATCATAAAGAATAAGTTTATTTTGACAAATATAGCTTATAAAATTTTCAAAATATAGATTTAAAAATGGTTTTCCATCAAAAGGCGGTAAAACAATCTTTCAAAAAATCTAGAGTATTCCATGCTTAAGATTGGATTTATTCTCATTTTAAGCCTCTAAAAAACTATCTAATTCATAAATAGACATAGATAAGAATATCTATTATTCATTACTTACTTGGGATGTTACATCCTTCCCCCCTTTAGAAAATTGCATCCCCACAATTTATTTACTTATCAAATAAGTGGGGGTATTTATCCCTCATTGTATTTTCAGATTCCCATGTTGCATCTTCACTCATGTGGTTTTTCCACAAAACCTTTACTTGATGAATCACCTTATTCCGCAAAAATTGCCCCCTATGGTCATGAATCTGAACCGGTTGTTCCCCATAAGACAGATTCTCTTCCAACTGAACTACCTCTGGACTCAAAACATGAGATGGATCTGACATGTACTTCCTTAACATTGAAACATGAAAAACATTGTGTACCTGAGATAAACTCGGAGGTAAAGCCACTCGATATTCAACTGATCCAACTCTCTCTAGAATTTCATATGGTCCAATGAACCTTGGACTCAGCTTTTCTTTATTACCAAATCACATCACACTTTTCCATGGTGAATCTTTGAGAAAAACATGATCACCTATCTCAAAAGAGAGATCCTTCCTCTTGTTGTTTGCATACCTTTTCTGCCTACTCTGAGCTGTTCTCATGTGTTTCTGAATCAACTAATATTTTTCTTCCATCTCTTCATCCAATTCTGGTCCCATCAACTTCCTTTCACCCACTTTATCCCAGAAATCTGGAGTTCGACACCGCTTACCATATAATGCCTCAAATGGTTCCATCTGTACACTGGAATGAAAACTGTTATTATATGAAAACTCAACCAAAGAAATATTTTGGTCCCAAATTCCCTGATAATCCATCTAACAAGCACGTAAAATATCCTCCAAAGTCTGAATTGTTCATTCTGACTTCCCATCTGATTGAGGATGAAAAGTTGTACTAAAATATAATTCAGTACCCAACGTATTCTGAAGGCCTTTCCAAAAGTTGGAAGTAAACCTGGGATCACGATTAGATACAATGGAGAGGGGAACTCCATGTAACCTGACTATATCATTAAGATACAAATGAGAAAGTTGATCTAGGGAAAAAGTATCTCGTATAGAAAGGAAATGAGCATATTTAGTCAGGCGATCAACAATAACCCAAATTGCATTATTACCTCGAGGTGTCTTCGGCAATCCCACAACAAAGTCCATGGATATATTTTCTCATTTCCACTCTGGCACTCGTAAAGGCTAATGTACCCCTTTTAGTAACTTCCTATCTGCTTTAACCTATTGACAAGTCAAACACTTCATAGTAAAATCAGCAATATCTCTTTTCATTCCATCCCACCAGTAATACTCCCAAAGATCTCTATTCATCTTAGTATTGCCCGGATGAACTGAAAATAGAGAACTATGAGCTTCACATAACAACTCTCTCTTCAACTGTGAATCACAAGGCACACACAATCTCTTACCAAATCTCAAAAAACAATCATTATCAATGTTGAATTCAGGAAACTTACCCTTCTGAACCAGCTCTACCATTTTCTGCAATGCACTATCTTGCTTCTGTGCTTGCTTAATTCTATCTGATAGAGAAGATTTCACTGATACCTGAAACAAAATAGAAGTACATCCTGCACCAAAAAATTATATTCCAAAGTTAATCAATTCATTAACCAAAGGATCACGTTCTAAATGCAACATTGTTAATAAAGCATTACTTTTTCGACTCAAAGCATCAGCCACTTTATTTGATTTTTTCGAATGGTAATGAATTGTACAATAATAATCCTTGATTAATTCAAGCCATCTCCTCTGTCTCATGTTAAATTTCTTCTGAGTGAATATATACTTTAAACTTTTGTGATCGATATATATTTCTCACTTTACTCCATACAAATGATGCCTCCAAATTTTTAAAGCGAGAACAACAACAGCTAATTTCAAATCATGTGTAGGGTAATTTACCTCATGAGTTTTCAACTGATGTGAAGCATAAGCAATTACCTGATCATTCTGTATAAGTACAAAACCAAGTCCTTTCAATAAAGCATCACTGTAGATAACAAACTCCCCTTTCCCAGAAGGTAGTTCCAAAACTAGAGCATTCACCAATCTTCTTTTCAACTCCAGAAAACAATCATCACATTCTTTTATCCAGATAAACTTAACACCCTTCCAAGTTAGCTTAGTCATTGGACTAGATAACCGTGAAAAATTTCTAACAAACCTTCATTAATATCCTTCAAAACCAAGGAAGCTACGAATATCAGTTACATTTGTGGGTCTTGGCCATTCTTCAACAACCTTTGTTTTTGCAGGATCAACAGTTATCCCATCTTTATAAACAATGTGACCAAGGAAAGAAATTTGTTGCAACCAGAACTCATACTTGCTGAATTTACCATACAATTTCTTTTCTTTTAAGGTTTTCAATATAACCCTTAAATTTCTTTCATGATCCTCTTTACTTTTAGAAAACACCAAAATATCATCAATGAAAACAACCACAAACTTATCCAAGAACTCCTGGAAAATTTAATTCATTAAGTCCATTAATACAACAGGTGCATTGGTTAGCCCATAAGGTATTACTAAAAATTCATAATGGTCAAATCTTGTACAAAACGCGGTCTTCGGAACATCTGATTCCTTAACCTTAAACTGATGGTACCCCAATCTGAAGTCAATCATTGAAAAAAAATGAGCTCCCTGGAGCTGATAAAAAAAATCATCGATATGAGGCAAAGGATATTTGTTCTTAACAGTGATGTTATTAAAGGCTATATAATCAATGCAAAGTCTTATAGAACTATATTTATTTTTAATAAATAAAACAGGAGCACCCCATGGTGATGTGCTAGGTTGAATGAAACCTTTCTCCAATAAATCTTGCAATTGGTCCTTCAACTCTAAAAGTTCAATTTGAGCCATTCGATAAGGGGGTTTTGAAATTTTCTTAGTATCAGGAACTAAGTCAATAGTAAATTCAACTTCCTGGTCTGGTATTATTCCAGGAAACTCATCAGGAAAAAAATCAGGATACTCATTTACCACTGGCACATCATTAATCTGAACAGTTCCCTTGTTTTCAATGATATGTGCAAGGTAACATTAACTTCCATCTTTTACAAGTTTCTCAGCCTCTTGATATGTTATCAACAGTAAAGGTTCATTCTTATACACAAACTGAAAGTCTTTCTGAAAAGAAACTTCTTTAGCTCTACAGTCTATCTTAGCATGGTAAATAGAGAGCCAATCCATACCCAGGATAACATCAAACTATACTAGAGGTAATACAATAATATTTTCAAGTAGATTCTTTCCATGGAAAAGGATAGGAAGATTCTTATAAATTCTTTTTGCCTCAAAATTTACCCCAGGTGTTTTTACCACAAGTTCAGGAGTCATTTCTTGAGATGGTATTCCAATTTTACTAGAACCTTTTTCAGAGATGAATGAATGTGTAGACCCCGAATCAAACAACACACTGGCATAATATGGAAAAACAAACAAAGTGCCTGATACCACTTCATTTGATGGCTCAACATCTGCTAAAGTAGTTTCAAAGGATTTCACCACCCCTTTCTGCTTATAGTCTAACTGCTTCCCATCACTCGAGCTCTTTTTCAGACACTCATTTGCATAATGACCCATCTCATTTCACTTAAAACATTTCACTAACTGTAAATCAAATTTGGTCTTACCATAACCCTGATCTTTTTCAGTGAAATCACGAGCCTTATGTCCCATCTTACCACATCGGTGGCACTTTCCAGAATTCAGAAGACATTCCCCAGCATGCCTTTTACCACATTTATCAGAAACTAGAAACTTAGTTTTCTTACCATCAGACTTTTTTTAAGAATTATTCCCTTTTTCCTGCCACCTCAATCTCTTCTTCTGTAGGTTTTTATAGAGCACTTGATCATCGGAAAACTCCATTTCCACCTTCTCAGCACATAGAAAAAGATTTTCCTATCATTTGAACTCACGAGAAGCTAATGCCCTTCGATATTTTGGCTTTAATCTTGAGTAAAAATGATTGATTTTACTATCAAGGTCTCGAATAAAATTCAAAGTATACCTTTCCAATCGAGTGAACCTTTCTTCATAGGCAGCCACTGAGTCTTCCTCTTGCCTCAATTCCAGGAATTGTTTTTCCATCCTAATTCGAATAGCCTTTGGAAAATACTTCTCAAGAAACATACCTTTGAATTCATCCTAGTCGAGAGCATCAATCTCATCAGCGTCCCTGATATTTTTAACCATCGACCACCACTGATATGCTTCACCCTCCAAACGGTAAATAGAAAGACTAACCTTTTGATTGTCTGAACACCCCATGAGATCGAAAATCTACTCCAGTGTTTTAATCCACTCTTCAGCTTGCACAGGGTCAGTTGATCCTCTGAATGTTGGGGGATGCTGCCTCATGAAATGTTCCACCACTGACATGTTCCTCTGCGGTTGATCTAGCTGATCTTGTGCATGGATACCACCACTATTTATCTCTTGAGTCAATTGTACCATTACTGCAACAAACTGTTCAGCTCCAATTCCGACCATCTCAGGATGCTGATTCAGAAGGTTATTTCCTTCTGTATGCCTTCCTAGCACTGCTTCCTGGTTTCCTCTGTGGAAAACCATTCTGAACAAACATGTCTTAGATGAAGTAACATAGTAATCTTCAAATGATATATCATTTCAATTTGACCATAAAATAATATTTTTGGATAATCATTTATAGAATTATAACTCCTAAAGTTATCTAAACCGACCTCTGATACCAACTATAAGGCCCCAGCCTTAAACATTACTTAATCCTGAGTTATTACAAGATTACACATTGATGATCTTTTCAGGTTTAGAGTTTTAGATAATTATATCATAAAACATGCATTACATTCTAAATTTAAAAAAAGTGGTTACAAAAAAGATAGTATTCATTTTTTCCATCAACAGAAAAGATAGTATTCATTTTTGTTATGTACTAAGTATTCCGCAAAAGTAATGTAATGTCCATGTAAGTCTAGCTTCGGGTCTCTACAGTTGGTATCAGAGGAAAGGTTTAGTCAACCTTTGGAAACTAGGATGCGAAAACGTTAGTGATATCCCTAGAGATATTTCTAAGGTACGTCTAGGGATGTCCCTAAGGTTAAGTATACGTATAGGTTATAGTACTATAATTACCCTAACGATCATAGAATTAAACCTAAGATGTTAGATATTGAAGGTACTCCCCCTTTATTATGTTTTTTTCCCTAGCATGATTTCTGCCTCTCACACTATTCTTTTTGGGTTTTAGACGATGGCTGGAACCCGAAGGAACCATGTTGATCAATGCAATGGACAATGCAATGATTTCCCTCCTGAACAAACAAATGTTATGGGAGATGGAGTGCAAAATCTTATTGCTATACTTACACAAGCTATTAATCATTCTGGGCTTCCAAATGAGCAGAGAAGGGAACAATATTCTATTGAGTCCTTCATGAGGCAATGTCCACCTTCTTTCAGTGGGACTTCTGATCCACTTGTTGCTGAACAATGGATCAGTACCACTGAAAAGATATTTTCAGTTCTTCAATGTTTTGAACATGATAAAGTCATCTTACCAGTATATCGTTTGGAAGGTGAAGCTGATCAATGGTGGAATCTTATCAAGAATACGAGGCCAAGAGATGAAATTGAGTCCATGAAATGGGACGAGTTCAAGAACTTGTTTTTCAGTAAGTACTTCCCTTGTATTCTTCAAACAAAGATGGAGAAAGAGTTTCTTGAACTGAAGCAAAGGGATGATGAATCTGTTGGTACCTATGAAGCAAATTTTACAAGACCTGCAAGGTATGCATCTGGCATTATCATCCAACCTGAAGGTAAAGTTGATCGATTTTTTAGTGGCTTAAAACCAAGTCTTCGAAGGGAATTATCTATAAGAGACTTTAGTAGCTATGAAGAAATTGTGCGTTGTGCTATCAAGGTAGAAATGGAAGTTGGTGTTACATATCCATCTCATGGTTTTGACAAGAAACGAAAGATGGAGTTCAAGGAGAAATCTCAGAATAATGGTGAATAGAAGATGAATGTTTCCTTATGCACAAAGTGTGGAAAGAAGCATGGTGGAGATTGTCTTAAAGGGACTAGAAAATGTTTTAAGTGTGGAAAAGAAGGTCATCAAGCAGCTGAGTGTCAAAGTAATGGAAAAAGGGACTCTAATGATGTGAATAAAGCAAACACTGTAGAGAATGCACCACCAACACTTCAATGCTTCAAGTGCAAGGAAAAGGGGCATTATGCTAATAAATTCCCTAATCCAAGGGTTAGTGATGATCGACATGAGCAACCGATTAAGGCAAAAGACAAAGGGAAGTCACATGCGATCACCATTGGTGATGTTGAATATGATAACGATGTGGTGGAATGAATAAGTGTTTATGTAATGGGATTCCAAAATAATGTTGTATCATAAAGTATTGGAATATTTATGTATTGGTCTAATGTGGTATTCAATGTGATTGAGATATTTTTGTAAATAATATGATATGATCATAATGAAGGGAAAATGAGAAAACGAAATGTTTAACAGTATCCATGAACTCATGATTGATATAAGGACTAAGTGATATCATTGTTTGAGTATATAGAATTTTGAGGATTTGGTATGTGGAAAGTGTTAAATTTTAACTGCATTCATGTTTTCACTAAGGTATTCAAGAGAATACATGATTAAGGACTTTGAATGTTTGGAATGTGACCAACAAAACATATCTTATGATATATGGGGATCGAAGATGGTGTTAAATCTCTGGTAATCGTTTTCACTATGTTATGAGAGTGGACTGCAGTATTATGGATAAGCCTAAAGATTGGAATGGATTATGTTGGACATAAGTTAGTATTGTTTAAGGATAGAAGTTTTCTCGATATTATTGATGGGATGTTATAGTAATATAGTTTTAGAAAAAAGACAACCTGCAGGACGGGCGACATCCCATCGCGTCGGACAAGGCTGTAGGAATCAAACCCACAACCGAAGTGTGACTGGACTTTATCGCCTACCACTGGCCTACTGGAAGTCGCTGTTTAGTAGAAACTAGTTTTATTATATTAAGCTGTATGACATATGATGTATAAGTCCATTTTAGGAACCATATATGATTAATCTCACTATAGATCGACTTATGTATATAATTTTTTGCTAACCTTTTGTTTGAGACAGATGGAATGACCCGTCATTCTATCACATGATCTGCTAACACTTCATGAATAACAAATTCAACTTCATTTATTTAAGATATGAAGTGGAAATTGTTTAAGGCACGAACAACAGTGAGATTGTACCAAAATAAAGTAAGTATTTATTCTAATTCAAATTCTTCAACTTTAGGGAAACGATCTTGAAAACCAAAAATGTTGTCCTAGTGCTCTTATATCTGATTAATCAGATGGTACCTTAGATCATCACAAGTTTATGGATTTGTTATTGTTTCCTTTTCCATAGCCATGTTCTCTACCACTCTCCATCAGAACATGATGGTTAGATTTCTCTTCCATATCCATATTTTCACCTATGTGGAAACCTAGTGATTAGTTTATTTGGGTAACCATTACATTTCATACTTTCGTTTTTAAGGATTGGTTTTGGTATTCCTTTTTAAGATGTGGGTTTATATTAAAGAAATTTTCAATTAGTAAACCATTTATAACCCCGACGAATTTCGAGGGCGAAATTCATTTTAAGGGGGGTAGAATGTAACTGCCCGAGATTTTACGAAAAATATTCTTTTTAATTTTATTAATGTCTTGTGTTGTACGCTACACGAAAAGGAGCTTGCACAACACACATCCTTGACTTTCCTTGCATTACACGCAATCGCAACCTTCCTCGATAGCGTGTGTAGTACGCAATACTGAGTTTCACGAAACAACGATATGCTATTAAAATATTATTAAAACTAGCCGTTATGAATAGTAATAACCACTTTTTGAAATTTTGTAAATTTTATTTTTCAAAATGGAATTCATTTTTGGATTCGGAGTATCGAATTTAGCCTAAGGTGAAATTTTGGTACTTTTTGGATAACTTTCATATTCTGATGAATAGTGAAAATTACTAAATTATAATTAAAAACAACTTTTTTAATCAAAATAATTAATAGTGATAAATTATTAATTTGAGTGGTTATAAAGTATATTTAGAATATATTTTTACAATTTAATACAATGTTGGTCATTGGATGTAATTTCACATTTAAACCAGACATAAACAAGTGTCAATCTTTTGATAGATATTGTTTCTTAAAAACACGCTATTTGTTTTAACAGCGGGATTTAATTATAAAATTAATTAATTCAACTTCTATGTTATGAATTTGGAAAAATAGACTTAATTTTTGAATTCGGAATATGAAATATAGCTTAGGATGAAATTTTGGCATTGTTCTGAAAAACATCAATTTTTGATGAATAGTGAAACTACTAAGTGGTAGTTAAAAAACTGAATTTTTCACAAAACTTAATTTTACCGCTTCTGTGAATGGAATTTCAAAAATCCGAGAGACACGATTGATGTCAGTAATTAAAATGTGGTTCAATGAGATGAAAATAATTTTTGGTAAATAGTAACTTTTTACTTTTATTTACCACGGTTAAAAGTAAATAGGGTAATTAAGGGTAAAAATGATATTAATATTACCCTAACACATGTCCTAATCCTATTGGACAAGTGTATCTCGACCATAAATAACCTTAAGTGTAAAATATTATCATTTAGGCCCACTTGGATTAGATTAGGACATTTATTATTATTTAATTCAAAGAAGAGTTAAAAGAGTTAAAATCAAAGTTTATTTACTAAAGCATTTTTAATATAGGGTTTTACATAAGATAAATTCGATTGTAAATATTAATTAGAAAGATAAAACGATTTCCTACATGATGGTATTTTATTTGTAATTTTTAGACATCAAATAATTTAATTTATTTATGACACAAAGATGATGCAGTAATTATCTTATTAATGAAATATTGACATAATTGATATTATAAATACCAAAATAAATGTAATTTAATACTTTTTATGAATTAAACTAATTTTCTAGGTTACTATGATATATTAGTATTGATTTAATCAACTTGGTTCGAACATATAATTCTGTTATGACTTTCACAAAAATCATATATCAAATAGTTTCAAAATTGACACAAAATTGTTTTTAAATAAAATATTATATTATTAATTGTTATTTTATTCCTAAAAATCTATGGTTCGGCCAAATGACTTAGATAAGGATATATATATTAATAATAAAACATTTGGGGTTCTTTTGGCATGTTATAGTAAGTTTATTGACCATATAGTGAAAGAAAACAAAAAGTCACGGTAAAACTTAAATTATTTAACTTAGAGTTAAATATAATTGATAAGGTTAAAATAATACTCTACACTTGTCTAAATCCTATTGGTTGATAGGATTTAGACCCATACCCACTTTAGATTCGAAATAAGACCCTTTGGAACCATTATAAACCGATTTTGACTTTAATATAACATAATATTTTGAGATATTCCTAAGGTGCCCCTCTCCTCCCTTATAAAAGGGCACCTCCTCCCCCTCCTCCTCACACCAATTTGAGCACTCAAGCTCGGCCAACCCCTGAAAGTTTCTCCTATCCACTTCCCTAGAATAATCCTAGAGGTCCTGGTCTTCTTCAAAGACCAATATTAGTTCCCTAAGTGGAGGATTCAAAGAAGCGTTCCAAAGAAGAGGTAATATCCATTACCGATCTTTTCAATTTCTTTCTTCTTCAACTTCTTCTTCTTTAGTTGTTTCATGATAAAGTAATAACATAAGTATTACTTACATACTGATATGTTATTATGAAACAACCCTAATTAACCTTCTATCCATCCTATGGAAAAATGAAATCACCGCGCGTGCGTACGTACGGAATACCGTCTCCACGCCGTGGTGTAATCTATTTTCCGCCACCACCTTAATTGGATGGGTATAATGGTGTAATGAGTAACTATATATGATTATTATAAAGTGATATTAATACTGAAATAGTATACAAACACTTCAACACAATTCCATGACCATGGGAACGATATCATCGCTCGTGCGTACGTACGGACTACCGTCTCCACGACGCGATGAGATTCATTCTCAATGATTAACCATTCATGAATGATTATAAAGTATATATAATAAGTACTAATGAAATATATGACATAATAATGATACTGGATTTATTTATATTTATATGTATGTCATCTACTTAATTCCATTCAATTCAATAAAGAAACGAAAACAGCGTTCATGCTTACGTACGGACTACCGTCTCCATGAACGGTGTATTTCTTTCCATTTACTGATTTATTATATATATGTATATTATTAATATATATATATATATATAAATCCTTTTTTATATTCTGGAATTAAGTAATCATGATCTAAGTAATTATATGAATAATTACAAGTCAAAACACGGACGACAAATGAAACAATTTTAACCAAAACGCTCTTTAACATGGAATTTACAAAAGAACAGGTAATATAATGTCATAAGTGAACCATATATGATATCATAACAATGAATATGATTCTGTAATAAGTAAATGAGATTATTTAAATCATTATACAGGAGGTTCGGACACTTACGAAGCAAATCGGACCTAAGGTAAGGGAAATATCACAATCTTATTTTTATCCGGGATTGTTTATACTTTAGTATTTACTGGGGTGTATTTTATCATCCACATCCATGTTTCCTCAATATGTAATATTGTTTCCTTCCACATATAATTGTTTAATTCCAATTTTACCCTTCAGTGATTTTTTAGTAAAAGATATGAAAGGAATCTTTTGTCATTTTTAATACGAGGTACTTTTTGACTTTTCCGACAAAAGTACGAGGAGAATGTTATTTTTAACTTATACGGCATGAATGAATTTTTAAAACATTATTTCCAAGAAACTTCCTTTACAAGTTTTCAAGTTTATTTTTAATCAACTTCTTTTATTTTAATGTTTTATGACATGATAAGAAAGGAAAAATGTTTTTGAAGAAGAAAGGATATTTTCCTCAAGAATGGAGTTCAAGTGTTTTATCAAAATTATTTTCCATCTAAGATAGTAAATGGTTATGTTTTTATCCCTATTATTACATTGATTTTATTATGTTGTGATGGAATTATTTTTATGAACTCCTTTATCGTATATGAATTGTTTTATGATGTCATGATGTTTAAGATTCCCATTTTTATTACATGGGTTATGTAATGATTTATGATTTATGATTTTGTGGCACACATAAGAATGGTATCATTATGAGATGGGTGGGACCTATATCTCCCTCCAATTAATTGGGTAAATATTTAATATCTCATGTGATAGACATGGCTGGAATGGTAGGTTATACCGGTTCAGTGAAACAGGACTGAAACGAGGGTGACTCGATTCAGAAAGGGACTTTGTCCACTAAGATAGTCTTGGCAATGAGTCATGACTAACAAGAAATGATTCTCTATGATTATGTGTGTATGCCACAAAGTTTCATGTTTTAAGTTATGCTTATTGGGATTTAATTTCACTACTATGATTTATCCCATGTTATGAAATTATGCTCTCTTTTGCAGGTTAAGATTTCCAAAAGTTATGTTCTTATGAATATGATGTGATTGACTTTTCTTTTGTTTACCCTTACTGAGAATTTGAGCTCACCCTTTTATGTTTTCTTTTCCCCAGGATATAAAGAAATGTTTTAGGTAAAAAAAGGGAAGATCTTTATGGGAGATATTGAAGATCTTTCACCACGATTAGAAGATTACGTTCCGAGTTTCCAAAGACATTAAACTATTACGATCCTTGTGTGTGTGTTTTTGTTATGTACTAAGTATTCCGAAAAAGTAATGTAATGTCCATGTAAGTCTAGATTCGGGTCTCTACATATTTTTCATTCAAAAAAGTTACGACTTGTAGAGGAAGCCGAAACTCAAATAATGGTCATCGCGGTGGAGAAGTCGTTGTCACCGCATACGTACGACAAAAAAAAAACATTCCTTTTGTTGTTTAGTATAACTTTTCATATAAAAAATATTCCTTTTGAATATACATAAAATTAAATGGGTTTTATACACCGTATAAAAGATGGTTGTGTATAAAACAAAATATGCCTCAATGAAAGGAGATTGAGACGAAGCCCCATACCTCGGGTCCGACTTGACTCGATCGTTCTTTAACCTCCTGAATAATACAAATGAGTTAATTTATACTTTCCTAAGAACCTTTTTCAAGTTCATTATTCCTTTTATATCACTTATTATCATGTTTTGAACACAATGTAATTATTTAAGTTAATAATGGTCATTTTGTCAATCAGTGCTACTTGAGTCAAAAATAAACTTTTTATAATTACAAGTTTGTTCATGGGGTAAAATATCCATTGTATACAGAATTATATTCATTAATTAGATATCATATATATCATATATATCCATTATATACATTCATTTATAATATTACATAAAATTTAGAGGTAATAAATGAAATGCACTGTTCATGGAGACGGTAAGCCGTACATACCCATGAACGCTACTTCCATTTGCATTTTTTATTTAATGGAATTAAAACATAATGATAATATTATTATAATTGCAGTATGTTATTATATATAATATCATTAAATCTATCCTTTATACGTACCACATATGGTACTAATGAATCAAATCACTTTGAGAGGCGGTAGTCCGCACTTCCTAAAATGAATATATCGTGTTTACCCATAATGGAAACCATAAAGTTATTCCATAAATGAAAATAACAGAAGATTAAGTAAAAAATAAACATATTATATATCATATATAAATATAGTTACATCTTAATGTCCACCTTTTAAGGTGTTATATGAGTGTTGAACAATCATCGTTTCGTGAGGTAGAAATTCACCATCCACAGAAACAGTATGTTCTTTAACCATTAGATGTAGGTGTGTGTAAGTGTAGCTCGAATAATTATTATAACAACATCCTATTATGTTGATGATACTTTTTTTGTTACAAAATAAATGAATAAAAAGAGTGTAGGGGTTTGGAGAAGAAAAATAAAACATAAGAACACAAGAGAAGACACTACCTTAAAATTGGGTGACTCCCTTTGGTCTGAACCAAATGGGTTTTTTGAAGAGCTTCCTGCCTAAGGTAAGGATTCTAGAATGCGGAGAGGGATGTGAAGAGACAAAATGATCAGATCATGGCCAAGCCAAATTCTTGAGAGGTGTGGGTAAGGAGGTAGAGGTGGGGGCCTTTTATTAGAGGAGAGGAGGGGCACTCTTGGAAAAGTATAAAATGTTACTTTATTTTCAAATGAGATTCGGATTTTAAAGATCCCCAATTGATTTATTTAGAGGATAAGGTTATAAGGGTTCGTAATATACTAATAAAATAGTTTTTTGACCTTTTTAGGTCTTAGATTTTACATTATCTTTTCATTTTATATAAATCGTTAAATAATGAGGTAATCGCTGCATCATCATGATGTCATAAATAATTTAATTTATTTAATTTCTATAAATTATATAAAAACTACTATGATGTAGGAAATATTTTTATATTTCCAAAGACTATTTATAGGCAAAAATCATACTTGTATAACCCCATGTAAAAAGTGTTTTAGTAAAATAATACATGTTTGTGTCATTTTTACTTTTACTTTAAATAAAAGGAATTAATGTCATTATCTTAACCAAGTGGCTCCATGGGGTCCCAAAAATCGACCCATGGGTTGTTTTGGTCGTCCATGACTCATCCAATAAGGTTAGGACAAGTTTCAAGATATTTTCATGTTATTATAATATCATTTTTACTTTAAATCACACTAATTACCTTTAATCGCGATTAATAAAACTTAGAAGTTACATTTCATCAAAAATTAATTTCATCCCAATGAACCAAATTTTACTTAATAATGAAAATCACTTATATTTGATTTTTTTAAATTCAAATCAAAGAAGTGGTAAAGTTCCATTTAAACGAAAAATCAGTTTTTGTAACTATCACTTTGTGGTTTCACTATTCATCAAAAATTATGGTTTTACAGAAAAATACCAAAAATTAACCCTAATATATATTTGATATTCCGAATTCAAAAATTATGTCTACTTTAACAAATACATAACATAGAAGTTTCATTAATTAATTTTATAATTAAATCCCGCTGTCAAATCAAATAGCGTGTTTTTAAGAAACAATATCTTTCAAAAGCTTGACACTCGTTTATGTCCAATGTCAAAGTGATATTAATTCCAATGACCCCCATTGGATTACATGGTAAAAATTTATTCAAATTTCACTTTAAAACCAATTAGAAAAATAATCTAACTATATAAATACATTAGATTAAAAAGAGGTTTTGAAATAAAATACAACACTTTTCACTATTCATTAAAAATGAACACTATCAGAAAAATACCAGAAATATATTCAAAGTAAATTTCAATGTCCCAATCATAAAGAATAAGTTTATTTTGACAAATATATCTTATAAAATTGTCAAAATATATATTTAAAAATGGTTCACCATCAAAAGGCGGTAAAACAATCTTTTAAAAATATTAGAGTATTCCATGCTTAAGATTGGATTTATTCTCATTTTAAGCCTCTAAAACACAATCTAATTCATAAATAGACATAGATAAGAATATATATTATTCATTAATTACTTGGGATGTTACAATATCCTTTCTCATGTCATGAAGGAGTTCCAATAGTTGAGTGGTCATGGTCGGTGATTGTAGGGGATTAAGTGTATTTGAAATCATACAACATTGGGTATTGTTTCATAGGATGGTCTCCAATGGATTTATTCATGGATCCAGAAACACAAAATCCCCTCTTAACCATGATTAATTGACCCATGTTCCAAAGTCATGTACACATTGGATGATTTGGACAATTATACATGAGTACTCGCATTGGTCAAGAGTATTGGTGGTCGGGATCATCACTCCCTTTTAGGGGTTATAATTAAATTCCATGCACTCTCTTATAGATATAATAAATGTTCATATGTTTTTTAGTACATGGTTCATTCCTAAGAATGTGTCTGTGGATTAGTCCTTGGTTACAAGATCAATCATAAATACACAAGGGTCTGGAATATTCAACATGTTTCTAAGGTTCTCCATTTGAGAGGATATCATTTTGTGGATAGATCTGGTATTCCTTTACTATTTTCTGAGACAACATGGATTTATGTTGTGTGATGAGGCATTCTGGAGTTTATAATCAACAAGGGGAGATAACAATTGTATCAATGTTGGGATCGAATCCATAAGATGGGCTTCATAAGTATCATTGTGAGAGGAATCAGAGCCCACATAGTTCGGTGCCAATTAGCCGGGCACATCACCCTTTAAGGTCATGTGATGAGGACCCATCCATGTAGTTTAACGTCCGACAACAAGGACCTCTAGGGGAAGGTTCCTAGTCATGGTTTTATGGGTACTTATGCTGAATCAGCCCATGGACTCAAAAGTAATATAGTCTTCGTGTTAAAGAGTGACTTACATGGAATATGGCTCGATAAATATTTGGGAATGTTTAGATGTCATGTTTGGACCTTAGGTAGGATTCCTATGTATCCCATTTTGTTGGGAATCAAATAAATCATATTTTAATATTATGGGGATTACGTGTGGAAGTTTTACATAAATAAGAAATGATGTGGGGATTACATCAATAGAGAATGCTCATTTTGAGCCATAGTTGGGGCTGATACCATAAAAAAGACCTTGATGAATTTTGTTCCATGATCAGTGTTAACCCTTGATAAGGATCCCCTTTTAGCTCAGGTCTTAGATAGGCATCCTAAGTATCATGATTTGAGTAAGAATCATATTTATCGTAGTTCATTTCATTTTTGGAATACATATTCCTAGAAGACCATAAAGGGGGAACTTAATTTTATTGGCGATGAAACTTTTTGGTGGCCCATTTGTTTGGGATCATGAAGATTTCATGACCACCTTCCACCTATAAGACCATGTGAGTCATGCTCACTGTCAGAAAAAAGAGGAGGTTGTGGATCTGAAGACCTCTAGTCCTACTTCATCTGTTCATTAATAGTACTAGAGCCTTAAGAGAGATATAGAGAGAGAGAGTGTGTGTGTGTGTGTTGATTGTACCCATCTCATATTTTGTTTTAATACCCTTGATAACTAGTTTAACTTATATGGGTATTCATTTGGTGGAGGTAGAGATGACCTCTATTGCAACCTTCTGCATGATAGGATAGGGAATTACTGTTGTTAGAGGACCCTAAAACTTGTTATGGGAAAGGGGAGGGATGCTTCTTCTTGTTAAGGGAAATAGAGAGCATGATTTCTGTTATCCATCCCTGAATCTCATCAAAGGGAAAGGATATTGATTACCCAAGATCCCTATAATGGGTAGGTTCACATTAGTATCCCAAGGTTAGACCCCGAGTTACCATGGGAATATAAACTTAGGAACATTCTGAGGGTCCACACCACAACTTTCATTACTCATGTGACTCAACATACCTTGGGCATTTAAATTCGGAAGGGTAGGATGATTCACCCGATGGTCTTATCATATAGGTCTGGTGGATTTTGAAGAGTTATTGTACTAATGTCGATTGACTGGATTGCAGAGGGAATATGTATGACATGATGGGTGTAAAAGGAACTGATTCAATTCAGAGGGTGGAACGCCCAAGAATTCAACATTATGAGTTCCATTTTCTCATTCATAATGGATTTTCTTCTGCATATTGTGATACTATGTGGGTGAAGGGGTCATTCACTAACCATATTAGTACACAAACCTAAATTTGGTTCAAAATGTGTTTTTTTACACGAGGGTGAGAATTTCCCACGTATAGTGGTGGTACGTGGGGCTCAGATCTGGATGCATACTATGATGTTTTGTTGATTTTAGTTCAAAAAATGTAGCAATTTTTTACATGGCACAGAGTTCCATCTATATAAAACATTAATATGTAGGATTATAGTTTGATGAAGGGGTATAGGTTTTGTAGTTCATAGAAATTTCATCCGTGGAGGAATCTTTTTCATGATTTAGCATATTTTTATTATATTTTCTTCTTTTGTGGAACACAGTGATCTATACATGTCTAGAATCATTGTAAAATTCATTCTTTGTGGTACCTTATTTTTCCATTCTTTAGATGTTAAGAAATCCATTCTATTAAAATCTCAAAGTCTTCATCCTCTTTTCTCCTCCCTTGGGGTCCTTTAATAGATGGGTGGAGGAACCGAATCGATGGATCACATGGAACCTTTTTCAAATCCCAAGGAAGAATCACTTGGCCCACAGAAGACTTGGTAAATAGGGTCCTATAGGGATTGTGGTTCACGGAGTCGCAAATAATAACATTGATCCTGTGGAGGACATAGTTTATGGGACACTATTCACTTCGCCTTGCTTGAAAACTGTCTGACTTTGCAGAAAATGGTATGGGGGGAGAAATTCTCCAACTACATTCCGTGAAAGAGAGTGTTTTCAAATAACCGGTGCTTCCATTTTCCTTCTATGAACCATGATGTTCGTGAATGGTTTTTAGTGTGGCATACCATCCCGAGTGGTGGTACACAAAGGGCATTTTTTCCTTCATGGTACAATATTTTCCTTAGTCGATTAGGTATTTTTCCTCCTTCTTCGATTCTTCCTTCAATTTGTTTTACTTCCTTTTTCAAATCTATGGATATTTTTATCTTTCCCTTTTCAAATTTTTCGTGACCCAACAAATTCCCCCATCAGAATGGGCTCGGATCAGGACGAAGATGAGGCTATTCCTATGTAGAAAGTGGTTCTTAAAAAATACATTTTTAGAATGATTGTATAACTATAGTAAGGTACTATGACTATATAAAGGTCCCCCAACTCATTTTTCTTTTTACCATTTTCTCAGATGATGTTAGTTCTCTCACGATTCTCTCGTTCACTTATTTTCATGAACTGTTTTTGTTTACAGTTACCCTTCGCCCGTGAACTCCTCCATGACTTCCATGAGAAGAACATCTACCTCCATGAATAGTGAGTTCATGATTTAGTATGTGAACTACTTTTAGTACCCAACCAAATATATTTTGGAGATGCCTTTGGAATATTCTTTTCGATATATAATAGTGGATCTTACTCTCATCTCAAATGATAAAACTATAAGAAGGGCATGACTGGCTGATAATATTTGAACCAGTATCCAATCAAATTTTACTCATCAATAGATTTCCATGAAGGATCATATCTCACCAGATCTCATGGTTGACCCATTGTATAATAGTTTTACACTATATAAATTCAGTCTCCAAGATGATCCCCCTCTACCATCAGTTGACTGGAGCTACTTTATTATTCCTCTTGGGACATCTCAGGAGTACGAACAGGTGAATATTTATTCCATGGGGGAGATCACAAGATAATTAAACCAAGATGACATATTTGTACTAAATTTCTCTTATTGAATGCAAAGTGATTGAAGCCATGATAACCTATCATTCAAATCATTCATCATGTATTTTTCCTCAAATGTTAATCTTTTAAGGGGAAATTCAAATAGAGGTTGTAGAAACAAATGGGACCTATGATCTGAAAGATTATTTTCCGATGAGTGGGATTAGACGTTATGGGTTCATCAGAACTACTTGGAGGCCTCTATTCCACTGGAAACTATCAACCTATACTATTTGGTATGGGTATCCTAATTCTCCATTGATTCACCGGGTGAGATACTGCCTGAACTACTCAATCGTTGGTGCTGGATCACTAATAACTTCCACTTGTCTTATGGTGAAGTGGGGATGACTTTTAGAGAGATATACTTGATTGGGGGACATCCCATACTTCAGTGATATGTATTGTGAATTCCTACCAATCGCAAATACATGGGATAATGTTTAGAAAGTTTCTACACTAGAGATGGATTTTCTAGTTTTGGTGGAGTGATTACATGGTCAAACTCACCATCCCCACCCACTTGTTTCAATTAAAGATTAGAGAGGGATATTCCTAAAGGTGAATGAGACATGGCTGAAAGTTATCTATAGCAGAACACCTCCACCCAAAAGTCACTATGGATTCTAGGCTCATACTGTGCTCCCCTCTAGGTTGGTTGATACACCACCTGGGGTTAAGAAATTTTTTCTGATGTATCTCTTGAACATTGATTGGATGGTTTCATTACCATGTTTCTAAGTAGGTGTCTCTTCCCTTATCATGGAGTTTATAATGAAGTATAGATTTTCACTCTAATGATGGAATCCAAGATTTTAGAGGAGTATCCCCTCAATTTATTCATTCCCACCCTTGCCTAAAAGTATGATTTTTATGGGAATATATATGAAGAGATCCCACCACATCATCTCAGAAGGACATTTCATTATTTGTATTATTGGATTAAAGATAATTTCCCCTACTATGAGTATCAGCACACTATGATGGATTATCATTAAAATTTTTCTTCGAATTAACTTAAAATATCCTCTATTAATCCCAAAATTTTGAGTATAAATAGCACAACTGAGTTTTTGAATGATATTTCTCAATTTTCTCTAGTTCCTTACCCAGTGCCTCAAAGAGTAGTTCTAAATGATTGAAGGGGTTATTCAGAAGTGTATTCCAATGTCATCTCTTTTCAGGATGGAATCATGAACTATCATTTATATAGAATAACTATATATTAACCCTATGATCCTAATAGGTTTCCTAACAATTTGGGTGTCTGTAGTGACTTCCATTATTCCCAGTATCCCAAGTCAAGAGGGAATCTCATCTAGTAATCCTTCACCAACCGTGGTTGATAATGATGAGGAAGGAATCTAGAATTAATTTCCTTATCCCTCATACAATGGTACCTACTCACATATCATTATAGTATAGCCAATAGTGGGTGTCCTATTATTCTGACAGTGCACTGGCTAGACCAGTTCGACATGTGAAAAGGACATTTTCTAACTTTGGTCCCATTTCAACCATGCCAACTGCACAAAGTCCCTCAATTCCAATTTCTAGATGTGCTCCAACTCCGTCTCACGCATTCATAGGTGACTACTTCAATGCAACCAATATCTATATTGAGTGACTTAGACTCCCTGTCTCTAGGTGATATAGTTCATGGGTTTTATATCCAGAACATTTCAGACTTATGGTTGAAATTTTTCTTACCCCAACCCAAATGAAGGATAAGAAATTCATCATTTTAATGGTATTATGAACATAAATGTCTTGTAATCTTGATTCATTAAGGGGAGAAAGTGTTTAAACTATAGTCTAGGGGATTTCTGAGACTATGGAATGGAGTGAGATTTAAACATATTATGGTGTACGAAAGTAGGAAAAGCCTCTAATGAGGTTCAATTTTCCTTTGTTTGACATGAATTTTTATGGGAAAGTTATGAAGATCCACTAGGGAATTGTGTGAATATTCAAAAAAGGTTTTTGTAAGATACTATCATTCTATTCCCAATAGCCATGGTGGTTTATGGGGGTTTGTAACTTTCTATACATAGAGTGTGGTTTGTGAAGAGGGAGTGCCTGATCACAAAAGGGGGCACTTTAAGCCAATTGTTCTCAGGAAAATGTAGAGGTGTCCTTCCCCTACAGTTGTGAGGAGATCCTTTGTGCAGGTCTAGCCCTTACATAAGAAGGGGGAAATTGTTTCACAGGTGGACTAGTGTTATGAGAATTCGAGAGTCACTATATACCCTACAATGACAGGAATCAAGCTGGGTGTAATTCTCTTAAAATTTATACATATGAGGATTTGATAAACACATAGGAGTGGGAAATTTATATCATGTATATAGGATTTCCATTAAGGCAAGACACATGTTATAATTTATTATGTAGCTTCGTTTCAGGTACTATGCAGTTTTAATGTCTTGTGATTAATACATTGACATATGAGCCTTTTTTGAATAGATTATAACTCAGCTAGGATGATATGACTTGTCAAATACATGGGTAGAAATGAATGTGTATTTCATGGATTCAAGGGGCCATGGATTGGGATAAATAATATATGGCTTGGAAGATGTTGAGTATACATAGGTAGAAGAATCCTCACATGAAGAAGAATTTTCCATTGGTTGAAATACCGTTTTTTGGACAACCTATGCAGAGCCACCGTGGCATCACGTGCATAGTAAAAAAAAGATGTCGGGACACTATACCTCCATTTCTGTTGTCCTGGGGGGTATATGATGATTTTAATCCCTTCTAAACACAATGTTCAATGGGTGGAAAATATGTGTCTGGGTATATCATAATCAATAAACCTGTTATTATCAACATAATTCATGATTTCTCTATATATATCTGATCTGTATGTATGGTGAGGCATTTGATTTTTTTTATTAGAGCTAGACCCGGGTTTGAAGGTCAGGTTTTTCCAGAATCATTCTCCCAACATTAGAATGATCCATACATATGGGAAGGGAAATTTTAACCATATCTGGGGTTCCTTGAAGTTTAATGTTTTACAGTTAAGATTCTATGCTCTACATTATTGGAGAAAAGAACCATATCATGACTTTTTTAGGTCCTGCAACTAGGGCCAACTATTAGAGATTGATTTTCCATATCAAAATGTGGAATCCCCTATCTATATTCCCCTATCTATTTTCTATAAAAATTGCTGAAAAGGGTTTCAATTCACCTTCAAGAGATAGAATAATAAAAAATAGAATTATTTACTCTTGGGGATGTTGTCCAGTTTATTGTCATGTGGAAAGTAAATTTTAATATATATTTTAACATCATATGATTAGGAAGATTTCCATATAGTTTGACATCATGTAAGAAGGGATATAGGTGCCATTCATTTTATCGTCATGCAGTGAGGACATAAATGAACTGACATAAGTGAGGGAACATTTTATTATTATTATTATTATTTTTCAAAATTGTCCAGCGAATAGGGCCTAATGAGGTGGCTAGGCTCGGATGATAGTCCAAGAATCTCTATATATCCTGCAAGGGCATGAATAAATCCATGCATAGTTCTGAATAGACCATTTATTTTAACGTCATGAGATAATGATGTTGGTGACTTGACAAAAATGTAGATGGATGTCATGGATCCCAACAGTTTTACATCTAGAAGTAACAACGTAGGTTCCGCAAAGATTGTTGTCACGTGGAGAGGTTATTTTGACCATTCAGTTTAATGCCTTTCCTTGAGGATGTATTGGTGGTATAGTTTAGTGTCATGTTGTAGGGACATACTTCCATAGATACCATGAGTATGTATGGGATAATTATACCATGATATTAATTATTCCCATGACCTTAGCGGGGAAAGAGAGTGTAAACCACAATCCCGGGGATCCTCAAATCTAGAGAAATGAAATGGGGCTTGGATTCCATTCAGAGTATAGTGGTATGAAAAGACACTCCATTGGTTGAATTTACTTTTGATTAACATGCTGTTTTGAGGGAAACATTTGAAGAGCATTTGGGGAATTGTGTGCATAGTCAAACAATGATTTATGTAGGATATTAAACTTTTATATCGGATGGTCATGTATGTTTATGGGGATCCAAGATTTCCTAGGTTATGGATTTTGACGAATTAAAGGGATATATCTGGGAACATGGGTAATATGCATACCATTATTTCTTGTGAAGCATGGAATTCCCAATAGAGATCTGAATTATCTGTAGGGGAATTATCCTTTGAAAAACCATTTTTGTTAGAAACATGTATTGGAATATCCTACCTGACATAACGTTTTTTCTTCAAAATATGGTAGAATTTTTATTTCCTCATTTGGTGAGGCTAGACCAAGCTATGAAATTTTGGGCATCACTACATATCTCATTATAACGAGAATCAATCCAAATGTATTTATTGGGGTACCATTTTTTTTTAACATCATGCATTTATGACTCGAGATTGTAGTTAATCGATATGAATACAAGGAATCCCATACCAATATGCCTATTCCCATATGAGCATCATCAATGTGATAAAAAATGATTGAAAAATGATTAATCTTCCACACAAGGGGGATATGAAGAAAGGAACATGGTCTTTTTTCCTTTAATATTTTCTCATATCAAGGCTCAATTTTGAAGACACTGATGATTCTTACTTACCATGTGTGAATGGAAATAAATCCAAATATGGTTTTACGAATTTTCCTATGAAACTCGAACATATATCCAGTGGAAGGGACATTTTTTACTTGGTGGTAGTTGGGCCCATGAATGTGGATCTTGATCATCACTATGTATCTTGAATGTGGAGGAATCCATCCACACATAGTTCTATAGAACCCAGTTCCAGTTGGGCCCAGGCATAGGGAGGGAAAATTTTACTTGGTGGTGGCATAGCCCAAGGATGTAGAACCCATGTGTCACTAAGTATCATTCAAGGATAGTAATCAAGCCACACATAATTCAAAAAAATAGTCTCCCTGTATGGGCTTGGTCCTTAAATTGGGTGATAGAAAATATTTTATGGTGGTTGGACCAAGATATAGGATCCAGGCATCACTACATATCTTACAAAAGCAGTAATCAACACATACATATATCTAGGTGAAAAACTCTTTGTACTGACCTATCATGTGCATGGGGAGGGGGAATTTTTTAATCATTCTTTTTATGTGATGGGAGTCTCATGTACCATTACCTTCTATTTGTTTGTGGTAAATTTTAACTACTATTCCCAAGATAATGTGTTCCATGCTTGGCATGAGAAAAAAGGAATAGAAAAGTATTCTATTCCTATATAGAGGATGAAGAGGGTACAATTGAGGAATTTGTATCTTTTGGTGGCTAGACAAGGGCTTAGGGTCAAGGAATTTCTTCATATCCTATGAGAGTAGGAATCCATCCATACGTAATTCTGTGAATTCTTCCTACGATGATCCAACCCATATGATGGGGGGATTTTTTGGATGGTGAATGAACTAGCATATTGAATCTGGGTGTCAATAGGTGTCCTACAAGTGAAGTAATCAAGACACATGTATTTTTAGAGAATAAGAGTTCCAATGTGGATCTGAATCTCATATATGAATATGTGAATGTTTCCATTATCTCACATAGATATGACTCATGTGTAATGAATCGTTAGTCAGAAATTAATGATCACCATTAAGTTTAACGTCATGCGGTGTGAATGATGATTTTATAAATTTTAACGTCATATAGTATAGAACCATATGGAACTATTTTTTTAACATCTTTCATATAAGATATATATGGATCTATGCAGTTTAACATCATACATATAAGACTGAATCTATGTGATTAGAAAAATATTTTCTTCTGGATCCTTGAATTGGTGGGAGATGTTGTGATTTTTCCATCCATTAAAACTAAGGAATATTATCCATTGAAGTAGACCTTGTGTATGAAATATGTACCTTTTCATTTTAGATACAATTTGGGAGATTCTTCTTGAGTATCATTGGGGTTCTGAGACCCAACACCACATATCCTTCTAGGAAATATCTGAGGTGAACCATTTTAATCAAGGATCATGTGATCTAGTTCTGGTAAACATCCATATGGGGAAAATTGTGCAATATATTCTCATCCAACCCCTCAAACTAATCAAATAATTTGTAATATTGCTAGTTTATTAACAATAGATCATAGAAGTAAATGTGGAGATAGGGTATTTGAAATGAAATAGGTAGAAATGTTTCTTTCCAATATACCCATAAATATGGTGTTACTTGACTAGTGGTATGGTCCATGGTCCGATAAGACTGTAGACTATGGGGAGCATTTCGGGCCATAATTTATTTTACTTTTCTACCATCTTCTAGAGTATATTGGATTGGGTATTATTGACGGCATATATCTATCCATTGGACACTACATGATAGCAAGATCAATGGTTGGCCATGATTCCATAATTCTGATATAACTTAACCAATTCAGCTGAGTACAAATTGGTTATGTTTTCCAATATTATTGTTTGAGGGACACCAAATCTAGTGATGATTTTGGATTTAAGGATATTTACAATATGTCTTTCTCTGACTTCATTAAGGTGAACATATTCTTCCCATTTGGAGAAGAAATTGGTCTATGTGAGAATGCAATTTAATAGTGTTTCCATAGTGGGAGGATACAACCCCAATATGACCATTCCCCATATGGAAAATGGCTAGGACTACTTGGCTATGTGAATTAACTCTGGGTGATAGTGGATGAAATCAGAATCAAATAGACATGAATGGAACTTTTTTTTGAATATAGAATAATCCTATATCAAGTGGCCTAATAGTATCCAAGCCTTAGATTTTGATAGTAGAGCATGGTTCAAGATTGATGTGCACCATAGGAACCAGTATTCCATTCATTCATGATGAAACCAATTTCCTCTCCAACAATTCATCTGAGAAGGATCCCATTATGTTCCCACTTGTAAAATACCATTTGATGATTGGTGTTGTCGAACAAAAATACGTTGATTTCCCATCTCCAGTTTTTTTCCCTCATAGCGCAGTCTGGTGGGAGATCCCCCTTTTAAAGGTAATAACCAAGTGGATTCATCCATCTAGTGTTAGGACCATATGGCTCAGATATGGGATTCATCTCATTGAATTCTTTTGTTCTGGAATGGAAAAACTAAAATACCATCCAGCAATGGGCAATGATTATGACTGCTTGTTTCTGATGTAGGTTATCTAGAGCTTTGGATTCATTTATTAATCCATCAGTCTTCATATTTTGTTACTAGGGGACATAATACAATGTCATATCTTATGGAAATGCTACCATGAATTCTCAAACATAGTTCATCAAAGGTATTAGATATTTTTTCTTGATGGTATAGTCACTATTTAATTTAATTATGACTAGATCCAAGTCACCTTTTATATTTAGTTGTTTAGTGTATGCTTATACTTCCAATTCAAGGCCAGTGATGACAGACTGATACTCAACTTGATTGTTTGTACACCCCTCTAGAATCAGGAAGGAGTAAAGAAATACTTCCTTTTCAGTAGATATGAGTATGACTCAAACCCCCACCTTATTGATCTTTAAGTTCTCTATTATTTTTCTTGTTATAATTTTAGATGCACCGTCTAAATGAATCCCACATGATTGGGATTTCTTCGGAACATAGAAGACATCTTTATCTTGTTGTTTGAAATTCAATGGGGGTTTTTTCTTCAAATGGGTATTTTTATTGGAAATCAGCTAATTTATGGCCTTTGATGGATTTATAATGCACGGACCATATATCAAACTATTTTATGATGTACACTCACCATGAATATTTTCCAGTAAACATTGGATGGGTGATAATATACTTGAGAAGGTTTCTACCAGATACTAGATAGAAAAGGTGGTGCTTCAGGTAATGCCTCATTTTATGTTCTAAAAATATTAGGGATAGGCATCTATTCTATATATTTTAATATCGAGTCTCAGCATCGTTCATGGTCCGAATCAGAGAATAAAGGTGGTTCTCACTACCAGCATCATTCTTCTGTGTGAGGAAGGGGCCCATTGACCATTCTAAAGTAGTCATATATAGAATGAGTGGCCTTAATTCGATATCCAACATTATTAATGATAGTATTAGAATATATATCTGGATATTTTAAAATTCTTACTGATAGTCATATTCATATTGCTATTCAACCCCCTTTTTCATCAACCTGGTGAAGGGAAAACATTTTCTTGTAAGGTTTTCTATGAAGCTATAAATATAGTCCAAATTTCCATAATTTCTTATTAACTCAGTGATGTTGTGGGGAGGTAACATTTTGAGGAAAAAATTTATCCTCTCAGGGTTTAATTCGATTCTATGATGGAATATGATAATGTTGGGGAATTTTCCTGAGTATATGCCGAAAAAAACTTTTTAGGGGTTCATTTCAAAACTGTGTTGTCATAATTTGTTAAAGACTATTTGAAGATATATCAAGTGGTCCTAGTTTTTCTATGATTTAACAACCAATTCATCCATATAGAATTCCATGAACTTTCCTAGAAAAGGATTGAATATTTGATGCATGGAACTTTGGTATGTGTCACCATCATTTTTTAACACATTGAGAATCACCCTTTAGAATAATACTCCATTAGGGCACTTGAATGTGGTGGATTCATCATTTTCTTGGGCCATTAAGCTTTAATTATATCCTGAATATCCATCCATTAATGAGATCTACATGTATCTTATAGTTTCATTGATCAATAATTATATGATCTGGATCGGGATGTCATCTTTTAGGCAGTGCTAATTTAGATCCTAGAAGTCAATACAGACATTGAACTTCCCATTATTATTTTTAATGAAAAAATATATTTTCCATCCAAATATGATATTGAACCTCCTGAATTAATTTCTCTCGAATGATCCTGTAAACCTCATCCTCTATCTTGGCATCATTTGTTGGGTGTGTCCTTCTAACGAACATAACGTAGCCACAATGGTCTTCTTTTAGGCCTAGGTGGTGAAGGGCCACCTCGGGGTTGAGTCAATTCATTTATTTATAGTTCCAAGATAAAAAATCTTTATTATTCTTTAAGAAGGTGTTTTATTACAATTTCTCCCCTAAATACATGGTTTCAATAATTAGAGTGGAATGCATGTCTTATTGGGTACCCATATTTATTTCCAAGAGTTTATTAATGGTGGAAGAGACACCCTCCACAAATGGTGGAAGGGGAATCCCTAAGGACATATTCTTCCTCTTCTTCCTATTATCATTTCTCATCATTATCTTTTTCTAATGGAAAATATAGTTCTTGAGAATATCTCTAAAGAGTTGAGAGAAGAGCTTCAATTTGGGCATTTATAGGCTGAGGCGACATCTCCTGATTCAACTAACATTGAGGAATCTTATACAGATGATGGAGTGAGGGAATGAAAATTGTACTCTTCCTATTCTTCCTTATCATGTACGACATGGATTATTTGGAGGTCTGAGGTTAGTTTAATGGAATTTTCATCCAAGCATTCTCCATTTTCCTAGGGATCAATGGATTTCTCAACATTATCAGTCTTGGTATCCATTACCACAATCACAAGGACTGATGAGTATAAAAACTAATTTAGACCTATGCACTCAATATGATTAATTGTAAATGAATACTCTTTATTGAGCTTCTTGATGGGGTTGGTGGGAACCATTTCTCATCCATTTGGGGTAGCAACCCAATCAATTCCATCGATTGATGATTTATTCCCATTAGGATCATAGAACACTACATCAACATAGTTTGAATCTCATGAAACGAATGGGGATTTATTAGTATGCAGTGTACTATTTTTTCAATTAATATAATATTTGATGCACGAATGGAATGATGAGGTGATTGTCGCACGCTGATGTAGCCTAGAAATTACTAGAAGAACATAGAAGGCCATATTTTTCTGAACCACTAGAAATATTTAGTAATCTATGAAGTTACCAAGCCATGTTTTGAGCTTTATTTGGCCCATTTTTTTCTGATCCCTTTTATCATTGGCCAAAAATGTTGTGGTAGAGGGCATAAGAATATCTTCATAAAAACCCAACCAATGATGTGTCTACATTGAGAGGAGATTTACTTGAGATCCATTTTAAATGATTACTTTACATATATCGGAATCATTTACCATGCCAAGAACATAAAATTGTTTGATGTGTCCCTGCATGATTTTGTTTTCATATTTATATGTAAAGGATATAACTGCCTGGAATTATGTAGGATTTTTATTCATTCAGTATTATTTGGTGGTGGATACCTCAACCTCAAACTCTGAGGGACTTTTAAGAGATCCTATTAGTGCTTCTCTGAGATCTGTTGACATATTTAGTGCAACTAGGATTGAGAGATAGGCTGGTTCTGGGGCTAGAAACATTAAAATATCATATTTTTGATCTAATGGCCTATGTTTCCTAGCTCATAGATCCTGATTCACTAGAACATTAGGAGCTTGATCATTTTATGATAATAGTTCATTCCTTGAGACCGAAGATGGAGGAGCTTCTATCCATTTTGGATCTAGTCAGGCAGGTCTACCCACATACTGAGGGCAATTAGCTACATGATCATCTTCTAATGTATATTCCCAAAAAATTTGACCAAAGTGTCTTTTTATAGGTCTAGGAGAGTCTCCCAATTCATGTTGGATCTGATATATTTCTATTCCATGAGATTCTATGATTTTGGCACCTTGAGCGGGGGTGTGGTCGTAAGCATGATTTGTTTTCACGGCTTCAACTCCACTGATATCCCTAGCTCATGCTTCCTCTTATTCTGGCTCCCCAATTGGGTGCAGGAAACTTAGGTTGGTAAACATATTATTCATCAGATATAGGGTCCATTAAGGGGATGAAATTAATGGAGTTGAAAATTATTTTCTCATCTGATGATAAATCCACCTCATCATATGCCTTTAGTGGTTTGGTTTAGCTGGGAAGTTCTCATCTTTCCATTTGGCGGGGTGGTGCCCGTTGTGCCTTTTGGCGGGGTTGTGCCCACATTTTTTGATCTTTTGTAATGAAATGTGAGTGTGGAAAGGCTAGATTTGGCATTATTATTAGTTCATCTTCTTGTACTTTCATTCCACCTTTCTGGATGGGTAGATTTTTGGATGGTCAAGCTTCGATGAATTGTGGGGACGAGGATGTCAACATTATTTCATCATGATATATTTGGAGAAAAATATGTTTCTTCAATTATGTGTTGAGTATACCATGATATCATTTGACCATTTTTCAAGTTATCCAATAATAAAACATTTGTTCCCTTTTTCTAATTATTTTTTTCCCACATTCCTTCATCATATAGGCCCATTGTGGAATCCAAGTCCATGTTTGCTGGTAGTGGTGCCATCTTGAGATTCTCAGAACCTATCATTATTTGCAAGAGGTCATTAAAGATGAAACACTATTAAACATCAGGAATTATTTACAAATAGAAGGGACAATAATTGGGATAGTAATCAATACCTACTTAATTTTCCCTCTTTGGCTTGGGTAGCTATAGAAAGTTGCAATTCATGGAATGAACAAAGTAGCCACATACGTGATTATCTATAAATGAGTAAAATTTATTCTTCCATTCCAAAAATTTATTATGCTTAGTTCCTCTTTTCTCATATTGGGGAGACGGGGGTAACTGTTGAGATATAGGGGGGCCCTATATTGTTTAGTGTAGACTATGAAGTTGGATCTAGTTGACTGGGTGGATTAAGTAGAAAATTGGCTGATACATATCTTCCCATTCCTTTTCATGGGTTTGACAGGGCTACCGAGGGCTTGAGATTAGTCCGCTGCATGCAATATTATATTATTCAGGTGATGGTAGATGAATCCTGAAAACCACTCATTTATTTTACCATAATGAGTGGTGTTCTCAACTCATCATGGAGGTTATCAATGTACATAGAAGGAATCTCATATTGGGGGATTAGAATGTTCAAAGAGTAATTTAGACCTTTCTATCATGAAATGAATTCTGAAACTATCGTTTTCTCCCATTGTTTGTAGTTCCAGTGTTTGATGACTAATTTCTTTAGAAAAGATGAAATAAATTGGAAGAGGAACTTCCAGTAGAGGTTCTCCCAGCCTATTGTTGAATTATCTTGAATATGGGTTTACTATGAAAACGTTGAACCTTAAATAATTTTTATGAAGAATTTGAGAATTACTACATCTCGTTGTTCCGTTGTTCCCATCATGTGATCATAGTAATATGTGTAATGCATGAGATGTTGTTCTAGGTGATATGAACCATTGTACATTGGGAATACGGGGTTCCAAAAAATTTTCTTGTGGTGGGACATTTCTTGTAAACAGCTAGACATGTCATGCACGGACATTACATAACTTTTTTTTGAATACATAGACATTATAAAAATAGAAATCAAAAGACTATTGTTGGTATAGTGCCTTTGGAATCATGGAAACAAAAAATGGGTATATATATGAACTAAAATATCTCCCACTATGTTCTTCTTGACTGGAACCCTCCTTAGACAATTAAAAAATAATACATATATTCCCAACATGGGGAAGGAAACATAAAAAGGGGTGAGATAAATTTCTAAGGGTAAATAAGGGAGGCATGTAAGTATAAACATGATTATATGGGTATGATAATTTGATAACTGAAAATAGAAGATCATACCCACATATCAAAGAATATAAAAATGAATACTAGAAGAAATTTTTGTAGTTCATAAGATATGAATAAAAAGGAAGTAAAGGACAGAATCCATGGAAGAATAACATAGGAGTAAGACATGTTATTGTGGAAAACACATTAGTATATAATGATTTCCATAGTAGCCATAGAATCAATGCGAAGACCATTTTCGAATTCATGGTTCATTCCCATGGCCATCTTAGTAGCATGAGTTTACTCCTCATACACTCATAGTAGTCACAGTTCACTCCCACAGACATATTAGTTGTCAAGGATCCTTCACCAGACTATATTAGTAGCGCGATTTCACTCCTGATAACATATTAGTATATCTCATGAGATATAAAACATTACCAAATGCATTAGAGGGAGATATTATATCCCACCGGTCACATAATGTAATCATGCACACATGTTCCACAAGATCATAACAAAACATATAATAACCCATGAAATGAAATGGGTTTCATAAACGTGTAGAAATATCAAAACCTATGGAAATCGAAAAGTTTCATAATCATTTCATCAAAATAATCATAAATAGTAACAATCTCAAAAAATGATGAGATTGTCTGAATAAAATATTAAAACATGGAAACCTAGGATCATAAACTCCTTATAAGAAAGGATATTACATGAATATTAGAATATCATGAAAATAATTAGATTCTTGATGATAAAGTTAAAATTGTAGTATATAAACCATGAGAAAGGGATTATGGGCTTAAAAAACATGAGTCTCGGAGAAGGAAAATTGAGGAAAATCTGTTTTACCAATTTGGTAACTATTGAAACATAGACCCATGAAATGATGATAATAAAATGGATATGTGAATACACATAATTTATTTTATATGTTTCATAGAATAAAATCATTTTCAATACATAAAACACAAAAATTGAATGAGTGACAGACATGAAATGTATCTCACAAAAATTAAAAGTGAGATGAAATATCCTTAAATTGCATTTTAACTATCTACGTACTCATATATGATTCCTACATAATAAATATAAATTTATAATACATTTTTTACAGAATAATATTCTTATATCTAACACCAAATATGGTTTTTATGAATTATATTAAATGCTTATTAATAATCTTATGTTAAGGTTTCACTTCGTGTAATAATTGCTTTGTTCTTAGCAAGTGTCTTAATTTGTTATATATCATGATTCTAGAATGTAAATCATGAAATAAATATCATTTATATTTAGTATATTTATATTATTACAATATATATAATAGAGATCTACTAAATGGATTACACTATTATTAGAGATGATAAGTCGTACGTACGTATGGACCCTGTTTACGTTTATATTGTTTTGTTGAGAAAAAATATGTAATGAAATATGTATACATAAATATGTATGTATATATATATCATAATTATATTATCATGATTATATTATCTATATCATATATGTTCATTAAAACTCATCATTAATACATTCCATGTGGCTTTTGAACAAGTCATATCAGTTTGAGGGGGCGGTAGTCCACACTTCCTCAAATGAAATTATCATATTAACACCAAATGGAAAGTAAAGAGATGTGTTATAAAAAGGAATAAATAAGCTCCATGAAATAAAAAATATTATATATTACATATTTAAATAAATTTTCCAACACAATGGCCACCATGGTTGGAGGGAAAGAAAAAAATCCTCATTTCGTGTGGCAGTAGTTCATCATCTATAAAAATAGAATATTACGTATCTCTTAGATGGAGGTGTCTTAATGTGTAGGTAAAACTCATAACATAACAAAATCATAATAAATATATGATGTTGTGTTGTCATAAAATAATATAATAATTTGAGAGTATAGGTTGGTGAAGGAAAATAAAGGAAGGGGGCTTGAGAGAATATGTTACCTCTAAATTGGGTAACCCCTTTTGGTTTGTTCCAAAAGGATTCCTTGAGTTCCATTATTCCAAGGGAGGAATTTAAATGTAAGGTTGGGAAGTTTGGAGCTTATTTGATCAGAGTTTGGACCAACCAAGGGGCATAAGATTTTTGGGGATGTGAGTAGAGGTGGTGGCCTTTTTTAAGAGGGGGAGGGACGCTTTAATAATGTCTTTAAATATTAATTTATTATAAACTGTTTTTTGAATTATTATACCTCCAAAGTAATTTATTGCGAAGATAAGTTGAGTATGGGTTTAAATACTCTAAAACAATAGGTTTTAGACAAATTTAGGTCACAAATTTAACCTTGTCTTTTGGCTTTAACCAGTAGTTAAATAAATTAACTCTTATCATGTCTTCTAGTATTTTTATACTATATACTTTATATAGTTAGTATAAAATTAAAATAGAACCAAAAGTGGGTCATTAATGAAAATGGTAACACTATATATTTCAGGTTTAAGAATATTATATTTTGACGACTATTATATCATTTAATAAATTGAATATTTTTTAAAATTCATTTTTTTCAATTTTGACACTAGTTAGTAATTGATTTTTGTTAAAGTCATAAGAACTTGATTCCTTAAAAAAATATCTCTTACCTAAAAATGTCCATTATATCCAATAAATTCGTTTATGGCATCATAAATCTCAAAATTTCATTTATTTTAATAGTTATAATATCATTTATTTCAATCTTTTATTAATAAGGCAATCAATGCATCATCATTGGGTTATAAATAAATATCCATATTTAATGTCTAAAAATTATATATATAATACCAAGATATAGGAAATAATATTATCTTTCTAATTACCATTTACAATAAAAAAATTTAGTTATATAACCCCACATTAAAATTGTTTTAGTAAAAATATAAATGTTTATGTTATATTTAATTTTATTTTAAAATAATTATTATAACTTGTTATTATCACACCCAAGTGGCTCCCAAATGCCAACTTTCCCTTCCATGTGTTTTATTGGTCGAACATAACTCATTCAATATGATTAGAAAATGTTTTTTGGTAGTTTTATATTATTATAATATTATTTTTACCCTTATTTGCCACATTTAACCTTTAACCGTGGAAAATAAAAATAATTACCAAAGTTATTATTGTTAAAGTCCAAAAATAAAAGGATAATATTTAAGTAATTTGTACCTTATCATTAAAACAAATATGGAATCCATTTTTCAAAATTCGAAACATATAATTAACAGAAAATAATTTCAAATTAATTCACATAGTCAAAACAAAAAAAAGTGTTTTTAAGAAGTAATTACTATCAATAGATTGACATGTGTTTATGTCCAATTTAAAATTATAATTACTTCCAATGACCAAACTCTCATTGAATAATAATTAAATAATTCAATTTCACTTTAAAACGAATTGAAAATATTATCTAACTATATAAATAAATTATATGAAAAGGCAGTTTTGAATTAAAATGATATATTTTTCACTATTCAATAAAATTTGAATTTTATAAAAAAAATATCTAAAATTATACCAAGGTAATTTTTTATGTCCCTATTACAAATAGTAAGTTTATTTTGTCAAATATAATATATAAAATCTTTATAAACTAGATTTAAAATTGGCGTTCCATCCAAAGGCGGAAAACTGCATTTTTTGAAAAATAATTCTTTTATCTAAAAAATTGAATTCTTTGTTATATCATGTCTATAAAATATATAAGATTAATGTTGATGTTATATAGAATATGTAAAATTAAAAATGTGGTTAATTCTATTCATAACAGCTAGTTTATATCCCATTAAATAATAATATTTTAATAATATATCATTGTTTAGAAATACTTAATATTGTGTACAATGAAAGCTATTATGGAAGGTCTATTTTTCATGTTACACATGGCTAGTCAGTGTTGCATATTTTAAAATATTGATTTGGTGTCTGTATAACAAAATCCAAACTTATTTCTTTTATATATTGGACAAAATATATACTCAGTGTTGCGTGTATCGTATGCCAAATCAGTGTTGTGTGAAACATATGACAAGTTAGTTTAGCATGAAATAAATTTTTAACATAGTGAAATGAAAGATATAAATTAAAATTTTAATTAATTTGAAAAAATTATATCTATAAAACATAGGGTGTTAAATTTCTCACCTAGTTTGGGTATGGTTTCTACTCTGGTTGTTTGGGATCATGCCTCCCTTCCCTGGATCCTAGATGAGATTCTATTGGCTCGATGGTATTCATAAGACCTTAATGAATGTCCTATTGTAATTGATATGGGTGGGTATAGTAGGAGGAAATAATGGCTTTGCTAGTACTTAAAGTAGGTACCAAGTCAGGGGAATCTTGTTTTGATTTTCCTATATCCACTCGGGCTATTTCCTCAATGGAGGTAAATCTAGATATCCTTCCTTGGATAGATTCAAATTTATTGATGTTCTTAGTGATTCATTAGAAGAGCATACATTCCTTGATTAATTTTCTAAGAGGATCCCTCATGGTAGAGTAAGATCTTCTAGGAGTGTATGTTGATGATCTTTATAAGGAATATATCTAGTAGGATAGATTTCTTGATGTATCTTTGAATTGATTATCCAAAGCTCTTTCATTTGTTCCTATTTTTGATCGAATATCTCTTCAAGCATCGGAGGCACGATTTCTTGAGGAGGTGGTGGTGGGTCGTGTATGCCTTTCTATTATTCTTATGTTTTTTAGAAATTCACAATTGAGTTAATGATGTGTTAGCTAAAGGAGTTCATCAGTGTATGGGTGGCTCACTAGTTTTGGGTACAAACTCATTCAGGCTCAGTGTAGACCTCCTCCTAGAGTTAACCATATTATCCTATATCCACATTATGTTTATAATATTTAGTGGGGGATTTACATCCAAGATGCTCACTGATGCGTACCTCATTGGGGTGGCGTACCAGGTATTGAATGGTTGAGGTGCTTCTTGCATCTTCTATTGAATATTATTATTCAATTACTAGGTCCCATTTGGGTTTCTTGCTGATGGGTAACGCGAAAGGATCCTTGACATGATATTTCCATATGTCTCATTTTAGAAGGATATGTGTCAATAGATGGGATAGTATGGGTAACCTTTCAATTATGTTTTCTCCCCATACAGGAAAAGACTAACATTCGTTGGGTAGGTGGTTGAGGTAAAACTTCCCCCAACCTTGCTGGTTGGGGATTCTCCTATTCCATTCCGATGATTGCTCAGCCCGAATTTTATGGTATTACTAGGAATGTTTTCTTAAAAATGCCACTAGACCTATGGTTTGGGGTAGATCCCGTACTGCATCAGTTGCTACCACTATTTATGCCTTCATGATATCGCACATTACCAAGAGGGCATGAGTCGGATACAGAGCTAAATATGAACATTAAAAATTTTCTTCTCAGGACATGTTCAGTGCTCATTGATTAGCTTCCCTTAGGTGGTAATCCTACTAAATGTTCTCAGTGGCTAGGTTCTAGAGTTTTTTTAGTGATTTTTCTTGTCGGACCTGATGTATTTGTTACATACAAAAGGCCAGTTCTTGTCAAGGGTTCCACCTTTCTTAAACATGGAGTTCATTTACTATTCATCTTGGGATGATAACATTGCAAGAGGACACCACCAATGGGTTCTTCTATATGGGACGTGGGGTGAAGTGTAGAGCACAATGTTCTCCCAACCATTGGATATGAACACCATATGGGGAATCATCTATGAGACAATGATACTTTTGTAGCCCATGGATGTAAGCCATTTCAAGTTCTCTCTTTTTTATCTCTCATTAGAGACACCATGAAAATAGAGGGGCTTCTAAGTAAATTTTCCTGTGATGTCCCCCAATACATTAACATGTCCTTCATACCCATCATAAGGTAGAAATTTCATTTTTAACTAGTAGATAGTGGTTCATATATTTAGACGAATGTTGTGCATACATTCCTTTCACAACTCTCTTGGGATGTCTAACAAAGTAGTGGATGTTGGCCAGAACATAACTAGTATGTTATAAATAAATAGTTATATTCTCATGAGAAGAAAATTATGTTCTTATTCCTAAAGGTATTACACTATATGGTGTTCCAAACATGGATGTTTTTTATGATTTCATCAAGAGTAGCAAGGCGATTAGGGGATTCATTAATGTTTGAATGGTGTGGGGGTGTCTTAGAGTATGTGCATTCCCTCGAGATGTCTCATGGTAGAGAAAGGATGTTTCTTATCATTTACAAGTTTTCTAACATATTCTACCTCTTCCTTACAAGAACCTTGACATATAAGGGATTTATTATATTTTTCCTGGAGAGTGGAGGACCTTCTTGCCGATGTGAAATTTGACTGTATTGAGGTCCTTGAACGTAGATTCCATGGTGGCAGGGTCCACCATCGTAGATTAGTGTCTAAACAAAGGGAGATTTTCCATAGTGTATACCCTATTGAGGACCTTAAGAGCATAACATTGAAAGCGGATGACTTTTTGGATGCTGGATGTCATTTTAGGGAGGACCATTACAATGACTGCCTTCATGGAGAGGACTACCATCAGATACCGATATCCTCTTGCAGGGAGAATATCAGTAATGTGTTCCTAGGAAGGACCTACAGGTTGCATGATAATTAGGGTAGTGCTTTCTTGTTGAATTATTTCACTACGGGGAGGGCCTTCATTGTGACTTTAATAATGGTGAGGGATACCATTGTAACTTGATGTCTGACTATATAATGAATTTCCATAGCATATAGAATTAAGAGGACCACTAGGGAAGAATACAGTAAGGGTAGGAACTTCTTGGTGATTGATATTATGTTCAAGGGGTTTGATACAATGAGAGTCATCAATAGATGAGATATCTTGATCAATCATTTCTTTCCCGTTATGTAAGCCCCTGTGGGTGATTGGAGGAGGAACATTAGGGTTGTTGGAAACATCATTGCAGGGAGGCCTTCACAACTGTTACTCCCAGTTACCAAATTTAGTAATGGATATACATGATTATGAGCCTCTATTGATTATTTGATGATGATATCATGAACTCCAACTTCTAACAGAGAAAAATCATGAATGTGCTCCTCATTTTTCAGCTTCCTTTAGCACTATTAATTTTTGGGTGCTCTCCAGTGGGCAAATGGGGTCACCTTTTGTTGGTAATGAACATCATATATGGATTTATGATTGTTAGGTTCCCATGACATCGTCTGGATAAGTTGTTGATTATCATTAGTTATGGTAGAGATATAAGTAGTCTTGGAGCAGCTACTATGTTGTACTGTTGTCCCCCATTTGTAATGGGTGATTATTCCCATCTAATTTTCCATGTATTAGAGAATATTTCCATTAAACCTCCTTGACTATAGGAGGGATAGAGGTCTACTCTGGAGTGAATATCTTATTTTGTGGATGAATCACCCCTCTCATGGAGATGGGTTCATAGGCTCACTCCTCCCTATTACTAAAATGTGATGACATCATTCAGGTTTGGAGGATATGATATGGAATTGACTTTTGATCCTCCATCATTTCTAAGATGTGTTGAGATACGTGTTTAGTTATAATGGTTTTGAATTCCAATTCCGATTTCAGAGTAGTATTTTGTTCATGTTCCATTCTTCCACGTGTTTCTAGTGGGTATTGGAATTTCTCTTGTGTCTAGGAAGAGGAGCGAGTCTTCCAATGACTTGTATCTGGGATATGGAAGCTATATTCTCAACTTTCCACCATATTTTACGGGTGAGATTTATATTTGTGAGAAGGAATCTTCATATCCACATTTCCCACTGTATTTGACTCACTGGATTGATATACTTCTATATGAATTTGAAACTACTTATATTGGCATTCCATTATATTTAATTGGTGAGACTATTTATGGAAAAAATGAATATTACTATGCTCTATGATTTCCACCATATTTGACTAGTGATATTGATATTCAATGGTTGGGACATGCGTCTTCCTGTAGCTTTCCACACAATTTGGATGACAGGCTTGGTATGTGTCAGTAGAAATTTGTGCCTACTGGTAGCCGGTTGTAATCCTATTTAGTTGATGGGATTCTTATACATCAGGAGGGATTTATATTTTCCAATAATATTGCACCCTACGCTTGGGGCGGGACCTATGAGCATTGGGGGGAATTTATGCATACTCGTAATGTGACATCATATATCTATAGTGGTATTCAGAAGAGGTGATAATATTTTGTTCCTACCTATCGCATGCCACTATGATTGTATAGTGGATCTCATATTTAGAAATAAGGGCGATGAAATGATCCTAATTATTTGTTCACTTCCCTCAGTGGGCTACGTTAGGGTCATGTATTCAATGTATTTTTTGTAAGGGACCTTAGTGTGGTATCCTCCCTATAACGAGGATATTGGGTCGCATGTTGTAGGCAATGATGTCTTCCAACAAGGGGATATTGTGTAAGACCCCTAAGTAGAAAGGATGACATAATTATTGTTTAATTCATCAGCATCCCTATGATAAGGTAGTACACATTGTCATGTTTTGTAGACATGATTTGGTTGTGAATGACAAGGGGGGAACCCAACTCTAGGCCGTTGATCGTCGTTGTGTGGGTGGATGGGGGGATTTATGATGTAGAGGTCTTTCTTTGCTGCCTCTATGTGGGGAGAGTAGTGTTTTGATGGTACCATAAATCAGGGCATTTGGAACTCAACATTGAAGATGCTTGGTGGATGATGGTTTCAGGATTATCATTGAGTTCCGATTATCTTGTGTGGTTGTCAATACATGTTTCTATGAAATCAATCAAGATTATATTAGATTAGAGGAAGCTTTTTTTAATTCAAAAATATATAACATGTTCAGAAAATAGAACCCCATCAATGTAGAATCTCATGAACACATGTATAATTAAGGAACTTGTTAGACCCTCTTCCTTTTGAATATGAAGGGGCTTGTGGTGGGGTATCACAACCACCTATGATAAGGATTCACGTCGAGTTCACCTTAATTTTTTTCAAACCCAGGTGGAATCATATGGGATATAATAAAATGGCCTCATAGATAACAATTAATTCCCTGCTATTATAAAGAGTGTTTTTTGTCAGGCTCACCAGTTTTGTATTGAACTGAGGGGTCATCGTATCAATGCAAAAACAAATGGCCAAATGGATAACAACTAATTTCATGATGTTATAAAGTGTTTCTTGTTGGGTTCACCATTAATGTTTCAATGTGATTTTCATCGTGACCCTTTTTAGTGGGAATGATAGTCCCACAGGGTTCACAAGGTATATGATTTCTTGGGTTATGAAGGAGGAGCCACATTTGAGTGGTCCCAGTATGGTATTTTAGGGGGGTTAAGTTTTTTTCCAATAAACCCATGCTTTCTATTATTTCCTTTTATGGTCTCTAATGGGCTTATTCAAGGAGCTAGAAAAACCTGACAAACCTCTTATCCATTATCCATGTGCCTTCTTTCCAAAGACAGGAACTCATAGGATGATTTGGCTAACAATACATGAGGACTCACATTAGTGAAGAGAATGGGAATTTAGTATCATCACACCCTTTTTTGGAGGGATTATATTCTATTATAGTACTCCGTTATTGATTGAAGTAATGTTTATATATTTTAGAATCCTTGGTTCATTCCCAAAAATGTGTCTATGAGTTACTCCTAGGTTCCAAAATCATCCATAAATACACAATAGTCCAGAATTATCTATATGTATATAGGAGTATCCATCAACAAGGATAACCTTTTTCAGATATATTATGAATTCATTTACCTTTTAATGATAGAAAGTGAGTTTACACCATATGAGGAGGAAATCTAGAGTTCATCTCCATCCAAGGGAGATAGAAATTGTTTCTATATTGGGTTCAAACCCATATTATGGGATTCCTACATATCCTCATTAGAGGAATCAGATCCCATGTAGTTTGGTGACACATATCTTGAGACATCGCCTTTTATGGTCGTGTGACAAGGACGCATCAATGCAGTTTAACTTCATGAAGACAAGATGTCAAGGAAGAATGTTCCTAGTCAAGATATGATGTCGGACTTACACAAAGGTGTCCCATTGTACCCATGTTCAATGTAGTCTTCCGAGAGAGACCCTACTCGAAATATGCTCTGAAAAATATTTGGGTAAGTTTCAATGTTAGGTTTGGGCCTCAGAGAGGCTTTATATGTATCCCTGTTGGTTGGGAATCAAATCCCCCATCGTTTGGTAAGATGGGGCTTACACATGGAATATACCGATAAATAAGGAATGATATGGGACTTAATTTAGTGGAGAAGTCCCTTTTAGAGTGGTAGATGGGACTTATACCGTAAATGATTACTTTATTAGTTGGGGTTAATAAATTTGGATAACCCTTGAAAAGGACCCCCTTCTAGCTCAGTCCATACATAGGAGTCATATTTATCATGATCTGGGTATGAATTATATTTCTTTTAGTTTATTTCATTTAGGGATTATACCTTCTAGGAGGCTTGTAAAGTGGGAACTAGATTTTATTGGGGATTACACCTTCTAGGAGGACCATTATTTTAGGATCATGTAGATTTCAGGATTTCAAACAACTTCAAATCCCACAAGATTCTTGATCAGTTTGAAAATAATGAGGAGGAAGTGAATATGAAGACCACTCATCCCACTTTATCTATTGATAGATGATACTAGAGCTCGAAGGGAGAGAGAGAGGGAGAGGGAATTAAGTGTACCCATCTCCTATTTTGTTTTCATATTCTAGATAGTACTATTATCTTATCCGAGTATTACCTTGGTGAATTCAGAGAGAATCACTGATGTAACCTCATTCAAGAAAATCTAGAAACTTACCTCAGTGGGATTGAATTGAAATGAGTTCTTTAAAAGGGGTGGAAGGTTACCTCTCATAAAAGGGAAATTCAAGAATGGTTTTCCCTGTACATCGCCAACTCTCATCAAAGGGAAAGGGATGTGATTACCCTTGATCCCTTGAATTGGGAGTTTCAAGTTAAAATCTTATTTTTAGACCATGGGTAACCATGATAATGTAAACTTAGGATCATTATTTGGGTGAACAACGATGCAGGTATTACTTTCATGACTGCTCTTATAAATGGTATGTAAACTTATAAGGGTTCACTAATGTGCCCGATGGTCTTATCATATTGGTCTAGTGTATTTTCAAGAGGCCTTCTCGGGATGGTGATAGACTATCTTTCATTGGGACTATGAATCAAATGATGGGAGTGGAAGGAACTAATTATAGCTAGAGGGTGGAATGCCCAAGAATACTGCTTTCTGCATACCATTTTCTCATGAAGGATGGGTTCCATCTTCATAGCATGCTACTATGCGGGTAAAGGTTCCTTCTACATATTATAGTGGTACATGGAAAAGATTTTTTCCTCTTACCATTATTCTATATGGAATGAGGTTCTTCCCGTATTGTTACATTTTACGAGGGGTGAGAATCACCCACATACCATAGTGGTATGCGGGGCATGGATTTGGCTGCACACAATGATGGATTGTAGGGTTTATTTCTATCCATGAAGTGATTTTCTACGTATCATAGGGCTCCATCAACATAAAACATTTCTATATGGGATGCTATTTTGAAGAAGGGGATTTAGTCTTGCAGCATGGAGGAAATGTATCAATAGAGGAAGTTGGTTTTTATTTTGGCCAATAATTATTATATTTTCTTCTTTCATGGTACTCTACGAGATATACCTACATGGAATTGTTAGAAAATTATATTCTTATGGTCCTTTCTTCTTCTATTTCATTGAAGATCTGAAATCCATTTTCCTTAAGTATTCATGTATCCACCCTATTTTTTCCTTCCTTAGGGAATTTTTATAAAGGGTTGGAGGAGATGGATTAATGGGTTACATGGAACCTTTTGTGGAAGCCCATGGAAGAATCACTCAGCCCTGGGACGACTCAAGAAATAGAGGCCCATGGGTGTTTTAGTTTGGGGAGGCGCAAATCACCACCTCAGACCCATAAATGACATAATATGCAGGTCACGATTCAAATCACCTTACCCTTTAACGATCTCATTTTGCAGAAAGTTGTATGCATGTTAGAAATTCTTCACCTCCGTTTTGTGAACTACATTGTTTATCAAATTCTAGTGATTCCATTTTCCATCCATGAACCATTTTTTCGGAATGGATCGTGGCACGGGTTTCCATGGGAGTGGTGGATCGTGAAGAATGGTTTTCCATTAACAGTACATCCTTTTTCTATGAAGATTCTAGATTCTTTAGCCTTATTCTTCGATTCTTACTTCAAATTGTTTTCCATCCTTTTTCAAAACTATGGGAGTGTTTTTTCTTTTTATTTTCTATGTTTCTATATCCTAACACATTTCCATAGATAATATACATTATAAATTTTATTAAAGGATTATGAATGGGTATTTTTGCGATGGTAATAAAATTTAGACTAATAAAAATGTTATTAAGAAGGTATTTGAACAATTCATGGTTGAGTTATTATGAAAAAGTTGTGTGATTAAAAATGTTGATGAAGTCCCTTTTTATTTGTAAAATGGGTTGAAATTTTTTAAATACTCTAAAAATTAATGTAATATTTTAATTTTAATAGTAATGTGTATAAAATTGATAAATATTATATTATATGAATTATGAAGTTCTAAATTCTCCGAAATAATCAAATTTAGACATTTTTAGTGATATTAGAAGCCTCATCTCTTTGATTAATCACTTATATCTCTTTTAATCCTTACCGTAGTGAAAACAATTATACCATGGTATCTATTCATTATGAGAAAAACATGATGGACATAATAAAAAAAATTTATATTCTCATTCCAAACATTGAATCTATTTTAAAACCTTCAACTCTAAGAGGTGGTAAAAATTAATTATATTATAATCATACAAAAAACAATGGAAAATAGTCAAAAAAATATTTTCACCCTAAAAATGATTTTACAAAAAAAATCTTGTATAAATTGTATTCTTAGAGAATTCATCAGCTAATTAATAAAAAATTGGAGTTATTTTACTTAATAACGATCCAAAATTGAATGTATCCTTGAAATTCCACAACTAGGGAAACTGATAAATTTTTTTACTTTTATAAGAATAAATCATTATTGTGGATTAAAAAAAGTTTTTATAAAAAAAATAATGTTTTTAAATGTTTATTTCTTTTATTTCATATTTATTTTTTCTATAAAATATGTTTTAGAAACATTAACATCATTATTATATCATTATGATTTCATAAAATTGATGATATTTCTATAAATTAGAATTTTACTATTTACACAAAAAAATGAACCATAAAAAAAATTCCCAAAATTCAACATATAGAAAAATTAAAAATTCTAAATTAAAAAAACGCAATTTAGTTTCACAAAATTAGAATTATAAAATAATAAAATTAAATTTTATTTGAAATTATTAATTATATAATAATATCTTTAAAAAATGACCCTTTTAAAAATAAGTAATTATTAATTTTATTTCTTACATATGTTTACTCAATTGGGTTTAATTATATTAGTCTATAAATTGAAATATTACATATCATATTTCTATTTTGGTGAATTTAATTTATTAAGATAATATACATCTATCATTGAAAATAATCTGTGAAAAAATATATTTATTTATCATCGAATAAATTTAATACTTTCACCATAGTTATTTATACTCTAATTATTAAATATAAATAATCAATAATAATAATAATATGTAATGAATGAATTAATATTCATATTTTCATTTTATTTGTATTTAAGCACATTTTTGTAATTTCTTATAGTGTTTCACATTGTATTCTCATTATGTATTGGAATATAATATATTGTTACTGTTTTTAGTTTTGTTTTGTATGTAACATAATCAATAAAACAAAGAGTTATTTAAATGAGAATTAGGTATTAAAATATTTTGGTGTTACAATCCACTTTAATATTTTTAGCACTATAGTAAACCAAAAAATGATTATAGTGGAGAATATAAATGATGGTAGTGTTCCCTTCCAGACTGTAATGTTAGGTTAGGAAGACGGTAAAGCTCTATGTAGTCCAAAGAGGGTTACGAGGAGTCCTAGTAGTGTTGTGATATTAGAGGTCCCCATTTCTATTTAATAAATTTGTTCATTCTTAGGATATTATTATTATAGGAAACCAAGACTCATTTGAGACAATTTTGATAGATATCCCAGGGTATCATGAGCTTTGGGAAGATTCAAAATTTGTAGAAGATCTCTTATACATTACCACATTTAGTACATGGTCATATATATCGTTAGACTCAGGTATCCAAGGTAGAACATTGATTATAGATTCAATCTAATATCTCGGATTCTAAAACTTATTCAAGTCATGGTAAATGATAGGATGTTCAATTTTAGGTGTATTGCCTGAAATAATGTGAATCCCTACAAACATTTATGGAATATAGATTATAGGGTTTGTGATAGATTTTTTTAGTTTATAAAACACTTATTATTAAACTTGAGATCTATTGATTATTACCATTATGTTATTTATTTATTAATTTTATATTTTTGTATAGGTGAAGGTTCAAATAGTAAATTATACATAAAAGACATAGCTGATGGGTGAGCTTTGGGAATTGTGTTCGATGTGCTATTCTATTTCCCCCAGTGATTAGATTGTGTTACCTCAAGGGTGATAAAAAAATTTATATTATACTCATGTTATCTTTCTTTGTTTACTCTATTTGGGTATTTATCTTTATAGTGGGGAGTTCCCAAAATAGGAATCATAATTTCTTGGTCTTTTATTCGATCTTTCCAAGAATATATAAATTTTTTGACCAAATCTCATTGCATTAAGGATGCAATGAGTATATGGTTTATGATATATTTAGGTTTATTATGATTCATGGATAATGAAATATCATGGATCAGTTTATCTATTATTGGGAGACTGTGATGCCTTAGGCTATTATAGTTAGTCATGAAGGTTCTATGTCATACTTGACCATGTGTATTTAGTCATGATATATGTTCTAACAGAGTTAGAAAAATGAAATCAGTTTAGTTTGTGGGAGTTAAATTATGAGAAAGTATATTTATATTGATGACATACAGAAATCTGTTCCCAGTAACCAACACTAGGTTCCTGATATTTCTATTTGATGGAGGTATCACCTAAAGGGTAATTGGGTGGCTGGTGAACTATGGTTAGGCGCCTGGTCAGTCATGGGTTACCTAGTGATGGGTATCTGGAGACACAATTGGTACATTTATGGATTTTTATAATATTTTATTATATTAATTAATTTGGTTATCATTTTTTAGAATTTTAAATCATACTCATTTAATCCTATAAATTTTATTTGTTTATTTTAACATCTCAATCACTTTTTTCCTTCATTCTCTAAGGATGAAAGACATTTATTTTTTGTTGAATCTTTATATTATCATTAATATGGGTTTATCAATGGTAATCCTTAAAATCCTATTATATATTACTCTAAATTATATCTATATTTATCCTAAATTTTCTGATAGTTACCAAATAATGTGTTTCAGGATAGGATAAAAATATATTCTAATTTATATTGAATTTTTTTGGAAACTATTTTATCAAATACATGGTATTTCCACGCCAGTAGTGATAATATTCTTACAATATAAATATTAATTATTAATATTTGTGATTTTTTGGTATACAAAGGGGTGTGTGATACACATGAAAGAAGAATAATTGTGCTTTCCATGGATTATGGGAGGTTTTCAAGGGTTTTCAAATAATGGAAATCAATTATTGGTTAAGTTATGATAAATATAGTTTCTGTATAGATTATTGAACTAGTAAAATGGTAAAAAAGAGTTGAGACCATATTTTGATGAGTTGAATTAATTTTGAAGCATTTTAGTTATAATAATAATGAAGCAGTAGTTTGGATGATTTATATTGGAGATGGTGATGATTAATTATTTACTTTTAATTATAGAGACCAATCTTATTGATGAAAAGTAAATGATTTCAGAAATATGTATAATTGTTCTAATATCTAAAAATGTGATTGAAAATATAATATATGTTTTTTTTGAATTATGGTTTTCATATTATTTGATTACTTTCATTTAAATGGTAAATTTAATTTAAATTATTATTTTTATGCCTCAATGATGAATCTTTTTTGAAGAACACTCTTTCATGGTTAATGCAATGAATTAATAAAACTGATGATGTTTGGAGGTAAATTGAAGGTAAATGTTAGTGCTATATCATATAAAAATATTAAATACATTTAATTTTTGTGGTCACATTTCTTGGAAATGGTAAGGAAAAGACATTCATATTTCATTCTTGAGATCTGGTTTGAACACAAGAGATATAACAACCCCGTCGTTTTTATTACACACTTAAACATGATTTATTATATAAACATGACATTAATTCAACTCTGACAATCAAGAGGTCTAGTGTCATGGAAAATTAGGGACATTACATAACAACATAAAACATAAAATATAACAGCTTTATTGAAAGCTTCATTTAAAAGACCAACTAATTTTTTCATACTTAGCATTGCATCGGATAACCTGAGGACATACATAAGAAAAGGGTGAGCTATAAATCCTAGTAAGGGAGAAAACAAAGAATAACATGAGTAATAAACTACATTTTGAGCAGTAGGAATAACAATCGATCATAATAGAAACATGAAACTAAATTCATTATATTTTATGATTATTCTATCATGTGAATTTGGTAACAACATACAACATGATATTAGCATGAGTCAAGGTTCATCGCACAGGAATTATCATGATTAAACCCTCATTACACTTGTATTAGAATGAGTAAAACCTCAATGGTCATGAATTAGAATGCGTAAACCCTCATTTCACATGGTGTATCATTATACTAAACATTAACCAATGCATTGGAGTTTTATCAGGGAACACCCTTTCCAAACATTTCATTTCATGCATAAGTGTGCCACATGGATTTTATAACAGGGAATCATTTAGCATCATAATTTATTCCATGATTAATGAATGTGGAAGAATACATTTAAGTACCATTAATTTTTTATATTTTCATAAAGGTGAATACCCTTGATAGATAAATGGGTATGGTATTCACTACATGATGATTTTGACTTGAAAAAACGTGATGCAATTTTGGCAGCATGACATCGTCATATAGAAATCGAGAAGTCTGGTTTATGAGAGATAAAGTGGCCTCTCATCATTTATAAATGAAATAGGAAGTAAGGGGATCATGGAACATAATATCCCAACATATGAAATGTAATTTAAATGCATTATATGGGTGAAATACTTGAATGTAATTAAGAAGAGATAAATCCCTTACAGAATTTTGGTATTATAACAGTTGTACACAGAAGGCATTAATGAGAGAAAAAGTGGTATCTCATCATTCAAATATATTGAAGGAAGTGTGGGGGGGGGGGGTAAAAAATCATACTGAAACATTTTTAATTGAAATTAAAAGTCTATTACAACATAAATAAACATGGATAAAAAAGTGAAATGAAGGAATCCCTTATGAAAATTCCCCATGGTAATAGGTGCACATACAGGTTCATAAGAGGATTAAATGAGTGTGAAATAGAACCTAATCATTTATAAATAAAGTATTCATTATGTAAGATATTTAATAACATTTCAAAACATAGTAATAAAGGATATTAAAATACTTAACATGAAAATAATGCTTGATAAAGGATATGGGTGGAAGACCCCTTATGAAATTCCGGTATAGTAACAACTTAGGTAAGGGTAAAAATCAAGGAGGGTAAATAATACCTAACTCAAATGACATAAAATGGACATAAATAGAATTATTATAAAAATATTACATTATAACCATTCTAAATTACATGAACTACATTCAAAGAAGATGATTTAATTTAGAAGGATAAGAGGAAAATAAGGATCCCTTAATGGGATGTGTGATCCCAAAGGCTTGGGAGAGGAATCTTGGGAGACTAAGGGTGCCTTGGGAGGACTCTAGGGAGTATTGGTCAGAGGGTGTAAAATCTCCAAAAGATATTGCTAAATAGGAATGGTTGATTGGATGGATTTATATTGGATAGAAGATGAAATTTTTTATTATTTAGGTTTTGGACACTACACATTAAAATATTCAAAACCACAAAAAATAACAAAGTTTTTTCCCATGGTTTCGGCCAAAGGTTAGTTGTATAAAATATTTTATAAGGAAATGGGATGAAAATATTAAAATAATAGGATTTCTAATGTGGGGGTCAGTCACACTCTCAAGGAAATCATTTTAAAATGTTAAAAAATTTTATAAGTCTTCGAGGATCCACTAAGGAATATAAAAAGAATAAAACAAATAAAAAATCACATTATTTTAATGGTAAAACATATATTGTACGAATAATCCTTTTATATTATTTTAATACATCACTATTTGGTCATTATGATGTAATAAGACACATTATATATTTATATGGTATATTATTTTTACCCAAAAATTTGACTGGCTCAGAAAAGTATGAAAAAATCACCATTAGATAATATTTACATCCTTAATCCAATAATAATATTAATATCATCTAAATAATTTTCTTATTTTTTGAATTTTGACTTTTAAAATGAAAAATGACATTTATTGAACATACCCGGGTTTGACAAAAACAATTTTAAAACCTTAATAAACATTATAAATGACATCCTAAAAATTATATGATCATTTTTATTTAATAAAATTAAATTAATAGAAATATTTTTTAAAAATATTATTGAATTCAAAAATCTATTAATTTATCAATATATATTTCTTAATTTAAATTTAATATTACTCAAAAAACTATTTGTGCATTTAAAATTCAGTAAAAAGTAATGAAACTATATTTATTATTCTATACAAAGATAACACTCATAATCCAAATTGTAGGCTCTTGTTACAAATCCTTTTATTACACCAAGATATTCCCTCTGAGTATGGTGTGTGATGGTGGGGCTTTCTTGGGGTTGTTTCGTGAACATGGTCTAGGCCGTGATCTCTATGAGCTTGAACTTCTCCCATAAATTATTTTTCTCATTCTTAAGTTGTTGGATATCAGCATGGTAGTGGTCTAGAAAAAATCATATATATACTATATCCCATGAAAAATTTGATAAATTGGAATCAATGGAAAATTTACTAGTATTTTAGGTCATTACTTACTTCGTTTGTGTCAAAATTGTTATTTAAAACCCTATATTTATACTAGTCTTCTGATCTCTGTTCAATGACTATATTATCAATGGTAATTATACATAATAGTTATTGAAAACCAATAAAAAAAGTGAATTCCTTTTATATATCCATAATAAATTAAAAGAAAGGTAGTTTTATTCATAAATGTTTGGGTCGTTACAAAATTCCCCCCTTATGAAAATTTCCCTCGAAATTTCATTTTACATTAAATGGTGTAAAACAGTGAGGGTACATCTCCTTAATCTTTTCAATGAGGTTATCAGTCTTTTTTATTAGAATATAATTTAAGTATAAAGGGTTCATGAGTCACAATGGAACCTTAGAATATTTTCAAATTTATATACTTCCTTTAACCAAGAACAACTCAAGAGTCTTGTATTGTATCTATGGAAGCACAAATTAGTAATTGAAAAGGTTTTTCTTATATATAATTTTTAAATATCTGCTTGAACTTTTTTTTATAAAAAATTCTAACTAATTCGTCTTCAAATATTTCAAAATAGGGTCCTGGTATATCAGTTTTGGTATTTCCCAAAAGAAAAAAATCTATAATTTGATACATATATGATTTTCTAAGGTCTCCCTCCTTTGTATCATCTAGAATACAATTTAGTGAATTATCTTTTTGAAATAAAGAGAATAATTTGAAATAACTATACTGGTACTTCCCACGCTTATCATGGTAAGAAATTTTAGAGAACATTATTATCCAATATATGGTACTTTATCCTTGAATGAATCATGAAATGATAGAGGTATTGGATGCCTCATAAAGTTTTTTTATGTAACTTGGACATTTGAAAAAGATTCAAAGTCATATGAGCCTGAATTTAGGATAATATATCCATGTAGCTCATCAGGAATAGAGATAAGAGTTGTTTGTGATATTCCTCCTTCCATATTTCAACTAAGAAAAAGAAAATAAAATTAGGGGGTTTGAATGCATAGATATTAAAAATGTAAACGAAAACATTGGCCATAGAAGGATAAACTTTTACAGTATATCCTAACATCTGATTCCCTAAGATTCAATCTAGGTTATCCTTGATCTATTTCATAACATTTATTCATATGGGATTTTTTATTCCCTTCATAATGGTTCATACTAAGAATATGAATTTACCTAATAATATCTATTGGGTGTATAGAACCTAGAGTGAATCATGGCCCATTGTCATTCTCCAGTTCCAATTTGAGTCTTTCTCAAAGCAGTATTTTCATGTTTTACCCCAAGGTATCATTTGTGCAAGAGCCACCTTTACCTTTTCATATCCAGATAGGGAACTATTTGATTGATAAACCACATAATCTATACTCAAAACAATTTCGGGATATTTTTCTTATAAATAGTCGTATCCTTAATGATTTCACTAGGGTTTTCAAATCTTAATCCAAAATATAAGTAAACCAATCCAGTTATACAAACTATTACAACCCTGCTTTTTTATTACACACTTAAACATGATTTATTTCATAAACATGATCTTAGTAAAAATATGAGGATCAAGGGGTATACTATATTTGAAAATTAGGAACATTAAATAAAAAATTAAAACATAAAATACAACATCTTTATTGAAAACATCATTTACAATGCCAACTCATTCATTCGTACCTAACATTGCATGGGATAACTTGAGAAAATACATAAGAAATGGGTGCTCTATAGATATCAATAAGGGAGTAAACAAGGAATAACATGAAGAATAAAGTACATGTTAGTAAATAGGTATATAAATGGATAAAAAGATAAATATTAACATAAAGTCATGATATAACATGATTATTATAACACGAGAATGTGGAAACACCATACAAGATGATATTAGCATGAGCCAAGGCTCAATGCACATGGATTAGCATGAGTAAATCGTCATTTCAAATGAATTATCATGAGTAAAAACTCATATAACATGAATTATCATGATTAACCCATAATTTCACATGGATTATCATGATACTAAACATTACCCAATGCACTGAAATGGTATTCAGGTGCACAATTTATAAAAATTTTATTTCACGCATAAGTGTGACACATGAATCATATAACATGGAATCATTCAACATTATAAGTAATTACACAAATAAGGAATGTAGAATAAATAAATGTAAGTACCATTAAATATATATATATGTGAATAAAGTTTAATACCCATGATAGTGAAATTGGTATGGTATTCACTACACGAAGATTTTGGATTGAAAAAATGCGTTGCAATTTTAGCAGCATAACGTCGTCATATAGAAATTCATAAGTTGGGTTGATGGGACTGAAAGGATTATATCAACATTTATAAATGAAATACATAGTGATGGTATCATGTAACATAATATCCCCACATATGTAAGGGAATTTAGATGGATAATATGGGAGAGATACTTGAATAGAAACAAGAAGAGAGAAATCTGTTACATGCTTTTGGCATGGTAACAGGTGTACACGAAAGCCATTAATGAGAGATATAGTAGCATATCATCATTAAAACATAAGGAGGGAATTTTAGGGGAGGTACTAAATCATACCCCAACATTTTTAATTTAAATTAAAAAATTTATTACAACATAAATAAACTTGGATAAAAAATGGGAAATGAATGAACCCCTTATGAAAATTCACCATTGTAGTGGGTGCACATAAGGGTTAATAAGAGGAATAAATGAGAGTGAAAGGGAATATAATAACTTATAAATAAAATGTGAAATAATTCTGAGGTTTAATAACATATTATCACATAGTAATAAAGGAGAATAAAATATAGAATATGAAAATAATGCTTGATAAAAGAAGTGGGTGGAAGATCCCTTACAAAATTTCAGCATAGTAGTGGCTTAGTTAAGGGTCAAAGTGTGGGTGTAACATCCCAGGAAAATAAAGAATAAGACATATATCATATTTATTAATATTTTTGAATTAAATTTTAATTTTACTTTCAAAGGGTTTCTATGTTCGATATCATACCCGATACGCAACAACGGGTTTCTTTGAAATCGTACGTTGCACACTAATAATATAATATTATTATATTAAACGGTAGTCAACTCCTATCCATTGTAATAGCAAGAATGAGAAAAACTAAATACAATATGATTATACATGTTTGTAAAATGTATTTAAATTTATCCAATAAAAGTTAGAGGCTTAAAATGTGAATAAATCTAATTTTAAGCATAATTTACATTAAAAAGACGATTTATCACCTTTTAATGGAGAACCCTTTTTAAATATAGTTTTGATAACTTTAATGAGTTATATATGACCAAATAAAATCTTTTTTTATAATGGGGACATCAAAATTTACTTTGTGTTAATATTTGGATTTTTTCTGACAATGTTCATTTTTAAATGAATAGTGAAAAATATTGTATTTTAATTCAAAAGTGCCTTTTAATATAATTTATTTATATGGTTAGATTATCTTATTAACTGGTTTTAAAGTGAAATTAAAATATATTTTTACCATGTAATCCAATGTTGGTCATTGGAAGCAATTTCATTATGAAATTGGACTTAATCAACTGTCCATCTTTTGATAGTTATTGTTTCTTAAAAACACGCTATTTGTTTTAACAACTAGAATTAATTTTTAAATTTATTAATGAAAATTTTAGGTTTTGAATTTGGAAAAATGGAAATCATTTTTGAATTTGGAATATAAAATATAGCTTAGGCTGATGTTTTGGTATTTTTCTGAAAAACATCAATTTTTGATGAATAGTGAAACCACTTAGTGGTAGTTAAAAAAACTGACTTTTTCATTTAAATGAAATGTTACCACTTATGTGAATTGAATTTCAAAAATCTGACCAACATGGTAGATATACAAAAGTAAAATTTGGTTCATTAAGATGAAAATAATTTTTGGTGAATTGTAACTTTTGACTTTTATTTACTGCGGTTAAAGGTAAATAAGGTAATTCAAGGTTAAAAGAATATTATAATAATTCCAAATTTCCTTAACACTTGTCATAACCTTATTTTTTGAGTCTTTAATTACCATGAGAATCTTTGGGTCTATTTTGGGACCCCTTTGATCCACTTGGAAGTGATAATGACAATTTAGATAAATTAATTTAATGTAAAGGCCAAAATGACATAATCAAAAATATTTTAATAATTAATTTTTATATGGTGTTATATAAGTCCTATTTTCAACTATTAATATTATTTGGAAATATAAAAATATTTTCTATATCATGGTATTTTTTATATAATTTTTAGACATCAAATAAATTAAATTATTTATGACACAATAATGATGCAGTATTTACCTCATTAATAATTGATTTAAATAAATAAGATTATAATGATCAACATATTATCCAAAACATATCAAATTCGGATTGGATGATTTTATTTCTACCTTTAATCATATTATATTCTAATATAATGATTTATGGACTATTAGAAACCGAATATCATTATATAATAAAATAATAGTTTCACACTTTCCGAAAGATCCCCTCCTCCCCCTTATAAAAGGAGACCACTTCTAACAAATTCCTCACACCTCTCAAGCCATTTGGCTCATCCAAACTCTGCCCAATTAAGCTCTCAACATCCCTCTCCTACTCTTAGAATGCTTACCTTAGGAAGAAGGCACTTCAATAAGTCCTTTGGTTTAAACCAAAGGGAGTTACCCAAATTAAAGGTAACAGTTTCTCTTAAATTGTTTTCTTTTATATTACTTCTCTGACCCCTAAAATCTTTTTATTTCTTTCTTTTGTAACAAAACCGGTATCCTCAATATAATATGATGTTTTTAGAAGATGGATTCGAACTACACTTACACCCACCTCCATCTAATGGATGAAGAACATAATGTTTCTGTGGATGGAAAACTAACGCCTCACGAAACGATGATTGTTCAATTACATATTACCGCCTCTCATGGTGTCCATTATGATGGAACTGTATTTATATATGATATATATTATGTTTATGATTTCCTTATTCTTATGTACTTCACATTTATATTATTCCATTATGGTTTCCATAGTGGGTAAATACGATAATCTCATTTGAGGAAGTGCGGACTACCGCCCCCTCAATGTGATTTGATTCATTAATGCCTTATGTGGGATGTATTAAAGATGAAGTTAATGATATTATATATGATATTATACTGGAATTATAATATACCTATGTATCCTTATGTTTTATTTCCATTAAAATAAGAAATAGAAATGAAAGTAGTGTCCATTCGTACGTATGGCTTACCGTCTCCATGAACGGTGCATATCATTTCTTACATCTAAATTTTATGTACTATTATAAATGCATGTATATACTGGATATATATGATATATATATTATATAAATCATGAATATAATTCTGGATATAATTAAACTTTGACCACATGAACAACATGTAATTATAAGAAGTCCATTTTTTACTCATTTACCAAATATCGACAAAACGAACATTATTAACTTAAATGATTTCAGAATGTTTATAACATGGTAATAAGTGAAATAAATGTAATAATAAACTTGAAAAAGGTTCTTAATCAAGTAGAAATTATATTTAGTTTATTATTCATGAGATTAAATAACGATCGAGTCAAGTCGGACATGAGGTAAGGGATCCGACCTCTCCTTGTTTTCAAGTACTCTCTTTTATGTCATTTATTCTATGCTCAATGTTCTTATGTTGGAGGATGTTATTTTATATTAACCACATTGTAATTTTTATTTTAACATGATGAGATACCCCATATTACTCTCATGAATTCATGTTAAGAATTTTTTTGTGGTGCTGCTAGGCTTCCAAATTCTCGTAAGGGATTTCTTATCTCACTTTCAAATTCATGAGATTTACATTGTTCGCCACCTATTTATTTCATGTGGTGTATGTAATGACCATTAATGTATTCCCTGTGTAATACACTTTAATTATGGGTAATTACATCTTCATTTTATGATCCTTCTTTCATGTGGTGTATGTTTCAAAAGCTACCAAATTGGTATGGGAACATTTCACCCACCTCTTTTTAAAAGACTTCTTTTTGTTATGTCTTTTAATTTACTTATTCTTATGTTGGGATATGTTATTATATATCCTTATTGATGTAAATTTTATGTCCATGTGAGGAGATACCCTTTTTATCTCATAAACGCATTTTCTGAATTTTAAAGTGACGCCGTTAGGCTGTCAAATTTTTGTATAGGGGCTTATTAACCCAATTTCAAATCTTTGGGATAAACTTCTACTTGTTGATTATGTCGTGCTATAATTTTGTGTGAATTAACTCTGTTTTTTTACACTTAATATCAACTTATATTGGTTGTATTTATATTTGTGACACATAAACTATGTCATTGATATATCCTTAATCTAAGGATACCGTCTTTATAAGGGATTGCGTCTAAATTTACATTCCATTGAGACTTCATTATTTTTATTCACCAATTCACTCTTATATGGTGTATATACTATCCTTTGACATATTATATCAAGAATCCTTTTATTCTCATGATATTATAAAGTTATTATTACATTTTATTCCTCAATTATTTTTATTAAAGTGTCTCTCATTTTATTAAAAACTCTTTAACTAAAATATCATTTTAAATGTTTTAAATATTTATTATTATAAATATTTATCATCAATGTCCATGTTTTCAAAATGGATTTGGAATTTATTTATATGGACATTAATGTTCTAAAATGTTAATTTCTTTAAAATTTTCAAAGTTGTATGGGACACTTTATTCAAAAAATCTATTTATTAAATGTTTTAAATGGTTATGAAAATGGTTTGATAAAGCATTGTTTATTTCAATATCTTGATATGATATATTATGATTGGAATGTTGAAATGTTATCTTCCCTTTATGCTTTTTTACGTGTTATGTTATGGTTATTGGGCATTGTTTGTGTATATGAGTGGTTCCATGATAAACCTAGGGCGGGTGACCCGAGATAGCTCTCCAATGAATTAGGTAACGTGAAAGAGGTAAACGTGAATGTTTCTCCTAAGATATTGTGGGAATATAAAGTGATGGGTATTTCAAATGTGACTCCCTATGTAGATATGATAGATAAAATGTAAGTATGTTTTGAATTCCATAAGTTACCTTTATTATTTTTGATTTCTATGTGTTATTCATAAATCTTATGATTTTGTAAGGTATGTTATGATTGAAAAGTATTGGTCACATTGATTTGTAATTATTGATGGGATAATGTTTTATTTTTTTATTTTATAAACCCTACTGATCTTTTTATGCTCATCCCATGTTTTTTAAATGTTTTTTACGGGACCTAAAGATTAATAGTGTCAAGGAATAGATCAAGGAAAAGTCATGTTGTCTAAAACATGGAACTAGACGTGTTTCTTTTCAAAAAAATTTATTTTATGATCAAATGGATACTGAGTAGTATTGTCTACATGTAATATTCATGTTTTTATGTATTACTTATGGCCTAATTCTCTAAAAATATAAAATTGAAAAGATCCTTAATGTGAATTATTCGTTTAATTCATGATTATGTAATGCTTTAAGGCTGGGTTCTTATAGTTGGTATCAAAGGGAGGTTTAGACAACTTTTGGGATTATGAGTATTTATTAGAAACATGGTTAGTTACTTTGTTTATTATTTCAGTTAAATCCTTGTTTTATAACTTTTTCAGATCAAGGAAATTTAGTTAAAAATGGAAGGAAGAGGATCTCAAATGACATTTCTATCTCTTCCTGATGACATGCTGGCAATAATTATTGCAAAGTCATGTTTGGATGATTGTGAAACTTTTTCTAGCATACAACTCACTTGAAAGTAGTTGTTTGAGATATCAAACACCTCCACTGTACCTCATTATCATTGTGGATCATGGGCTGTATTTAGAAAAATCCAATTTTCACAATATTCTCATATTTTCAATAAAGGTAAATATTATCGTGGTATTTTAAAATATTTTACCTTATCACAAGATTTTGAAGCATATTATGATTTTAAAAAAAGGTTCTAAAGAAGGAGACCCTTTCGTAACCTATTTATATTTGATTTTAAAATATATTCTCTCATCACATTCTTATGGTATTTTAAAAGGACCGTTAATTGAAAGTTTCAACTCAAATTCGTTTCGACTGTTTTATAGTAATCATGTTTTATTAGATGTTTTGAAATTATATGTCATACATGATTATTTTCCAAAAGTGTTTTTCTGTGAACACCCATATGACCCATGTTGTACAAGGAGTATTTGGATTGAGGAAGCTAATGATTTTTAAGGATCTCTAAATCATTGTTGCAATGCATGGACCTTCTACCTACATGAAGAAGATGACAATGAAACCAGATAGACACCATGATCAACGTATGTTGTTCTTCATTTTTTGGATTGTTTTATTTTATCATTTGGTGGTGAAATAAGACTTCAAGAATTAAGATGTTGAGATTGCAATGAATTTGGATGAAAATGAGAGGTATAAGGAAACCATTGAGGTTAAAACATGTTAGGGTAATTTTTGATTTTTATAAAAAGGACAACCCGTAGGATGGGTGACAACCCGTCGCATCCGGCAAGGCTGTAGGAATCAAACCCACAACTGAAGGGCGACAACGGCGCATTGCCTACCACTAGCCTACTTGAAGTCCCTGGTTAGTATTCCTTATTATTTTTAGTAATTTTTTTATGGAACAAGAATAAGTTTATTTTTGGAACTTATGTTTTATCAAATGGATATACTTAGTATTGATAAATGATTTATTGATTAAGTGATAAAAGGTTGTTTTGGAAGACATTCTATATTTTGAGGAAACACTATATGCCTAAGAAAGATAGAATACTATGGGATTTCAATTGTGGAATAATGATTAAAATTATATTTTGGAAGAATATATGTTTTTATTAGGGACACATGATGATTTTATTTATTTATAAAAATGATTAACCCATCATGGAGAATATGTGATAAGGTTAATTACTCTTCAATATGAGACTTTTTTAGTAACTGTTGTTACTTGGAGATAAATGTTAAGATGTATCATGGAAGTCTATGTATCTAAATCCTTATAATATTTGGGTTACAATCAATGTATGGATTAATTTTGAAGATTTTTAGGGACAATTGTTTATTGAATGGTCTTTGTTGAACTTTGGGTTTTGGTTAGACAAATTTTGGAAATTAAGAGTAGTTTTTATTTATGTAAAAGTTTATCATATTGGGGGATTATCTGATGTTATACTAAACGTTTTGGTTTTAGTTAATATCTAAAGAAATGGGAAATATATAGTTCATCTTTTGTGGATTATGTGATTCTCTCGAAGTTGATTATATCACTCTTAATATGAAAAAAAAGACATCCTGAATATTCACCGTTTGGAGAAAATATGATTTTGTGTTAGAAATATAGTATAAGATGAATGTCTACATGACAAGTAAGTATATTTCCTTCTGTTTTTGGTTAGGATAATTAATAAATTCCTCAAAGAAAAGTAACTTAAAAAAAATTCCTTTAAATTTTCCTGCTGGGGAATCAAAGACTGTTTAACCCATCACAAGTTTGTCATTTTCTGGTGGTTAACTTTCTCCTAAACATGTTTCCTAACACTCTCCATCAGAAATTGACCCTTTTTTTCTCCTCCATATCTGTGTTTTCATGGAATATTAGTATGGGTTAACTCTTGTAACCTTTGTGCTACTCTTTCTTTCTTTTAAAGTGATAGTTTTACTGACTCTTTTTCCGATGTGGGACTTTCAATGAAGTTTCCGAGGCCTTTTTTTAAAATTGCGAGGACGTAATTCCCAAAAGGGGGAAGGTTGTAACATCCCAGAAAAATAAATAATAAGACACATTTCATATTTATTAATATTTTTGAATTAAATATTAATTTTACTTTAAAAGGGTTTCTATGTTAGATAGCGTACCTGATACGCAACAACATGTTTCTTTGAAATCTTATGCTGCACACTAATAATATAATATTATTATTTTAAATGGTAGTCAACTCCTGGACATTGTATTGGAAGGAATGAACAAAAATAAATACAATATTATTATACATGTGTGTTAAATGTATTAAAATTCATCCAATAAAATTTAGAGGCTTAAAATGGGAATAAATCTAATTTTAAGCATAATTTACAATAAAAGGCCGATTTATCGCCTTTTAATGGAGGACCCTTTTTAAAGAAAGTTTTGGTCAAATTAATACATTATATATGACCAAATAAAATCCTTCTTTAGAATGGGGACATCAAAATCTACATTGTGTAAATTTTGGGAATTTTTCCGACAAACTTAATTGTTAAATGAATAGTGAAAAGTATTGTATTTTAATTCAAAAGTGCCTTTTAATATAATTTATATATATGGTTAGATTATCTTATTAACTGGTTTTAAAGTGAAATTAAAATATATTTTTAACATTTAATCCAATGTTGGTCATTGGAAGCAATTTCACTTTGAAATTGGACTTAATCAACTGTCCATCTTTTGATAGTTATTGTTTCTTAAAAACACGCTATTTGTTTTAACAACTAGAATTAATTTTTAAATTTATTAATGAATATTTTAGGTTTTGAATTTGGAAAAATGGAAATCATTTTTGAATTTGGAATATAAAATATAGCTTAGGCTGATTTTTTGGTATTTTTCTGAAAAACATCAATTTTTGATGAATAGTGAAACCAATTAGTGGTAGTTAAAAAAACTGACTTTTTCATTTAAATGAAATTTTACCACTTCTGTGAATTGAATTTCAAAAATCCGATAGATACGATTATTATCATGATTAAAATGTGGTTCATTAAGATGAAAATAATTTTTTGGTGAATAGTAACTTTTGACTTTTATTTACCGCGGTTAAAGGTAAATAAGGTAATTTAAGGTTAAAAGAATATTATAATAATTTAAAATCACCTTACCACATGTACTAACCTTATTGTTTGAGTCATTAATGACCATTTTCATATTTGGGTCTATTTTGGGACCCCTTTGATCCATTTGGAAGTGATAATGAAAATTTAGATTAATTAATTTAAAGTAAAGGCCAAAATTACATAAACAAAAATCTTTTAGTAATTAATTTTTATATGGAGTTATATAAGTCCTATTTTCAACTATAAATATTCTTTGGAACTATATAATTATTTCCTATATCATGGTATTTTTTGTATAATTTTTAGACCTCGAATAAATTAAATTATTTATGACACAATAATGATGTAGTATTTACCTCATTAATAAATGATTTAAATAAATAAGATTATAATGATTACAATATTCTCCAAAACATGTCAAATTTTGATTGGATGATTTTATATCGACCATGAATCATCTTATCTTAGAATATGATGATTTGTTGACCATTAGAAACCTAATATCATTATATAATAAAATAATAGTTTCACACTTTCCTAAATAGTCCCTCCTCCCCCTTATAAAATATGACTGCTTCTATCCAATTCCTCACACCTCTAAACCCATTTTGATCATCCAAACTCTACCCAATTAAGTTCCCAACATCCCTATACTCCTCTTAAAAGCCTTAACTTAGGCAGAAGGCACTTCAAGAAGTCCTTTGGTTCAAACCAAAGGGAGTTACCCAAAATAAGGGTAACAATTTTTCTTAAATTGTTTTCTTTTTTTACTTCTAAAACACGTAATTTATTTTTATTTATTTCTTTTTTAACAACAAAAGTATCCTCAATATACTAGGATGTTGTTATAATAATTAGTAGAACAACACTTACACACACCTCTATCTAATGGATGAATAACATAATGTTTCTGTGGATAGAAAATTAACGCCTCATGAAACGATGATTGTTCAATTACATCTTACCGCCTCTCATGGTGGAAATTATGATGGCACTGTATTTATATATGATATATATTATTTTTCTGATTTATTTATGCATCTTTACTTACCATTTATATTATGCCTTTATGGTTTCCATTGTGGGTAAATAGGAGAATCTCAATTGAGGAAGTGCGGACTACCGCCCCCTCAAAGTGATTTGAATCATTAATGCCTTATGTGGGATGTATAAAAGATGGATTTAACGATTTTATATATGATATTATACTGGAATTATAATATAACTATGTATCATTATGTTTTCTTTCCATTTAAATATGAAATAGAAATGAAAGTAGTGTTCATGCGTACGTACGGCTTACCGTCTCCATGAACGGTGCATTTCATTTCTTACCTCTAAATGTTATGTACTATTATCAATTCATGTATATACTGGATATATATTATATATATGATATATAAATCATTAATATCATTCTTGATATAATAAACCTTTTACCACTTGAAAAACATGTAATATTAAGAATTCCATTTTTGACTCAAGTACCAAATATCGACAAAACAAACATTATTAACTTAAATGACTGCATAATGTTTATAACATTGTAATAAGTGATATAAAACGGATAATAAACTTGAAAAAGGATCTTAATCAATTAGAAATTAACTTTATTTTATTGTTTAGGAGATTAAAACGATCGAGTCAAGTCGGACATGAGGTAATGGATACGACCTCTCTCTTTCTTTTCAAGTACTCTCTTTTATGTCATTTCTTCTTTGCTCTGTGTTCTTATGTTGGAGGATGTTATTTTATATTAACCATAATTTAATTTGTATTTTCACATGATTAGAGAGCCCCTCTTACTCTCATCAATTCATTTTAATAATTTTTATGTGGCGTCGTTAGGCTGCCAAATTTTCTCAAGGGATTTCTTATCTCACTTTCAAATCCGTGAGATTTTCAGTGTTCGCCACTTATTTATTTCATGTGGTGTATGTACTTCCCATGAATGTATTCACTGTGTAATACACTTTAATTTATGGGATTTCTTATCTCATTATTTTTATGCACCAATTCACTATTATATGGTGTATATACTATCCTTTGACATATTATATCATGAATCCTTTTATTCTCATGATATTATAAAGTTATGATTAAATTTTATTCCTCAATTATTTTTATTCAAGCGTCTCCCATTTTGTTAAAAACTCTTTAACTAAAATATCATTTTAAATATTTTAAATATATATTCTTATAAATATTTATCATCAATGTAAATGTTTTAAAAATGGGTTTGGGATTTATTTATATGGACATTAATGTTTTAAAATGTTAATTTTGTTAAAATCTTCAAAGTGGTATGGGACACTTTGATTCAAAAAATCTATTTATTAAATGTTTTAAATGGTTATGAAAATAGGTTGATAAAGCATTTTTTATTTCAATATCCTGATATGATATATTGTGATTGGAATGTGGAAACTTTATCTTTCCTTTATGCTTGTTTTATTTGTTATGTTATGGTTATTGGGCATTGTTTACGTATATGGGTGGTTCTGTGATAAACCTAGGGCGGGTGAGCCTGAGATAGCTCTCCAATGCATTGGGTAATGCGAAGGAGGTAAACGTGAATGTTTCTCCTAAGATATTTAGCGAATATACTGTGATGCGTATTCCAAATGTGACTCCCTATGAAGCTGTGATAGCTACAATGTAAGTATGTTATGAATTCCATAAGTTACCTTTATAATTTATGATTTCTATGTGTTATTCATTAATCTTATGATTTTGTAAGGTATATTATGATTGAAAAGTATTGGTTTCATTGATTTTTAATTATTTATGGGATAATGTTTTATTTCCTTATTTTATAACCCTTACAAATATTTTTATGTTGATCCCATGTTTTTGAAATGTTTTTCACAGGACTTAAAGATGAATAGGGTCAAGGAATGGATCAAGGAAAAGTCATGTTGTCTAAAACATGGAACTAGACGTGTTTATTTTCAACAGTTATTATTTTATGATAAAATGGACACTGAGTAGTATTGTCTACATGTAATATTCATGTTTTTATGTATTATTTATGGCCTAATTCTCTAAAACTCTAAGCCTGAAAAGTTCCTCAATGTGAATTATTCGTTTAATTCAAGATTATGTAATGTTATACGGCTAGGTCCTTATAGTGGGAAGATAAATAATACATCATATAAATAATATCATATGGATAGTAATAGAGTGATTATAAAATAATGAAATTATATCCATTCTAAATTACATGAACTACTTTAAAATAATATGCATGAATTTGAAAGGATGATAGGAAAGTGAGGTTCCCTTTATTGGATGTGTGATCCGAAAGGCTTGGGAGAGGTTTAATTGGAGCTTGGGAGTGCCTTGGGAGGACTCTATGTAGTATGGGACAGAGTTTGGAAGAGCTAAAAATGGTATGGGTGAAGAGGAATGGGTTATTTGGATGTTTTATATAGGAAATTATAGGGAATTATTTATTATTTAGGTTTTGGACACTACACATTGAAATATTCCTAACCACAAACCATACCATGGTTTTTTCCCATTCTTTCTACCAAATTTGAGTGGCATACAATAATTTATATATAAAAGGGCCAAAATTATTAAAATATTATGTTTTCTTATGTGGAGGTGATTCACACTCTCAAGGAAATCATTTAAAAATGTTCAAAAATTTTATAAGTCTTAAAGGGTCCACTAAGGCATTGTAAAATTAATCAAAAAAATCTAAACTGAAATTATTTTAATGGTAAAAAATATATTGGCCAAATATCACTTTTATAATAGTTTATTACATCACTATTCAGTCATTATAAAGTAATAAAACACATTTTATATTTATTCGGTATTTAATGTTTAACCTAAAATTCAATTGTCTCATAAAATTATGAAAAATTTACCCTTAGATAATTTTGAAATACTAAATCCAAAAATAGTATTCATTTCATCTAAATAATGTTTTAAATATGTTAATTTTCACTTTTAAAATGAAAAAATACCTTAATTAAAAATTCACGTGTTTGAAAAAAATAATTTTCAAACCTTAATAATAATTACAATTGACTTCATAAAAATTAAATTAAAAAAATAATTTGATTAAATAATATTTAATTCAAAAATACATTAATTAATACAAATTTATTTCCTAATTAAATTTTAATATTAACCAAAAAACTATTTCTTATTTAAATATATTTTTCAAAGTAATGAATGTATATTCATTATTCTATAAAAAAATAACCCAAATAATCCCAATGCTAGGCTCTTGTTAAGTATCCCTTTATTACACCAACATAATCCCTAGAGTAAGGTGTGTGAGGGTGGTGATTTATTGGGGTTTTTCAGTGAACTACGTCTTGGTCGTGATCTCGATGAGCTTGAACATCTCCCGTAAATGTTTTTTTACCATTCTTATGTTGGTGGATCTCAACTTGGGATTGATCTAGAGAAAAAACCAAAAATGTTATCTCCCTCAAAATATCCTATAAATGGGCTTAAAAGGGAACAAACCTACTAGTAAATGATTTCACTTCCATTGTCAATATCAAAAGGTTTTGTAAAAACTGTATATTTATACTAGTCATGCGATTACTGTTCAAAAACTATATTATCAACCACAATGATACTTAATGATTATTTAAACCTAATAAAAAAGTGAATGTGATTTTTATATTCAAAATACATTAATCGAAATGGATTTTTATTCATAAATTTCCAGGTCGTTACAAGAGAAGTGGATCTTCTCACACGATCCCATTCACAGTGGCATATGAGGCTATAAAGAGATAACTAGTACCTAGTTAGTATTGTTCTGGTTGAATGATGGAATGAATTATATTAATAATGAATGTTTAACTATATTAGGGTTGTATAAAAGGAAATCAAAATGACATTCCCAATTCATCATTAAAACATGCCTGGAAATTGAGATCAAAAATAGAAAACATATTGTTTTTCATCTTCCGTGCCTCAAAAATACACACCATGAAAACAGACCTCAAGAAATGTATTGCCATTTAATTATTAGGAAGGTAAATCTATAATATGAAAACATTCTTGTATGTTTTATAATGTTTTTATGATCATATATTGGGAAATAAATTCATTGTAACAAAAATTATTATGAAGGTTGAATCATTATGAATTATTGATTTTTAAAGAAAATTCTATTCATATAGGGGGAATTATTTGAAGTTATCTGTGAAAAATATTGTGATAAAAAGTGATCTATAGTCTATCATCTAATTGAAATGATAATTTCAATGATTTATATTCAATTATTTTTTTCATGATCCCTAAAGATTAAGATCATCATTATAAAGATATTAGTAGTTATGTTTTGAAGTTATATATTATTGGAATAGGGAACACATTCATTACACAGATGATTGAGTGACAATGGTTGTTTCATGATGAGAAAGATACATTTTTTATTTTGTAAACACAATTAAGGGAAATTGAGAACCCAACCTAGTACAAACAATAAGAATCAAACATCATAATAGATAGACGATCTGTTGAAATTTAATTTAATTCTATTAGATGAAACATTCCTAATAAATTTCCAAAGTATTTGATTCACCTATAAATTTGGACCATCCGTTATAATCTCTTTGAACTAGTAAGACAACTTTCCCATGATTAAATTAACTCTTACTTGGTAAAATTACCCACATTTAATCCTCTTACCGGAATAAAATCTTTCTCTATTGATCCATGTTATTTGAGCCTCATTAGTGTCCATATATAGAAATATCTCATTCATTTTATCACCATCCGGTTTTGAGGAATTGATCGGATGTGATTCCTCCAACATTTCTTCATCAGATTGAACTGACTATGTTTTTAGAGTATATAAACATCTTATATTTAAAAAATTTCATGATAATATTCATTGTGTTTTAGGATTTCAAGAAGGGGGAATGGATTATGCGATCTTTGAAAAAAATGATGATCCCAAAGTCACATTTCATGCATGCATGCATGCATGAATGCATGAATAATATGATGTCATTATGTTTTAGAAAGGATTATAGAGAATAGGTAGCAATAGATACTACTACTGAATGCGGATGATTTCAAATTATTTCATTATATAAATAAAGAATTCATGACTCACAAATTCATATATGCATAAATTTTTATGAAATCCTAAATGCAAGAAAATTATTTAGGATTGACGGGTCAATTTTTTAGAATACCCATAATAGGCACTTGTATATTAACTTTGTTATAATTGTATCTACTTTCAAATCATTTCTATTAAAGTTCAATGAATCCTTGGATTTTTGATTTATTCAATTATAATAAGCATGAATTTAAAAGTATTTTAATTATCAAAAGTAATTGTAATTGAAATCATCTATTCATGTGAAATTGTAAATAAAAAATAAAATAAAATAAAATAAAAGAAAAGTAGTGATACTATATTCTTCATATATATATATATATATATATATCATGTAAAAATATAGATATTTTCAATACTATTATCATAGATAAAAATATCCTTTATTACAAAGGATAAAGAAGTGCCCCAAAACTTATATCTAATGTGAGTAATTTATTTTTTTCAAATAAATAGTAGAAAATTGAAGCTCTAGTGTAGTTATTTTTCATTTAAGTATAATAATAATAATAGGGAAGAAGAAGAAGATCCAACAGAGTTGGTCATGAAGTTCCCTATAAGATGAAGAGATGTGTGTACCTCAGCTAGAATATAATAAGTGAAGAGTGAAATAATTTCAATGAGTATAATTTTTCACATGAAAGGGGATGAAGAAGATATAGTGAAATATAATTTTTATAAACAGAAGATGAATATTAATTTGTATTAAATACCATTCATACAAAAAAGCGACAACATACTATTAAAGTGAAGAAAAAAAGACGATTCTTCACAACTGTGAAAAGTAATGGTTCTAAATAGGAAATAGAATCCTATGTTTTTACCCCTATATTCAATTAGATGTTATGGGTTGTACATGAGTGTGGGATGCACGAAAAAGGTATGAAGGATTCACACTCTATTATATCGGGAGAAAAAAGTGCAGCAGGAACATGGTTTTACTAGTGGGTTCTTTGACCACGTGGTTTATTGGATCACACAAAGGACTAATTTTTATGTACTGGGATGGGTTCCATGTAAATTATTTATCATTTTTTGGGAATTTTCATGTTATTTTGTAAAAAATAATGAATGTGTTAATTGAGAAGATATTTTATTATTCAAATTATCTAGTGTCCTTATAAAATAGAAAATGGATAAAATGTTGAAATTTGATTAAAATTAACCAATAATGATTCACCCCCACCACTCATTATGGTTCATATCCAAAATATAATTCCTTAAATAAATTATTACATACTCCCATGTAATCATCGATAGGATTATAGATGGGTGTTTTTAATAACCTAGGTTTTTATCTCCTTTTTTTAAGATAAAATATGTCTACTATTCATAAATAGGTTTTTCAATTATAATGAAAGAGTTGAAAATAAGCCATATAGGATTTGAATTTAAATAAAAATATATAATTCCATTGTATTAGGGCATTACAATAAATTTACATTAATCTAGGAATTACAATTATTTTCACATAAACATTATTGTTACATCTCCTTAAAATTAATAAATTTAATTGGGAAAATATATATTGAATGTTATTATTTTTACAACAAGGAAATCCAATGGATCTTCCACATCCATGAGAATATATATTAGTGAAACTAAAAAAATATCAATAAATTCATCAATCAAGGATAAAGATAATTATAAAATAAAATTTTAAAACTATAGTAATGATAAATTTTCACTACAAAGTAATAATGGAATTATTTTATAGGATATAATTGGGACATTGTATCTATTATATAAAAAATATTAAATTTTATATATACATTTTTAATAAGGCAAGTAATCATCATACTTGGATAGAGTTATTGTAATATAATTTTAAAAACTAATGTTTATTTAGATGATAAAAAGATATATATTTTCATTATATATAATTTCTTTGAAATAAAATAAATTATGATAACATAGAATATAAATATAAAAATTTAATGAATATATATATATAATTAATTTAAATTCAAGGAATGACCAAAAAAATTAGAAATCATAATGTAATTAATAATTTATAGAATTTTATATTTCTTATCAAAGAGTAATTTTTTTAATTAATGTCCCTGTTAATATCAATAGAATAAATTGATCAAATTTAATGGTTTTTTAATTAAATGACTGAATATATAAAGAAATATTTTAATAGTAACTTATATTGTAATTTATTTTCCATAATATTCCAAACTCTTAATGTAAAAACATCCATTTTTTTATAAATATTATTTCTTTGTATATTTCATGTTTTCATTTAAAAGATAAAATATTATTTTTAATAAATTATTTTATAATAAATGGATTAAAAATTATTTATCATGTCGTATAAATTAATAAATAGGGTCATTTTCTCTTTTATGCATAAAAATCAATTCCCAAGGTAAAAAATTTATTTTCTATGAAAATGCTAAAATGTTGTAAAAACATTTAATACTATGTGTTATGGAATAAAAATATTATTAATCGTTACAAATATATATTTTTTTGATAAATAGATTTATGAACCATTCCAATTAATTTCCACATTTCTTCTCCATTACGTTTAAAATTACATCATTATAATTTAAAGAATGAATATATGTGAAAATATAAAACAAATCACCAAGTAAATGACCCTATTAATCCATTTATAAAATAATATTTTATTATGAAATGATCATCAATACCTTTCCATTCATCCTCCTAAAAAATATTTATGGGAATTATGGTAACCATTTATTCTTATAATTAATCCTAAATCATTCATTCTGAATGATACAATATTGACATGGAGAGAATAATTCAAATACATTGATTCACATTCCTGGAAATATTAAATAAAGGAAGTAGATTTTTCTTATAAATTTCCCTTCATTGAGGAATATTTTAAACTATGCACCATGTTATATTTTTTGTGGTGTTTATACTACACTATTTACATATCTTGTAAACAATAAAGATCCATTTATGAGATTTTGATATTTATTTCATGGTTCCCCATTTATATAATTTTTCATCATTTATTACAAATGATGTAGTGTTGTTTTATTTACTCATCTTATTTTCATTGAGTTATGTTATTTTTTAATGATTTTTTAATTATAAAAAGTTTTCACCCTAAACATTAATTTTCACTAGGATACGTCCTTTGAATGTATTATTCATACTCAAGATTTTATTCTACCATCATTGCTTTATAAATTTATTAACCTACAAAAAGATATTAGAATTGAAGGGTTTCCCATATCAATTTATGTTTAATTGAAATAAAAATATTCTTTACCACCTATGTTTTTTGTGTGGTGTATATTCATCCCCAAAGGTAACTTTTATCATAAATTTCATGATATTCAATTGATTAAAAAATTAATATTTTATTTTTTCTATCTTTGTTTTTTGTCTCAAATGTTACCAAACATGTATCATTTTTTCTTTCAAATCCTTTTTTTAAAATAAATATAGTTTACGATTAAAATTATTTAATGATAAATTGAATGTAATTTCTATATATAACCATATTTATTTAATTTTACATAGTTTATTTTTTGGGTTTACTTCTATTTATACAATTTCATCCCACTAGTTCACAATTCAACAAAAATAAAGATCATTCATGAGAATAACTTAACTTATATTTTTTGTTGGGAATTCTTTTTCTCTCTATATATATTTATTAAAATATTTTATTTAATTACTTATCAAATATTATATGATATATTATGGTCATCCTCTATTATTATTTTCTTCTTTCAATAGGTTTTCAAATTAAACTTCTTAAACAATTTTTAGTTGATTCATTAATTATTTATTTGATTTTCTTTTTAACACTATTAAAATAATATTAAATTTTAACACATTCCATAAACATACGTTTCCCTACTATTATATATCTTTTTATTTTAGAAGGATTCACTATTTTTTTCATTCCTATACAAATTGAGCTATTTCAATAGTATTTTATATATTCTTTTCATTTCAATTATATATAATTAAAATTAAATGACATTTCTTCTTGTTTTTAAAATTGAGTATCTAATGATCTTAATAAAGTATTTTCTTATATTTCAACAACCATTATCATTTATAATTCTAATCATAGGATATCCTTTAATGATACCATCTACCTTATTCCATTAGATGGATTATGATAATGTAATAAAGATGTTTTCATAAACTCATTTTTCCATTGTTTAATTACATTTCTATGGTGATATAAATTTTTTCTAGTCATGTGTAACACATATGTATGGTATATATCCAAATGTGATGTAGAATTATTTTACCATTCCATTTCATTGGTAAATGATTATATATCATTATATGATTGATAATGGGTAGTGAACCCTAACCCCTAAGGGGCTATTTTCTTTATGTTAAAACTATATTTGTAAAATCCCACTAATGCATCAGGTTAAAATTTTTATCTCATGACCCAAAATTCCAAGGATTATTTAGTAAAACATAACAATCAAGGGAATCATTTTAATATTTGATTATAGTATTATTATTGAGTCTTAATATAATTTATGGTTTTATAAACTTAATACTATGACACATTATTATTCCAACATAATATTTCATAGATCATAAATAACAAATCATGTTTCCCTCAACCTTCTTACATATCATTTCAGATGTTATGAAAAATGACCCTTTAATTGTTTTTATGATTTATGATATTTTTTCAATTAGGTATGAATATCATTTTTTATGACCATGTGCATTGATTATGACTTCATACCTAGTTTCTCATTTTTTGATCACTTCTAATCATTGAATGATAACTCATTAGATTACCATTAATGATAATCTGAGATCAAAATTACTAATATATCTATTATTAAATTTTGATTTATAGTATTTTTTATGATGTGACTTAAAGGGTGACATGAGAGAAGACTATTTTATTGGTGATATTGAAAATAATGTAAAATAATATGGATATTCACCTAATCAACCATAACACTAAACATGTAGTTTCTAGGTTGTGTTTTAATATAGAATTTTTTGAATAATCATATATGATAATGTAATAAGAATTTATGTTAACATTTGGTCATAATAGATGGCATCAAAAAATATGTGTACAGAATATGATTTTTAGCACAAGATCTAGGAGAAATCATCTAGTGAACCATATTTGGTATCACTGTGGGGTCTAGTTAATTTTTAGGGATTATGATATAATGAATAAGGGAAAAGAAAGGAGAAATGAATTATTGAAAAATGGGATGTAGGAATAACCTAAAACAATATAATGTTATGTAATTGTTTTATAATTTAATATAAATTATAAATGATTTTACCATCCATCCAAAATTAAGAGATTTTATTGAGAAAAGGGGGGGCCCAAAAATGCCATGGTGGGTGAAAATAGTGATGTCTGAGAGCATCTACCATTACATGACATACACATTAATGGGGAATGGACCCAATGGTGGTAAAAATGGTGCATGAATTAATCGGAGAGACATGGTAGGCCAGGAAGTCTGCAACCATATTACCCTCACACCACGTGTGGGTAATAACCATGTGACTGGAAATCAGGTTTCTCCATCTATGAAAAATATAGATGATAGACTAAGGGATTGGGATAGACTTTGTGAGAGTCCCTTGGAGAACGGAGGAGTCTTTCACGACTCCTTCAAGCTGAATATTTTGAGAAAGACACAGATACAAGCCCTTATATTTTTATCATTTGAATGGTGAATGTGATCAATGGTGGACCCTCATTAAAAATAATTGTTGAGAGGATGATGTAGACTCTATAAAATAAATGGGGATTAAGAATATTGTCTCCAAAAATAATTTTCATAATTATAATTTATTTATAATTGATAGGGAATTTTTGTAAATAAAATAAAAAAAGGATGAGTCCCTTGGTTCATATAATGAAAATTTTAACAATCATCCAAAGTTTAATTTTTGTTGAATAATTGGTCATGAAAAAAAATTGATAGTTTATTTGGTTGAATAAAAAAATGTCACTAAAATGATTAATATATGTGAGATATTAGAATATATGAATATATATTTTTTATTTTCTTTAGAGTTGAAATTATAATAAGTGAACTCTAATTATTATTATATTTCTCAATATATGTAGTGAAAAATTGAGTTTTTAGGAAACCTAAATGAGGAAAATCATTAAGGAATATAATTTATTATTCATACATGATGAAAATTAAATTTAAATAATATAAAAAGTTCATTAAATATATGTAAAAATGATTTATATGGGGATAATAATTTCATCAATAACATGAATTTCAAAAATATATAAAGACACTAAAAAATGAAATAGATGAAAAGAATTGCCTTCCTAATGAACCACTCACACATCAATGCTTCATTTGTAACATGTATAAACATTATTCAATCAAATATAGAAAAAAAGTGTTACTGAAGAAAAAAGGCATAATTGTTTTTTAATAATATGGTAAATTGAAGGATAATTTAATCACAAATACTAATATGGGCTATAAAAATAATTTACAGCAAGTTAAACTAATCATCAACTATGGAACTAAAAAAATTCTATTCATTTGGTTTTATTGACTCATTAATATTTTAAAACATTTATATTCCCATGAAATCATAACCATAATATTTAGATATTTAATTACTATTAAACATATATTTTATAATGCCTTCATCTAAAATAAATATTTTTACTTGGATAGAAGTTAGAGGAATGTGTTGCCGGAAAATTTTATCACTCTCACATGAGTGAAATTTAAAAGTGATTTTAGGAATGAATTGAAAAACATTACATTGAGTTTATATCAATTTAGGGGATAGTGAAATAACATTTAATACCTCAAATCCACCAATGATGATCAATAGGTAGATGATTGACTATGAACTCCATATAAAAACTAGATAGACTATATGGATCTTAATACTCAATCAGGAGGTAAATATTAATAAAATGATTTGGTGTAGAAGAAATGTTTGAGACATGCCTATTGTAATAGATAATATTATTTTTGTAGATTTAATTAATATTTTGAGGATTATATCTAATTATTTTCAGCCATTAATAACTTTTTAATACCAAGAACCAATTTCATCAGTTAGTGATAATTAAAATTTAGAAGGAAAAAATTTATTTAATGTTGGTTATTCTAACACACCATTCTTTAGGACCCATTTTATCCCACAAAACATTATACCTTTATTTCTAACACACATTTTACTATAATTATATAAGAGTACTAAATCATTGATATATTATATGGATCAAACATCCATTTTATTCACCCATATCAGATTAATACATCAAATATAAATAAAACCATATATTATAATGATTATTATGTATCTTGATTTATTACATCCCTTAAAAGAGAATACATTATAATGAAATAATTACTGGAAAATAATAACTTTTTTACAACTATAAAATACTCAAGATCATATTCATTCATGAGAATCACAATTAGTGAAACCAAATATTCAATGACATAATACATCATGAAAGAAAAAGAATTCTACTAAAATAAAAAAATGAAAATAATATTAATATGAAGTATTATTTTGTAATTTACAGTAGAATGAATTTATATGGTATAATAGAGTTAATATATCTATTTTATGACTATAATTAAAGGATATATATACATTTGGTATAAAACCAGAAGGTGTTTTAAAAGTTTTGGATTATCTATATATAGTTTATATAAATATTATTAATTTAAATATTAACAACATATATGTATTCATTATAAATAATTTATCTTGAATAAAATAAAATATTTTGGAATATAATAAAATTATACTAATCCTTTTTTTAAAATAAATTTTATTCAAATGATTTTTTCGAAATATGAGTATTTAAAAAAATTATAACATTTAATGAACGACTTCCATAAAATGGATTAATAAAATAAAATTAATAGTAATATTAATAAATAAATTAAATTAAATACTTCAGTATTTATATGTAATATTAAGCTAATTATTAATTTCCAATGATATATTATTTAATTGAAGACATTTCTTAACTTTATATATTAATTTATTTTGAAAAACGTAGATTTCTCATATTCAGAGTAATAAATTAAATAAAATGTATTATATATATATTTGAATTAAAATTCTAGGATTTAATATTAATTGATATATAAAAATAATTTCATTAAATGATAAAATGATATTTCATATAAAATAAATTATTTTATACCCAGTGTATTTTAAAATAAATAAATAAAATATGAACATTTAAATGATTATTCTAATAAAATGTTTCGATGTATAAAGAAATATATAAAAACATACTTAATTATTATGTTATATGAAACATGACAGATAACACTTAATGATAGATAATTTATTATTGAAAAAATATATTTTTTCCAAAATATTTTATGATTTAAAATAAAATACAGATTTCTCATATTAAAAAATAAGATAAAATTAAATCTATTTTAAATTTTAATTACATCATAATAAATGGGTAATAAGGTATGTTTTTTTATTAGACATTCAAATATTTCATCAAGGAAAACATTGAGTTACCATGTTAAAGCTAAAATTAGGTAAAAGGGTTAATGAAAGTGTATAATAATAAAAATAAAAATAAAATGTATCTATAAATTTTTGGAATAATGGGATTAAATAAAAATATCTATTAAGTTGAATACATTTTTATTTAAATTTCTTATTATTTATTGTGTTTCATATTGTGCAACAAATTTATTTTTATATGATGTTCATGATACCCCTATGACATCTCTTTTCGACATTATAAATTATTTCGTGGTATTTACTTAATGATTCCATGATCACTCTTTCATGTTATTTTTAGTTAATTTTTACCAATGTTGTATGGGGTTCTTGTAAAAAAAACTTTTATATATTGAGTTATGATGATTATTTATTCATTCTTGAAGATAAAATTTTATCAATAACCACATTAGTTTTACAAATGAAGATTTATCACTATTTAATAATGTTATAAAAAGTAATTTATACTATTATTGTTTTATAAATTATTTTATTCCAAAAGAATAAAATTTATATTGATATATTTTATTTATGAAAAGTGTGAAAAAAATATAATTTTTAGACATATTCTATATGATTGTTTTTTCCCCATCACTATATCTATGGTCATTTTTGATGCTTTCTCACCATGTTTTCATATATTTGAATTTGAAATATATTCTAATGTTTGTATCAATTTTTTTATTTAAAAATATTTTTTTTTTCAAAGGAAAATGATATTTCTTCACATTTTTAGATCAATTTACATAATGGCCTTTTAAAAGTATTTGTAATCTATTTCAATATACATTTTTTTTCAAAATCACATTTGATATTTACTAATGATTCTTTTTATGGGATTTTTTAAATAGCTTCATGTTCTATATTAATTTTACCAATAGGATATAATCTTGAAGACCATTAAAATTGGGAATAATTCTATAAAGTAACTTCATCTATTAAAATTGAAATGGTCAGGAGGTAAGAATATATGATTGGTACTAGAATGTGGTGGTAGAGTATGATAATTTGATATTCAGTGATGTTCATGAGTCAAATCAGTGAAATATTTATAATTTCATTATATTTATCATCCAATTATTCATTTTATAAAAAATGAGTAATATAATGGTGGATTGTACATATTCTAATGAATGATGGTCCAATCATGGGTATTCTATATAGAATTGTTAGTCATCTATAAAAATTTATTGATCCATGGAATTATAAGTTGTTGGTTCAACCTGTTTATTGGATAAGACCCACTATTAAATTTGGTTGGAAAAAATTATAAGGTTTCAAACAATTACATGAGGTAGTGATCTATATTCATTCCCTTTTATCATTATTATAACTTTTTATGTTTAGTGAACTTAATGGTTGTGACACATCTCTTTGCAGGGAAAGGACTAAAGTATTAATGATATAAAACAAAGAGTGTACATTAATTGTTTTAGTTTAATTTATTACATTAAATTTATTAAATGATTATTAAAAGATAAATGTTTATTATGTTTATCCTATTATAGTAGTTTTTTTGAGAAAATTCAACCTTTTTATTGTTCATAAAAATTTATATATTCATTTTTAATCTATATCTATTTCAATGTGATTCGAGTGACTTTAAATTTTTATTTTTATTATTTGAGTGACATTATAATTAATTGGTATCAGAACAAAGGTTCTCATAGGATCCTATAGGATAAATATTTTTATAGGAAATATATTAAGTCAGTTTACATTTTGGTAAAATATAATTTAATTCTATTTGGATTTACTATCTTTGCAAATATAGTGTTAAAAGAAAAAAAATATCTAGGTTGACACGTCTGATTGAATGGAATTTGTCTTCTTGAAGATGATTTTAGAGTAATACCATATATACAAGGTCCTATAAGTTCCATTGAAAGTATATAATTTGGGGTTATATGAAATGATTATGGGGAATGGCTAGATAAGAATCCATTAGTTCTACTTAGGATATTATTGAAATGATATGTGGTCATTAATACTGAGTATTAGAAGACTATATCATAGATGATATAAGTACTAGAAGATATACATGAGAGGAATGATACACTTAACAATGTGTGTTTTATGTAAATACTATGAAATATTAGTCTATCAAAATGGTGGTCGCCAGAGGATCATGTGAATGATTTCAACAAGACCATAAGCCTACTTGTGTATGTGAAGAAGACATGCATGGATCACTTCTATGCCATATTATTTTGGTAATACTTAATGGAATCATTTCATGAAATGGATATAATATTTAAAAAAAACTAATGTATGAAATGCATTGCTAATTAAGGATTTATATAGAGACCTAAGTATTTATATATATATTATTACATGATTTTTATCAAAACCATCCATTAAATAGAAAATGAGTATCGAAAAGACATGATGTCTTTGAGAGGATAAATATATATACAAACAACATGAACATAAAATGAAATTGTTTGAATTTTAATAATAACATATCAAATATATTCTATATCTAAAAACATTATTATATATCATGTGGAATACATTATCAAAATGGGTGAGGTAAAAATCCCAATAAGGGAATACACTATTAAAGGAAGCATGAAATGTGATTAATAGGTATATCATATTATAATAAAGGATAAAAATAATGAGTAATAACTTTGGAGAATAATATAGTGATCATGCTAATATTGGTTCATAGAAGTACAAAAAATGTAGAAGAAAAAAAACATAATACGAGCATTAGGCATGAATAGCTGCTATGAAAACATCACACGATGGATTGGGTCCCATCCTAGATTATGTATACTCTATAATGATATAGATATTGTATTATAAAAGAAAAAAAATTTACAATTAATTATATATCTATATAGGAACACCCATGGTAACATGTTCATGAATATTAATTTTAAGATAGGAAATTGATGATACGGTGTAATCCTTTGAATTACCCATAGAATGAAAATGGTTGTGTATTTTTTCTATATATCACAATCAAATGATATTCCATAAATATAACAAAGTGAAGAATGTATAAAATATTTATGATTTTTATATACATGTTCATAATCATATGTATCAAAATATAGTCTTCATTTTGGAATAAAAACATTATATTGGTGTTACATAAAAAGATTACGAAATATATTACATTCCCTTATTCGGGTTTAATTTTAAAGAAGGAATCTGAAAAATGAAATTATGACATATATTACCACATAAAAGGAATATATAACTATCTATTTATATATGTTATGGAAAAAATATATAATTTATAATACATAAAAAACAATAATGGGAGACATAATGTGAAATATAGAGATAATGCTACAACGTTGTTGGAAAACGGTGGATCAGAGAGATCTATTACCTTAATTCATTTCCTTCTTCATACATGTTAGAAAAACTTGTTTAATTAATATAGATTTATTATACATATATTCATATATATGAACCTTATATATCAAACCACATATGATTTTATTGTGACATCTTACCAGATGTTTATAAAAATTTCATTATTAAAATCACTATTCCATGCCATAAATGCCTCATTTTTCTTGCATTTTTTGGTTCAAAAATTTATGCATTTATATATTTATAATTCATAAATCATATTAATAATATAAAACATGATATTAATATCATATATATTAATTATATATATATATATGGTTATACATTAACGGTATTGGTAAAAACAATAAAGTGCACCCTTCATGAATATGGTAGGCCTTAAATATACATGAACACAGTTTCACCTTTTGATAGAAGAAATAAAGAAAGGTTAAAAATAATTTATATTATAAATTATAATAATAATTTCATTATATATATATATATTAAATCGAAAAATATAACTATCCTTGAGTGGTTGTGATGGAAAATGAAATACAGCGGTTCTTGAGGTGGTAATCTTCGATACACAGGAATGACAGTATCATTTACGCATTTATGGATGAGGAGATGGATATAGGTGGAAACCTTTAAATTTTAATATATTGGTATATGAAATTTTTTTTATTTTATTTTAAAATATTATAAGATTATTTGAAGGTGGTAGAATATTAATTGAAACTATAACATCTAGTTAAATAAAATACCTATTTTTCAAATAACTTCACTTGTTATACACCTTAAAACCTCTGGGGTGGGTATTATTTAAATTGTAAGACATCTATAATATGGATAATTATTCAGTAATGGATATATTTATGAATATTCATTTCCAAATGGATTTTTTTGAAGTATATATGGGAGGAGGTGCCCATTTATAAGTTAGGGAATGGGTACTCTTGGAATTACATAAAATATAAAATTAATAAAAATTCATTTCCTTTGAAAGAAGAACAAAAAATAAGATAGTTAGAGTATAGGATGAATATGGGCAGAAATAATAACATCCAATTAAATCTAGACATATTTAGTGTATTCTTTTAGCCTTTTCCCTTTGTTCCAAACATTGTTAACCCTTTTTGAAAATTACATAGATAACACAACAGTTTACACCTTATGGGTAAATAAATTCACTATATGAAGGGAATTATACAATAAAAAGACCATATGTGATACTTTTAATCATATCCCAATAATTTGGATTATGATAGGACCCTTATAATTTTTTATAATTTAATGAAATATTATTTATAATAAAATAACACAAATGTAATTTTCGAACACTCATTTAATTTGACATTTGAAAACATTTAAACAATGAAATTAAAATATATCTATCTAAATTTAAGAAATATTCAATTTTCCTATTACTAATTCATGAAACACAATAATTAATTAAAATGTAATTACTTTTATTATTTATAAAATCATTTATATTATTTATCTATTTATTGAATACACACTTTTCTAGTGTTGCATAAGAATATATGATAATAATTTCAAAAATAAAATAAAATCAAAATACATGAAAATAAAATATCATCAAAATAATTATTTTAAACAAATATTTTTTCATTTTCAATGTCAATGAATATTTTATAAATTAAATTCATGAAAGTGACATTTTTTAAATTTTAATTTACTTATATATATTAAAAGGTCGAAATCAAATACAAGTGGCACCAAGATTTAATATTTTCAAAATATATATGGTAATCATTGAACTAAAATCAGCTGATATAATAATATAATTTTTTATATTTATTTCATAGTCTTTATCATATTACTTTTAACAATAATTACCAAATTTACCTATACTATTGTGAAAATTTATTACCATGGTTAATTTTTATTATGAAAATTAATAAAAGGCACTATTTACCAAATTTGAAATACAATATTCCAAATAGGGTATCGATTTTTGAAACAATCAATTCCTAGTAGTGGGTGAAATTATTTATGAAAATATATCAAAACACATATAAAAAGATTTTTTTCAAAAAAATCCTTATAAAGTATAAAAATATATTTACACCAAAAAAAACCATGAAACTGATTCTATTGATCATAATTTAATAAATAATAATATATGGGAAATTATTTTTTCAAAATAATTACAATACTAAATGTTAATATTTATATAACTGAATATAGAGTTTTCAATGAAAATAAGTATTCTTTCTTTATTCGTTGGAAAATAAATGTTTTTATTAAAATCATAACATTTCACATGAATATAATTACAATATGGAGATTTAAAAATAATTTTATCCTTTTCAAATATATTTCCAAAAAATTTACAAAAAAATTAATTATATTATATCTCACAAAAAATAAATAAATATCAATTTTTAAGAAAATGGGTTTTTTTAATAAAATCACTTTACTAAAAATTGAATTCTTTTTCATAATAATTTATCATTAAATTTCAATTGAGTATTTAATATTTATATATATTTACTAATTTGGTTAATCCTATTCATACAAATATATTTAAATACTAGTTTGGATCTATAATAATATATCATAGTTTATTGATTGATTGTGAGGTGTTTTGTATATGATATTGAACATGTTGTTCTTCTAAAATCTCATGGAATTTTAATTTTTGGAACATGATTCTTAATAAATATATTTATTTTAGGGATACTGAAGACACTTATATTGATGCATTTACTTTATATAAAATTTGTAACTCACCAAATCAAAGAATCCAACGATGATTAAAATGAATTTCAGGATAAAATATTAGAGGTTAATCTATCAAGCTTAAGAAAGCCTGTTGGAAAAATGGTAAAGAGTTCATATCAAGAATTATTATGATGAAAAGAAAAAAAATTCTATAAGATAAACTTCTAAAGTATTTCATTAGGTGATCCTTACAACTTAAACTAGTTCCAATAAACTCTTTAGGTTTAATATAGTTACACTGAGCGATGTTTTTAACTCCCCATGGATTATGTGTTAGGGTAAAACAACCCTTATATATTTGAATATTATTGTTAACAATAATCAATTCCCAAATTAGGTTGTGGTTAGTTTTGTATTCTCCATAAAATGTAGGAACAATAATACCACTATAACAATACCCTTTCCATGCTGAACATATATAATCATCCATGGGTAGAAAACCATGAAAGATGGAGGCTCAAAGTAGACTATTCCGTGACACATGAGTGTACTTGTGGATGCGCACACAAACCTACACACATTATTAATTCCATGGTGATATATTCGTAAAAACAAAGATAATTAATAGATTGTTTTTTTGTAACCATTGATGTGTGGCACTCCTCATAGTGTTTGCGGTTTAGGCAAACTGCCCATCTATATTGACATTCACATGTTAGCAAGTTGTGACTTCAAAATGAGGGAATGGGGATGTTCAAATACAACTGAAATTAATCGTTTTACTCAACCCATATCATGGTTTATGTTCATAATTGAATCTATGCAATACCCTATAGGGATAAAACCATTAAGGAGGGTGGCCCAATGTAGATAACATCATGACACATGCGAGCCCTCATGGATGGGTGTATAGACAAGTAAATTTTTTTAGATCAAACATTCAGTTTATTATAAATTTATCCAAAATTAATTGGATATCATTTATGTTTTATGTCAATATTGTGGACATTATTATGGATATTTTTATGATTTTGATTGAATAATAAGACATAAAAAAAGTTTAATTTCCCAAGTTATGTAGTTTTTTTATTTGAAATTATATGAGATGATTAATTATTTATAGATAAGGTTTCAAAAAAATCATAGTAAAGAGTTCACAATTTCTAAAAATGGATGGCATGTAATTTCATGTCTAATATATAAAAAATGAGATGGATATGACTTATAGTGAGATACATAGAGTAGATAAATATACTAGAAGTATATGACAACATAATAATTTTTAATCCCTTCCTCTTGAAGATAAATAACATTATATGGAAAAATAATTACTGGAGTGAGATTCATTGGTATAAGAATATAAGTAATTAGATTATAGTGAGTTTTTATTGATCACATGATTTCGAGAATAGTTCTTCTATGAGAATGAGTAGGAATATTCCATGAGTAATGGTTAAATGATTTTGAGATGCATGATAGGTGGAGCTACCACAATTATCAAAATAAAGGCGGAGTTACCCATGAAATAATTAAATTTATATTGTTGAAAAAATAAATTATAGAAGTTGATGCCTTGAGATTGACCAGTGAACCTAGTAATAAAAAACAATGCATACACGAAAGATGAATCTACAGACTCATTATACTTTGATATTCAAAGAACTATACTTTATGATATTCTTCATCTAGATAATTGATAAATGTAAAGTAGATGAAGTTTAAAATAAGGAAAAATATAAGTTGGCGGAATAATATATTGTTCATGATGATGTTTGGAGAAGTGTAGAGACACATATGTAAATCCATATATGTTCTTATCAAATGGTAATAACCAAATATGAGTTTTGATGTATAGGTGAATCTACCTACTTAAATGAGCTTATATTTGTTTTAATTTATTACGAATTTGAATTAATTTGTGTATGTTTTAACCCTTGTTTTAATGATCATTAAATAATTTTTATTATTTTCTTATTTAGTTTTATGTTTTATAGTTTCTTTTTATAATAATATGAATATTACAAAAGCATTTTTCTATGTGTTTGGAAGATCCATTGCCAAACATGGATATCCATTGAAGACGAGTCACCACCAAGAATTACTCACTGTTAAGAATAAGTTTCCTAGATCAATAATTTTTGGTTAATTATTGAAAAGACACACCCCCAAGAAAGACGCATCATTGCAATGTAAATTTGGATAAGGGTTAAAAAAACCAACTTCTAGAAAAGTGTAACCACCAGACTAATCACAATTGAAGATAACCCACCCTAAATAATTACCAATTACAAATAAATATGAAAATTTATTGATATGATTCACTATTGATACAAGTCGCCACTAATATGATTTTTCATTGAGTATGACCTACCATCAGCCTTCCACATTGTTGGCCTCTCTCACTGCCAAATCATGTCACTACCAGAGCAACCTCACCATTCATAAGAGTATACTTCATTATTTTTATTAAATTTAATTAATTTATTATACTGAATATATTATATAATTTAATAATGTGAATTATTCTAATTATTATTCATACACTATTTCAGGGATGCATTAAAGTTTGTGTCAGTCATCTAGTATGAGTAGTATACGATCCAGATGATTCTTCATGCATGCTGCTAATATATTGGGAATCAGAATCTCTCATGTGAATATAAACAGATATATACACATAGACCTGAATTGAGATGAAACCATATTGTATAAACTATATGTGTTCCACTTATTGAGATCATACACAATGCACCTTTTCTACACATACCTATGAGAATGTGGAGACTAAAAAATATATAGATCCTTTCCTATAACAATAAAAAAAATAGATCCTGAGATTCTATATTTCTATTTCCACTTTAGGAAACTTCAATAAATCTTATAATCAAGCAATATTAAAGGATAATAAATAAAAAATAATCTCCGAGAGATAAATTCTATCTTATCCACTTATTTATATGATCTATCTCTATGTTCTTTGTATATTTTTAGTAGTTCATGATTAACATTGTTTATAAAACACATGCACACTATTTCTTATACTTTAATAGGATGATACAAGATAACTTATCTAATCCATTTACATTTTTCCCATGAGTTGTGGAAGCGGTCAATGTGTGGACTTTGACTTTTATTGTCCTGTAGTTATTGTGTAAGAGATCCATGTGTGTCCTAGACAGGTGTTATGAAATTGTGTATATCATTTCTAGGTTATGGATAAATATTATATTATATAATATACTTAGAAACATAGTTTTTTTAAGTGGATAGTATTTTGTATAATCTTAAGACTAAACCTATTGAATCTAGTTTTTGGTGAGTTTATAATTTCTTTTTCTATGATTTAAACAAATTTTTTAAACTATTAAAAACAACTAAGTCAATAGTTAGGCCTAGTTACTATTTATATAATGTTTTGATCAATTTAATTTATTTTTAATGTTAACGTAAAATTCATATATTGTTATAACTAAGATTTAATCACTCTTTCAGAAATATCTTAAAATATCAGAACTTATGTCGATATTCTATTATGATTAACTTGGGATTTTAAAATTTTTATGGAATTTTCATTAAACGTGATTTTTATAGAAGTTTTATCTCATACTCATTTCACACCCTCCTCTTGAGATACTGACTCTGACCAACATTTGGTATCAATTATATTTCTTAAACGTTTCAACAATGATTTTAGATGTGTTTTAATGATATTAGACTTTTTTTAATTGTAAATTTAGTAATTTAAATGGAAAATACTCAAGAAGGTTTTAATTAAAATATTTATAATTTCGTTAGTAGAAATAACTATTCTCATTAAAAAATAATGATGAAAATAAATATTTAATGAATGGGTTTTGAAATATGGTATTCTATTGAGGAAATTTTTAATTACATAATAATTATAGTAATACTTGGGATAATGTTACTAACCATTATTTTAATAATAATTACAAATAAAATAACCCCATTTAATTTTATCTATGAGATGGGTAATTTAATGGGATATCACTTGGTAAAACGGCTTATGAAATTTTGGATAGAGTAACTATTTTTTAAGAATGAGAAAATATTGTGACAGAAATTTTATTGAATATATATAAAATTGAAAACATATAAAATTGAATATTATACATTTAATATGAAACTTGATAATCTTATCTATGATATGGATCTTAGGATAAATGAAATAGTGAACAAATTTATCACCTTTTGGAATCCAATGTTATACAAAGATCAAGTATGTGACTCATAAGATGTCTTCTAGAGAGAGAGAGTATCTATTTTTATTAGAAAATATTGTGAAATCAATAAGCTTCTTGTAAAGGAATTTATTGTGATGTAAATGATATATAAGGAATATATTAAGGTTTATTATGAATATGATTATGAATAAAAGAAACAAATTATTTCCTTCAAGAATACTTGATCAAAATAAAAAGAAAAGGAAAAAAGTTCAAGATGAAATATCCAGTGATGAAGAATCACAAACTGACAGTGACGAGGAAATACCCCATCGAGATAGAATGATTAAGAAGTTATATAATAAGAATTAAATTTTCATAAAACTGAGCTACAATAGAATGTTTTATAATAGAAGAAATATAAATTCATGGATAGTAGATGAAAAATCAATTGATATTACATGTTATGATTGTAAAATGAAATAAAATTTTATGGACAGTTGTCCAAAGTTGATGTACAAAAACTAGTGTAATGATAAGGATAAGATGTATAATAATCCGATGAAATCCACATGAATTTCCTTTGAGGACACCTCAAGTGACTCAGACTCAAGTCATGAAGAGAATCCGGACATATAAAATATTTTCATAATGAAAACGATTTCTGATTTACCTACTATATATCCTATATTAAATTCTGAAAATTATTAAAATTGAAAAAATTATGATGATATGTCAAAATAGAAAATGGTTGAATACACCAATATGATTTAAGATACCATTATGGAGCTCAAAAAATAATATATTTTGATGAAAGAAAACATTTTATTGGTAGTGTTATAACTAATATTACTATAGAAAATAAAGGAGAATGGTTAATTTTGAAAATAAAATACTGAAAAACATTTTAAAATGGGGAAATAAAGAAAGACTAATATATATTTTGAAATATAATATACACACTCACTCAAATTCATGGGATAAGTACTTCTCCTAAATATATTTATGGTGTCAGATACCAACATAGGAAAAGAATATTTTTTTAGAGAAATTTTGTTAATAAGTCAAATTCTATAGATTCTAATAATAATTTTTATTTATGTAGACCTAATATTTATTTAATATAAGAAATAATAAAATATATTTTAGGAATCATATCTGGAAAATATTGTTTTTAAATTAAATAATTATTAGCATAACTAGATCTAAGAAAATATTTTGAAGAAAAATAATTCATATTAAAAATATATATAGATAAAATATTATTAATTATATCCTATAGAAATATATGGTACATGGATAGTGGTTATTAAAGAAATATGAAAGGATATTATTAAATCTTTACAAACCTGAAAACTTTTGATGGTCCTCATGACAACTTTGGTGAAAATTCTAATAGAATGATCATTGGTCTTAGACAAACCAATAAAAGTAACTTAATTTTAATTTTGATTATACTTTTTAAAGGATTAAAATATATTATTCTTAACATATCATAGCATTGTGATGATAGATTTCATTTAAAATTTGAAAATAATGATGGTAATGTTTTTAATTATAAAAATGATATAGTATTTATTTCTTTGAGAAACTATAATGTGTATTCTATTAATATTAAGTCATTAATTTCATAAAATGTTTCCTGGTTAATTGATTTTCATTGAGAATCTAGGATTTGGAATAGGAGAATAGGACAATGTAATATCCACATGAATAAAAAACTTACTTTGAATGGGATTGTCATCGATCTACAAAATTATTGATTCCGAAATGAAAAGGCAGTAACCCCTATCAAAAAATGAAAAAAAATATCTTTTAAATTATAGAATGAATTCTTAACTTCTCAACCATTAGAGTTGGTTCACATGGACATGCTTGTACAAGCTAGAGTATCTAGTTTAAATGGGATGAATTATGTTTCGTTACTTGTAGATGAATTTTATAGGTACAACTATATATTCATTTTATCTCACCAAAATGATGTTTTATCCCATTTTAAAAAGTTTTCTAAATATTTATAAAACTTATGTAGATTTAGAATTAAGAACATCTAGATTGACCATGGTTGTGAGTTTGAAAATCAATACTTTGAATCATTTTGAACAAAAATGGATATAACTGTTAATTCTATCCACCTAGGACCCCATAGCAGAATAGATATTTAGAAAGTAAAAATAGAACACTTCATGAGATTTCCCAGAAAATTCTTAATGAAGATGAATTTCCTATCTATTTTTATAGAGGCTATGAATAAAACCTTATATAAAATTAATATAGTTTTCATTTGTCCTGTCATGAAGAAACCCCTTATGGAATTTACAAGAATATAATCCTATGATTAATGAATTTCATTTTTTTGGTTGAAATATATCTTTTATTAATTCTAAAGATAATACATAAAATTTTTCTCCAAAAACGAGGAAGACATTTTCGTTTAACATTTAGCATCTATTAAATCCTATATATTTTTTAACAAAAAACCCATGATGGTGGATGAGTTATCCATTTAATTTTTTATAACACATATCTACATAAACTTAAAACCAAATTAGAAAATAATGAGGATGATTTATCCACTTTTAAATAAATTATAATATTTTTGATTCTATAATAAAACAAATAGAAAATTCATCAATTTATGAGGAACTTCGAAAACATAAACCTATAGAAGAACATGAGGTGAAAACCCCTTCTTCAAGTAGATCTATTATGACTCTAAAATAATACCTTTTAATTAAATTTCTATGGACACAAATAGAGGTAAAAAAACAATACATTTTATAAGAAACCATGTTTAACACCAGGAATTATTATCGTATTTTAAAACAAATAACATCAATGATGGAATTAATGTAGAATTATAGGTAATTAATACATAATTAAAAAATAATCAACTTGAAATAAATAAAATTTTGAATCTTCTAAAAAGAAACAATTACAACTTGAATATAGGAACTATATTATTGTTTAGAAACAATTTTGATGAATCTTACACCATAGTAAATAATAATGATAGACTAGTTGCACAAGGGTATATTCAGGTAGAGGTTATAGATTGTGAAGAAACCATTTTAGCTATATCTAGACATAAATATATTAGAACACTACTTACATAAGTAGCACATCTAGAATTAAAAAAATATCAAATTGAAGTAAATATTTCCATCATAATTGGGTATATAGTTGATGACTTTTTTTTGAAAAACCCTCATATGTCAAAATCCCAATTTTCCAAATTGTGTATTCAACTTATCAACCGATTTATATTTTTTAAAATAAACACACGGATACGTTATGATAGGATCACCAATTTTATTATTTAAAAATCATTTTCAAAAGGTATAGGTAATCCTACAATATTTATAAATAAAATTCAAAAAAGTTGTTTTAATTGTTCAAATATATATAGATGATATTATTTTTTGAACTTCTATAAATTATCTATTTAATGATTTTCAAAAATGAATAAAAATGAGTTTGAAAAGAGATTAATGGGTGAATTATACTAATTTTTCATTTTCATTTTTTCCAAAATATATAGGGAATTAATATCAATTAATGTTTATATATTGAATTCATTATCTGATGTTTTAGTTTGGATATCACTAATTTTAGAGACACTCATATGATTACGACATATAAATTAGATATTGATGAAGATAGGAAATCAAGATATCCAACCAGTTACAGAGGTATGATTAGATGTTTTATCTACTTAACTTTTGGTCATCTTGGAATTATATTTAGTCTATGTATGGGTAGTCATTTAAATGAAAATAAAAAAGAGTAAAAATTAGTATTTATAAAAAGGAATATAAAATACCTATCATATACAAAAAAATTGGATTTTTTTAGATGAAGGAACAATAATTTCATGTAGCTAATTATTTAAATTACGATTTTGGTGGTTGTAAGTTAGATAGAAAAATAACCTCTTGAATATGTCACATTTTGGTAATGTCTCTAGTATAACAGTGCAATAATAAATCAAATTTTGTTCCAATGTCTACTATTAAAGCTAAATACAATGATAAAGGTAGCTACTGTGCCCAAATTTTGTGGTTGAAATTCACAATTTTAGACTATGGATATCAACTACAACATATACCTATAAATTGTGACAATACATGTGCTATTATAATTTCTAAAAACAATGTTTCTCTTACTGATAAAACTCAAAAATAAAAAGTAACTAAGCATCATCTTGAGGATATTTTAACTAATCCCTTTAATTGTATGACAATCATCTACATCAATCATGGATTATGAATGAAATATTTTTGTTATGCTTAATTTTATGGGATAATTTATTAGGGTCATACCCACCATTCTTCATTTAATAACCATTGTATTTTTACCCATCATTGGTGTTTTAACCACTATTTGTGTCGTACCCACAATTAGAGTTTTACCCAATGTTAGAGTTTTACCCACCGGTGGTTGTTTTACACATCATTGGAGTTTTACCCACAGTTATATTTTTACCCAACATTGGATTTTTACCCCATGATGGAGTTTTACCCACTATTAGAGTTTTACCAACCATTTTATTTTTTCCCACCCTTGGAGTATTAGGAACCATTTGTGTCTAACCTACTATTGGAGTTTTACCGATAACAATATTTATAAAAAAAATTAGTGATTTGCTAACTATTGTGTTTACCCACATTTGGTTTTTGTGTCACCATTTTAATATATTTGTAAGAATTATTTATTAATTTTTCCTAAATTTTTATTTCAATTGAACTTTTATAAATACATTAATCCATAAATGGTATTAATTTTTCTATTTTCAAATTTCAACACTCACTACCTCACACTATACTTTCAAGCCCTATCACAGCCATTTATATCCATAGTTTAGAACTTCCTTCACCTTCACTTGAACCTTCTTAAAAAAAATCCATGGTTAATGTAAAGAGAGCTGCAATATCATCTCCAAAAGAGTTATGTATTTCAAAGTAGTAGAAATGATAGTTGTTTTGTCTGGTTATTATTGATCCAGTAATCCTGGAACATTCTAACTATACAATGGTACACGATAAAGAAGTTCCCATTGAATGGTTATTATCAAGCAAGTCAATGGTGCATAAGATTTTGAAGAAACATGGATGGGTAAAATGGTTCTCAGGAATAGATTATATCCTCAGATAGTTCACAAATTCTATTTGTTTGTTAGGTTCAATTATCATGATGATGAGGAATGGTTTAAAATTAGAGTAAATAGGAACATAGTTTTCATCTCATTAATACAATGGTCTAGATGTTTGATTATTTATTATGATGGTTTTTTGAAAAACCTTCAAGGAAAAATTCTATGTGATAGTGATATATTTGTTTATAATGATTCTATAGTAGAATTGACTAGAGATGTGATATTAATAAGGAAATTTTCTATTGAGAATGATGGTGAGCATCACATTCTTTTACCTTTTATCCAACATATTTTTTTCCTATGAAAGGTAATTTTTTATAACAAGGTTTCAATAATAATTACATTCCTATCCAATGAAGATATTATAAATAATCAATATATATAAATAATTAAAGGTTCGGATAATGGAGATGTGAAATCCAAATTCAAGATCAATTTCCCTAATTTATCACAAGTTATTTATCATAATAGAGGCCAAATTATTGGATGATGATGAAGCAGAAACCATCAAAAAATGTTGGGATTATTTCATTACAAGAGTCGTTTGAAAAATAATGATGATGAGTGGGGACCCTAGGAAGAGGAAATATATTGATGACAGTGAAATTATATTTGAGGATTTCAATTTGGATGATCACCATTCAATACCATTGAATATTTTTGATCCGTTCATACAGACAAATGAGGTGGTTTATTATTCAGATGAGGAAGAAGAGGAAGTTGCGTCCACTCATGATGAATAATGGGGGTTTTTAACAGATGATGGTAGTGACCCATACCTTCCAAAGAGTTATCCAACCATTTATTACAGTTCTAATAACCACCTAGATCTCTCCCTTTATGATATTATTTTTTTAAAATAAGGAATTGTGGAAGATAAAGTAAAAGTTTTTAGTGAGGATCAGTTTAAGATCACTTCTAAATCCTCTAAAGAAAATGGTAGTAGTGATAATGCTGATGAAGATGAAGAAGAATGTAGAGGAGGAGAAGATAATAAAGATAGATATTGAGATGGATATGATAGTGTTTGAGGTATAACATTGATGTTCCTAGTGGAGGTATTGGTATAGTGGATTTTGAGATTCCTTGAAAACATATCTCTTCTCTAGGTTTATCAATTTTCTCTATGTCTGATCATATATCGAGCCTAGTTGAGTATTTGGATAAAACATATTGAGATATGATGGAATAATCTATTGATGGTGGGGAATCACTATTTGGTTTCGCCCAAATTTACCCAAGTTCTAAGGGTTAAGCGGTCGCTTGTAGTGTATCTTGGGTTGTCGAATCCTTAGAGACCTAAGATGATCTTTAGACACACAATAAAAAAAGATAGATTTTTGGATATGAACTGGCCAGAAAGGGTTGATTTTATATGGTTTTAAAAGTGAACTAAGAGATATATGTGAATTCAAATTATGAGAAAATTAGTTGATCCTAGGTTATTTCTCGGGGTGGATTGGATAAATTATTTTTTTTACAATTTCAATTACATTAACATGAGAAGGGTTTATGCAATAAATTCAAACTAACCTCATATCTCACTAATTAAACACCTTAACAAATACATGATAATCACCTATACACTTGTAGTATCATTTTGATGAGCACTCCAAGGTAAAGGATCTAGATAGCACGTAAAAGTGAGGTGAATAAATTCAATAAGGAAGATGAAGAGAGAAAATCATTGAGTGAAAGAAACTCAAATAAAAGAAATTACTAACATTTAGATACTGATAGATCACATCCAATCCATCCCCTTACTAATCCCTTGGATTAAAACATAAAATAGTTATCCTTCCAGTGATTACATTTTATCAACGGAAGAGGGAAGTAGACATACGATGGTGGAATTGAAGAAGTAAAAACTACAAAATAACGATCACTCCACCGTTGTGTGAACAGAATCACAATTTTTGGTGTGAAAAAGTTCACACCTTGAAGAAACGTTATCAAGGTGATATGAAGAAGAATATAATAATAGAAGAAGATGAAATTTTATTGGAAACTAAGGTGATTCGAACAACTTACATGAGAAGGAATAACGTTACAAAGACAAATTGGCATAAAAACATTACAATGAAAACAAAGCTCAAAGATCATCCAAATCTTCCACCACTACTATCTTAAATAGTAATTATGGAAGTCTTTTTCAGATCCCCCATAATCCCTTATGCCTTTAATTAATTGTGGCAGGGAAAGGTGGTGGGAAATTTAATGGAGATGAGACTTTTCCACTCTACCCCCGAATTGGAATCTATCTTGCATCCACTGGAAAGACGTGCCAAAAGGGCCTTATAGATGAATGAATTAGAGTGGTCCATAGATGGATACAATGTATCCCCATATGTCCTCTAAAATTCTGTAAACTTTCAGCCCAAAATAATATTTGGTTCGCGAGATATGATTTAAATGGTAGGATGTTTTTATGGGACTCAGAATCTGGCTCAGAATTTCTTCATCAACCCGGGCCTCTTGGAACACCATACAAACATCCGAATTAGCTTGGGCCAATGTTAAATTAAATTTTCCCAAAAAATTCCTCTATCTTCATTTAAAATGTAAGAATCATTGGGCTTCAAATATGTTCTCCACAATACTTTTATTGGGCTGGTGTCTAAATCCCTTCACATAGAATGTGGTTGGTTCACAGCCCACTTTGGTGGTCTTCCAAACTGAATCTTCAAGTCCTCCAAAAGAATTAATTGTTCATTATATCATGGGAGAACTGAAAATAAAATATAAACATAAAATAAATACCATAATTTGTTTTATGAGATGTTCAATAAGGTACCATGAAATAGTGAATTTTAAGAAGGAATTACAATCATAATGTGAAATAATGTTCAAAGTGTAAAATTCACTAATAATGGTGTATTTGATTAATAAAGAACATGAATATTATATTATAAACAATGAATATTAACCTCTTTTAGGGGCTAATCACACCTCCCAACTTGAGTTTTGCTAGTCCTGAGAAAAATATTTCTCAAAAAATATGAAATTTGAATTCCCTTTTCCAAAAACATTTTAATACACATTTCTCACCCAAAAATATCATACTAAAAAAATTATGAAACCCATAAAAATCATTTAAAACAAGATAGTTCCATAGGAATATCCCCAGCCCAAGCCCATTCCATTGTTCAAATTCATCGCCACATTTCATCTAATTTTAATTAAGCATGATGAAGAGTTGTGTGTCACAATAGACATGGGGGTTCATTTTCATTCGTGGGAGAAAAGATGGAAGCTCTAAAAGGAATCAAAATTAAATATTAAGATGAGTATTCATCTTTTTTCATTATTTTTTGTTTTTTTGTTTTTTTGTTTTTTTGTTTTTTTTTCAATTTTTACATGGTAATTTATATTTAACTCAATCCAATCAACCCATGTAAAATGAATTTGTCGATGAATTCTAGGCTCAAAGACCATAGGGAACCAAGTGTGTCTCACATACTTGGGCATCATCTCGAGTTAAGTCAATCAAAAAAATTATAATTACAACAAATAGAGGTCAAATGTCCAACTCTGTGCCAGAAAACAATGGAGTCATGATTCCTAAGTGTCGAAAGAGACAAATTAGGTCAATCCAGTGCTCTATGCGCAATTGATTTTTTTGAATACTCATTGTTGGACTCCTCATGTGTTAATAAAGTTTTAATGATCACAAATCCTATTACTGTTAATTAATCTCAATATTCATTGCACATCTTGCTAATTCTATTCAATATCAATAATAACTACACATCATGTTTTAATAATAACAAGTCTTATGGATGTTGATTAGTCTCTTTATTATTTACAAGTCTTATGCATGATCATAAATCTCACATATATTATCACACCTTTATATATATTATTCAAGCTCTTTTACTCTCTAATAATTAAACTTAATACATATTCTGTATATTACTGTCTAAGTCCAAATACAGATATTTTTCTAAGTATGGAGACACCGTGAAAGACACACCATGACCAAACACCGTGAAGGACTCACCGTGACCAGACACTGTGAAGGAATCATCGTGACCAGACACCATGAAGGACTCACCGTGAACTAGACACCGTGACATTGACATACCATGAAGCACATACTGTGAAGCTCATATCGTGATCCACATACCGTGAAGAAGACATCGTTTACATAATCACTGTGACACCATTTCTTAACTTTTTGTCAATATTATTTAAATAATGCTAACGTTCATATTTGATGTTTTTCATGCAATTATTGTTATTTAATGATAGTTGTTGTCATGTCAGGAAACCGTATCTCGTACCTATGAAAAGTGGATCATTCCTACTATCAGAACTTGTGGAATATAAGAAATATTAAGATGCATTACACGTGCAAGCGGTGTGCATGTGTGAATATACAACTAGAAGAACTTACATACACCCGAAAGCACTGTGCTAAACAAGTAGAAAAATCTTGAACAAGAATGAGATTGAAAGTCTTTGAAAGAACTCTCATGAATGTAATCCAACACCTCTGAAGAACACACGTCGAATCAAGAGATCATTCTCACTCCTGAAGAAGACAAGCTGACTACAACACTCTGTTTTTCAACAGAAAAACCAGAGAAGTAATCAGAAGCTTTCTTGCTGAATCCAAGGAGTCCAGAGCTGCATTGATAATCACTAGATCTTTCTAAACTCTCATCTATCTTCTCTACATGATTTATTTATTAACTTTTGAGCAGTGTGGTGTGCTCTGTATTTCTTATTCACACACTTTCTCCTATACTGAACTGGAGGATATCAAATCCTCACTCAATATCTCTTAACTCTTGTTTACCCACGTCAACTGTGGAAGAGGTCCTTGTGTGGCTTAGTATTTACTTTGTTTCCCACATAGAACAGTGGTAGAGGTCCCTGTATGGCCTGGACGGTTTTGTAAACTGGTTTTAACCCCGATCTAGGGTGTGGATCAAATTTATATAAATTTGAGAGGACTAAGTCTGGGCTTGAGACTGAACCTCTTGTTATATCTTCTGTGCATCTATAATTTATGTTCAGAGTATACAACATAAATCTTATTTATTCCGCTGCTATTACTTTGAAATACAAAACTATTTTAAAGCTACTTTTATAGTTAAATTAGTAAGTGTTTACACTTATTGTAATTCAGTAGATTAGTTTCAAAAGTTAGTTTGATCTTGTGGTTAAACTAACTGATACCTAATCAATCTTGGAGAAGCTAAGTGAACATTTACAATCTGTATAAATTCACTACAGTTTAACTTATTTTATAATTTGGGGGATTTTAAATAGACAATATTTAAACAGAAATTTTAATTGGAACTCAATTCACCCCCCTCTTGAGTGTCCACTCAGACCAACACTCATGTTAAAATTAAAATGATCACCAACCCTATGAAATTTATTATGGACCCCAATAACTCAAACTAATACCCCACAATCTAGTGGATGTGCATTTTGTTTTTTAAATTAGTGGACGAAAATATAAATGGTGAAAAATCACATCGGACAACCAAAATTTCCAAAATCTATGCACATAAACTTAAACTTTCATTAAAATAAAAATCAAGGCTTTCAAAATTATTTGATATCCAATTTTAGAGTTTTCAATGTGTGTTATCATGTTTAAGGTTTATGAAAATTTTCCTTCCACACATTTTAGGATGAAAACAAAATGCATGATATTGTTTTATCTCCCCAACATAGAATAACACTGTCCCCAGTGTTTAAGGAAATGAAAAATTAGAAGGGGGTAGGGTAGTAGTTCAAAGAAGACATTGAAAATTAAAATCATTGAATGAAGTCACATGGTGGTTAATGTTGAAAATTCATTCCCCAGTCTCCCTTCAGTCCTGGTTTGAGTCCAAATGGCTTGGAAAGTTGTCAACACCATTTCCCAATGACCTACGACATGCTATTAAATTTTTTTAATATATTTTTTTTATATTTTTTTAACCGAAAAAAACATAAAAATAAAATAATATAAACTGATGATACATTTTCATCTCTTAAATTTTTGGGTAAGGTATTGCTCTGAAATCACACCATGTGACATAGATGAATATGATGCTCCCCTTTCATACCCATCCTTAATCATAAAAGAAGAACATGTCAAAAATCTAAATTATTATTATTCTATTTTTCTTTTTACCTACAAAAACATAAAAATAAAATAAACTGATGATACATTGTCTTCCCTAAAATTTTTGGGTAAGGTATTACTCAGGGATCACACCACGTGACACAGATGAATATGGTGATCCCCTTTCATACCAATCCTTAATCATTAAATAAAAATAGTTCAATAGTCTGAAGTACTAATTAAGTAAAATAAAACATGAAAACCAATGGTTTCCTCCCATGTAGTGCTTTTGTTTAATGTTGCTAGCTCGACATGAACCCCCTAACTTACCCAATACCAACATTCAACATTTTTAGGACCCCATATTTCTCCACATATACTTTATTGAGATTGATTCTTCGTTTATAATTTGTGTCATGTAAAAACCTATGTTCTACAATGAGTGGGAAAATCCATGGAATATCAGAAATGGTTGATCTAGATTCCTTTGTAGTCTTTCCTAAGAAATCAATGATCATTCCAACTTTTTTGGTTTCAAGAGAAGAATGAATTCCAATTGAAATATCCCGATTATACCTTAATAAGGGATACATTGGTGGGGAAGAAAGTACAATAATTTTGATATTAGGATGCATAGGACATTCAAACACATGTTGAGATTTAGAATCCAACTCAGTTTTATTTTCCAAATTTCTCAAGAAAATTGGTTTCTTTAGAATAGAAGATTCAACCACCTAATTGGAGATATTAATGTTAAGAATAGTTATGGACTCAATGTTTTTAATTTCTCTCAATGGTTTAGTTATTTGTGTTTTTGAAAAATCATTAATAGAGTTATACATAGGAGAATCAATCCACGATGTCAAATTTCCCTCTTACGAATACATGAAATCAATTTATTCTTGATATAAAGACCCTTCAACAATTTCATGATTCACTTCTCCTACCCCAAATCCAATGGTTGATTCTTTAATAAATTTATGAGAGGTTTTTGGGATATTAGACACTCCACATAAGGTTTTGGAAGGAACAATTGGTGTAGGATGAGTTCTTCACAAGTATTAATGCGTTGTAGTTCTAATATCAAAGATGATACCTCAGAACTCATTATATCCATTTGGTTACACAATTTTCAAATCAGTGTTTGAGGAATATGATTTTTATGTTTTTGATCATCAAGGACTTCCACAAGATTCATCTCTCTAACCATCCTTGAGAGGGCCTGAAATTTATCCTTTAAATATTCATCATCCCAATTAATGTACATGTCACCAACTGTGTAGTAATTAATCAAGGGATCATCAAAGAAATTTTCTAATTTAGGGGCTTCTAAATATTTATTTTCCATTTGATTAAATAATTATTTTGTGACTTGGTAATTTTTAAGATACTCCATTGGAGAATATTGAAAGTTGGATTCTAGATTCTCAGGACACACACAAATAGAAAGGTGTAAAGATAAGTGATTTGGGGGTGATAATAGACAACATCATTGGAGAAAAGGATAATAGCGTCTATGATAACTTACATGGGTCCCTGAAAACAGTGCCAAAATTTGGTGTCACCCAAATTTACCCAAGTTATAAGGGTTAAGCGGTAGCATGTAGTGTAGCATGGGTTGTCGAACCCACAAAGGCCTAAGAAGATCCTTAGACACACAATAAAAAGATATGGATTTTTTGATATGAAGTGGACATATTGGGTTGATTTTATATGGTTTTAATAGTGTACTAATATATCTATGTGAATTAAAATTATGAGAAAATGAGTTGATCCTAGGATATTTCTTGGGTGGATTGGATGAATTATTTTTTTATAATTTCAAATTCATTAACTTGAGAAGGGTTCATGCAAAGAATTCAAACTAACCTCATCACTCACTGATTAAAAACCTTCAAAAAATACATGCTAATCACCTATACACTTGTAGGATAATTTTAATGAGCACTCCTACGTAAAGGATCTAATTAGCATATAAAAGTGGGGTGAATAAAGTAAATAAGGGAGAGAAAGAGAGAAAATCATTGAGTGAAAGAAACTCAAAAAAAAAGAAATTACTAAAATTTGGAGAGTGATAGATAACATCGAATTCAGCCCCTTGAAACTCACTTTGATCAACCCCTAAAAGATTTAGACCTCCATTTATGAAATTTTTTTAATAGAAGTGGGATGTATACTTATGAGGGTGAAATTGAAGAAGTAAAAACTACAAAATAACGATCACTCCACTATTGTGTGAAAAAAATCAGAAGTTTTGGTGTGAAAAATTTCACACCTTGAGGAAACAGTAAAAATGTGATATGAAGAAGAAATGAATAAGAGAATAAGATGAAATTTTATTGGAAACTAAGTTGATTCGAACAACTTACTTGAGAAGGAACAATGTTACAAATACATATTGGCATAATAACATTACAATGAAAACAAATATCCAAGATCCTACAAATCCTCCACCACTACTGCCTTAAATAAATATTGTGGAAGCCTTTTTCCAATCCCCCATCTTCCCTTGTGCCTTTAATTAATTGTGGTGGGGAAAGGTGGGTGTAAAATTAATGGAGATGAGACTTTTCCACTCTTCCCCCGAAATGGCATCCATCTTGCATCCACTTGAAAGACGTGCCAAAATGACCTTCTATATTAATGCATTAGAGTGGTACATAGAAGGATAAAATGTATCCCCGTATTTCCTCTAAAATCCTTTAAAATTTCATCCCAAAATAATATGAGGTTCGCGGGATATGATTTAAATGGTGGGATGTTTTTTGGGGCCTCAGAATCGGGCCGAGAATTTCATCATCAACTTGGGCCGCATGGAACACCATTCAAACATCCTAATTAGCTTGGGCCACTGTATGATTAAATGTTCCCAATAATATTCCCTATCTTTATATAAATTTTCAGAATCATTTCTCTTCAATTATGTCCTCTACGGTACTTTTATTGGGATGGTGTCAAAATCACTTCGCCCAGAATGTGGTTGGTTCAAAGCCAAATTTGGTGGTCTTACAAATTGAATCTCCAAGTGCTCTAAAAGAATTAATTGTTCCTTATATCATGGGGACATGAACCTAAAATATAAACATAAAATCAAGACCATTATGTTTTTTCAGAGATGTTCAAGAAGGTACCATGTAATTGTGCATTTTAAGAAGGAATTACAATCATAATGTGAAATAATATTCAAATTGTAAAATGCACTAATAATGGTATCTATGATTAATAAATCAGATGAATATTATATTATAAACAATTAATATTAGCCTCTTCTAGGGGATAATCACTATTCCTAGATATTCACACTATTAATTCAGATATTGATGTTGTTCATTGTGTTCCTATTGCAGATGCATATAAGGTTACTAAGAAGAACATTTTTGAATAGTTTCTTGACGAGTAGATGGAGACTGAGACTACTACTGTTGTGCCAACCATTGTTGAGCTCACAGATACTAATCTTATTGTTTATAAGACCAATATTATGTATTTTTTGGGGGACCACGTAATTGATGATTGGGATATGTACATTGAATATGTGAGACTATGCATACAAAACATTGATTCTAATGATGAATGTATCCCACCAAAGCATGGTGGAGTTATTATTTAAGAAATGCTGGATAATAAGGGATCAATGGTATAATTGATATATTCTTCATGATATTTTCAAATATTTTTTTATGTAGATACTAGATCTAAGCTTGTATAGGAACCTACCATTGAGATATTTGCTGCAACATTACCCGCACCTATTATTGAATCAATTTCATTTGATATTGTCACTAGAGAAATATGAGAATCCTTCAAAGAGAGAATGATCTTTGTTTTGGTACATTTCTGAAGTGTCAACCTCCCTTCCTCGTTATGATTAGTGATAATGATAAAAGAAATCTGTTAGGTCTTGTGATTTGGAACATCCAACCCAAAATGATGCTTTACATTTGAGAAGTGGAGGCAAAAAATTGGAGGTTAATAAATTGGATTGTGATTTTAAAATCGACAGCAGATAATATGAGATATTCCATTTAATATTGTATGGTTTATTTTTTAGATATAATAGAGAAAATTCCTTTCATGGATTTTAGATCAATTGTTCTTACTCCTCTAGATATAGAGTTGATCTGGTCATTGGTTACATAAGATCTTTGTACTATTTCTGGAGATCTTCCAAATAACAATTAGGAGTGTTTGATAAAAATAAAACATAATTTTGATTATCTATACATTATGGTTAGATGATATATGAAGGATATGAAAGCTGATAGAGATATAACTATAAAATAAATAATTTTTTTCATAGTTATATTAATGGAGAGCTTAAAACTCACTTCATAAACCTTACGAAGAACATACATATTCCTCCAGTGACTCATAATTTTAATAAATATGTGAATCAGCTGAATGTGATGACAAATTACTTATTAAATTTATGAAAGATGAATGGGAAATTTTTAGTGCAAGGGAAAAGTGGGAATATATAATTATAGACATCATAAATTTGATGAAAACCAATATTCATGTTTATAGAACTATAGTAGTGTCTTAGAATGCCATTACATGTACTGATCTTCGAACACATCCATCTTATGATATTGTGTTTTTTTAGACTAGGTGTTACAAGATATTTAAATTCAATATTACCAACCCATTTCTGACCATTCAGTCTAACTCATTATAAAGTTTTTCAGCATCATAGGCTAATCATTACCAGATGGAATCATTCTCTTACAGCTATTCTTATATCCATCCCAACAGTTACCTCTGGCTATACAACAGAACCATCAACTTTTGACAATGTGAAGGGGAAATAATATCTAGTTTCTACTACCAATCCTAAAACAAATTGACAATAGACTTCCAGTCATTGATGGGAATATTTATATGACTATTTTGTATCATTTTTAATGTACATCAAATGGTTTTCATAAAGAATATTCTCTTACTATTCCTACTATGTTCCATTGAAATTCTGTTTTTCTACTTACATTTTAATAATTCCAATAGGGGTAGAATACTCTACAGAATCTCATTATGGTTTTTATAGTTGTGTTTCATTGTGTCACGAACCGTCCTCGGGGCCCATGCTGTGACTACCCAAAGCCCACCTTCCATAGGCCAGGGGCTGGTGACTAGCACCAAAGGTGTAAATCCCAATAAAAAGGGAAGGAATTGCCTTTATAAAAGTAAACAAACACAACAGAGTATGCTATATAAGTAAGCACTAAGAAATACTGAATAAAAATGTATGTTCTGAAGGGACAAGGGGCCAGAAATACAATCCCAACAGTAAGTATAGTACAACTGAAAAGCTAGTACAACTACAGTAAAGTAAAACAAAAACCACTAAGTCGTCCTCTGGGAATTCTACCTGATGGGTGGGTAAAGATGGCCTCCTCAGCACCCTAGGTCCGTCTGTCCACTCCGTGTACGTCTCGCCAAGTATTCCACCTCTGGGTACCGTCCAGCTCCACAAGTCTCCTCCTCAATTAGTGATGTCTATCGTTGGCATTGAACACAACGTAGTGCAAGTATAGCCTATGCAGGGGTGAGTATACGATACTCTGTAGGGACCCTGAGACCTCAGAAGGCCTCCTAGAATCCAGGAAGGATAAACCACAGAAGAAAGATAAAATCACAAAGTATCAACCAACTCTACTTAGGTATATGCCCAAATATATACCTAAGTTATCAATCACGGTTAGACTCCAACTCTCATGCCTAGGAACAACCCATTCCACACAGAAATGTTAGTCAATCACATCGATGATAATGATTGAATGTCACGACTCAGCTCACACAGGTATACACAACTTAAAGAGAGTAAGAGATGATTAGTTGTAGCCACTGAATCATCTTTCAATTTCAAACAGTAGATACCCGCAGAAACCTAAAACAGAATTATTTCATTACTGTCGAACCCACGGAGGATTCAGTCTAGTTTCATGGTTGTTGGACCCATAGAGGATTCAGTCCAATCTCGTTGCTGTCAAACCCAAGGAGGATTCAGTGCAGTCTCGTTGCTGTCGAACCCATGGAGGATTCAGTACAGTATCGTTGCTTTCGAACCCACAAAGGATGCAATCTAGTCTCGTTGCTGTCTAACCCAAGGAGGATTCAGCCCAGTCTCGTTGTTGTCGATCCCATGGAGGATTCATTCCAGTCTCGTTGATGTCGAACCCACAGAGGATTCAGTCTAGTCTTGTTGCTGCCGAACCCATGGAGGATTCAGTCTAGTCTCGTTGTTGTCGAACCCATGGAGGATTCAGTCCAGTATCATTGTTGTAGAACCCACGGAGGATTCAGTCCAGTCTCGTTGTAGTCGAACCCACGGAGGATTGCAGAACAGTTTTTGTCGCAGTCGCAACCAGCTCTAGGGTTCCTACACACAACATGCTAGATTCTAGGAGGATCTGCTCCTCGAGCCAAGGGGTCAATACATCAACTATCACAAAGTACAGATTTGATGTATCTTGAAGTTCTGTCTCGTCAAAAGGAACCCAACGTGATTGACGGCGCGTCAATCAGACGTCTGGTCTGAGAGATATTGGCTTTTCCGTTTCGGGGTCCCGGTTGGAATTACGCTCATTCCAAACCTGGTAGTTTTCCAAAGTCTTACAAAACACACTTAAAGTATCGCAAAAGGACCATCCCTTCACTAGGATCCCAGTGTCGTAGATGGCATGTCGATCGGACACACGATCTTAAAGTTATTCACATTTAAGCGAAACGGGCCCGGCCCGTAAAGCCCGGTGGGCTGGCGGGTCGGCCCGTCCTGGCTTGGCAGGTCCGACCCGATTAAGAGGTCAGCCCAGTGCAATGGGGCGTGGCCTGGACCGGTGGGGCACAGCCCAGACCGGTGGGGCGCGGCCTGACCCTATGGGGTGCGGCCCGGCGGGCGCGGCCCGACTAGCTGGCCGAGCGGACCGGGGGGTGCGGCCCCCAGTTTTCCGAAATGGCAACTCCAAGCGGCGCTACCCTCTTGTCTGAACGGCCGAAGTTGGCCGGTCTTCCTGGCTCGATCGGCCCACACGGTCGGGCCGCTGTTCCCCCAACGCGGCGCCCTCCTGGCGCCGCGGGGTCTTCCCAGCCTGGTCGGCCACCTGTCGGCCGGTTCGTCTACTGAGCGGCCCGCGGAACATGGTCATTGGTCCTCCGTAGTGAAGTGCCCTCATGGCATTGTGGTTCCTTCGGTCCGGACGTCTTTGGCCGGCTGGTTCTTTTTTGGCCAAGTGGCCCGCTGTTGCTGGTCGCGGTCTTTCCCTCTCTGCCCGGCACCCAGTGCCGCGGCCCTCTTCGGGCCAGTGTGCAACCACCGTTGTTGCCGCCACCTTTGGTTGTCGCCACCCCCGATCATCGCCAACTCCTGTCATCTCCACATCTTCCAACATGGACTCCATCGCAAATAAAAAGAAACTACGGAGGGTCATCGGGCCGTGTTCATTAGGACCGCGCCCTCCGCGTTAGGCGGTATCAATTAGCCATAGATGATCACTTGCATCCAACAAGAACGAAGGTATAATTTATTCAAATTAAATTATAAAAACACCCTACCTCGAATTAAGGTCCATTCCTAGTCGGAGTCGTGAGGTGGCAGTGTCAACTCATTGACATCAGGGAAGAAGGAGCCGAGGATGGTGTGTCGTCTGCGTTCCATGCGGGTGGCTCCTTTTCCTTTGGCTTGGCCGAAGATCAAAGGAGATGATCGTCATTCTTTAGTGGTTCTTCATTGGAAGGAAAGTGTTATTCGTTGAGAGAAGAACACTATTCTTCTATTTCTCCACAACTTTCCCAAGGTTCTCCCAACACAACGAGTGCCAACCAAAAATAATAGCTAAGGCTTTTATTTTATTCAAACAAGAATTTCAAAATTCAAACACTTTAATTAGTTAATTGAAGAGTTCGATTAATTAATTGAAATGTGTCGGTAAAAATTTATGTGAGTGAGAAGGAGGTGGAAAGTCACAATTAATGAGGGGGAGTTAATGGGGAGTTCAATGGAGTTGAGGGGAGGTGAAAGGGTTTGGGTTCATATGGGTCCCACCACTCTAAATCCTCACATGGGAGGTTATGTGGGGTGTGGGACCCACCCCTAACTTCATCTTGGAGGAAATAACCACATCTTAAAATAAAATTGTGTATCACCACAATTTTATTTAATCTAAGAAAATCCCCAAATTATAACATTCAACCCGCATAAAACTTAACTACAGGAAAGGTTCCCTTAAGTGAATACTGGTACTGCGAGTTCATCAGTGTCCTCAGATTTCAATTCTGAGAACTGGTTCAAATGATAGAAAAACCCACTTGTATGTTTACTGAACGTACCCAAAGAAAACATAAAAAATTGATTCCGGGCACACCGGGCCTTGGAATCTATTGCCGTCAGAAACCACTGACTCGTAAAATTCCAAAGTATTTAAGAAAACATTTTCCTTGTAATTTCTGGGTCCTTAAATTTCCCCCACCTTAGGAATTTACATCCCAATAAAGCTACAACGCACACTAGGGGAACAAATTGGGGTACTGAGCTCGCATCTGAGCCTCCCGCTCCCAAGTGCTCTCAAGGTGGTTCTCGTACTACCAGCGAATGTGCACCAGAGGAATCTACCATCCACGTAGGACCCACTCTATCGTTCCTCGATCTCCACCGAAACCTCCATGAATGTCTCCCCATCATCAATGTCTAACTCCCCGTGGTTGATTATGTGGGATGGGTCATGCACGTATCTCTTTAGCTGAGATATGTGGAATACGTCACGCACCTGGTGCAACTGAGGTGGTAGGGCCAGGCGGTAAGCCACCTCTCCTACTCTGTTCAGGGCCTGGAAAGGTCCGATGAAACGCAGAGATAACTTACTGCCCTGGCCAAATCTCCATAGACCTCATCGAGGTGAGACCCCTAGGAATATGTGGTCACCATCCTTGAACTCCAATGGTCTCTGTATCTTATCAACATAGGACTTCTGTCTACTTTGTGCAGTCTTAATCCATTCCTAGATGATCTGCATCTTCTCTGTCATAGCCTGAACTATCTCTGGTCCTACAAGTGCTGACTCCCCTGGTTCAGTCCAGCACAGTTGTGATCTGCAAGTTCGGTAGTACAGTGCCTCGTAAGGAGCCTTCCCGAAGGTGGAGTGGTAACTATTGTTTTACGCAAACTCCACCAAGTGTAAGTGATCCTCCCAGCTGCGACCAAGGTCGAGGACACATAAACAAAGCATGTCCTCAAGAGTCTGAATGGTCCCCTCTATCTAGTCGTCCATCTGAGGATGAAAGGTGGTGCACAGACGTAGCTGCGTCCCAAAAGCCTCTTGTAACCCCTTCCATAGCCAGGAAGTGAATCAAACATCTCGATTCATAAATGATAGACGATGGCACACTATGAAGCCGTGTGATCTATTGAATTTAGAGGTGTCCCAAGCTCTCTATTGATCCCTACTCTCTGATTGGTAGGAAGTGGGCCGACATGGTGAGTCAGTCTACGATCACCCATATAGAGTCGTGTCCTGTGGATGTATGTGGAAGCCCCATCACGAAATCCATGGATATCTCATCCCACTTAGACTCTGGGACCTCTAAGGCTGTTCCAAGCCTGATGGTACCTGGTGCTCTGCCTTCACTTGATCACAAGTGAGGCATCATGAAACGAACTCTGCTAAAACCTTCTTCATCCCCGGCCACCAGTGATGTCATCTGAGGTCCTGATACATATTCACCACTCCTGGATGTACCACTAGAGGGGAAGTGTGAATCTCTCTTAGCACTTCCTCCTATAGTGCAACTAGTACCATGGTACGTCCCCTGAAGAGGATGACGTGCTCCCCATCTTCATAAAATCTATCAGATTCTTTCCCTGTGGATATCTGAGCACGTCACATCTCATTGTTAGCATCCCGATGTTGTGCCTCCCTAAATCGCTGAAGAAGTGGGGGAGTGACTGTAAGAGACTGTAGATAGGCTGATCCATCCCTATCCACAATGGATGTAAGGCAGACAGCTGCCCTGTCACCTCTCCTAGCAGCTGAATGCCAGTCCTCGAGTTGAGCGCATCCGTAACAACATTCCCCTTCCCAGGAGTATAGAATCTCTATGTCATAGTCTGGGAAGAACTCATTCCATTGTTGATGTCTCAGGTTCAGGTCCTTCTACAAAAAGACACACCTAAGAGTTTTGAGATTAAAGTAAACAGCAAACCGTTCACTCAATGAACTATGGGTGTGACTAGCCATTGATAAAGAACATGACTATAACATTTTTCTCCTACATCCTACAAGAGATGCTAATATTTCTCCTTTGCCGAAAAGAGAAATCGGGTCTAATCCCCCGGATGATCCACGTTCTTTTCCTAATACAGTCAATCCTAACATGAAAGGTACTATTCCATGCCATGGATGACATCATAAGGCCTCAACGCTACTACCAAGAGATCCAACCATTACTCTCACCTTTAAGGGTCGAGTCACACAATTGGCAGTAGTTTGTGGTCACTAGGTCTCCTCCAGTAGGAATATTGAATATGAGGGTCAAGTCAACGGTTTTAACTGGAACCTCTGAGTAACAACCACATAAAAATGACAGGGAAGCAAAATTCACAAGGAAAAGTGTCTTTTATTACTACATCTCAAAGTACAAATACACAAATCATCCACAAACAACAAAATCAATGAAGCTAGAATCATCATAACAAAGGCCTCTATGTCTAGAGATAGTCCTCCTCTTGTCCACATGCTGCTCGACCAGCTCCTCTGCCATGTCCACCTGCTCCTGGTGGACCTCCACGATCGAACCTCTACCTCTCCCTAGATGGTCCCTCTACTACCTGCTGCCCATCTACAGGACGGTTCGGCCAGTCTCGAGCCATGTGACCATGCTCTCCACATGCATAGCACTTCCATCTCCTTGTATGGATGCCTCTAACTCATGTGCCTCGCACAACAATACCTGTATCCTAGGGTCACCCACCTGTTGGCCAAGTCCTCTAGGACTTCTGTTTCATCTGTCTACTAATTGCTACATAAGACTCTGCTACGGTCAGAAAACCTTGTGAAAAGAGCAGTAGCTCCTGATCTCGCACAGAGCATAGAGTTGTTGGTACAAATTCCACCCTGAAAAGACCCTCAAAGTCTCACAAGGTGAGATTAGCCTCATTGTAAAACTAGATCATCAGGCTCAACCACCTCTCAGCTGCTCCCTGAAAGAGACTAATATCTAGGTACACCATCAAGTCAGCGGGTGTCCCAACTGTGTGGAAAACTCATGCTACAACCTCCAGCCAGCACCCGACTGTCTGAAAATCTGTCTCGCCTCGAAACCTTTGAGGCCTCTGTTGTTGTAACTCATGAAACGCACTCAGGCGACATGCACTCTCTACTGCTGGAGCTGGTGGTATCAGTTCCCCAGTGGGTAGTGGTATCGCTGGTGCCTCCGTTGTCATGGGGCCCTACACTGAGGCCTCGTCACTCAGTGGGCTACCATCTCGTACGTAACTCGGAACCCTAGCTGTCTGCCTTCGTGGGGACATCCTGAAAAGGAACAGGTGTGCCATGGTTTAAATAGTATACCTAGTGAGTTGACACAAAGTAATCACGAATAAAACCTTTTCAAAGGAAACACACATGCAATCAGTGTTTTCGTGCACTAAGTCGGAATTCAGAGATTAAGGTCCCGGTGTATGGATTCGCCGGCCGCCACATAAACAATGGACTCCCTAGACTGAAATCCACACTCAATACTCTTAACAATATTTCTTTACTGAAAAAAATTATCTGAGTCCTATGTTATGTGGTAGAACCTCCCTCTGATACCAAATTGTCACGACCCGTACTCGGGACCCGTGTCGTGACTACCCCAAGCCCACCTTCCATAGGCCAGGGGAAGGCGACTAGCACCAAAGGCATAAATCCCGATAAAAAGGGAAGGCATTGCCTTTATTAAAAAAACAAACACAACAGAGTACGCAACAAAAGTAAATACTAAGTAATACTGAATACAAAAGTAAGTACTGAATGGAAAAGGGGCTAGAAATAAAAGCCCAACAGTAAGTACAATACAACTGAAAAACTAGTACAACTGCAGTAAAGTAAAACAACAACCATTGAGTCGTCCTCTGGGAATCCCGCCTGAAGGGTAGGTAATTATGGCCTCCTCATCACCCCAGGTCCGTCCATCCACTCCGTGTACGTCTCTCTAAGTGGTCCACCTCCGGGTACCATCCACCTCCAAAAGTCTCCTCCTCGATCAGTACTGTCCATCGTCTGCATCCAACACAATGTAGTGCAGGCATTTCCCGTGCAGGGGTGAGTATACAATACTCAGTAGGGACCCCGAGACCCTCGAAGGTCTCCTAGAATCCACGAAGGATAAACCAAAGAAGAAATATACAATCACAATATATCAACCAACTCTACATAGGTATATTCCCATACATATACCTAAGTTATCAATCACAGTTCGGCTCCAACTCTCGAGCCCAGGCACAACCCAATCCACACAGGAAATTAAGTCAATCACATCGATGATAATGATTGAAAGTAAAGACTCAGCTCACATAGGTATACACAACTTAAAGAGAGTAAGAGATGATTAGTTGTATCCACTGAATCATCTTTCACTGTCGAACGATAGATACCCGTAGAAACCTAAACAGCAGTATGTCGTTTATGTCAACCCCATGGAGGATTCAGTTCAGTTTTTTTGTGGTCGAACCCATGGAGGATTCAGTCTAGTCCCATTGCTATCGAACCCACGGAGAATTATTTCCAGTCTCGTTGCTCTTGAACTGACGGAGGATTTAGTCCATTCTCATTGTTGTCGAACCCACGGAGGATTCAGTGCAGTATTGTTTTTGTCAAACCCACAGAGGATTCAGTCTAGTATCCTTGATGTCAAACCCACAGAGGATTCAGTCAAGTATCATTGTTGTCAAACCCACGGAGGATTTAGTCCAGTCTCATTGTTGTCGAACCCACGGAGGATTCAGTCCAGTCTCGTTGCTCTCGAACCCATGGAGGATTCAGTCCAGTCTCGTTGCTGTTGAACCCACTGTGGATTCAGTCCAGTCTCGTTGTTGTCGAACCCACGGAGGATTTAGTCCTGTCTCTTTGCTGTCGAACCCACTGAGGATTCAGTCAAGTCTCGTTGTTGTCGAACCCATGGAGGATTCTTGTACAGTTGTCGTCGCAGTCGCAGCCAGCTCTAGGGTTCCCGCACATAGCAGGCTCAATTCTGGGAGGATCTGCTCCTCAAGTCAAGGGGTCGATATATCAAATACCAATAATTCTATATTTTATGTATCCCGAAGTTTTTCCTCATCAAAATGAACCCAACGCGACAGACGACGTGTCAATCGGACGCCCGGTCTGAGAGATATTGGCTTTTCCATTCTGGGGGCCTGGTTGGAATTACGCTCGTTCCAAACCCGGATGGTTTCCAAAGTCGTCCGAAACTCACATAGAGTATCGCAAATGGACCATCTCATCACGAGGATCCAATTTTCATTTACAGCGCATTGATCGGATGAGCGTTCATAAAGTTATTCGCATTTAAGCGAAACGGGCCTGACCCGTCAAGCCCGGTGGGCTAGCGGGTCGGCCTGTCCTGGCTCGGCTGGTCCGACCTGACTAAGGGGTCGACCCGGTCCGATGGGGCGTGGCCCATCCAGGCAGGGTGCGGCCCGACTAGGCAGGGCGTGCCGCGGCCAGCTGGCTGAGCGGACCGTGGGGTGTGACCCCCGGTTTTCTGAAACAGCGGCGCCAAGCGGCACCGAACTCTTGTCTGGCCGGCCGAAGCTGTCTGATCTTCCTGGCGCATGCGGTCCGCATGGGCGGGCCGCTGTTCCCCCAATGTGGCACCCTCCTAGTGCTGTGGGGTCTTCCCAGCCCGTTCGGCCGCCTGCCGACCGGTTCATCCGTCGAGCGACCAGCAGAACGCAGCCCGCGGTCCTCCGCAGCGCGGCGCCCTCGTGGCGTGGTGGTTCCTTTGGTCCTACTGGCTTTAGCTGACCAGTTCATCTTCGTTCAAGTGGCCCTCGGTTGTGGGTCGCGGACTTTCCCTCTCCGTGCGGTACCCGGTGTCGCGGTCTTCTTCGGGCCAGTGCGCAGCCACCGTTGCCGCAGCAGCCTGCGGTCCTCGCCGCCCCCAAACGTCGCCAAATCTGGTCGCCGCCACCTCTTCCAACATGGTCTCCATCACAAATAAAACGAAACTGCGGAGGGTTGTGGAGCCATGTTCATTCAGCCCTCCCCCTCCGCGTTAGGTGGTATCAATTGGCCATAGATGATCATTTTCATCCAACAAGAACGAAGGTATAATTTATTCAAAAAAAATTATACAAACACCCAACCTCGTATTAAGGTTCGTTCATAGTTGGAGTCGCGGGGTGGGGGCGTCAACTCATTGACATCAAGGATGGAGCCTAGGATGGCGTGTTGTCAGCATTCCTTGTGGGTGGCTCCTTATCATTTGTCTTGGACAAAGATTGAAGGATATGATCGTCGTTCATCAGCGGTTCATCTTTGGATGGATGGTGTTGTTCATTGAGATAAGAACACTATTCTTATATTTCTCCAGAGCTTTCCCAAGGTTCTCCCAACACAAATAGTGTGAACCAAAAATAATAGCTAAGGCTATTATTTTATTGACACAAGAATTTAAAATTTCAAACACTTTAATTAATTATTTTAAGAGTTCCATTAATTAATTGAAATGTGTTGGAAAAAATTTATGGGAGTGAGAAGGAGGTGGAAAGTCACAATTAAACAGGGGGGGTTAATGGAGAGTTTATGGGATTTGAGGGGAGGTGAAAGGGTTTGGGTTCGTATGGGCCCCACCACACTAAATCCTCACATGGGAGGTTATGTGGGGTGTGGGCCCCACCACTAACTTCTTCTTGGAGGAAATAACCACTTCTTAAAATAAAATTGTGTATCACCACAATTTTATTTAATTTATGATAAATCCCCAAATTATAAATTTCAACCCACATAAAACCCAACTATGGTAAGGGTCCCCTTAAGAGAATACTGGCACTTTGAGTTCATCGGTGTCCTCGGATTTCAATTCTGAGAACCGGTTTAAAATATAGAAAAACCCGCTTGTAGGTTTACTGAACGTACCCGAACAAAACATGAAAAAATTGATTCCAGGCACACCGCGCCTCGGAATCAGGTGCCGTTAGAAAATGCAGAATCGTAATATTCCAAAGTATTTAAGAAATACTTTTCCATGAAATTTCCGAGTCTTTACACATTGAAGATTATATACTCAATTATTTTATTTGATATCATATTCTCCTTGATGTTGTTTTTTATCTAACTACCTATAATTCCATATATATTTACTATATGATCAAACCCACACTATACCTATTAAATGTTATAAAATAATTTATTTTAAACCGACAGTTTATTATATATATGGTATATAAAATGGAGTATCTTCTTATTATAAAGGGGGGGGGGATTTTGGAACTATTGTTTTAATGAAATGACAAACATGTATAAAATGTTATTAATGAGTTAAATTTTTTATGATATAATTTTATAACAAAAGTAATATTATTGAAAATTTGGTTAAGTGTTTGAAAGAACATACTTCAAAAATGACTCACTATTAATGAAATGTCACCTTCAAGATCAATATTTGGCTATGTGTGGAAAAGAGATACTACTATAAAATAAATACGGGCAGAATGAGAATTTTTGTAAGTGTTAAAAAAATTCACTGCAAGAAACGAATCACCACTATACTAAGTCATCATTTATGATGAACTACAATAATATGTTACCTACCGCTTATAAATTCCAAATTTTCCTTGATGACTCTCCATTAAGACAAATCACTTCCAAGATGAGTCTACATTGAGCATGACCTACCATAATTTTAACTCACCATTGGCTAGACTCACTGCATACTAATGTCACCTCAAGAGCTATCTCACAATTATTTAGATTCCCTGTTACTGTATCTATTAATTTTTATTAATTGATTATTATATCTATATTATTTAATTTAATTATGAGAAATATTTTAATTATTACACTTCAAATATTTCATGTGTGGAATAATATTTTCTCAGTCATCTATAATGAGGAGAAGATAATTCAGATGAATGTTCATTCACATTGCTAATATATGTGGATGTGGACTCCCTCATGTAGATATATACATATAAATAAGCATTAACATGATGTGAGATGACAAATATATTTCATGAACTAGAAGAGTTCCATATGCGCAAAGCTTACTTTTTGTATTATTGTTATACACTACTGTGAGAAAGTGGAGAATAACAAACAAACAAATCATTTACTACCTTCAGATCAAATATAGATTTCTCTACATTGTTTTTACAACAATTTTTTGAAAGAAGAATAGTTTACCAATTAAATCTAAATTCATGGAGACTCATGAATCTAAGCATATCTGATAGAGTAACATTGTATCTTCTACATATTTACTTACACTATCTTTTTTGTTGTCATTACTTTTACGAATAGAGTGTGATTTACTATGTATATTAAACACACACACTATAACCTATAAATTAACTATAATATACACATTATATTCTCTAATTTTGTTACATTTATTTACTCTCATGTCGTGGAAGAGGTCCATCATTTTCCCTTATTTTTTCTCTTGTCCCACGGATATTTTGGAAGATGTCCCTCTGTGGGATGGATATATATTAATATTTTATGTATACCCAGTCTAGGTTTGGGATTAATATTTATTTATATAATTTCATGGAATTATGTGATTTTAATATGGGGAGGATTATGTATTGACTTGGTACTAAAATACTTTCATTTATTATGCGGTGTGTTTGGTTTTGTTTTATTTCTTATCTTTAAAATAATTTTTATTAACTATAAAAAAACCAAAAAAATGATAGTTAATAATAATTAGTGTTCATATAAGTATTTTATCAAGTAAATGGGTTTCAAAAGATAAATAATATTCATATTTTTTTAATAGAGATCTAATTACTCATTTTTAAATCACTTAAAAGATCTGAAAAAATATGGATCTTCTTTTCAAATTTACTATAACATTTTAATTATTTGACGTATTTAATTTAAACATGTTTTTTATATAAAAGATTATTAGTTATTAAATTCACCCCTTTCTTGAGATACTAACTTTGAAAAATGGTGTAATATAATAGTGAATGGACTCAAATGAATCTTCTTGTGTGAAAGGGTCACATACACAATTTATTCATATAGATGATTTCATCACAAATTTGAACTGATCAAATATGAGATTTTTTATGTAAGAATATTCATGTAAATGGTGATGTATCAATTTTGAGTTATATGAATGTGAATGTTTCACATATAAAATTTTATACATCTAAAACGTAACTAGATATTCATTGACTTAAAATTATATTTTTATTATAAACTCACTTTTTAGGCAAAGTGAGAAACTAGTCTAGTTATTCTCGATGTGAAGCCTCATAGGAGAAATAAAAGTTGTAAAAGCAAAGCCTGAGCTTATTAGTGATTTCCTCTCTAAAAATATTCCAGCTCATAAGCCATACCTTTGCATTAGGGTCTTTTCCAATAACATCTTCAAGACGACACGCCATTTTGTCCCAAGTTCAGACATACTCTTCTTTCCTGGTTTTCCAATCATTGAAGCCTCTCATCAAGATCATATCTTCTTTTTTGATCCAATTGGATTGCTCGTTGTTGACCGCCACTTGAATAGGTCTTCCCATCATCTCTACCTCTTCCTGTGGGATGTTGACATAAATAACTTCCTCCACCATCTCCTCTTCAAAGTGGAGGATAGGTTCTGTAGAGTCCTTTTGTTGTTCCGGTCATGTTGGCCATGTTGCTGTTTTCTTGAACTGTACCTTGGGGATTCTTATGAACAATAACTATGAGGGCTGAAGACATATCCATGTCACATGTTTTTGATTTTTTACCTAATCATGTTTCCATCGGTTTTGGTAAATGTGAGTAGTCCCTACGTCTTTTCCCATTCTTCTTCTTAGGGGTTTGTCCCTCCTCATGAGCCTTAGGAACCACCTCATACTCCAAACCATCTGCAATTCCTCCATCCAGGTCATTGGGTGTGTCCTTTACAGATTCATTGGTGTCCAAACACTCAAAGGTGTTTTCAGTCTGAACACCTTTTTGAACCGAAGCCTTTCCCGATATTTGGATGTTGACCCTCGCAAACCTCTTCTTGATTCGGGATTCCTTTGCCACCCCTTCTGACTGCACCTCTATTTCCTTCCCAGTTAATCCCCTACCTTCATCTTGAGACGCCTGTGAAGAGGATTCATCTCTCTGCACTGAGATACCCAGGTCTCGGTCCCTCAAATCCACTTTCACCCTAGCAAAAATCTCTAACACAGAGGGTTCCTCCACTTGTTTTGTCGAAGATCCCTTTTGCACTGCCTTACCCTCCAAGAGAATATTCTGTATGGCCTCTTTCTTCTTACCCCCCTGCACTGTCACCTTCTCCTTGTGTCCATCCCATCTGCAAATAGTGGCCGAGTGTCCTAGTCTTCTGCAATAAGAGCAAAATTCCACCCAATGATCAAAGACCACAGGTTGTTTACACCTTACTTCTTCGCCAGCTTCAATCCACACCGACTACATGTTAGTATAGGCTATAAAAATATTGAGAAAATCGATTATTTTATATTATAATTATTGAATATATTTTAATAAATGTAATATTCTTGATTATTTTCTTGATATTACACTATAACTACTATCTCATTATAGTGGATTATGTTATTGTGGATTTTTTTCCCTGATTAAACAGGGAAATATTATTTATTATTGAAAGTTGAATTGTTTAAATATTATATCCACATTCCTTGTGAGAATAAGAACCATGTTTATGTAAGATAATTATATATAAAAAACCTAACTACATAAATCTTTAAAATGTATAAAATTAAAAAACAAACATAAATGAAACATACACTACTTATCCTCCCCTCTTAGTATTGAGTATATCACAAAGTGGTCATATCAATTTGTATTAGATAATTTGTTCAACTCTATTGGAATCTATACTTTGTATATTTTATGTTTTTAATCGTTTAGTGTGTTTATTATGTTAACAATAATGTGTAATTTTGGAAAAGCTTATTTTTTTCTTATATAAATATTTAGTCCCAAAAAGTTATTATTAATTAGAAAATGAAATAGAAATTAAAATTAAAGAACATATCAATCATAAGAGAATTTGATAAAATATTTTTTCCTATAATCCAGTATTTTAGGATAAAATATTTATTTTGGTAGGATAATTAATGGTGGTTCAATCCACTACTAGAATGTTTGATAGACCCTCTATCTCAAATAATTCTAACTTAAATGAGGCATGTGAAGATTATTACACATAGTAACCTCAAGGAAAATAACTAATAATATGTGGTGAGGATTATATGAATAATATTCCCAATGAAATATTAGTTAGTGTATAAAAAAATATTTGATATTATAGTCCCAAATTAAAAAAAAATTATTCTTTATAAAATAATTCAAGAAGAGATCACCAAACTTGAAGGTCAAATAAATAAGATAGTGACTTCTATAAAATAAAAATATCAAAATCTTACATGTACAACCAAACGACTTGGATCTATAGGTATTTGTATCATATATCATGATATAATCTCCTAAATATTTAAAAATAAAAGTCATGAAGAAGTTGAAGATAAGTAATATACCAAGAACACTCTTGAGTAGATGATCCAAAAACTTGATGAAAAACTAGAATATAATATATATTTCTTGGATGATTATCTTGAGGTAAAATCACATAAAATCAAATACAATTACACCTTAATACATGAAATTACATGAACACATATAGAAGATATTGATAAGATGATGAAGGTTTGATAAGAGGGAATTTTATAAATATAATATAAAAAAATTTCTAGAATAAAATTTCATCCATTAGAAATAATATTTTACAGTCTATATAAGACACACATAAACACACTAAGTCTTCACTACTAATTAAGTGATAATTTCAAAGTCCCACATAATGCTCAATAGTGGAATATAATGAAAAAATACCCCTAACATATTTCAAAAAGACTTTGTAAACATTAAATGGTATATATCATGTTGTGTTGGTGATGAAGGTAAGATAAATTCTTTTGTGTAGTTTTTATTATTTATTTATCTTGGTGTATAATATATGTTTAAAAATAAAACAATAAATCTTATTATATCATCATATGATTTTGTGAAATAAGTTTTCTTTCAAATAAATTAAATATTATTTATTTTTTAAAATACATTCATGATATTAGATTAAATTACAAATAACACCATGTTTACTAAGTGATATTGGAAAAATTGAGTTTAGATTTTGTTATAGGATGTACTATGTTTAGATATCATTTCATCAAATGTTGAGTTCAAAAGAAATGTGACTTATTATTAATAATTTTTTATTTAATATTATAGCTATCTTTAAAAGAAAACATTCACAAAAAACAAAGTATTTATTACTTGAAATGTAAATTTAACAAGGAATTGTTAAGTAACTAGTATTAAATTTTCATTAGTAAATAAAATATGGTATTATATATATAATTATGTTTCTATAAAATAAAAAAATAATTATATTTTATTTATTATAAAAGAATTTTTAATGTGTATAATGGAATTCGAGACTTCATGTAATGGATTTCCATTTGATATTTATTTACTATGAGATTAAATCCATATTGAATATTTGTTTTTATGAGGCGTATATAATTACCATGAATATATTTTATGAATAATATCCCAAAAAATATTTACATTTATATATCCCATTTTTATCTCTTTTTCACGTGCTTTATTATTCAAAAGACGAGAATGTGATAAAACATTTTTCTCTCAAATTTCCTTCCTTTAGACATATATTATGTTATGCACATATCATAATTTATGTGGGGTATACAAAACACCTTATATGTTTAATTTAATTAACATATTTATCCCCTTGATATTTTATATTAATTTAATTACACTCTTTCATGGGGAGTACTGTTAAATGTTACTAATTCTGTAAATACATTATGTTACAATGTCATCATTTATTAGGACTATTTATGATTATATTAAGAAGATACCATCATACGATACATCTAACAATAATGACATTAATTTTCTTCCCCTACTATTATATAATAAAAATTTACGTCTTCCAATTATTTTTCTCTCTTTATGTATGATGGAGATTAATAAAACATTTTTAAAAAAATTCAAATTTATTTTCCTCTTTAGTTAAAAACCTTTTTATTCAAAACACATATGTTATAAAAAATTTTCCAATTTTTTTTTTTAAAATCAAATTTATTTTTCTCTTTAGTTAGGTGTGCCTTTTGGAGTTAAAAGTGTCACACTATGTTTCATTGTGTTTCTTAGCCATGTTTAGTTTTGGGTTCATATATCATTTCTTGTTTGGATGGTTGAATTTTTGGGGGATAAAGTGTTTGTAGTTGGGATAATTTTCACACCGCAAACTTAGAATTTAAATTATTTAAATTATTTATTTAATTTTCATCCTCTCTTTTTAATTTTGATAGTTGGCTCGTCAAATTTTAATTTTTTTGGGTTTTGGTATCATTTATTTTTGGATAGTTCATGGTTATTGAATGGTTTGTTACACCGTGGGAAAATTTTATTGTTAAACATTATTGAAAATAAATAAAATGAAATGAAAATAAAATGAGGAAAATTATAATAAAATGAAATAAAAAGGTTTTCATGATAATAATAATATTATAATTATTAAGAATAAAAATAATTTCATTATTAATTTTGTTATAATTATTATTATTATCAATATCATTTTTATGATATACCTATTAATATTATGGATTTAGTTAGACCCAAAATGGGTTTTCCGCTTACCCTATGCATTGAACCTCCCCTGTTCCCCTCCTTAAAATGTAACCCATCACCCCCTCCACCTCCATGTTTCACTACACCTCCGCCTTATGAGCTTATATACTCTTCATTGTTCCATTGGATTTATATATGATTTTATTTGATTTTACATGGTATGAAATAATCCTCCCTTAAATTCAATTGATCTGGTGTTTTACCTCTTAACAGTCTCCCTACCGTGTTTGGATGAAACAATGGGTTTTAATAAAGCTGATTTATTATGTATCCCTTCTCAATAGGTTGTGCAGGGGGTGTCTGGGGTTGGTTACATGTCTGTTTTAGTGTCTTTCTATGAAGAAGAATTACTTCTCGCCTTTTCATTCTTCCCAATAATAATTTTTTTAGGTTTTTTTAAATTCTTTGTATTCAGTTTAATTTCAAATAAGTGGGTTTTCATGTTTTATGTCTTCAAAAATTTTCAAGAGTGTTTGGACCTTATTGTTATAATTTAGTGTCATTAAAGTAGATGGAGCCTTTATATACATGAATGGGTAAGAAAAATATATATAATCCATGTTTATACATATTCACTTAGGGTGAGGAAAATATGTGAAATGCAGATAGGGTATATATATATATATATGTATTAGTGTATGTGTTTGTAGGTTCAAAGGATCGGTTCGAGCTGTTTTCATAAAAAATGGCATATTTCAGGTAGGTTCCCTTTGACTAGAACATTAATTTGAAATATATAATTACTCGACTATTTTGAAAATATGTTTTGTATTTATGTAGTATTTACATGCAATGTGAACTTGTTGTGGTAGTGATAATAGTATTTTGATCTTTTAACCTAATTTATCTATGGTTCCAGCATGTGTCTTTGAGATTGAAACATGTAATGGTCCCAATTAATAAATGGTTATTTATTTATAATGCTAAATTGGTTTAAAATGTGAAAACATTATAAGATATTTCATAAATGGTTTTATTTTTTAATGAGTATCCCCAATTGGTTACTTCAATTTAATCATGTTTTAAAGCATTATTTTAAATGTTTATTGCCTTGTTTTTGTAATTGTTCTTTAAAATAATTTTGGAACTTAAAGGTGTTTAGAATTATTTTTTTATAAAAAAATATTTCATTTAATTTAATGGGGCCTGTTTGGAACTTTCAGAATGGGTTGGGAAATTGGAAACCCCCTCTTAAGGCATTCCTCATGTGTTTTAGAAAAATGATGTGTGTGTTTGATGTGTGATTTTTCATACATGCCATGTGAATAGGCTCATGCATTGTTGTGTGACCTAAATATGGTAATGATGTTGAGGAGGTTTATTTGTGGTGAGAGGTTGGGTGCTATTTTTAATAAGAAAATGATATATACATATATGTTTTCATGATAAAACATCACCAACACTTGAAATGGATCACAAAGGAAACATTGGTATCTAGGTGGGAGATCTAGGACTAGTATACTAGTTTAATCAGAATTAGATTGTCCCAAATTCATCAAGAAGGATTTATGATTAAAAATTAAACTAAAGATATGATATGATTAGAAATCACTGGGCCAATGGGATGTTACCTCCTAGTGGATTGTGCATGATAACACTTTTGGTTGTGGGTTCTATACCACGTTTCACTGAGGTGTGATGTTTCTAGTGTCTCAATTCTATTAGTTACCTATAGTTATTTACTGTGGATGTCACTTATGACATGTTACCCATCATGGGATTTCATTTTTACTTGTAGCATGATTATTTTCTCCTTTATAAAAAACCATTTTTTGAATCTAAACTATTTTCATTTTAGATTAAAATGTCTATGCATACTTGGAGACTAATTTTTCAGAAAATATTGATTGTTAATTAAATTTGAAAATATTTTAATGTATTATTTTATTACGGATTTATTTTTATTCTAGCTTGATGTGGTTTTATTTTTAAAGATAATTCATATGGAATAGTTCATTTTGAATACTTAATGAGTTTTAATACTACCACTGATAATTTTATTTTGTTTTTTAGATTATTCTTATGTTTCTTTATTTAGTTATATCATAGGGAGAGAAGTAATAGAAAATATACCTATACCCATGGTTTTTTAGAACACTTTGTATAGGTTTTGAGGGAAATAATTTAAAGGAAAGGCCTATACCCACAACTCTCTGAAAACCATGGGTATAGATCAAACCTATACCCACAGTTTTTACAGAGCTGTGGGTATGGATTTCCTGGGAATTTGTTTGAGAGAAGTACCTATAAACATGGTTCTAGAAACTCATAAGTTTAGGTTGGGATATACCTATAGGTTTTTTAATCATGGTAATTGGTTTTGTGGTGGAGAAATAGGACCTATACCCATAGTTTGACCACAAATTTGGTATAGGTTGACTTATTATTATTTCATAAAAATAAAAATAAAAAATATTCGAATATATATATATATATGAATATAATAACCAAAAATGTGTGATAGAGTAGTGGTATGGTCTCTAGACTGTAAGAGGGGAGGTTAAGGGATAAAATCCCAACCGGTGATTTTATTAATAAATGGCCAATATGCAAGATTTGGTCAAGTCATGGGTATTGGTATGCACAATGAAAATGATTATACTAAGGGTTTAAAACCCAAGGTTATATTCAACATATACCCACAGTTTGACCAACCCATGGTTATAGGTCTACATCAACTCCTAAAAACCCGACGGTTCATATAGTAGTGGGTATTGCCTATACCCTCATTTTTTTAGGCTATACCCAATGTTTCGAACTATGGGTATAAGTAAATATTATAGTAGTGTATTGCGATCCAATAGTTGAAGGTGACACATGAGGTCACATGAAGGTACATGGGAAATTTTATTTATTTCTGTTGCGCATTTTCATTTTTATTATTTCAATTATACTCATTTTTTTTATTTGTGAAAAATCATTACTAAATGATTACTTTCATGATCTCAGTTAGTTTCTAGAATAGGTGGATCAGGAATGATGATCATTCTTAATTTTATAATGGCTTGGGTGCTAGGTTTTGGGTCAACTCGGGTTGGTTAATGATTGTAATTTTGGAATGTGGCTCATAAAAACCCATTCTATGCATTTAGTACACACAAATAATAAATCATATCACATTATAAAAAACACTATGTTTGGTTTTGTTATACAAAATTTCGATTTCCTTTGATTTCTTATGTTACATGTAAGGATTACAATGACCAAACAATAATATAATATTCATATTGTTATTAATATATTGTTATAGTTACCACCCATCTACTAGAATGGATGTTATGAATAATATTAACTATATTTTGATAATATGATCTAGGATTATATATAAAATCAATCATTTGGTTATCAATTATTTATAAATGAAAGTAAGAACTATTTGAGAATGAAGAAATTTATTTTCTAAAAACACTGTTTTTCTATGCACAAGCATCAATTTATGTAAATAAATTAAACAAACCACTATTGATTATTTTCTTAGTAAATAATATATATAATATATTAAATATTTTTTTTACACTCATCTAATATATCTTATAATCATAAGATTATATTAAATCCAATTCTTCTGTAAAAAGTTATATTTTTCAAGTAGGTAATTTTACCTCCTTTTAATGTCTAACCCATTTTAAATCTTATTTTAAAACATTTATAATTTATATATGACGAAATGAACTTAATTTTTGATATAAGGATATCATAATTCTCTTTTGGGGTATTTATTATATTTTTCAGTCAAGTTTCATATTTTAATGAATAGTTAACAATACTTAATTGTAATTCAAAACTACTTTTACATATAATTTATTTATATAGCTAAATTATATTCTATTTTTTCATAAAGATTATTTATATCAATTATACATGATTTAATCTATTTAGGGTAATTGTAAATAATTTTGCACTAAAATTATATATAAAAATCATTAAATGTTTTGGATGTTTTCACTTTAAAAACTTGTTATCTCATCATGTGTTTGGATTTTTTTTTTCAAACAATTTAGTCCACTATTGTGATTTGAATTTAGAAATATGGATTATTTAATTGGAATAATGATAATTTTTTATGACATGTGTGGTCAAATTATTTTTTTGTTACAAAAATATTAGTGATTCTAATCAAAATTAATTACAGTGATTAAGGTAAAAACGTGTTTACTTGGTGGTTAAACATTAATATTATATGGATAAATGATATAGAAACATTTAAAAAATTTATGTTCTAAAAATATATCAAAAATTCAATATCATATATTTAAATTGAAAATTATTATAGGCACATTATGTAAGGGATTACTCTCAATATTATTTTCATTTTTTATTTACAAGAATGTATCCCATCAATAACTAGAAAAGAGAACTCACCGCAATCACTTCCTCAAACTTTTAAAAACAATTTGGATCATAAAAACCCTTACCCTACTAATTACCCTAATCTAAAACTAGAATCCTATATTTGGTCAAAAATCCAATCAAGGAACCCATTTGGTGCATACTAAAAGAATCTAGCCAAAGAAGATGTAACATTCTTCAACAAGCTCTTTGTTTTATTTACATTCTACAACCACTCAATTATCATTAATAAATGATGATATAATAACCATATAAAAATAAATATTAATATATGTTTTTATTTTAATAGTTTGGCCTCCACTCACAAAATTATTAATCAAATGGGATACACAATCATTGTTCATGAGTACGGAGAACTACCGCCTAACGAACCTTGGTTCCTAATTCTTACATTTCCACCTTTAATGATTGAAAAAATGGGGGGATTTTGGTTTTTATATTATATATAAGATATATATTATTTCATTACTCTTAATTAATTATTATATAAATTATACCATCATTCTTTCAATATTTTAAATATGATAAATTCAATTTTGGACATGTGGACTTCCCCCTCCTCAAAGCCAAGTGATTCGTTCACAATTTTTTATAGAATGTATTAAGGATCGGTTTTGTAAAAATAAAAGGTATTTATAGGATAATAATTATAAATTAATCATAATATATATATATGTCATTTACTTCCCCTTTGTGAATACAATAAGAAAATAGAAATAGAATTCATGTATACATACGACATACCTTCTTCATGAACGGTGTATTTCATTTCATATTTCTATTTTATATTGGTTATTATAAATATAAGGCCCCAGCCTTAAACCTTACTTAATCTTGAGTTATTACAAGATTACACATTGAGGATCTTTTCGGGTTTAGAGTTTTAGAGAATTAGATCATAAAACTTGCATTACATTCCACATATAAACAAAGTGGTTACAGAAAGATAGTATTCTTCATTCCCATCAATGGAAACACATTTAAAATAAAACATGGATTATTTCTTGACACATCCTTGACTCTATCATCTTATCATGTACCTTTCCCTTGACCTGTGAAAAACATTTCAAAAACTTGGGATGAGCATAAAAACTCAGTATGGGTTATAAAAAAACATGTAAAGGAAACATGAGTTCATAAATACATAAGAATGAAATCATACTTTACCCATAAAACATAGGCACTTTAACATACCTCATAAAATCATGAATAAATCATAGAAATCATAAGACATAAAGGTAACTTGAGGCATTCATAACATTCTTACGTAGGGAGTAACCCTCTTGGTTACGTTTGGAATACCCATCACAGTATATTCCCTAAAATCTCTTCGGAGAAACCTTAACGTTTCACTCCTTCACGTTACCCAATGCATTGGAGAGCTATAACGGGCTCACTCGCCCTTAGTTTATCATGGAACCACCCATCTTCATAATAATTCCCAAGAACCATAACATGATCATATCACATAAAACATGCATAAAGGAAACATAAAATTTCCACATTTCAATCACGAGATATCAATACAACACATTGATATAAAAACATTATGAAAGCCATTTTCAATACCAAAATAACAGAAAAGTAAAACATGGTATTTATTTTTCTTTTAAAAAGATGGTATGGCTTGTAGAGGAAGCTGAAACTCAAATAACGGTCACGACGGCGGAGAAGTCGTTGTCGCCGCATACGTACGACAAAAACATTCCCTTTTTTCGTTTATTAAACGCTTCGTATAAAAAATATTCCTTTTGAATAAACGTAAAAGTCAAAGGGGCTTATACACCGTATAAAATAAAGTTGTGTATAAAATAAAATATGCCTCAACGAAAGGAGATTGAGACGAAGTCCCATACCTCGTATCCGACTTGACCCGACCGTTATTTAATCTCCTGAATAATAAACTTGAGTTAATCTCTACTTTCTTATGAATCTTTTCAAGTTCATTATTCCTTTTATACCATGTTGTGAACATCATGTAATCAGTTAAGTTAATAATGTTCATTTTGTCGGTATTTGGTTCTTAAGTCAAAAATAGACTTCTTACACTTACATGTTGTTAATTTGGTCAAAGGTTCATTATATCCAGAATGGTATTCATGATGTAGATATCATATATGTCATATATATCCAGTACATACATGCATTTATAATATTACATAATCATTTAGAGGTAAGAAATGAAATGCACCGTTCATGGAGACGGTAAGCCGTACGTACGCATGAACGCTACTTCCATTTCTATTTCATATTTTCTGGAATGGAATCATAATGATATAAGAGTATATTATAATTCCAGTATAATAACATATATAATATCACTAACTTTATCCTTTACACATCCCACATATTGTATTAACGAATCAAATCACTTTTAGGGGGAGGTAGTCCGCACTTCCTAAAATGAAGATATCGTGTTTACCCATAATGGAAACCATAAAGGTATTCCCAAAATGAAAAAAACAGAAGCTTATTGAAAAAATAAACATATTATATATCATATATAAAAATAGTGACATCATAATGGCCACCTTTGAAGGTGTTAAATGAGTGTTGAACAATCATCGTTTCGGGAGGCAGAATTTCGCCATCCACGGAAACCGTATGTTCTTTAACCATTTGATGTAGTTTTGTGAGAGTGTATCTCAAATAAATCCTATAACAACATCCTAGTATATTTAAGATACTGTTGTTGTTACAAAGGAAGTAAATAAAAAGAGTTTAGGGGGTTGGAGAAGCAAAATAAATCAAATGAACATGAGAGAATGAATTACCTTTAAAAGTGTAACTCCTTTTGAGTTGAGCCTAAAGGCTTCCTTTGAAATGATTCTTCCCAAAGGGAATCCTCTAGGATGAGGAGAGGGATGTGGAGAGAGTAAATGGGCAGGGTTTGGCCGAGCCAAAGGCTTGAGGAGTGTGCGTAATGAGGTATAGGTGGGGGCCTTTTATAAGAGGAGAGGAGGGGCACTTTTGGAAAGTAAAGAAATATTAGTTTATTTGAAAATGTGTTTCGGTTTCAAAAGGTCCCACATTGCTATAATTCGTGGATAAGGTGATAAGGGTTCGAAATCCACTCATACAATTGGTTTTGGACATGTGTAGTTCATATATTTTACATTATCTTTCTATTTTATTTAAATCGTCAAATAATGATGTCATCACTGCATCATTATTATGTCACCAATAATTAAATTTATTTAATGTCTAAAAATTATAAAAAAACTACTATGATATAGGAAATCTTTTTAGCTTTCCAATTACTATTTATAATCAAAATTTGTACTTGTATAACCCCACTTAAAAATTGTTTTCGTAAAACATATTATGTTTGTGTCATTTTCACTTTAACATTAAATAAAAAGTAATTTATGTCATTTCCCAACAAAAGTGGATCCATGGTGTCCCCAAGTTGACCCATGGCATGTAATGGTCGGCCATGACACAACCAATGAGGTTGGGACATGTTTCTAGGTCATTTCATTTTATTAAAGCATTATTTATACCTTAAACTACACTAATTACCACTAATCGCGATTAAGAACTTAATAAGTTACTATTCACCAAAAAATTATTATAATCTCATTGAACCACATTTTACTTCTTAATTACAACCATGTATGTCGGATTTTCAAAATTCAATACACATTAGTGGTAAACTTTCATTTAACTGAAAAATCAGTTTGCTTGATTACCACTTAGTGGTTTCACTATTCATCAAAAATTGAAGTTTTTCAGAAAATTACGAAAAATTCACCCTAAGCTATAATTGATATTTCGAATTCAAAAATGAAATCTATTTTACAAAATTCAAATAATATAAGTCACATTAATTAATTTAATAATTAATTCCCGCTGCCAGAGCAAATAGCATGTTTTTATGAAATAATAAGTATCAAAAGATTGACACCAGTTTAAGTCCAATTTCAAAGTGAAATTGATTCCAATGACCACCATTGGATAAAATGGTAAAAATATATTCTATTTTCACTTAAAAACCAATTCAAAACATAATCTAATCATATAAATAAATTAGGTTAAAAAGCAGTTTTGATTTAAAATGCAGTATTTTTCACTATTCATTAAAAAAATGAACATTGTCAGAAAAATACCAAAAATTCACACAAGGTAAATTTTGATGTCCCAATCATAAATAATAAGTTTATTTTGACAAACATAGTTTATAAAATTGTCAAAATATAGATTCAAAAATGGTTTGCCATCAAAAGGCAGTAAAACAATCTTTTAAGAATATTAGTGTATTCCATGCATAAGATTGTATTTATTTTCATTTTAAGCCTCTATAACACTATCTTAAGAATTAATAGACATAGATAAAAATATCTATTATTCATTACTTACTTGGGATGTTACATCCTTCCCCCCTTTAGAAAATTACGTCCCCGCAATTTATTTACTTATCGAATAAATGGGGGTACTTATCCCTCATTTCATTTTCAGATTCCCATGTTGCCTCTTCAATCATGTGGTTTTTCCACAAAACCTTTACCTGGTGAATCACCTTATTCCGTAACACTTGCTCCCTGTGGTCAAGAATCTGGACCGGTTGTTCCTCATAAGATAGGTTCTCTTCCAGCTGAACTACCTCTGGACTCAAAACATGAGATGGATCTGGCATATACTTTCTCAACATCGAAACGTGAAAAACATTGTGTACCTGAGATAAACTCGGAGGTAAAGACACTCGGTATGCAACTGATCCAACTCTTTCCAGAATTTCGTATGGTCCAATGAACCTTGGACTCAACTTTCCTTTCTTACCAAATCTCATCACGCTTTTCCAAGGAGAAACCTTGAGAAAAACATGATCACCTACCTCGAAAGATAGATCCTTCCTCTGGTTATCCGCATAACTCTTCTGCCTACTCTGAGCTGTTCTCATGTGTTTCTGAATCAGCTGAACTTTTTCTGCCATCTCTTCTACCAATTCTGGTCCCATCAACTTTCTTTCACCCACTTCATCCCAGAAAGCTGGAGTTCGACACCGCTTCCCATATAATGCCTGAAATGGTGTCATCTGTATACTGGAATGAAAACTGTTATTATATGAAAATTCAACCAAAGAAAGATGTTGGTCCCAACTTCCCTGATAATCCATAGAACAAGCTCGTAGCATATCCTCCAATGTCTGAATTGTTCGTTCTGACTGCCCATCTGATTGAGGATGAAAAGCTGTACTAAAATTTAATTCAGTACCCAACGACTTCTGAAGGCCTTTCCAAAAGTTATAAGTAAACCTGGGATCACGATCCGATACAATGGAGAGAGGAACTCCATGTAACCTGAATATCTCTTTAAGATACAAACGGGAAAGTTGATCAAGAGAGAAAGTATCTCGTATAGCAAGGAAATGAGCAGATTTGGTCAAGCGATCAACAATAACCCAGATTGCATTATTACCTCGAGATGTCTTCGGTAATCCAACAACAAAGTCCATGGATATATTCTCCCATTTCCACTCTGGCACTGGTAAAGGCTGAAGCATCCCTTTTGGTAACTGCCGCTCTGCTTCAACCTGCTGACAAGTCAAACACTTCACAGTAAAATCAGCAATATCTCTTTTCATTCCATCCCACCAGTAATACTCCCGCAGATCTCTATACATCTTAGTACTTCCCGGATGAACTGAAAACGGAGAACTATGAGCTTCACCTAACAACTCTATCTTCAACTGTGAATCACAAGGCACACACAATCTCTTCCCAAATCTCAAAACGCAATCATTATCAATGTTAAATTCAGGCAACTTACCTTTCTGAACCAGCTCTACCCTTTTCTGCAACTCACTGTCTTGCTTCTGTGCTTGCTTGATTCTATCTGATAGAGATGATCTCACTGATACCTGAAACAAAATAGAAGGACTTCCTACACCAACAACTTCTATGCCAAAGTTCATCAAATCGTTAACCAAAGGATCATGTTCCAAACGCAACATTGTTAATGAAGCATTACTTTTTCGACTCAAAGCATCATCCACTTTATTTGCTTTTCCCGGATGGTAATGAATTGTACAATCATAATCTTTGATTAATTCCAGCCATCTCCTTTGTCTCATGTTTAACTCTTTCTGAGTGAATATATACTTTAAACTTTTGTGATCGGTATATATTTCACACTTTACTCCATACAAATGATGCCTTCAAATTTTTAAAGCAAAAACAACAGCAGCTAATTCCAAATCATGTGTAGGGTAATTTACCTCATGAGTTTTCAACTGTCGTGAAGCATAAGAAATTACCTGATCATTCTGCATTAGGACGCAACCAAGTCCTTTCAATGAAGCATCACTGTATATAACAAACTCACCATTCCTGGAAGGTAGTGCCAAAACTGGAGAATTCACCAATCTTCTTTTCAATTCCTGAAAACAATCATCACATTCTTTTGTCCAGATAAACTTAACACCCTTCCGAGTTAGCTTAGTCATTGGACTAGATAACCGTGAAAAATTTCTAACAAACCTTCGGTAATAGCCCGCCAAATCAAGGAAGCTACGAATCTCGGTTACATTTGTGGTTCTTGGCCATTCTTCCACAACTTTTGTTTTTGCAGGATCAACAGTTATTCCATCTTTAGAAACAATGTGACCATTGAAAGAAATTTGTTGCAACCAAAACTCACACTTGCTGAATTTCCCATGCAGTTTCTTTTCTTTTAAGGTTTTCAAGATAACCCTTAAATGTTTTTCATGCTCCTCTTTACTTTTAGAAAACACCAAAATATCATCAATGAAAACCACCACAAACTTATCCAAGAACTCATGGAAAATTCTATTCATTAAATCCATGAATACAGCAGGTGCATTGGTTAGCCCAAAATGCATTACTACAAATTCATAATGGCCATATCTCGTACGGAATGCGGTCTTCGGAATATCTTACTCCTTTACCTTCAGCTGATGGTACCCCGATCTCAAGTCAATCTTTGAAAAAAACTGAGCTCCCTGGAGCTGATCAAACAAATCATCGATATGAGGCAAAGGATATTTGTTCTTAACAGTGATATTATTCAAGGCTCTATAATCAATGCAAAGTCTCATAGAACCATCTTTCTTTTTAACAAATAAAACAGGATCACCCCATGGTGATGTGCTAGGTCTAATGAAACCTTTCTCTAATAAATCTTGCAATTGCTCCTTCAACTCTAAAAGTTCAATTTGTTCCATTCGATAAGGGGGTTTTGAAATTGGCTTAGCATCAGGAACTAAGTCAACAGTAAACTCAACTTCCCGATCTGGTATTATTCCAGGCAACTCATTAGGAAAAACATCAGGGTACTCATTTACCACTGGCACATCATTAATCTGAACAGTTCCTTTATTTTCAACGACGTGTGCAAGGTAACATTCATTTCTATCTTTTACAAGTTTCTCGGCCTCTTGATATATTATCAAAAGTAAGGGTTCATTCTTGTAAACAAACTGAAAGTCTTTCGGAAAAGAAACTTCTTTAGCTCTACAGTCAATCTTAGCATGGTAAATAGAGAGCCAATATATGCCCAGGATAACATCAAACTCTACTAGAGGTAGAACAATAAGGTTTTCAAGTAGGTTCTTTCCACAGATAAGGATAGGAAGATTCTTATAAATTCTTTTTGCCTCGACACTTCCCCCAGGTGTTTTTACCAAAAGTTCAGGAGTCATTTCTTGAGATGGTATTCCCATTTTACTAGAAAAGGTTTCAGAGATGAAAGAATGTGTAGACCCCGAATCAAACAACACACTGTCATAATCTGAAAAAACAAACAAAGTACCTGATACAACTTCATTTGATGGCCCGAAATCTGCTGAAGTAGTTGCAAAGGATCACACTACCCCTTTCTGCTTGTAGTCTAACTGCTTCCCATCACTCAAGCTCCTTGTCGGACACTCGTTTGCATAGTGACCCATCTCACTGCACTTATAACATTTCACTAACTGTAAATCAAATTTGTTCTTACCTTCACCTTGATCCTTTTCAGTGCAATCACGAGCCTTATGTCCCATCTTACCACATCCTTAGCACTTCCCAGAATTCAGAAGACATTCCCCAGCATGCTTTTTGCCACATTTATCACAAACTGGAAACTTAGTTCTCTTACCATCGGACTTTTTTGAAGAATTCTTACCTTTCTCCTGCCACCTCGGTCTCTTCTTCTGCTGGTTGTTATAGAAAACTTGGTCATCGGCAAACTCCATTTCCACCTTCTTAGCACATCGAACAAGATTTTCATAACTTTTAAACTCATGAGAAGATAATGCCCTTCGATACTTTGGCTTTAATCCTGAGTAAAAACGATTGATTTTACTATCAAGGTCCCGGATAAAATTTGGAGCATACCTTGCCAATCGAGTGAACCTTTCTTCATAGGCAGCCACTGAGTCTTCCTCTTGCCTCAATTCCAAGAATTGCTTTTCCATCCTAAGTCGAACAGCCTTAGGAAAATACTTCTCAAGAAACATACCTTTGAATTCATCCCAGTCAAGAGCATCAATCTCATCGGCGTCCCTGATATTTTTAACCATAGACCACCACTGATCTGCTTCACCCTCCAAACGGTAAATAGCAAGACTAACCTTTTGATTGTCTGAACACCCCATGACATCAAAAATCTTCTCCAGTGCTTTAATCCACCCTTCAGCTAGCACAGGGTCAGATGAACCTCTAAATGATGGTGGATGTTGCCTCATGAAATGTTCCACCACTGACATGTTCCTCTGCGGTTGGTCTGGCTGATCTCGTGTATGGATACCACCGCCATTTATCGCTTGAGTCAACTGCACCAATACTGCAACAAACTGTTCAGTTCCAATTCCGACCATTTCTGGATGCTGATTCGGAAGGTTATTTCCTTCTGTATGCCTTCCTAGCACAGCTTCCCTATTTCCTCTGCGGAAAACCATTCTGAACAAACATGTCTTAGATGAAGCAACATGGTAATCTTTAAATGCTATATCATTTCGAAAAAAAAATATTTTTGGATAATAATTTAATAGAATTATAACTCCTAAAGTTATCTAAACCGACCTTTGATACCAACTATAAGTCCCCAGCCTTAAACCTTACTTAATCTTGAGTTATTACAAGATTACACATTGAGGATCTTTTCGGGTTTAGAGTTTTAGAGAATTAGATCATAAAACTTGCATTACATTCCACATATAAACAAAGTGGTTACATAAAGATAGTATTCTTCATTCCCATCAATGGAAAAACATTTAAAATAAAACATGGATTATTTCTTGACACATCCTTAACTCTATCATCTTATCATGTACCTTTCCCTTGACCTGTGAAAAACATTTCAAAAACTTGGGATGAGCATAAAAACTCAGTATGGGTTATAAAAAAACATGTAAAGGAAACATGAGTTCATAAATACATAATAATGAAATCATACTTTACCCATAAAACATAGGCACTTTAACATACCTCATAAAATCATGAATAAATCATAGAAATCATAAGACATAAAGGTAACTTGAGGCATTCATAACATTCTTACGTAGGGAGTAACCCTCTTGGTTACATTTGGAATACCCATCACAGTATATTCCCTAAAATCTCTTCGGAGAAACCTTAACGTTTCACTCCTTCGCGTTACCCAATGCATTGGAGAGCTATAATGGGCTCACCCGCCCTTAGTTTATTACGGAACCACCTGTCTTCATAATAATGCCCAAGAACCATAACATAATCATATCAAATAAAACATGCATAAATGAAACATAAAATTTCCACATTTCAATCACGAGATATCAATACAACAAATTGATATAAAAACATTATGAAAGCCATTTTCAATACCAAAATAACAGAAAAGTAAAACATGGTATTTATTTTTCTTTTAAAAAGAAGGTATGGCTTGTAGAGGAAGCCGAAACTCAAATAACGGTCACGACGGCGGAGAAGTCGTTGTCGCCGCATACGTACGACAAAAACATTCCCTTTTTTCATTTAGTAAACGCTTCGTATAAAAAAGAATCCTTTTGAATAAACGTAAAAGTCAAAGGGTTTTATACACCGTATAAAAGAAAGTTGTGTATAAAATAAAATATGCCTCAACGAAAGGAGATTGAGACGAAGTCCCATACCTCGTATCTGACTTGACCCGACCGTTATTTAATCTCCTGAATAATAAACTTGAGTTAATCTCTACTTGCTTATGAATCTTTTCAAGTTCATTATTCCTTTTATACCATGTTGTGAACATCATGTAATCAGTTAAGTTAATAATGTTCATTTTGTCGGTATTTGGTTCTTAAGTCAAAAATAGACTTCTTACACTTACATGTTGTTAATTTGGTCAAAGGTTCATTATATCCAGAATGGTATTCATGATGTAGATATCATATATGTCATATATATCCAGTAAATACATGCATTTATAATATTACATAATCATTTAGAGGTAAGAAATGAAATGCACCGTTCATGGAGACGGTAAGCCGTACGTACGCATGAATGCTACTTCCATTTCTATTTCATATTTTCTGGAATGGAATCATAATGATATAAGAGTATATTATAATTCCAGTATAATAACATATATAATATCATTAACTTTATCCTTTACACATCCCACATATGGTATTAACGAATCAAATCACTTTTAGGGGGCGGTAGTCCGCACTTCCTAAAATGAAGATATCATGTTTACCCATAATGGAAACCATAAAGGTATGCCCAAAATGAAAAAAACAGAAGCTTAAGGAAAACATAAACATATTATATATCATATATAAAAATAGTGACATCATAATGTCCACCTTTGAAGGTGTTAAATGAGTGTTGAACAATCATCGTTTCGGGAGGCAAAATTTCGCCATCCACGGAAACCGTATGTTCTTTAACCATTTGATGTAGTTGTGTGAGAGTTTAGCTCAAATAAATCTTATAACAACATCCTAGTATATTGAAGATACTGGTGTTGTTACAAAGGAAGTAAATAAAAAGAGTTTAGGGGGTTGGAGAAGCAAAATAAATCAAATGAACATGAGAGAATGAATTACCTTTAAAAGTGTAACTCCTTTTGAGTTGAGCCTAAAGGCTTCCTTTGAAAGGATTCTGCCCAAAGGGAATCCTCTAGGATGAGGTGACGGATGTGGAGAGAGTAAATGGGCAGGGTTTGGCCGATCCAAAGGCTTGAGGTGTGTGTGTAATGAGGTAGAGGTGGGGGCCTTTTATAAGAGGAGAGGAGGGGCACTTTTGGAAAGTAAAGAAATATTAGTTTATTTGAAAATGTTTTTTGGTTTCAAAAGGTCCCAAATTGATATAATTCGTGGATAAGGTGATAAGGGTTCTAAATCCACTCATACAATTGGTTTTGGACATGTGTAGTTCATAGATGTTACATTATATTTCTATTTTATTTAAATCGTCAAATAATGATGTCATCACTGCATCATTATTATGTCACCAATAATTAAATTTATTTAATGTCTAAAAATTATAAAACAAATACTATGATATAGGAAATCTTTTTATATTTCCAATGACTATTTATAATCAAAATTTGGACTTGTATAACCCCACTTAAAAATTGGTTTCGTAAAACATATTATGTTTGTGTCATTTTCACTTTAACATTAAATAAAAAGTAATTTATGTCATTTCCCAACAAAAGTGGATCCATGGGGTCCCCAAGTTGACCCATGGAATGTAATGGTCGGCCATGACACAACCAATGAGTTTGGGACATGTGTCTAGGTCATTTCATTTTATTAAAGCATTATTTATATCTTAAACTACACTAATTACCACTAATCACGATTAAGAACTTAATAAGTTACTATTCACCAAAAAATTATTATAATCTCATTGAACCACATTTTACTTCTTAATGAAAACCATGTATGTCGGATTTTCAAAATTCAATACACATTAGTGGTAAACTTTCATTTAACTGAAAAATCAGTTTGCTTGATTACCACTTAGTGGTTTCACTATTCATCAAAAATTGAAGTTTTTCAGAAAATTACCAAAAATTCACCCTAAGCTATAATTGATATTCCGAATTCAAAAATGAATTCTATTTTACAAAATTCAAATCATATAAGTCACATTAATTAATTTAATAATTAATTCCCGCTGCCAGAGCAAATAGCGTGTTTTTATGAAATAATAAGTATCAAAAGATTGACACCAGTTTAAGTCCAATTTCAAAGTGAAATTGATTCCAATGACCACCATTGGATAAAATGGTAAAAATATATTCTATTTTCACTTCAAAACCAATTCAAAACATAATCTAATCATATAAATAAATTAGGTTAAAAAGCAGCTTTGATGTAAAATGCAGTATTTTTCACTATTCATTAAAAAAATGAACATTGTCAGAAAAATACCAAAAATTCACACAAGGTAAATTTTGATGTCCCAATAATAAATAATAAGTTTATTTTGACAAACATAGTTTATAAAATTGTCAAAATATAGATTCAAAAATGGTTTTCCATCAAAAGGCAGTAAAACAATCTTTTAAGAATATTAGTGTATTCCATGCATAAGATTGTATTTATTTTCATTTTAAGCCTCTATAACACTATCTTAAGAATTAATAGACATAGATAAAAATATCTATTATTCATTACTTACTTGAGATGTTACAATAAATATTTATATAATGAATATAAATATTTAATTTATATAATTTACTATATTATTTAAATATGTAAAACATGATTTATATAAGTGTGTCATGAACAATAAGTCAAATCATATACGAAAAACAAAGTGGATATTACCCAAAACACAACACTAACATGAATATGTTAATAAATGAGCAATATAAAGTAATAATAAAATCATTTCTGTATTATATATAATAATTTGGTTCTTGTGGTAGATTTATAAAAGGCATAAATTTATTATACAGGAGGTTTGAACATGTTTGAATAATGTCATGACATATAGTTAGGTTTTTCTCATCTCACTTTTGTTTCTATGAAACTTATTCTTTAATCACCACTCATTTCCTTTTGGTGGTGTATATATACACATGAATATATTCTATGATTATTATTCATCAATTTATGTTTGTTTACATATTACTTTTATGACCTTTTTTCATGGTATTTATGGTTCAAAGGTTACAAAAAATAGTAACTTAAGTTTGTCTTAATTTTTCTTCTTTCAGACACATGCCATGTTATGGACTTATACTTTTCTATGAGTTTTATATAATAACATTTGAGATATAATATCATAAAGCCCATTATTTTCATTATATTTTTTTCTTAATTTTGTTTTAATCTTTCTATATTATTATGTTTCAACGTTATGAATGTGGTAATGTTTTAATGCTATAATCTCATCCTTTAATAATATTTTTATGATTATTATTCCATTAATGAAATATTACGATCGATATCTCAATAAATGAGATGAATTTTAACATCCTCTATTTATCCATCATAACATGATGTATTATAACCATTTCATGACTATTTTTTCAATCAACATAATTATTAAAGTGTTTTTAAGAAACCCCATCTTCAGTTCTCTCTTTAGTCGAAAAGTAGTTTTATTCACAAAACAAGGTTTTATAAAAATGTTTTCAAAATATTTTACTATGATGTTTAAAAATACTTTTTACCCATTTTAACCTTTATAATAAACAAATATTTTTAAATGGTATCTCTTTGTCTTTCAAATAAATGCAATTTTATAAAGAATTCACTTTGAAAAATAAATGTTTGGTATATAAAAATTTACCTGCTATCATGAACATCATTCACATGGTGATTCCATTGACAGTATAAATTTTTATTCTTACTGATATTTTTTTATAAGAAAATGGTAATTAATTATTTTAATGTGGTTTTCAGAAAAAAAATCATTCAAAACAGTTTTATTTTTTAAATGGGGTTTAAATGATTTCTAATATTAATTTAAATGTTTTCAATGCAATTTTAAAATAAAAGGATTTTTAAAAAATATATAGATATTCCTTTATTTGTTTTAAAAATTCTTTTTAATTAAAAAAGTTTTTAAAATTAATTATGTCTAAAAATAATTTATTCAATGTAAGAAATATATTTTCCACGTGAAATTTTATAAAAAAAATGAAAATCATTATTTATAAAAAAAAGTATTTTTGAAATGGTTTTATGAAATTGATTTTCAAATAATGGTTATTTTTACAGAATAAATATTCCATGTGTTCTTTAAAAATCAATCTCTTTTTAAGAAGGGATACATTAAAAATAGTAGGTTTTACTTGGGATATGATCCAAGTTAATAATTAATATTTCTTCATTGAATGGTTTATATTTAATATGACATGTTGTTTATGAAATTTTTTCTCTTCCATGGGTTAGTCATGGATACATGTCAAAACCACATAGTTTAATGGATTATACTAGGATGAAATGGTTATTAATTCTATCTCTTTTCCATATTATATGATATATAAAAATATTTATGATTCAAATTTCATTTTGCGAGTCATGATATAATGTTTATGAAACCTACTTATTTTCATGGGTCATGATATGATGAAAATTTAATTATATTGTGGAAATTTTATGTATTATTTCATTATGTGATATGTGAGTACTATATATCCCTCCAATGCATCAGGTAAATATTTATATCTCATGAGATAATGATGTGAAACATGTTGATGGGCCTAGTCCACAAAGGGAATTAGGGGTGTCCAGATCTATAATGGTAAATAGATGTGTCCTAATTAATAATGGGAAACTTGTGTGTGCTAATTCACATTGTCAAATTGGTGTGTCCGGGTAAATAATGGGAAATAGGAGCATCATGTACCATAATGGGAAAATGTTTTATCTGGATCCACTATGCGAATCAGGGCATTCCAGATCCTCTATGTTAATGTTCATGGTAGTTAACCTTCTCATATGAAATTATTTTCTATATTTATGAGGTTTCCACACTTATATGACATGAGATTATAGTTCATGATTTATTTATGCTGATTTATCATGATTATGATACATGTCTTATGAAATAATAGTATTTACTCCATGCCCTTAATATATAATTCTTGATATATAGTGTATAATCATCAAATATTATTTACATTTTATCTTACCTTTAGGATAATTTTATTCTTACATATATCCTTTATTTACCCTTACAAAGAATTTGATGTCACTCTTTATTATGATTCCTTTATCAAGGTTATAAGGAATCGTACTAATTTTAGGTACTAAATGGGATGATATTTTTGTGAATCATTTATGATCTCTCACAAAGTTAGAATATTTTGTTATGTGTATCAAAAGAAACAAAACTATTATGGTCCTTAAGAATTTATATTTTTAAATTTGTTTATATTCATTTAAAATTATTTATTATCCAAGTATGTTTGTCATGTGTCACTATAGTTGGTATCAATGTAATGTTTTGGCCGACCTTTTTAAACTGAGATGTGAACAATTTAGTTAGACCCCAGGGGATATTTCTAAGGATATTTTGACATATTTCACTAAGGATAAGCCTATGGTGTATTTTAATTAAATATAGGTGTCATTATTTTGGAATAAAATAAGTACTTTTTAATTATTATAAGTTATTATGCGATGAAAACTATTTCTTACATAACCCTTTCTAGTCTTAGTCAATAGCAAAAACTAGAATGAATTCCTTTAAGGTTGAATGTTTCAGATGTGGAATGTATTGTCATTATAAAAAGTTATTTCCTAATTGTAAATCTCTTGAAGTTAATCAAGATGGTTTTATGAGTTTTTTTATACATTTGTAGATAAATATACTATAAATAACATGAAATAAATGGGGGTTCTAATAGAATTTTTTACATTATATATAATAAGAATGATTATATTGATGTTGATTAACCATAGGAAATTATTTATATTTCATATATATTAATGGATAGTTAAGGAATAATATGATGAATCCAAAGTAATTTTTAAATAGTAATGTTATATTATAGAAGTTTAAATTAATTGGAATTCAAATATTATGTTATATGAATCATGAAATATATAAGTATTCTCAATATAAGGTGTCCATTAAGAATGTAAAAGGATATATTGAATTATATTTGTAACGCCCCGACCCCAGCTACCCAGAGTCGGTGCATTACTTCGTAACTTTGGCATGATCACAAAAGATCAAGTCTCGAAAGACCGATTAGTTTAGTAGCCTTGGAAACACTAGATACATTCATAAGTCTTACATTACATCATAAAGTGAAAAACTAATAACAAAGTCTTCATAGTCCACACTCATATCCTCTTCTGACTATCCCTGCAGGTCATTCATAAAATACTTCTTCACATCCTGGAAAATATTAAAACATTGAAAGGGGTGAGCTCAGATGCTCAGTAAGGATAACAATATTGCCGAAGCTTTCATAAATAAACATAAAAATTTAAGGCAATGTATAACTAAAACAAAAGCCTTTTAAACTTGAACTTCAACATAATATGGAAAATGTAAAATGAGATAATGCCATATACTTCTTCACATGGATATTCTACTGGTCGAATAATCACATGCAATATCAATAACTACTTTCATAATGAGGGAATGTATAATGCCAGACATTCTGAAACATTTTGTCAAGGCCTCGGCCAAGACGTCTAAAATGATTAAGGCCTCGGCCAAAACCATAAATAAAATTGGGAAAGGGCCTCGGCCAATTCCACGTCTAGTTGTCTCATGAGACCTACCGATGCATCGAGGAGCTATAGCGGGCTCCACCCGTCACTTATTAAGTCCAATACATTCCTCATATGAATAGGTTTAAACATATCATAAACCATAACATAATCGTATTACATAAAACATGCATAAAGGAAACATAACATTTCCACATTTCAATCACAAGATATCAATACAACACATTGATATAATAAAAACGCTTTCAAAACCATTTTCAATACCAAAATAAAAGAAAGTTAAAACTTTGTATTTATTTTTCATTAAAAAAATGATGGCTTGTAGAGGAAGCCGAAACTCAAATAATGGCCACGGCGGCGGGGAAGTCGTTGTCGCCGCATAAGTATGGAAAGAAAAACATTCCCTTTTTTTTGTTTAGTAAAACGCTTCGTATAAAAAAGATTCCTTTTGAATAAACATAAAATTCAAAGGGGTTTATACACCGTATAAAAGAAAGATGTGTATAAAACCAAATATGCCTCAATGAAAGGAGATTGAGATGAAGTCCTTAAAAAGATCATTTTTAAAATAAAATAGATCTATTATGTGTATTCACTCTAGGTACACATAAATATAGTAAAAATACAAAATAAGACATAATAATATCATGACATAATTTGAAAGTAGGAGATTAACCCAAAGAATGGAAATTGGGTTAAGAAGTTCCCTTACCTCGTGTCTGACTTGACTCAACCGTTCTTTAACCTCCTGAATAATAAATTAGAGATAATATATACCTTATTAAGAACCATTTTTAATTTCATTATCCTTATATATCACTTATTACAATGATATGAACATTATGTAATTATTTAAGTTAATAACGGTCGTTTCGTCGATCTTTGGTACTTTAGTCAAAAATAAACTTCTTATAATTACAAGTTGTTCATGTGGTGAAATATCCATTGTATCCAGAATTATATTCATGATTTAGATATCATATATATCATATATATACAGTATATACATTCATTTATAATATTACGCAACATTTAGAGGTAAGAAATGAAATGCACCGTTCATGGAGACGGTAAGCCGTACGTACGCATGAACGCTACTTTCATTTCAATTTTGTATTTGATGGAATGAAATCATAATTATATAAAGGTATAATATAGTTCCAGTATAATATCATATATAATATCATTTACTCCATCCTTTATACATCCCACATATGGCATTAACGATTCACATCACTTTGAGGGGGCGGTAGTCCGCACTTCCTAAAATGAAATTATCGCGTTTTACCCATAATGGAAATCATAAAGTATGCCATAAATGATAAATACAGAAGAATAAGTAAAATATAAACATATTATATATCATATATAAAAATAGTGACATCTTAATGGCCACCTTTGAAGGTGTTATATGAGTGTTGAACAATCATCGTTTCGTGAGGCAGAAATTCGCCATCCATAGAAACTGTATGTTCTTTAACCATTAGATGTAGGTGTGTGTAAGTGTATCTCGAATCCTTATTATAACAACATCCTAGTATATTTATTATACTGGTGTTGTTACAAAAGAAATGAATAAAAAGAGTTTAGGGGGTTGGAGAAGAAAAATAAAACAAAACAACGTTAGAGAAGACATTACCTCAAAATCGGGTAACTCTTTTTGATTTGAGCCAAAGGCTTCCTTGAGAAGAGTTATTCCCAAAGTGAGGCTTCTAGGAGTAAGGGAGGAATGTTGGGAGAGTATGTGGGCAGAGGTTGGCCGAGCCAAATGGCTTGAAAGTGTGAAAGAGGTGGTAGAGGTGGGGGCCTTTTATAAGTGGAGAGGAGGGGCACTTTTGGAAAGTAATGAAATGTTATTCAATTATACAATGCTTTTCGGTTTCTAAAGCTCCCACACTTATATAATTCGTGTCTAAGGTGATAAGGGCTCGAAATATACCCATCCAATAGTCTTTGTACAAGTGTAAGCCTTGGATTTTGCATTATCGTTTCATTTTATTAAAATCGTTAAATAATGAGTTCATCGCTCCATCATAATGATGTCATAAATAATTTAATTTATTTAATGTCTAAAAATTATAAAAAAATACTATGATGTAGGAAAGCTTTTTATATTTCTAATGAATATTTATAATCAAAATTTGGACTTGTGTAACCCCACTTAAAAACTGTTTTAGTAAAACAACTCATGTTTGTGTCAATTTAATTTTAACATTAAATAAATATATATTAATGTCATTTTCCAACCAAAGTGGCTCCATGGGGTCCCCAAGTTGACCCATGGGTTTTCTTGGTCGGCCATGACTCATACAATAGGAGTAGGACAAGTGTCAAGCTCATATCATATTATTAAAACATTGTTTTTACCTTAAACTACACTAATTACCTCTAATCGCTTAAAAGTTACTATTCACCAAAAAATTATTTTAATCTCATTGAACCACATTTTACTTCTTAATGACAACCATGTATGTCAGATTTTTAAAAATCAAATCACAGAAGTGGTAATATTTCATTTAAACGAAAAATCAGTTATTTAACTACCACTTAGTGGTTTCACTATTCATCAAAAATTGAAGTTTTTCAGAACAAGGCCAAAATTTCACCCTAAGCTATAATTGATATTCCAAATTCAAAAATGATGTCTATTTTACAAAATTCCAAACATATAAGTTGCATTAATTAATTTTATAATTAATTCCCGCTGTTACGACAAATAGCGTGTTTTTAAGAAACAATTTATATCAAAAGATTGGCAATTGTTTATGTCCAATTTCAATGTTAAATTAATTCTAATGACCACAATTGGATAAAATGGTAAAAATATATTCTAATTATACCTTAAAACCACTAAATAGTATAATTTCTCACAATAAATTATTTTGATTAAAAAAGTTGTTTTAAAGTATTTTTCACTATTCATAAAAAATTAGAAGTTCTCAGAAAAATACCAAAAATTCAACATAGGCTAATTTCGATATTCCGAATCCAAAAAAGAAGTCCATTTTGAAATATAAAATTTCTATAATTTTAAAAAGTGGTTATTACTATTCATAACGGCTACTTTGATTAGTCGCGGTGTTTTAGAACTCGAAGTTGCGTACAATGCAAGCTATTGCATTATTGAATGAGAAGCGTATCGTGGAAGCTCGGGGTGTTACATTCTCTCCTCCTTCAATAAATTGCGTCCTCGCAATTTGAAATTTTTCTTTGAAAATAAAAGGTTGAAAAGAGACAATACCTTTGAGGAAAACCCACATCGAAAATAAGGTTAATAAATATATAACATTAAAAGAAAGCAGGATAAGTACAAAGGTCACCCGATACAGCCCATTCTAGGATTATATGAAAATATGGATATGGAGGAGAAACAAACCATCAAGGTCTGATGGAGAGTTATAGAAAACAGGATTAGGAGAAAGTTTAACCACAAGAAAATCACAAACTTGTGATTGGTTAAACGGTCATTGAATCCCCAGTTGGAAAAAGTTAACCGACAACATTTTTGTTTTAAGTTACCTTTTATAATGTTGAGGAATTTATTTAGGAGATTTACTAAGAGGGTAAGGGAATATACATACTTGTTATGTATACTTTCATTCGTTAATAAATTTTTACCACAAACCCAACTTTTACTCCAAATGGTAACGGAACTCAAAAATATTCTATTTATCCTAATTGTATAAGGTTCAAAATGTTAACACATACCATTTAGATTAGTAAAACTATTTTGTAATAACCAGGGACTTCCTGTAGGCTAGTGGTAGGAAATAAAGGCTTGTCGCACTGTGGTTGTGGGTTCGATTCCTGCAGCTTTGTCCGACGCGACGGGTTATTCCCCACCCTATAGGTTGTCCTTTTCCTAAAACTATAGTATTATAATATTCCAAAAATAATCTTCATAAATTCTTTAATTTTAAACAATATTGTCCATGGTTCAACTTAATCCATTCCAACCTTAATAGTTATCCAAAATACCACCGTCCAGACTTTCTCTAAGAGGTCTCTAAATTCTAAAATCAATTGTAACATCAGATTCCCCAAACAAAGAAAAGTTTCTCTTATTGTCACATACTAAAAATATGATTACCTTAATCATATTAAAACCTTACTGAAATCAACAAGTACTGCAGTACAATCCATATATATATATCACATTATTCTTATAACCAGAATATAATCCTTGAGTCCAAAAGTACCAATACATTAATTATTCTGCTTCAACTGTAGTCACAACATAATATTGGCCTTGATCCCTTGGCCTTTTCTGTGGTAAGTTTCCTTGACGCTTAGGACATTCATTTGCATAATGCCCTGTTTCCCTACAATTGTAGCATTCAACTTTGACAGCCTCTTTCTTTCCCATGAAATCACGAGCCTGGTGACCCTTTTCTCCACATTTATAACAAACTCCCATTCCTTTTAGGCAAGTACCAGGGTGATTCTTCCCACAATTATCACATAATGGAAAATCCTTCTTTCCCTTTTTCCCTTTATCTGTCTCTTGTTCCACCGTTCTCTTCTTCTCTTGCTTTAATTTGTTGTCATAGGACTTAGAGAATTACTTTTCTATCTTGATAGCACACGAGACAATATCTTCGTATGATGAGAAGGATTGTGATACTAAAGCTCGACGGAGAAATGGTTTTAACCCATCAAAGAAACGATCAATCTTACTCCTTGGGTTACGTATATAATCGGCAGCATGCGTCGCTAACCTTGTAAAGTTAGCCTCATACTTTGCGACATTCTCATCCTCCTTCTACCTCAAACTCAGAAATTGACTTTCCATATCTGCTCGATGGTCACGAGGAAAATATTTTTCTAAGAAAAGCTCTTTGAACTCTCTCCATTCCATATTCGATACGTCATCATCTTCCTTTGTGTTTTGAATCATCGACCACCACTGATCGACATCTCCAGTGAGGCGGTAAACTGCCATGACAACCTTCTCCCTTTCACTACTCCCCATGGCATGGAATATTTTCTCTAAGGAATTTATCCATTGCTCAGCTACTGTAGGATTTGTACTCCCATTGAAGGTTGGTGGTTGTTTCCTCATGAAACGGTCTAGCATTGATCCTCCACGTTGCGGATCAGGGTGATCCATACGAGTAAGGTTATTATTCATAACCTGCGTGAGTTGTCCCAGTACGGTGAGAAGCTGATCAGCACCAGTTGTATCTCCAGATCCACAATAATTATCTTGAGTAGGAGGGAAATCCCTACACGGAGTTCGTGCATTGATACGGTTTCCATTCCTTCCACTAGGCGCCATTTCTAAACAATTTCATAAACTAGATCAGTTTATGAATCAAAATACATAATCCCATACTTATAAAACACTTAACATAAATTGAACTATTTATGGATATAATCCAAAATCATAAAAAGAAATGTTTCCTTTGAGAAAGTATATACTCATAACCCTTCATAGTGGTTTGTAAAGAAAATGAGAATTATCCAAAGCATATCCCCCGGGAGTGTCGTAACCAAGAGTGCAGCAAGGCCCGTTGTCGTGCACCAGTTCCCGTTCGAGTCTAGCTCAAAGCAGTGTTTTCAGGTTTTACCCCTATGTACATCTGTGCCAAATCCGCCTCTACCTTCTCGTATCCAGACAGGTATGTATTGCTCGGAAAACTCACAAAATCTCTATAATACCAAAATTTTAGGAAGTTCTTCTATACTAATCCTCAAAGTCTATCTTTGGGCTATGTGCTCTAATCAGAGTTTATCTAAATCTAGCTTCCAAGGTTAGTACTAAACTACCTCTGAAACCAACTGTAACGCCCCGACCCCAGCTACCCAGAGTGGGTGCATTAATTCGTAACATTGGCATGATCACAAAAGATCAAGTCTCGAAAGACCGATTAGTTTAGTAGCCTTGGAAACACTAGATACATTCATAAGTCTTACATTACATCATAAAGTGAAAAACTAATAACAAAGTCTTCATAGTCCACACTCATATCCTCTTCTGACTATCCCTGTAGGTCATTCATAAAAAACTTCTTCACATCCTGGAAAATATTAAAACATTGAAAGGGGTGAGCTCAGATGCTCAGTAAGGATAACAATATTGCGGAAGCTTTCATAAATAAACATAAAAATTTAAGGCAATGTATAACTAAAAAAAAGCCTTTTAAACTTTAACTTAAACATAATATGGAAAAAGTAAAATGAGTTAATGCCATATACTTCTTCACATGGATATTCTACTGGTCGAATAATCACATGCAATATCAATAACCACTTTCATAATGAGGGAATGTATAATGCCAGACATTCTGAAACATTTTGTCAAGGCCTCAGCCAAAACCATAAATCAAATTGGGAAAGGGCCTCGGCCAATTCCACGTCTAGTTGTCTCATGAGACCTACCGATGCATCGAGGAGCTATAGCGGGCTCCACCCGTCACTTATTAAGTCCAATACATTCCTCATATGAATAGGTTTAAACATATCATAAACCATAACATAATCGTATTACATAAAACATGCATAAAGGAAACATAACATTTCCACATTTCAATCACAAGATATCAATACAACACATTGATATAATAAAAATGCTTTCAAAACCATTTTCAATACCAAAATAAAAGAAAGTTAAAACTTTGTATTTATTTTTCATTAAAAAAAATGATGGCTTGTAGAGGAAGCCGAAACTCAAATAATGGCCACGGCGGCGGAGAAGTCGTTGTCGCCGCATAAGTACGGAAAGAAAAACATTCCCTTTTTGTTGTTTAGTAAAACGCTTCGTATAAAAAATATTCCTTTTGAATAAACATAAAAGTCAAAGGGGTTTATACACCGTATAAAAGAAAGATGTGTATAAAACCAAATATGCCTCAATGAAAGGAGATTGAGATGAAGTCCTTAAAAAGATCATTTTTAAAATAAAATAGATCTATTATGTGTATTCACTATAGGTACACATAAAGAAAGTAAAAATACAAAATAAGACATAATAATATCATGACATAATTTTAAAGTAGGAGATTAACCCAAAGAATGGAAATTGGGTTAAGAAGTTCCCTTACCTCGTGTCTGACTTGACTCAACCGTTCTTTAACCTCATGAATAATAAATTAGAGTTAATATATACATTATTAAGAACCATTTTTAATTTCATTATCCTTATATATCACTTATTACAATGATATGAACATTATGTAATTATTTAAGTTAATAACGGTCGTTTCGTCGATCTTTGGTACTTGAGTCAAAAATAAACTTCTTATAATTACAAGTTGTTCATGTGGTGAGATATCCATTATATCCAGAATTATATTCATTATTTAGATATCATATATATCATATATATAGAGTATATACATTCATTTATAATATTACGTAACATTTAGAGGTAAGAAATGAAATGCACCGTTCATGGAGACGGTAAGCCGTACGTACGCATGAACGCTACTTTCATTTAAATTTTGTATTTAATGGAATGAAATCATAATTATATAAAGGTATAATATAGTTCCAGTATAATATCATATATAATATCATTTAATCCATCCTTTATACATCCCACATATGGCATTAACGATTCATATCACTTTGAGGGGGCGGTAGTCCGCACTTCCTAAAATGAAATTATCGTGTTTTACCCATAATGGAAATCATAAATTATGCCATAAATGAGAAATACAGAAGAATAAGTAAAATATAAACATATTATATATCATATATAAAAATAGTTACATCTTAATGGCCACCTTTGAAGGTGTTATATGAGTGTTGAAAAATCATCGTTTCGTGAGGCAGAAATTCGCCATCCACAGAAACTGTATGTTCTTTAACCATTAGATGTAGGTGTGTGTAAGTGTAGCTCGAATCCTTATTATAACAACATCCTAGTATATTGAGTATACTGGTGTTGTTACAAAAGATATGAATAAAAAGAGTTTAGGGGGTTGGAGAAGAAAAATAAAACAAAACAACGTTAGAGAAGACATTACCTCAAAATCGGGTAACTCTTTTTGATTTGAGCCAAAGGCTTCCTTGGGAAGCGTTCTGCCCAAAGTGAGGCTTCTAGGAGTAAGGGAGGAATGTTGGGAGAGTATTTGGGCAGAGTTTGGCCGAGCCAAATGGCTTGAATGTGTGAATGAGGTGGTAGAGGTGGGGGCCTTTTATAAGTGGAGAGGAGGGGCACTTTTGGAAAGTAATGAAATGTTATTCAATTATACAATGATTTTCGGTTTATAAAGGTCCCACACTTATATAATTCGTGGATAAGGTGATAAGTGTTTGAAATATACCCATCCAATAGTGTTTGTACAAGTGTAAGCCTTGTATTTTGCATTATCTTTTCATTTTATTAAAATCGTTAAATAATGAGGTCCTCGCTGCATCATAATGATGTCATAAATAATTTACTTTATTTAATGTCTAAAAATTATAAAAAAAATACTATGATGTAGGAAATATTTTTATCTTTTTAATGAATATTTATAATCAAAATTTGGACTTGTGTAACCCCACTTAAAAACTATTTTAGTAAAACAACTCATGTTTGTGTCAATTTAATTTTAACATTAAATAAATATATATTAATGTCATTTTCCAACCAAAGTGGCTCCATGGGGTCCCCAAGTTGACCCATGGGTTGTCTTGGTCGGCCATGACTCATCCAATAGGAGTAGGACAAGTGTCAAGCTCATATCATATTATTAAAACATTGTTTTTACCTTAAACTACACTAATTACCTCTAATCGCTTAAAAGTTACTATTCACCAAAAAATTATTTTAATCTCATTGAACCACATTTTACTTATTAATGACAACCATGTATGTCAGATTTTTGAAAATCAAATCACAGAAGTGGTAATATTTCATTTAAACGAAAAATCAGTTATTTAACTACCACTTAGTGGTTTCACTATTCATCAAAAATTGAAGTTTTTCAGAACAAGGCCAAAATTTCACCCTAAGCTATAATTGATATTCTGAATTCAAAAATGATGTCTATTTTACAAAATTCCAAACATATAAGTTGCATTAATTAATTTTATAATTAATTCCCGTTGTTACGACAAATAGCGTGTTTTTAAGAAACAATTTATATCAAAAGATTGGCAATTGTTTATGTCCAATTTCAATGTTAAATTAATTCTAATGACCACCATTGGATAAAATGGTAAAAATATATTCTAATTATACCTTAAAACCACTAAATAGTATAATTTTTCACAATAAATTATTTTGATTAAAAATGTTGTTTTAAAGTATTTTTCACTATTCATAAAAATTAGAAGTTCTCAGAAAAATACCAAAAATTCAACATAGGCTAATTTCGATATTCCGAATCCAAAAATGAAGTCCATTTTGAAATATAAAATTTCTATAATTTTAAAAAGTGGTTATTACTATTCATAACGGCTACTTTGATTAGTCACGGTGTTTTAGAACTCGAAGTTGCGTACAATGCAAGCTATTGCATTATTGAATGAGAAGCGTATCGTGGAAGCTCGGGGTCTTACAATATTGAATAGATATAATATCTATTTAATATAAAGGTGGAATTTTACTAATATATTGTAACGCTTAATGTGTTCATATTGTTTAGACAATAGTGTTTAGCTTGTCTAAAGTTATTATTAAGGAATATATATAATTTTTTATATATTAAATGATGAGTCAGGTATGTTTCTAATGAGGATTTATTGTATTTCAGGTAATTACCTAGATCTAAGAGAATACATGATTAATGTAGTGAAAAATTTTGTATGTGAAAACAATGACCTATTTTATGATATATGGGTGTCAATGTCAAGAAGAATTTGTGAAAAATATTTATCTTCATTCATAATGTTTTATTTTTTCATCTTTCAGAAGGGTTGTAAAGTTAACCATTTATGGATTTTTTAAGTTAAGCATCAAAATTTTATTTTGAGATTAAAGCATTTTTCTCATTATGTTAGGATTTATGCACATTGGATTTAATGTGATATCCATTTTTCTATAATGATGAATAAATAGCGAGTAAATGACTTATCAACCTTTATAGATCATATGATCCATTGAGTGATTCCATCATAACAAATTCACCTTCATTTTTAGAGTAAGTGATGATGTATAAATTACTGAAAGAATAACAAATGGTTGAGAATGTTCTAAAATAAAGAATTTATATCTTTTTCTGAATGTTAATCAATATAAGGAAAAGGATCTTGAAAAAAAAATTATCATAGTACATTCATTTCTAATGAATCAAATGATCACTTAGATCATCATAGAATTGGTTGTTTTTTTTGTTAACATTATCATGACCATTTTCTCTTTAACTCTACATCACATAATGATAATTATATTTCCCTTCCATTTCCATGTTTTCACTTTTGACCTATGTTCTATTATGTCTAAACCTAGTTATGAGTTACATTGGGAAACATTATGTTTCCAACATTCCATTTTTAATGGAAGTATTAGTATTAATTTTTACAATGTGGGTTTTTATGAAAGAAACTTTAAAGAATTAAATCTATGATAACCCAAATGAATTTCATGTGTGAAATTAATTTTAACAGGGATGAATGCAACACCCTGATATTTTTTTAAATATATATTTTTGATTTAATTTGATCTATTAAATATGTTTCCTTCCATAGAACACTTAATATAACTTTGGTCATATGAAGGAAATACTTTTTCCATGTGTCTCACGAAACAATAAGTAAATATTTCACTACATCCAAAACCTATACCATCTTCTAATAGACAAAACAATGTTTTGATTGTGTTACACACAATGAAAAATTCATTCAATAGCTTGTATTATAGGAAATGTCTAGTTTTACCAAACTAATGTACTATCAATATTTTTATTAAAATATTATTTCAGTTTCCACCTAGCCATTGGAATTTATATTATAAATACGATTAACTAAATTAGAAAAATATTATCTAAATATTTTTATGAAATGAATAATTTATATTTTCAATTACATAGAAATGAATGTATGAAGTATTTGAGAATGAAGAAATTATTTTTCTTAGAAATTTATTATTGTATTTATAGACATATTTTATAAAAATAAATTAAATATTGTACATTTTTTTAATTTGTAGAATAAAATTTATAAACTATATATTAAATCAACTTTTTACACACATCCAATATTTTTTATGGGCATAATATTAGAATAAATCTAGTCTAATGATTAAAACTATGTATTTTCAAAAAATATAATGTTATATCCTTTTAATGGAGAACCCACATTAAATTTTATGTTTAAGACATTTATGTTTTCTATTTTAAAAATAAAAAATTCTTTTTGGAATAAAGGTATCAAAATTGACATGTGGGTTATTTTTGGAATTTAATGGGATGTTTCATAGTTTGAAGAATAGTAAATAATTATAACTTTTAATTAAAATTCGATTATTAGTATAATTTATTTATATAGTTTAAAAATATTTTAATTTTTTGATAGTACACTTTGATCAAATTCTACAATTACAATCGATATAAACACATTTAAAACTTTTGGACTTTTTAACATTAAATAACTCATCTTCTCATCCCATTTACGTGATTAATTTTAAATTAATTTTTACCAATACATTGATTATAATTGGGTGAAATTGTTTCCATTTTTGGAATCAGAATAACTTATAATTTCATGTAACTTAAAATTAATTTTTGAAAAAAATTTATTTAAGTTAATTAAAGGCAGTTACAAAAATTAAGGTATAAAATGTTTACTAAATGGTGAAATAGTGTTCATAAAAGGTTAAATGACATATAATCTTCCCCAAACGAAATTTTATAGAAATATTTCTTCCAATTCATCTCTTTGATCGATAATTGGAAATTATTTTTGGCACAATATTATAGTGAGACCTCTCAATATTTTCTTCCTTTTCTATTTAATAAAATCTCACTCCTCCACTATAAAAGGGAACCCAACGCAATAACTTCCTCACACATCTCAAGATACATTTTCTCATAAAAATCTGATGCAAATTATCTCAAAACATACCTCATCCCATCATATAATCCTCAATTATATCATAAATTAAAACCAGGAAGCCATATGTGCAAACCAAAATGAGTTACACAAATATGAGGTAACACCTTTCCATGACCTCATTTGTGTTATATTAATTCATGACCCCCTTAGTAATTCTCAATTCATGATTATATCATAAAATAAGTATTAAAAATATGAGGAGATATTTTTTTGTTATGTGTTCTACATACAGTCAAACACACTTCCATCAAATTGGATTCACAACCATCATTTGTGTGTACGATGGACTTCTACAACACCAACCGATGTCTCTCACTCGTCCTTTTGAAGAATTTAAGGTTGTAAATAATGATGGAATTTGTTTTTTTATATTATATATATTACTTATATTATTTATTTATTATTATATAAATATTTTTTTAAACATAGTTTCATGATATCCATTTTCAGAAAATATGATAACTTTATTTGTGGACATGCGGACTATCGCTTCTTAAAAGTGATGTGATTTGTTCACATATTGCACGGAATGTATTACTGATGGGATCAATAAATTTATATGATATTATTATGATACATAAATGATAATATATATATATATACATAAACATAATTTAATTTCCTTCATTCAATACGACATGAAAACAGAAACAATGTTCATTCGTGTGTATGGCCTATCATCTTCAAGAATGTTGTATTAAATTTTATTTTTATTTTTATTTAGATATTATATATATTTATATAATTAAAATATATTATATTTAAATATTATTTTAGAATTTTTATATAATTAAATTGTGATTTATTTAAGAGGATTAAAAATAAAAATTCAAAACATATACGAGGAACAAACCATATATTACCTGAAATGTAACATTAATAAGGTATTGTTAATAAATTATCAATATAAAGTCATAATAAAATAATATATTGTATTATATAAAATAATATGGGTCCTTTATTGTTATATAGTAAACTTATATTTTTTATATATGAGGTTTGAATGTGTACGATGAAATTCATGAATTGAGGTAAGGGTTTTCTCACCTTAGTTTTGTTTCTGTGAGACTTATGCATTATTCACCACTCATTTATTTTTAATGGTGTATATAATGTTCATGAATGTATATTATTATTATTATTATTATTATTATTATTATTAATTTTATGGTTATTTAGAACACTTTTTAATGATATTCCATTCATCGGTTTTATGATTCAAAAGTCACAATATCCATATAATTATTTCCCCTCAAATTTCCCTCTTGGAGATACATGCCATGTTATGAACCTATAATTTTCTGTGAGGTGTATTTCATTCCCTTTGTAATGTTATATAATATAACATATTATTTTAATGATATTTTAGTCTTACTGTAATTTAATTATTTGGACAGTATTATGATTCAATTTTATCATAGTAGTGAAAATTTATTACTTCAATCTAATTGTTTATCGAGAATGTTTATGATTATCAACACATTGATAAAACATTATGATTAATATATCAATAATTATCTTTAGATTATTTATACCATTTTTATCCATTACATATCCATGTATTGGTACCATTTTCCCACTCTTTTGTAGTTATGGTAATTAAGAAATTGTATTTAAGAAAATATAACATTAAATATCCATTCCATTAGAAATTTAATGTTTTTACAAAACCATATATTATAAAATTTTTCTGAAAAATAATTTAATATAATGTGTAAAAGTTATTTTACCCATGTATTATCTTTTAAATAAAAATATTTTTAATAGGAACCTCCTTGTCATTTTTCAATTAATGAATCATTCTAGACATTTCATGGTGAAAAAAGAATGTTTTATGTGTACGAATTTACCCAATATCATAAATATAATATTCTTGAAGCTTCAATTTAATGTTTAAAAGTTTATATTTAAATATTTATTTTTCATATTTTTCGAGGAATTTATTTTTTTGAAGTGATTTTTAGAAAAACAATTCTTTCAAAAATATTTTATGTTGAAATAGTGCATTAAATTATTTCATAGATTCCATCATAATTTTTAAAAGCTATTTTCAATGAAACAGGGTTACAAACTTGTTTGAAGCTTATATTATAAGATTCAATGCTAATTTAAATATAATAGGTTCATATAATTATGTATGTTTTACAAATATTTTTTTTCAAAGAATAAAAGATACTTTCCACTTAAAATGAATAAAATATTATTATAATGCTACCTATATAAGAGAATGTTTTTTGAAATTGTGTTATGAATTTTATTTTCCAATAAAAGAAATGTATAATTAATAAATGTTCCAATTGGTCTTAATAAAACATTCTTTATATAAGATGAAATCCTTTGAAATATATTATAAATTACTGATGATATTATCTGACGAAACCATTCTTATTAATTATTTGACTAGTTTTTGTTTAAGATGACATGTTATTTATGAAACCCGTTTCACTTCCAAGGGTTATTATAGGATAAAACACAAATGAAGCTCACATCCTTACATTGGTTATTCTAGGATGAAATGATTATTAAACCTATCTATATTCCATATGTTATGGTATGGTTAAATGTTTATGATACCAATTTCATTTCCTAAGTTAAGATATGCTGTTTATGAAACCCATTTCCATTTAAGGGTTATGATATGATTAATGTTTTATTATGTTTTGGTACATGTATGTAGGAATTTAGTATATAATATGTGGGACCTATTTCTCCCTCTAATGCATTGGGTAATGATTTATATCTTATTTGATAATTATGGGAAACAAGTTAATTTGATTGATCCAGAATGGGGAATAGGTGTGCCCCAATCCCCAATGGGAAAAGGTGTGTCAAGATCTTTATTGGAAAATATGTCTATCCTCATCCACTATGGGATGTAGATATTCCCTGATCTACAATGGGATATTGGTACATCCTTATCCAGAATAGGAAATAGGTTATTTCTGATACACTAGTGGAAATAGATTTTCCCTGATCCATTATATCGATAGTATTGTTAGGTAACCTTGACACATGAAATACATCTCTATAATTATGATGGTTTCACTCTTCTGTGACGTGAAATTATAGATCATTATATATTTATTATTATTAATCACCCTTATGATTCTTGTCTTATATGATACCAATATTTACACTAGGAATAATTTATATAATCATTGATAGGTAGGGTATGGTCTTAAAATGTTATTATCCTTTTCAATAACCCTTATTCTCATTTTATTGTTACGTGTCTCCATTATTTACCCTTACTAATAATATGAGCTCATCATGTCTTATATTTCCTTTACACGTGTTGATATGAATGGATTTATGTAGAGGTACTAAATGGGAAGATATTTGTGGTTAGAATAGATGATATTTCACCATTTTAGAAGAAGTTTTTCCATGTTTCTAAAGACACTAAATTATTATGGTCCTCTTAAATATATATTTATAATGTGATGAATATTCATCTAAAATAATATAAAATCTACTATGTTAAACATGGTTCACAATAATTTTGATCTCATAATTTGAATTCTAGAAAAACTAATATGACTAAATCATCATTGATAAAATTGAATAGCCTGCTCTTTTTACTATATAACAAAGTGAGGAAGTATTCAAGTGTTCAAATACAAATAGATAGATATTGATTAATTCTAATTTGGTTCTTTTTTATTTATCATTACAAAATATTATAATTATTTGATTCATCATTATAAAAATAATCTATAGTGTATCATCAAGGGGAGAAAAATGATTTTTTTGATGAAGTTAACACCATTATTAAAATCTTGGTAATCTATATATTCTATAGGGGTCTATAAGAAGTTGTAACTAATATGGTATATTCTATTTATTATTGGTAAATAAATTAAATTCAAATTTTTTTTAGGAGAACTTGATTGAAATCAATGACACAAGAATAATTTTTGAAATGTATGTTACATTTTAAATATAATTGAGGATTCTTTTAATTGATTTTTTTTAACATATTTACTAAAGTTACAAATGAAATTAAATATTATTTCATACATAAGAAGAAGTTTTCTTCTTGTTATGTATCAGTTAAATCTCAAGTTGAAAAATTTTACAATTTCTTAATGATTTTTTATATTACATGTTTTCAATTGGTTGAACATTTTTTGTTAATGGAAATATTTTTTATCTAAATTAAATTATCTTATTTTCTAATTCAATAATGGATCATGTTGAAACTATGTAAAATGGATGATCACATATTTCTAATGTATGTCTTGATATCATCCCTCTATAGTTTATGAATTACTTTTTCTAAAAGGGGGTGAAATTAAAATTATTTTTTTCTTCATAATGTCAGAAATAAATTAAAAATAAATTTATTTATATAAAAGAGATAAAATATATGAATCTGAAGTGAAGGGAATATATAGATATATCATTTATTATGGGTATTGATAAAAAATAAAAATGGGGGATGTTTTTGAGATAACATTGTTTGTGTTGTATTTTTTTTGTTAATAAAAATGGAGTTTTATTGATGATAAATGTCAATATTATAAATAATAACATATTTATTCTCATGATTTTGAATGAAGATGAAGGGAACCTAAAATGGATCAAACATTGGTCAATTACATTTATCTGAAAATTTTTATGTATTGATTATTTGTTCTGATCATAATGTTCCAGACATGCTCTAGTATTGATGTGTTCACATTGATTACAATAATGAAGATGTATGAATTAAAATTTGATGTATCAACCATAAGAAGGAAATGGAATACTGTGTTCTAAAAATAGTAGATGAATTTACAAAGATAAATTGACCAAATTAATATATTTTTAGTTCTTTTACAAAAATGATATATGACAATCAATGGGAAAGGAATCTATGATGTCATATTTTGTGAAATAATTGTTCATGGAATGAACATTGAGGACTTATGATGACTAATTTCACTATGATAATGTTTCTTCTCAGACTATGGTTAGGGAAAGTGCTTGAGTGAAGATGATATGGTCGTGACCCTCATTAAAGGTGGGGATATAATGAGTTTCAAATATTATGTGGAATTTTAATGAAATTATTTAACCATAATGTGTTGTCAAGATTGAAAAATGAAGTTTTAGAAATGAGTCCATTCAGATTACAAGGCATGAAGAATCACTAAATGCATGAAAGAAGAATATGAGGATGTAATGTATGGTAATATTAAAAAAATCCTTATATTGGTTATCATTATCTATACTAAATGTGAGTCATATCATGTTTGAAAGAATGTATAATAAATAAAATAAAGAAATGAAATTTTCAGGATATTGTTTAAAGAAGTGTAGAACCACATATGTGAATATGAAATTTTTATCTTCTTATGGAAATATCCACATAAATGTTTTCCAACATAGGTTAATCATTTTATCCAAATGATATTCTTTTTCTGTGAATGTAATTAAAGAGTAAATTAATTTTCATACGAGAATGGACTACATATATTAATGAATCATCATATAAGAATGGTTAATATATAGAATTTATCCAAGGATGTAATTTGATCCCGAATGTGAACTGGTCATATAGTTGAGTGATTGAAAAAAAAAACAAATTCTATTATTCTATGAAATTTTCTACAGGAGTAGTATGCATGAGAATTGATCATGCATCTAGTTTTTTATATACTTTATTTAAAACCAAATACACTTTCATGATAATTACAGGGATTTAGTTAAGACATGATTCTGGAAGACATAATGAAAGAAGTAATTTTTGAGTTGTTCCTCATATATGAATTAATAAAAAAATGATCTTTATGCAACTTTATAGGTTCCATGACTATATAATATTCCATAATCTGTACATTAAGTTTGCTGAATAATAAATAGACCTCATGAAATGAGAAATGCAGAATTTATGGAAAGTATTTCGTGCCACAAATGAAGAGGGTTGAACAAATGCATTTATTATTGAACCATGAATATATATATATATGTGTGTGTGTGTGTGTGTGTCTATGTGTTTTTAATGTATGAATTATCATGGTTTTAAGGATTTTATTAGATGAATGATGATTCTACTACAATTTCTATATATTAACGTAATATTATTATGTGTTGTTGTTACATGACATCTTATGTCATAATAATTATTATCATGGGAGTACATAATGGTAAGTCTTTAAGAGAAGTTATTAGGTATTTTAAATTATCAAAAAACACAGTGATTCAAAATATGGTATTAAAATTATGAAGTATGTGATGGAATGAAAATAAGGAATTGGTCAAAGAAAACTGTATACGTGACTTATCATTACTCTGTATATGTATATATTCTTATAACTAGTTGATAAAAGTGTAACTCTAAGAAGGGATTTTTTTCACTATCATTCAAAAATGGATATTATGGGTTTTAGAAGATTGATAATAAAGTATATTATGAACAACCTAAAACTTAATATATTATTTAAAGTGAAGAAGAAAAATCATTTAAGATCATAATTACTGATAATAATGGGAAGATAAGAGATAATAAAAAAAGGGGGGAAGAGAGTGATGTAAATATTTTTTATAAAAAAAGTAGAAGAAAGATATGGGAGGATATGAGAATATATTTTTTGTATAGTTCTATTTTCAATGAAAAATGTAAAATAATAATAATTGGTTTACTTGTATGTATTGTTCATAAGGAGAAGGTGGATGTGGAATTTTTTTAATTGATAGAATAGAAAGGAAGTGTAGAACATGAAATTCTTCCTATGAAGAATGTCTATACCATTGGTAAAATAACATAATAATTTTTTTATTGTATACTACTTATATAGTTAATACATGTTGAAAAAATCAATGAAGCACTACAAAATTAAAAAGAAGTCTCAACTGGGGGATGACTCTCTCAGTATTGTAGATAAATTGATGAACGTAAAGCATGTATATAAAATAATTATAAATATCAATGGGAAATTGAAAGATAAAATATGTTATCACCAATCCAGGGACTCTAGATTATCCCCAAAACTATAAAATGTAGAGTTCTACAAATCATGTTTAGAATTTGTTTCACGAAATACCACCGTAACAACTATATCATTATACTGGCATTTTTATTATGGATTATTTACCTATAACACCTTCAAATATCAATCCATATTGAAAGGTGATCCTCATAAATGTCTTGTACACTTTTTCTATGAGTTATAGAATGATTATGGGATAGGAGAAAAGGTGAATTAGGATCCTCACTCTCCTATGTAATGAACGATATAAAAGAAAATATTTATATGAAATAGCACCAACACAAATTCACCCCCTTTCATTGATTATTATATCATAATGTCTTCTAAAAAATAATTTGATGGAAATATTGATAATTGATTCAGGATCATATTTATAGACCACTTTTGAATATTTTTTCATGTCAAATTTTTTATGTATCAGCTTTGGAATAGTGAATCTAGTTAATGATGAATTTCTGCAAATTTTTGGTATGTGGTATGATATTTTTTTATTGATGAATGCAAGTGTCCTCAAATTGGAATCATTTTTTCTTATTTTAGTGAACTATGATGATCAAATTTCTATATTATAGGTGGAAATATAGATATGGATAGAAAATTTTAAATATATTAATAAAAAATTGGGTTAACTTATCATGGTTAATGGAGTAACATAAGACACACATTATCTAACTGAAAGAACATATGGGGAATAACATTCCGGATCATCTAACACCATATGATTAGATTTGAGTAATTACTAACTTTGGGACCTTAGGTGAATGTGTATGAATGTATTATAATAAATGTAATTCATATATTGGAATATTAATGATGTTATGATAGATACATTCTCAGTAAAAAATGAATCATGTTCTTCAATTTCAGTAAAATAACATCGAATTATTATAACATATATCTTTTATATAAAGATTTTTTGGTACCTTCCCAAGATAAATATTATGGAATATTATAATATTATGTTACTCTAATTTAAGAATCAAATAGGATTGTATTATTAAACATAATAAATCATAATTTACAAATTTGTTTGAGTATAGTTCAATGGAAATCATTAGATGAAATGGGAAATAAAATTATACTAAAGATCAAGAAGTTATAAAATGGTGGTGAGTTTACTAAAATAAATTTTTCTAATTTTTTACCAAGATAAGGGTATCAATAATAATATAAATTTACCTCAATTTAGTAAATAAGAAATTATCTAAAAAGATGAATCAGAATTTGATAGAAAAGGTTTTCAATCATGGAACAATACATTGAAATAAAAATGAGTTTTTTGGTAAATATAGTGAACAAAAATGTATACCAATAAAATTAGACACATTAAACATAAAGGGGAGATGTGTTTTTGTAGGAACCATGCTATAGTAAAGAATCCAAATCATTTCATATAAAAGTCATTGAAAGAAAATCTTATATTTATTTGAATACAATAGATAATAAGAAACTTTTGTAAAGTCTGCATGCATATTTAATATAGTGATTAAAATATAAGACCTTATCATTGATATTTTAATAAGAGAAATGTTATAAATAGTTAAAATGTTTAAATTAATGAGAAATTAAATTGGAAAGATAATTAGATCATAGATAATGAAGTAGAAGGTAACTGACCAACATCAATGCACATTGACCTAAATAATAGTTCCTACTGATATATATTCCATATAACTTAGATGGGTTTCATTCAATAAAAATATCATTATTTATATATTAAATTATAGAGGGTGGGAAAACTACTATATAATATCACCCTATATAATATACACATTAATGATTTGGAACAAGTGAAGCTTGGTATAGTGTTTTGAAGTGTAGATATTGAAGGTTCAATTTCTTTAAAGAGAAAAAACATAGAAAAAATAATAGAGGTTATCCAATGTCATAAGACCTATACATAGGTATAGAATTGAATTTACATTATTCCTTTAAAAAGATTTAGGTGGGGATAATATCTTATAAGAAGAGTAAAACATCAAATATTCTGTCAAATGGGATACATCTATAAAGGATGAGTAACAATAACACTATATGAACTACAATAGGTAGATAATAGTTTTTCCACCAATAATAAATGAACATGAAAATAAGTGGTTTTTTATTTAAAAGGAGAATCTAATTGAATTAGAATATATAATGTATGAATCATTTCACAATTGTTTTTATAGGGGATTATCCAATTCACTGAAATATATTTTCTAGTAATAAAACAATATACAAGTTGAATTGTGCTATGATTTGTTGCTTTTAGAGGATTACATCTTGAACTAGTAGATGTGAAGCTAGGTTCACTTCATGAATATCTAGAGTAATAATTCTATTCAAATTGACCTTTTAGTTTTTCATGATCAAAAGAATGAGTACATAATGATAAAAATCAATAGATGTCTCTGTGGTTTGTAAAAATAACCAAAGCAAAAAAAAAATTATCCTCATTAATAAATTATTAGGGTTTCATGAGAATTTACTCAAAAAACTTCTTTCATTAGAAGGTTCATAGTATTGGTAAATTTATCATTTTTTGTACATGGATGACGTTTTTCTTGAGGGACTATTAATTTATAAGTTTTTAGGGGAGATTAAGGAATTTTAGAAAATATTTGAAACAAATGGTCCAAGTGAATAAAAGAATCATGGAAAAATTTAATAATGTAATATTTGAAGATGTTTGGTTCATTCAAAGAAAGGAAAAGATGGTTTATTTTTCATTTTTATGTCATTATAGGATAAGGGAGTATCATATCCTCTTAGACGTATATTTAAAAATTCAATGTAACCTAAACCATTGAGATTATTAGTGGTTAAGTACATGATAATGGTATTAGATATTTCTATAGTTATAATTATTTTATATAAAATGGTGTACACTCAGTCACACATTTCTCATGAAATGGGAGTTGTCAGCCGATACAAGGAAAATTAAGGGAATGATCATTGGGAAGACATTGAGTTGTTTATCAAGTATATCAATATTGTGGAATATAATACTCAATTTTTTAGAGGAGATTATCAGTTCAAATTTTATGTTAATGTATATATATTGGGTGACTCAGGATCCTAATATTTCAACACTAAACATGTTTTCAATTTCAATGAAGCTACAATTAGCTGGACACCCATCCTGAGCCCTAGTAATAAAAATTATTTAATTTATGAAGAGTATGTTTTAGAAAAAAACAATTTATCCAAGTAAATATTATTGATTAGGAATGAAGTTTAACATCATGTATGTATCAAGGAACATTGACTATTTTTTTAAAAATTTGCAGGGTGTAGTCCACATGGATTAAAATATTATTCACTATTTAGGGATCAAACTAAATTTTCAAATTTACTATTTTATATAGAGATTACATTATGAAATAGAAGTTAACTTGAGAAATATATCCAAAAGGAAAAATATTTAAAAATAATTCACAGTTGAATTGGTCCAAGGGCGTCTAAGGTAATAATTTTCCTCCGTTATTATTATGAAAAGTGAAGGAATAGAGGGGATTTGATGAAAAAAATTGGAATATTTTTATTTTACTATCTATTAAAGGATTCCATGGAGTCCATAAAATGCTCATGAAGTGGGATATTTATAGGTTATGAGAGAAAACATTAAAATATATATTTAGTCTATCAAAAGGATAAGCATTATTAAACCCTCCAATAATATGAAGGTAGTAGGAACAATAATTCAATTTTTAGTGAAGATTTTGTTGTATGATGTGGATTTTATATGGGTGAATGTATGCTTTTGTGGTGTCTATTTATCAAATTCCATATGATGCACAAGATTCAGATATTTTTTATAGTAACCCATGCATTTTATAGATAACATTACATGGTTTTAAACATATTAAACTATTAATAATTTTTTGATGATCATGGAACCTGAAGTATTTGGAATTATAAGATCATAGTAGAACTAAGGAAAATAAAAAAAATCCTTATTTTTTCCATTGAGAGATCATAAATCCATTTTATCGAAAAAAATGACATACGATATCCAAGGGAATATATAGAATAAATGTGTTATCTAGGAAAAAATTTATGAGAATAAAAAGTACAAGGAAAAAACATATGATTCAAATATATAACATGACATTGTCAAAAATATTTCATATGATAAATCACATAGAAACATAATGTAAAGAGAATTGTAACAAAGATAATGGTAATACATGAAATGTGGATATAACCCAAAACATGATATAAACATGATTCAAGGATAAATATGAAGACAATATCACATAGTGGAGAAAATCCCAAAACACAATATGTTTATTCTCTAATCACATACAAGATTCCCCAATGGATTAAACATTTACATATTTAATTATAGTACTATTTGGTTTCACCCATCATAAAAATTTCATGATATATGTATCCCATATAATGGAAATAAATAATAAATAAAAACATAAAAATTTATCATTGAAATAAAATTTGGTTCATAATCTTAAATCATATCACAGTTAATGAAAATTTTATATTAATGGATTTAAAAAATTTCTATATGGAATATATTACCCAAATAAATGAATGTATAATAAGATAGATATATATTTGAGAATCATACATACATAATTTTTAATCACTCTATAACATAAATATTTTTTATCATTCCTGAATACTTATACTTTTAGAAAGTTAAATAAATTATGAAGGAAAATTACCTTTCATATTTGAAAATAATTTTTTGAAATTCTATGAATAAAAAAACTAGGAAATTATTTTTAATGAAAATTATCATAGGAAAATATAAAGTAATTTTCAGTGAAATAATTTTCTTATTGATGGTCAATTCCATACATTTTATATAAGTTAAAAACAATAATTTCACCCTTGGGTAAAAATTTAAAATGTAACTCATATGGAAAATTCAAAGGAAATTCCATTTAAACCATTTTGTAAAAAATTAAAAATGGGTAATAATGTCTTTTAATGTTCATATAATTTTGTTAAACCATTTTTTAAAATATTTTACAGAAAATATTGACATTTAATTGAAATAATATTTGATCTATGTGTGAAATAGCGTAATTATTCATTAAAAACATTTTATCATTCATTTTCTATAAAAAATGGTGAAATTGGTAATATTTATGAAAAAAAATCATGAATATTCATAGTATTATAAATCTAAATTTTTTTATTAGATAATGTTAAAATAATTTATTCTAATGGACTGTTAATTATGGACAATACTGATTAAAATGTGATTATATAATAAACCCTTAATTCATTTTTAATTTTGGAATCATAACCCCCATAAATGAAGGAAACTAATTTTAGAATTTAATAACCTGAATTATGAATGATTTGTTATAAAATATGTAACTTTACATTATGTACACTATATAAGAGAAACTATTTTCATAGAGGAACATTTGTCTCAACGAATAATTCTATGAGAACAAATGCATATCTCAAACAAAAATCATTTAGTTCATTCCTTATCTTCCTAAATAATAAAATTATTTTATTTATTTAGTTCCTTAAGAACATTTTTACTGTTTTTTGTTACTTTTATTTTATTTTTTCCTTTTTTTTATTCAATTACATTACATATTAATTTCACATCAGACATTTTAATGATAAGTGAATCATATATTCATGATTACATTATTTAGATGACTAAGGAAAATTACATTATTATCTAATATTCTAAAGAATTATAATAATATAATAATAATAATTTTTATACATAAAATTTACTTATAACCCAACCATGAAATATGTTAATGAAAAAATGACATACATTAAAATCATAGAGATGGTAGGTCGTACGTTCACATGGGTAACATTTCCATTTTATAATGATCAAGATGGAAATAAGGTCAGTGTTATTATATCCATAAAGGATGATAACTAAATAATAAATATAATTTTATTTCATTAAATACCATTAAATATAACATGCATGTAATGTGATAATTAAAATGAATCACGTCACTTTGTGATGCGGTAGTTCTCCACACACATGAACGAAATTATCATTTCATAAATTGATGATAAAGATAGAAAATATTTTTAATATTTATAGTCTATAATTATTAATATATCATGAATAATATATATTTAATCAATTCAATCATTATTAACTTTTATGAAAATCATTTGTTTAAAATGAAATACATCACTTTAGAAAAATGTATTCGTCCGTACACAAGAATGACACTATTGAATTCATTATGGAATGAAAATTATGATGTAATATGTGATATTTTAATAATTTAAGTATAACATATAAAATATTTAAACTTTAAAAAAATAATTGTATATAATTTTGTAATGTTTTTATGGATAACGAATTACATCAGATTTTGAGGTGGTAGTCCGCAGTACACACAATCAACAGTTTCATTTCACTTTTGAGGGAGGGGGGTAATGGTAAGATATTTCATTAACATAATAATATAAAATGTATATGTGAGATAATTATTTCAATATATTTTAATGAATGAGTATGATTTCATAGAGTTCCATGAAGAAATAAAACAAATATGTTGTGTTAAGAACGTTATCTCTTATTTAAACCACCTATTTATAATTATACATAATGCCTTCCTATAATTAATTTACTAACAAAAATATTCCTCTATAAATTTTAGAGGGATTTATTTAATGTATGTAGATATTTTTTTATGATATAATGGGTTTTTTATTTTTTTTAATGGAGAGTATAGTGGGTGGAATTCTCAAAGTGGGGGAGAATACACACTTGGAATTTTTGAAAAGACAATATTACACCCACATTGTTCACATAATAAAAATAGGAAAATAGACCATTATAGGAATTTTGAATATATATGGTCAATATATTAATATAAAATATGAATTAGATATGTTTTTTTCATTTTAATCCATATATTTTTAGTTTAGAATCATAGTAATTCCATTTTTACTTTAATCACAGTAATTAGTTTTTAGTGTTTTCACAATTCAATATATAAAAATAGTAAGATTGCATTGTTAGATAATATAATTAATTATGATTCGAAAAATTATTTCAATTATTATATGTTAAACTAAGTGATATGGAAAGAATTTAATTAAAATTTAAACCTATATAACTTTTGAAAATATGTTTTTTATAAAATATTTTTTTAAGAATAACATAATATTATAATAACATTATGATATGTAACAATAAATAAATGAAATAAAATTAATATCTATAGATACATAATCTATATATTTCATTTATACAATTCCTCATTAGTATTTATTTTAATTAGTTTAAATGGATAAATATTATGCACTTAAAGGAGTTCTCAATAAAATGCATTTCATCATGAAAATAAACATATGCTAAAATATTGAATAATAATTATTTAAATATAATTTATAATATTTTGAAATAATAAATAATTAAAATTTTAATTCTAAATAAAATTAAATGAATAATGGTACTATTTAAAATATAGGATGATTTTTTAAAATATAAATTTATTAGATATTCACAAAAATAGTTACAATTACTGAAAAAAAATCACCCTTAGTAAATATTGATATGATAAATTCAAAAAAAACTATTTTATAAATTTATTTTTTTAATTTTTTTTAAAAAATATATATTTTTTACATAGAAGTCTATACAAATATTTTATTAATAAAAATATCTTCAATGAATAAAATGAATTTCTTCAAATTTTATTAAATATCTTATTATAAATTATAAGTAAAATTATATATCATAGAACCTCGGAATAAATTTCATACTGTATCTAATCATATTCACACCTTCTAATTTATTTACTAGGTTATGACAATCATATTTATATAATATTATTTTAATATTATTCCATGCATCATTTTAACTCTGTGTTTCTTGACAAATATAAAAATGAAAAAATTATTTTTTTAATCTTTAGTTTTTACCAATTGGAGAAGAATGTGTTAGTTATTTGTATCACAATAGTGATGTTCTATGATAAATTTGTTTCGAGACGGGGTAAAATTTTAACTATTATGAAGTTGTTGTTGGACCGTGGAGACGCTGAAGGGAAACAAAATTCTCCTAGTAAAATTGAAGGATCAAAATAATTGTAAGGATTTAGTACAACCATTTAATATAATGTGACAAAATTAAAAATGGTGAGAGGGACTATATAATCATATTTTGTGAGATTACACTAGCTATTGATCTATTTGGTTGACAATTAAAATTTATTGTAACCGTTTACATTTGATTAAATGAATTATTATTATGCTTTACTGCATATAAATTAACACAATGTCAAAACCCCTTAATAACAATTTGGTGCATTATTTTCATTAATTCTTTTTCATAAAATGAATGTACATTCTGTTATATAAGTGTGTAGGGTTGATTAATTTGAACATATAGTGGTGATTAGGTTGAGTTCATACATCATAGATCTGGTACATTGATATTTAGAGAGTCCTTTCCTGTGTCTATTTTCCCCCATGTGATTCCAGTGACTGAACTTCTACAGTTTGATTTTTAGGGAATGATTCTCATTAACCATACACCTTCTTCCTTCAAATGGATTTTGATAATGTGTTATGGATGTTTTCTTATAACCATTTTATTTCCCATTGTTTAGTTATGATATAATGTAAATACTTATATTTTCACGTTCATTTGGAACATAAATGAATTTTATATAACTTTGGGATTAGTGGTTCTCTTATAACCTTTCAATTGGCTGTGTGTAGTTTATATCTCAATGGATTATTCAGAATTGGTAGTGAACTAAAAAAATAAATGGAATCTGTTCACAAATTTATAGGTGCTTCTATAATTTTCTTCTAAGGCATTGTGTTAATATTTATATCTCATGAGTGGATGTTTTAATTTTTTAGTTAGTAAACCTAATCTATTAATTGACTCTTTTCACACTTTTAAGGTAGTATTGTTTTTGATACTTGACATATTTAATGAATTTATATGTATTTATATATTCCAGAACCTATATGGGCTAATTTAAGAATATTAAAAAAAATAACTAATGGAGTATATAATGGAATGGTCTCGGTGTTCACTATAATAGCTTGTACTAGGTGGATGATATTAGTGGTGACTTAGGCAAAAACAGTAAAGTATCCTCACTATTAATTATATATAGGATAATGAATATCTATTATCAATAAAAAGGTGATCAAATTTACATTTATATTATAGGTATGACATTATAATTACATATTATTTATAACATATGTTATTTTTTGTGTATCGGTTTCCACCTAACAACTATGGTTTTACTTAAAATATTATTTTGGGATGGTTATTTATTATATGTTATTCCCATATTGCATATATTTCCATACATCATATTTTATAGTATCCCAAGGGGCACCTATAGTCTATCATCTCTACCTGATAGACATTAACATTAATGGAGGAACGATTAAGGTACTGTGGTTCCACATGGTTCAGAGAGATTCAGCTTGAATAGGTGAGGAATGATACGACTATCACCTTGGGTACTTAGTATTTGGGGTGACTAGAATATTAGCAAGAAGAGAGGGATTTATTTTGGAAATAATGTAATACAATAAATGAAAAGAATTTTTTTATATGTCTCATTCTATGGGGGTGTATGGTGGTATATATCAATGGAGGGGAGATTTATTTAATGATAAAATAATGAATATTATGTTATATATGGACAAAAGCATGCAATTGATATCATCATTTGGAATATGAACACTATTTAATTAGTGTATGCATTGGTGAATTTTAAATCATATTAAAAATTTATGTCAATTTAAAAAATAATGAAATAAAAAATAGTTTTTTAAAGGAATAATATATGTTTATATACTTTGGAAATCATTTATTAGGTAAAAAAATAAATTAACAAGTTTTAAATAATTTTGTTCATATTAAGCGTATCTTTGTTAATTAAAATAATTCATTAAAACATATTTTCAACATTTCTTCGAAGTTATAACATAAAATGGATTATATTTATAAATCATTATATTTTCTATTCACCTCAACAATATTATATTCCAAAAAATATACCAAAATTTACTATATTCTAATTTTTTCAGAGTGATTTAATTTTTTCCATTTTAAGATAATAATGTTTAGAGGGAGATAAATTCAATTTATAAACTTAAAATATACTACTATGTTTATATATTTACTGATAAAACATATTATCAAAATATATACATTATTTGAGTTGTATGAAATAATCATATATTTGGTACATTATATATTAAGTTAGGATATTTTAAAATTTATATATTTGTGTTGTTTCTAAATATATTATCATTTAAATAGTTATCCATGATGGTTATTTTACTTCCCCATTATACGTGTTACTATTTCAAAAAAATATATTTTCAATTTCAACCTTCACAGTTTTGATAATATTATTTATTCTTTCTATTGATTAATGAAAATTACAATAATTTTTTTCAATCATTTTGTCCATGTTTTTTTCTCATTGAAAATATTTGTATACTTCATTGACTTATAGAATCTTCAGGTTTTAAATAATCATTTCTTGATATGAAAGTTAATTCTTTGATTGATTCATTTTTTGAACTTAATTAATTCATTTATGTTGAAAATATATTCTCGTACTCAATCACATATATGTTATAGTGATATTTCATCTCATAACTTATATTCTAACATTTAAAGAACAATTATATTTATAATAATAAAAGTCATTTTTTTTCATATATATGAATATTAACATAATTATAAATTTATAATAAATATTAAGATAAAATTTTACTATTTTTTATATTAAATTAATTTTAATTCAGTTTTCTATTTTCTCTTTTATATATATATATATATATTAATAATGGAAAAAATACATGAAACATAAAATTCCATTATATATATATTTATATATGTTTGAAATGAAAATACTTTTATTAAAATTAGTTTTTTTATATTTTATGACATAATTAATATTAAGGGTTTATATTATTATATATTTAACATATATTTTTGTATATTACAATGTAATATAAATAGGTTCATTAACCATTCATTTATAGATTTCATTTTTACATAAAAGTATAAATCATTTAAATTATTATTTTATATATATCTATGAATTATTATAATTTTATTTAGGTACATCAATTCATATTTATCAATTATATAAATCTAAAGTAGTCGATCGAATTTCATTAAAGATAAAAATATATTTATGATTGAATGATGGACCAATGAATTTTTAAATACAATTGGTTTCATCAATCTAAACAAATTGTATGTGGTTGGTGATGAATTGTGAATTTATATCACATATTACCATTTTATCACAATACCACTTTTGTTCAATATAAATGATATTATTACATGTGTTTATTCGATTGTTCTGAGTCATTTGGGGATTGCAGTTTTAATAAAATTATTTTAATTTCAATTTTTCTTAGTTTTATTTTGGTGATCATAAGAACATAAACTTAATAGTCACCCAACTTATCATGATGAAACTTGGGTCACCACTCATTCATTCAATCGATTTGGTGTTAATAAAGTACCAAAATACTTTCTTGATACCCATGAGTGGGATAATAGTTCATAGGAATCAAGAATCACAATTGTAAAAAAAATTTCTGATTGAAATATTTCAGTGGATCTAAACATATTATCCAACATAACATTTAAATATCATGGAAAATCATGATAAAAAATTTGAAATTAACACAGTATTGAAAAACCCATTTGATGAATAAAGTTAAACTTTAAATTTATAAAAAAGAAACATCAAATACTCCATAACTAAAAGGGTGAGTCAATTGCTGAAATATATTAAATAATGAGATACGAGATTGAGTAGGCTATGTCTGAATGTCATTAAAAATTGAAAGCAAAGTTGATATGTTATATGATAACCATAACTATATGACATAATGGATTAACTATAAATATGCCACCAACACTATCCCACACTAGTAAAAAAAGGAACAATCATCGCCTAGAATTTCATTTCCTTTAAGTGTATCCTTAAAAAACGAAGGCTTCATAAAGATATTGAGGGTTTACATGGTGTGAGATAAACTAACAAATTAAGTTCCCAACTTGTGTTTTATGGGAGATATTTGTTTGACAAACACAGACATGACTGTTTTAAATAACATCTAGGAAAATTTGGATTTGTTATATTTAATATCATTAAATCGAGAAACATACTAATAAGGATTTAAAATGGAATTAAATTAAATTTTTGATTTAAAATTTTAATAGAAATCATGGTAGAACCAATGTCACCCTTATCATGACTCGGCTTACCGAGGATCGAACTATGACTAGCCCAATCCGACCTCTAATTGGCGAGGTGTTGGAGAGAATAATCCAATAAGAAAATCCCACAATTGAGAGTAATTGTACTAATTTACCTTTAATAATGTTAAAATATACAAACCCACAAATTGATGAAAGGTAAAACAACTGAAAAAATGCATGAATATATTTTAGATCCCATTAAAGAGTTCGACACTAATAGAACTGAAAATTGAAAATGGGAAAGATAAAATTCAAAATAAGACTATAAAACTCCACCCGACTCCAAGGGTGAAGACAAAGTCAAATGAAATCTCTAGGTAAAACACCTCAGTCTATCATGTTCCTGCAACATTCCATCCACTCCCTCCCTCCTATGAAACCATCAAAAGGACTATCGTCTGCTTAAGACAAGACACATGTGGGGTAATCCCATATAGGGGTTAGTATAAGAATACTAAATAGGTCACTATGAAATATGTATTTACAAATTATATTCAACCAAATACATGATAAAACAATCAATGTATAAAAGAAACATCCAAATATACCTAGTAAAGGTACCACACCACTAGGAAGTCATAACCATCTACCAGCCTCATGATTTTACTTGATGCAATGGTCGTTCCGGGAGAATACACACCATGAGCCATGCTAGCATCAAAGACACTCAAGGAAGAGGTATAGATAATTAGGTCCCACACAATGAAATATAACTGGTCTAAGAATAACCTAGAACATAGATAATAGGGTTCCAACTATAACCATTGGGTGACACCACAAACCCAAGCTAGATCAACCCGCTACGTAGTGGATTTTATACCAATGATACAACAAACACTACAAATATGGACCTCTGAAAGTAGGATCAATTTCCTACTCAATGTGGTATATCAAATTCCAAAAAATCCTTCTAGGGAACAATAGATGATATATTATCACTGTAATACCCCGACCCTAGTTACCCAGAGTCGGTGCATTATTACATAACATTGGCATGATCAAAAGAAAGAACAAGTCTCAAAAGACCGATTAGTTTAGTAGCCTTGTAATAACTAGATACATTAATAAAGTTTAACATTACATCATAAAAATGAAAACTACAAAAACATAGTCTCCATATTTCACACTCTTATACCCTTATACTATCCATGTAGGTCATTCATAAAGTATATCTTCACATCCTAGGAAAAATAAAACATAGAAAATGGGTGAGCTTAATTGCCCAGTAAGGATAAAAATATAGCGGAAACATTCATAAATAAGAATAAACATTGAAGGAAAAGTATAAATAAAACAAAATCCTTTTAAACTTTAAATTCAACATAGTATGGAAAAAATAAAATGAAATAATATCATTTACTTATTCACATGGATATTCTACTAATCGAATAATCACTTGTAATATCAATAACTACTTTCATAATGATGGAATGCATAGCGCCAGACTATCATAACCACATATCCAAGGCCTTGTTCCAAGACTAAAAATAATATTTTGTCAAGGCCTTTTTCCAAGACACTAGTTTGTCTCATGAGACCTACTGAGGAATCGAGGAGCTATAGCGGGCTCTATCCGTCACATATTAATTCCAATGCATTCCTCATATGAACAGGTTTAAACATAACATAAACATTCGTATTAAAACTAGCATATGAAATGTAAATACTTCATCCATAAACCATGAATGGTATAAAAATAGTACATCCACAGTCAAACATATCACAAAACATTCAATACAATATAGAAGTTTTTTATCATAATAAATCAACTTCAAATAAGCATTAAATCCATCAAAGGATGTTGACATAGATGAAATCAAAACTCTTTTTAGAGTAATATATCTTTTTATTTTTAAATCATTTAAGAGTCATATATTTATAAAATATAACATTTTATTTGAAAATATTCTTATAAGATTGTAATGGAAGCTTCGATGATTTTATAACGGCGGAAAATAGCCGCACCCATCGTATAAGTTAAAAAAACATTCTTACCTTAATTCTGTCGAAAAGGTTAAAAAGGACCTTGTTTTGAAAATGGCGGAAAGATTCTTTTATAAACCACTTATAAAAGTCAACAAGGGTATAAATGACTTTAACCGATATTCTAGTAAATAGTAAAAATGTTTTGAATTACATTTTTAAGAAATATGGATGTGGATGATAAAGACGTCCCAGTAGATTATTACGTATAGACAACCTCTGATAATGAAGAGATTGAAAAATAAACCCTTACCTTGTACTTTTACTTGGTTGGGGGTAGGTTAACCTCCTGTATAATGGTGAAATAATTGTTATTAAATTATATAAGAATCACATACATTAATATGATATCATATATGATCTTTTAACATTGATTTGTTAATAATATCTTAGTATTATCGTTGTTTCGGGTGTTAACTTACTCGTTTTCTTTTATATGTTTTGTTATGTAAGCCATGTTTGTAATGAATAAGTTGTATCTTATTCATATCCAAAATGATATCAAGTCTTTAAACATTATTTTTAAATCATAAAATGATAATTATACTTGAATGGATACGATGGAGAATGAATCTCATTGTGTTCGTGGAGACGGTAGTCCGTACGTACGCACGAGCGACAATATCATTATTTTGATATTAAAATAATATTTAATTGGATGGTATATCTTATATACAGAATAATTATCATGTTATATTTATTATTTACATGAATTACACATCATTATTATACCCATCCAAATAATAATAATATATTGAATAACAATCACACCACGACGTGGAGACGGTAAGTCGTACGTACGCACGTATGGTGACATGTCATTCAAAGGATGGATAGAATACTGAATATGGTTGTACCATATTTATAATAATATTACAGTATATAGGATATACTGGATTCATTATTTTAGAATGATAATAACAAAGAAAGAAGAAGTTGAAGAAGAAATGAATTTGAAAAAGGGTGGTGAAAACATTACCTCTTCTTCAGGTTCTTCCTTTTGATTTGATCAAAAGGGCTCCTTAGGTTGGCTTTATGATCAAACTAAGGCCTCTAGGTTGTAGTGAAGGAATTTTAGAGAGTATTTAGGAAGGTTTTGGCCGAACAAAAAGTCTTTGAAAGTGTGAAGTAATGAGAAGGAGGAGTTCCCCTTTATAAGAGGGGGTGAGGGGCACCTTTGGAAAAGCTAGAAATATTATTTTATTATAAATTCCTATTAGGTTTCTAATGGATCCAAAGTGTATTATATAAAGTTTAAGGTGGGGATGGTTCTAAGACCACTCAACCAATAGAATTTAGACAGTTTTGGGTTACTATATTAACCTTATCTTTAAGTATTAACTCTTAGTTAATTAGTTTCACATTTACAATGGCTCTTTGTATTTTTATATTATGTGGTTAATAAACTTACTATATACATCCAAGATACCCCCAAGTAGTCCATTAATAATACACCTATCATTATATAAGTCACTTGTCCGAACCGTATATCTTTATGAATTTAATATCAATTAATAATATAATATTTGTTTTAAAAACTCTTTTATGTCAATTTTGACACTATTCAATAATTGATTTTTGTAAAAATTATAACAGAATGATTACTTTGAAAAAACTCAATTACATCAATCCTAATATGTCATATTATCCTATAAAATTAGTTTAATTCATTAAAAGTCTCAAATTATATTTATTTGGGTATTTATAATATCAATTATTTTAATTTTTCACTATTATGGAAATTACTGCATCATTATTGTGTCATAAATAAATTAAATTATTTAATGTCTAAAAATTATAAATAAACTATAATTATGTAGGAAAGAGTTTTATCTTTATAATGAATATTTAGTTGAAAATCCAACATATATAACCCTATGTAAAAACTGTTTTTCTAAAAGATATATGCTTATGTCATTTTATCCAATATTTTAACATAATTAAAATAAAGTGTTCCTATCACCGACAAGTGGCTCCATGGAGTCCCAAAATCAACCCAAAGATTTCCATGGTCAGACATGTATCCACTAATAAGGTTAGGACACATTTTAGGGTAATTTAGTATTATTATAATATCATTTTTTGACCCTTATTTACCGGATTTACCCTTAACCATGGTAAATAAAATATTTACCGAAGTAATTATTCAAAATGTTTAAAAATAAAAGTTACCTATTTACACAATATTAATATCCTGATTCCAAATATAGAATCTATTTTCCAAATTTAAAACACAGAAGTGGCATAAATTAATTTAAAATTAATTCTCGTTGTTAAAACAAAAAGCGTGTTTTTAAGAGATAATAACTATCAAAAGGTTAAAAATTATTTATGTCCAATTTCAAAATGAAATTAATTATAATTAACACCATTTGATAAAATGGTAAAAATATATTCTAATTATACTTTAAAACCACTCAATAATACAATTTATCACTATAAATTATTTTGATTAAAAAATTTGTTTTTAAGTATTTTTTACTATTTATAAAAATTGGAAGTTCTCAGAAAAATACCAAAAATTCAACATAGGATAATTTTGATATTATGAATCCAAAAATTAATTCCATTTTAAAATATAAAATATATATAATTTCAAAAAGTAGGTATTACTATTCATAACGGCTAGTTTGATTGGTTGTGGTGTGTTAAAACTAAATGTTGCGTACAACACATGCTATCGCATTATTCAAAGAGAAGTGTACCGTAGAAGCTTGGGGTGTTACATTCTCCCCTCCTTCAAATAATTTCGTCCTCAAAATTTTTAGAATACTACCACATGGAAAGACTCGGGTGGCTCTTCAACATAAGTTCCTCGAATTCCCACGTTTCCTCTTCCATCTTATGGATTCTCCACAAAAAATTTACCAGACGCGTCGTCTGATTTCTCAGTACTTGTTCTCTCGTATCAAGAATCCTGACAGGCTCTTCACAATAAGACAGATCGGGTTCCAGTTCTAATTCCTCATAGGTGAGTACATACATTGGGTCAGGCATGTATTTCCTCAACATAGATACATGGAACTCATCGTGAACTTTGGAGAGACTTGGCGACATTGCCAATCGGTATGCTACAGCCCCAATTCGTTCTAGAATTTCGAAAGGTACGATGTACCTGGGACTCAATTTACCATTCTTACCAAAACATATGACTCCCTTCCATGGAGATACCTTCAAGAAAACATGATCACCGACTTGAAATTCCAAATCCTTCCTTTGATTATCGGCATAGCTATTCTGTCTACTTTGAGCTGCTTTGATGTGATTTTGGATTACCTTCACCTTTTCCATTGTTGCCTCCACAAGTTCTAGACCTACAAGTTTTCATTCCCCAATGTCTCCCAACAGGTTCGTGTGTGGCATCTCTTTTCATATAACGCTTCATATGGTGCCATCTGAATACTCGAATGGAAGCTATTGTTATAGGAAAATTCAACTTGAGATAAATATTGATCCCACATGCCCTAAAAGTCAAGTGAGTAGGATCTCAACATGTCTTCTAAGGTTTGAATAGTTAATTCTGATTGTCTATCTGTTTGAGGGTAGTAGGCAGTGCTCAAATGTAGTTCATTATCCAAGGCTTTCTAAAGACTTCTCCAGAATCTTGAAGTAAAACAGGGATCATGATCAGAAACAATCGATAGGGGTACTCCATGAAGTCTCACAACTTCATCAATATATAGTCTTGCTAGACGTTCCAGTGGTAGATCTTCTCTTATAGCAAGAAAATGTGCTGACTTGGTAAGACGATCAACAATAACCCATATTGAATCGTTCCTTCTAGGAGTCTTTGGTAGTCCCATGACAAAGACCATCGCGATATTATCCCATTTCCACTTAGGTATGGGAAGAGGTTGCAATACTCCACCAAGTTGTTGCCTTCCATCGTTCACTTGTTGACAACCCATACATCTTGACACATAATTGGAAATCTCCCTCTTCATGTTGTCCCACCAAAAATATTCCTTCAAATATCTATACATTTTGGTGCTCCCATGGTGTATAGAGAAATTGGAACTATGAGCATCATCCAGCAATTCCCTTTTTAGATCAGGTATATCGAGAATGTCAAGTCTCTTCCCAAATTTCAAAATTCCATCTTCATACACAAAGTCTCTCAATATATCATCATTCATATCTTTAATCTTCTTTTGAAATTATTCATCATCGGTCTGAGAAATCTTAATCCTTTCTAGTAAAGATGGTTTGGAAACCATTTGAAAAAGCATTGATGTTTCACCTTCCCTGGTTATTCCCATGTTCATCTTCACTAGATCCATGAAAATTGGATCCCTTTCAATTCTCATATTGTTCAAAACTCCATGATCTTTTTTTCTCAAAGCATCTGCCACCTTGTTTGCTTCCCCCAGGTGGTAGTGTATCGTACAATCATAATCCTTGAGTAATTCAAGCCATCTCCTTTGCCTCATGTTGAGTTCTTTTTGTGAGAAAATATACTTCAAACTCTTGTGATCAGTATAAATCTCACATTTTCACCATAGAGGTAGTGCCTCCATATCTTCAAAGAAAAGATCACAGCTGCTAAATAGATATCATGAGTAAGATAGTTTTGTTCATTAATTTTCAACTGTCGTGATGCATAGGCAATAACCCTATCATTCTTCATAAGAACACAACCAAGTCCTTTCTTTGATGCATCACTATAAATATAAAACCCATCACTCCCCGATGGTAGAGTCAATATAGGAGCATTGACTAATCTTCTCTTTAGTTCTTCGAAACATTCTTAACACTCTTTTTTCCAAACAAATTTAACCCCTTTACGTGTGAGCTTTGTTAAGGGGTTAGCCAATCAGTCAAAATTCTGGATGAAACATCGATAATAACCTGCCAAACCAATAAAACTGCATACCATAGTTATACTCGTAGGTGATGGACATTCTTGAATTGCCTTGGTATTAGAAGGATCAACAGAGATTCCATCTTTAGAGACAATATGGCCATGAAAATAAATCTCTTGAAGCCAGAATTCACACTTGATAAACTTCCCATATAATTCATGTCTTCTCAGAGTATTTAGGATAATGCGCAAGTGATTTTCATGATCTTCGTAGCTTTTGGAGTATACCAAGATATCATCAATAAGTACCACCAAACATTCATCGAGATATGCCTTGAAAACTCTATTCATCAGATCCATGAATACAGAGGGTTCATTAGTCAATCCAAAAGGAATTACTGTAAACTCATAATTCTCATACCTGGTTCGAAATGTTGTCTTCGGAATGTCGTCCTTCTTCACACACAACGGATGGTATCCAGATCGAAGGTCAATCTTTGAGAATTATTGAGCTCCATGTAGTTGGTCAAATAAATCATCAATGTGAGGTAGGGGATACTTGTTCTTTATTGTTATAGCATTGATCTCCCTGTAGTCGATACATAACCTCATAGATCCATATTTCTTTTTAACAAAGAGAACAGGGGCTCCCCATGGAGAAACACTAGGGAGAATAAATCCTTTATTACTCAATTCCTCTAGTTGTTTCTTTAGTTCGACTAATTCCACAGTGGACATTCTATAAGGGGTCTTCGATATAGGATTTGATCCAGGAATTAAATCAATGGAAAACTCAACTTCTCGTTCTAGAGGATATCCAGGTAAATATTCCGGAAATACTTCTACATATTCCATCACAACAGGTACATCCTCTATTTGAACATTCCTTTCCTCACCCATTGTAATTTCATCCTCTTCCTCCCCAATAATTGAATTTAGTTGTGCTATTGGGGGTGGATCTAGATAAGAATTAGGTGGTGACGATTATTCTCTAAAGATAAGGTGCTCCTTATCCTCATCATCAAAAATCGTAACCTCTTAATTCTTACAATAAATATCCGCATCATAGTCCGAAAGACAATCCATACCAAGGATTATATCAAACTCAATCATAGGTATGACGATATGATCAGCGGATAAAGAACATTTATGTGCTCTAATGGGGACTGATTCACAAAACTTTGTTCCAATGATACTTCCCTTAAAGGTTTTAACTGACAACTCCCTTGTTAAATCAAATTGGAAATATCTAATTTTCTTAGAAAACTGGGAAGATATAAAACAATGCGATGACCCAGAATCAAATAATTCATTTGGTAAACTCGAGGAAACCATTAAATTACCTGCCACCATGTCTTTAGGAGCTTCTACCTCAGCAGTAGTGATAGCATAAGCTTGGCCTTGATCCCTTTGCTTTTTTTGAGGTAAGTTCCCTTGACACTTAGGACATTCATTTGAATAATGTCACATCTCCCTGCAATTTTTGCACTGAACATTGGTAGCTTCCTTCTTCCCTTTGCAATCACAAGCTTGGTGGCCTTTTTCTCCACACTTGTAACAGACACTCATTCCATTCAAGCAAGTACCAGGGTGTTTCTTCCCACATTTACCACAGGATGGATATTCACCCTTTCCCTTCTTCCCCTTATTTATATTCCCATATTTATCAACAGATATCTTCTTCTCTTTCTCTTCTTTAAAGTCATAAGACTTAGAGAATTCCTTTTCGGTCTTGATAGCACATTAGAAAATGTCTTCGTACGACGAGAAGGATTCTGAGACTAATGCTCGACGGAGAAATGGTTTTAACCCATCAAAAAAACGATCAATATTACTTCTTGGGTTATGTATATAATCTCCATCATACCTTTCTAACCTTGTAAACTTAGCCTCATACTTTGTGACATTCTCATCCTCCTTTTGTCTCAGACTCAGAAAGTGTCTTTCCATATCTGCTCGATGGTCACGAGGAAAGTATTTTTCTAAAAATAGATCTTTGAACTCCCTCCATTCCATATTTGATACTTCATCATCTTCCTTTGTGTTTTCAATCAATGACCACCATTGATCAGCATCTCCAGTGAGACGGTAAACTACCATGATAACTTTTTCCATTTCACTACTCCCCAAAGCCTGAAATATTTTCTATGTGGAATTTATCCATTGCTCAGCTACTAAGGGATTTGTACTCCCATTTAACATTGGTGGCTGTTGCCTCATGAAGCGATCTAACATTGATCATCCATGCTATGGATCAGGGTGCTCCATACGGGTAAGGTTATTATTCATAATCTGAGTGAGTTGTCCCAGTATGGTGATTAGATGATCGGCACCAGTTGCATCACGAGCTCCACTATAATTATCTTGAGCAGAAGGTAAATCCCTACATGGAGTGCGTGCATTGATATGGTTTCTATTTCTTCCACTAGGCGCCATTTCTAAATAATGGCATAAAATAGATCAGTTTATGAACCAAAATACATAATTCCATACTTATAAAACACTTAATATAAATTGAACTATTTATGGATATAATCCATAACCATAAAAATGTTTTCTTTGAGAAAGTATATACTCATAAACCTTTCATAATTATTTGTAAAGAAAATTAGAGTTTTCCTAAGCATATACCCCGGGAGTGTCGTAACCAAGAGTGCAGCAAGGCCCATTTTCGTGCACTAGTTCTCATTCGAGTCTAGCTCCAAGTGGTGTTTTCGGGTTTTACCCCTAGGTACATCTGTTCCAGAGCCGCATCTACCTGCTCGTATCCAGATAGGGATGTATTGCTTAGAAAAATCACAAAATCTCTACAATGCAAAAATTCTAGTAAGTTCTTCTATAATAATCCTCAAATTCCATCTTAAATCTATGTTCTCTAATCTGAGTTTATCAAAATCTAGCTTCCATGGTTTGTACTAAACTTCCTCTGATACCAACTGTAACACCCTGACCTCAGTTACCTAGAGTCAGTGCATTATTACATAACATTGGCATGATCACAAGAAAGATCAATTCTCGAAATACTGATTAGTTTAGTAGCCTTGGAATAACTAGATACATTAATAAAGTTTAACATTACATCAGAAAAATGAAAACTACAACAACATAGTCTCCATAGTCCACACTCTTATCCCCTCATACTATCCCTGCAGGTCATTCAGAAATTATTTCTTCACATCCTAGGAAGAATAAAACATAGAAAAGGGGTGAGCTCAAATGCCCAGTAAGGATAACAATATAGCGGAAACATTCATAAATAAGAATAAACATTGAAGGAAATTTATAACTAAAACAAAAGCCTTTTAAACTTGAACTTCAACATAGTATGGCCAAAATAAAATGAAATAATTCCATTTACTTATTCACATGGATATTCTACTAATCGAATAATCACATGCAATATCAATAACCACTTTCATAATGATGGAATGCATAATCTCAGACTATCATAACCACATAGCCAAGGCCTTGTGCTAAGACTACAAATAAGATTTTTTCAAGGCCTTGTGCTAAGACACTAGTTTGTCTCATGAGACCTACCAATGCATCGAGGATCTATAGCAGGCTCCACCCGTAACATATTAAGTCCAATGCATTCCTCATATGAACAGGTTTAAACATAACATAAACATTTGTATTAAAACTAGAATACGAAATGTAAATACTCCATCCATAAACCATGAATGCTATAAAAATAGAACATCCATAGTCAAACATAACACAAAACCTTCAATACAATATAGAAGTTTTGTATCATAATAAATCAACTTCAAATAAGTGTAAAATCCATTAAAGGATGTTGACATAGATGAAATCAAAACTCTTTTTAGAGTAATATATCTTTTTATTTTGAAATCGTTTAAGAGTCATATATTTATAAAATATAACATTTTATTTGAAAATATTATTATAATCTTGTAAGGGAAGATTCTAAGATTTTATAACGGTGGAAAATAGCCTCACCCGCCGTATAAGTTAAAAAAACATTCTTACCTTAATTCTGTCGAAAAGGTTAAAAAGGACCTTGTTTGGAAAACGATAGATAAATTCATTTAAAAACCACTTATAAAAGTCAACAAGGGTATAAATTACTTTAAACCATATTCTAGTAAATATTAAAAATGTTATGAAATATATTTTTAAGAGACATGGATGTGGATGATAAAGAAGTCCCAGTAGATTATTACGTATAGACAACCTCAGATAATGAAGAGATTGCGAAATAAACCCTTGCTTTATAATTTTACTTGGTTGGGGGTAGGTTAACCTCCTGTATAATGGTGAAATAATTGTTATTAAATTATACAATAATCATATACATTAATATGATATCGTATATGATCTTTTAACATTGATTTGTTAATAATATCTTAGTATTATCGTTGTTTTGGGTGTTAACTTACTCCTTTTCTTTTATATGTTTTGTTACGTAAGCCATGTTTGTAATGTATATTTTGTATCTTATTCATATCCATATTGATATCAAGTCCTTAAATATTATTTTTAAATAATAAAATGATAATTATACTTGAATGGATACGATGGAGAATGAATCTCATCGCGTTCGTGGAGACGGTAGTCCGTACGTACGCACGAGCGACAATATCATTCTTTTGATACTAAAATAATATTTAATTGGATGGTATATCATATATACAAAATCATTATCATGTTATATTTATTATTTACATGAATTACACATCATTATTATACCCATCCAAATAATAATAATATATTGAATAAAAATTACACCACGACGTGTAGACGGTAAGTCGTACGTACGCACGTATGGTGACATGTCATTCAAAGGATGGATAGAATACTGAATATGGTTGTACAATATTTATAATAATATTACAGTATATAGGATATACTGGATTCATTATTTTATAATGATAATAACAGAGAAAGAAGAAGTTGAAGAAGAATGGAATTTGAAAAAGGGTGGTAAAAACATTACCTTTTCTTCGGGTTCTTCCTTTAGATTTGATCAAAAGGGCTCCTTAGGTTGGCTTTCTGATATAACTAAGGCCTCTAGTTTGTATTAAGTTAAGTTTAGAGAGTATTTGAGCATTGTTTTGCCGAACCAAAATACTTTTAAGGTGTGAAGTAATGAGAAGGAGGAGTTCCCTTTTATAAGAGGGGTGAGGGGCACCTTTGGAAAAGCTAGAAATATTATTTTATAGTAAATTAATATTCGGTTTCTAATGGATATAAAGTGGATTAATTAAAGGATAAGGTTGGGATGGGTATAAATCCACTCAAACAATAGAATTTGGACAGGTTTGGGTTACTATATTAACCTTATCTTTAAGTATTAACTCTTGGTTAATTATTTTCACTTTTACAATGTCTCTTTGTATTTTTATATTACATGGTTAATAAAATTACTATATACAAACAAGAGACCCCAAAGTAGTCCATTAATGATACATATATCATTATATAAGTCTCTTGGCCGATCCTTAGATTTTTAGGAATTTAATATCAATTAATAATATAATATTTGTTTTAACAACTCTTTTATGTCAATTTTGTCACTATTCAATAATGGATTTTTTGTAAAAATCATAACAGAATTATTACTATGAAAAAGTCAATTATATGAATCCTAATATGTCATATTATCCTATAAAATTAGTTTAATTCATTAAATTTCTCAAATTTTATTTATTTGTGTATTTATAATATCAATTATTTTAATTTTTCACTATTATGGTAATTACTGCATCATCATTGTGTCATAAATAAATTTAATTTTTTAATGTCTAAAAATTATAAATAAAATATCATTATTTAGGAAATTGTTTTATATTTCTAATTAATATTTATAGTTGAAAATCCAACATATATAACCCTATTTAAAAATAGATTTTCTAAAAGATATATGCTTATGTCATTTTTGCCTTTATTTTAACTTAATTAAAATAAAGTGTCCCTATCACCTAAAAGTGGCTCCATGGGGTCCCAAAATCGACCCAAAGATTCCCATGGTCGGACATGTATCCACCAATAATGTTAGGACATGTTTTAGGGTAATTTAGTATTATTATAATATTAGTTTTTAACCCTTATTTACCGGATTTACCCTTAACTATGGTAAATAAAATATTTACCGAAGTAATTATTCAAAATGTCTAAAGATAAAAGTTACCCATTTACACAATATGAATATCCTGATTCCAAATATGGAATCCATTTTTCCAAATTCAAAACACATATGTGGCAGAAATTAATTTAATATTAATTCCTGTTGTTAAAAAAAAGCCTGTTTTTAAGAGATAATAACTATCAAAAGATTGACAATTGTTTATGTCCAATTTCAAGGTGAAATTAATTATACTGAACACCATTGGATAAAATGGTAAAAATATATTCTAATTATACTTTAAAACCACTCAATAATATAATTTATCAATATAAATTATTTTGATTAAAAAGGTTGTTTTTAAGTATTTTTTACTATTTATAAAAATTGGAAGTTCTCAGAAAAATACCAAAAATTCAACTTAAGATAATTTTGATATTCTGAATCCAAAAATGAAGTCCATTTCAAAATATAAAATATATATAATTTAAAAATGTAGGTATTACTATTCATAACGGCTAGTTTGATTGGTTGTGGTGTGTTAGAACTCGATGTTGTGTACAACACACACTATCACATTATTCAAAGAGAAGCGTACTGTAGAAGCTTGGGGTTTTACAATCACACTCCATCACTATGGTGGGACAACATAACTTATTCTAAGACTTGGCCTCTAGAAGGGATCATAAGCATGTTATATTGATGTAATTCCAAACTGTTCCCATAATTAAAAGGACTAATAGAACATTCTCAAACTATACTATTTTAAAATAAGAGAATGAGGATCCATAAGAACTCTTGAATGGGGTACACAACATGTATTTAGGGGTGAACAACATGCCTAGTTATCTTTATGAATGTCAGTGTCTAAAAGACTCACATGTCATTTAGTAACCATATACATGAAGTGTAAAAAGGATACATAGAATGTAGAGACACACATTTTCCTTCAAGTGTCACCTGATTGTGTTCATGTACCAAGGAAGCATTTGTGTATTAGCCCTTTTAACCTAGTCATGTCTTTTTACTAGTACATATTGTGCTATCTGGCCGAGCACTTTTTCCCAAGTCTATACACTATAAATTGTAGATACCAAGTCAAACGAAAGGGGACAATACCCGTGTGATTGGGGTAATAAGCCATGTAATTATTATCTATGTTCGAAACCATAGCATTATAGCTAGGTTCCCACAAGGCACGTAGATCTGGATAACCCATCATGTAGAATGTAAAATTCTAGAAAATCATATATTTCACATATACCGTCAACAAATCCTATGAAGAACAATATGAATACCATTTTAGAGGTGATATCAATATCCCATCTCGTATGAGTGTTTATATCATCAAAAAGTTCATTCATCCATCAAATTCATATGAAAAATCGGTCTTCAAATCATTCTTCATTGTATGATGATGAATATTAAAGAGTGTTAAATCGGGTATCCAAAACAATCTCATTTTCCTACACCTCCATCATTTCAAAACCTTTATTTATGTCCAAGCATCGATATGAAATTTTAGATTGTTGTTACATGGAATGGGTGTACAATGATTGGTTGAGCGGGGTATGATAAACCATGGGCCAAATGAAGAATTCCTATGGTTAGCAATTAATTAGGTGAGAAAGGAATAAAAAAATAAGTGGAACATGCCTCGATCAAATTACTTGTTGTTCTAGATTTATATCCATGAGAACAAAAATGAATAAATCGACAATTACAAAGTAATTATCCCAAAACTCATTTAACCTAACCCATCCAAAAATATGAATAAACCAATGATAGAACTATTTATTGATTAACTCATGTTGATCATAAAAATCATTAATGGGGAATAAATACAAATAAATTACTACTATTATTTTGGATTGGTCATTGACAAATAATGGTTGATTTTCTATCATTAATGAGATCCTCCTAATATATTGAGGTAGTGATATACAATCCAATCCTGATCTATCATTATTATCCAATAATTTTATCCAATAATGGATCCTATGTTTATAAGTTTTAGTGGATAACCCTAAGTCAATTTCAATATCTGAAATATTATAGGAGAAAATCATTTTTAGTGTCGAACTAACAAATTAAATTAATAATTTTAATTAATTTCATAAATTTATGTCCACAATTACATTTTTAAAAATAGGCCACACCAATAATGTTGATGTTGCATCAATGGGAAAACTTACATTATAAACATTAATGGTCCCTAGAAATTCGGATATGGGCATCCATTCAAGATTTATTCCACTTTTTCAAGATAACTATGTGTTCATGCCAATTAGTATATTTTATATTTTAAAAAATATTTATTTGTGGCACACAGAAATCATAATTTCATGAAGTCTCATCATCTAGTCTAGAAAATAATATATATTACATATAAAAAATATAAATAAAATCATAGATATTAAATTCTCCTATCCTTAGTGATTCACACCACAAAAATCCAAAACAATGGATGTATAAATAGATTTGGGTATTGAGGATGAATTTGAGCCTCCATCTCCCATGTGATCTCCTAAAGATTTCTGGGATATCATTTGAAACATAGAATGTGAATCGATCACCCATGAAAAATCATCTACTTCTAATCCTCTATATCCGCTGGATACTTCAAAAAGGTTTCCCTATTTTCAATTTTCAACTCGCACCAACTAATAACATGTGATGGTTTGTGCATGTACCTCCTCAACTGCGACACATGGAAGATGTTTTGTACCCAGACCAACTGGAATGGTAGTGATATGTTTTTTCCACCTCCCCAAACACTACATTATATGTGGAAGGGACCAATGAATATTAGAGATAAATTATTGTAGTAGCAAAATATACTCAATACATTATGAGGTGAGAATCTCATAAATATGTGGTATCCCACCTCAAACTACATAGGTATCCATCATTGGCTTTTATAAGACTTTTTATGGCTATGTGTCGTCTTCTATTACACATGATAAGTTACACATTCTCTATACTAGCTCACTCCATCTCAGAGCCAATGAGTACTGACTCTCTTGTATAAGTCCCAAAATGTGTTTTTCTGCAGGTTTTCCCATAAAAAGTCACAAATATATGCATACTTATGGTTTAATGGTAGTGGTTGTTGTACGAAAACTTCAATAGGGGTATATGATCCCCCAAACTATGACCAATTTCCAACATGAAATTATTGATCATGTCCTCCAAGACATGGATGGTCCACTATATTTTTCCATCAGCGTGAGGTTGAAATTCCCTATTCATGAATAAGTTAGTCACAAAGATTTCCTGTAAACCTCTCTATAAAAGATATGTAATTAGAGGATCATGGTTAGAGACAATCTTCAATGGAACCCCATGGATTCAAACTCTCTGTTTCATGTAGAGCATTAAAAATCATTATATTGAACACTTTTCTTGAATAGATTTGAATTGGGGACACTTGTTGAGTGGGTCTAAAATCACCCATATGGAATTGTGTCTCATATATGTACATGGTAGGCTCATTATGAAGTCCATGTATATCCCATCCCACATCACTCTATCACCTCAAGAGGATGAGATAAATTCATTTGGACCTAGTTCTCATACTTTACCTACTAAAAATTGGGTAATCAATAGAAAAACTCTCCAAACCCCTTCATTATATCTAGAAACCAAAACTAACATAGATAGTCTTGTAACATATTTTCCACAACTAGATGTACCACCAAAGGGGATGTATGATACTACCACATTGTCCCCTCCCGCACAATCAAAGGAACCATAGTCTATCCTTTGAAAAGCATAATGTTCTCTCTACCTTCATGACAAAATTCGAGTCGATATCTTAGTATGTAAGGTATCACAGTTGGTATCTCTACACTGTGCATCTCTGACACATTGTAGAATTGGTGGGGTAACCACCATTGGCTGAAGAAAAAAGCATTATCTTTATCTATGAAGGACAACTGAAATGAGTAAAACTTCTTCAATTACTTGACCAAAAACTATGAATAGGATCTCTTATTAAGAGAATATTCCACCATGTTCCCCTTATGAAGAGTATAGTTAATCATAATGTCATAATATTAGAAGGAATACATCCGTCTTCTATACCTCAAGATAGGATCATTTTTTGTGATAATTTTTACTTAAGACTCTTGGGGTCATAGTAAACAATAGACCGATCAACCAATAGGTAGTGTTTCCAAATAATCAAATTGAAAACTATTGCTAATAACTCAATATTATGGGTCATGTAGTACTTCTCATGTGGTATCAACTACAGTGGAACACTAGAAATCATATATTTATTCTACATTATTATAAAACCCAGTTCAATTTCTTATGCATCACATAACAATACATACATGACACCATACTATGTAAATCTCAAGACAGGAGTAGTCTTTAATATATATCACTACACATTAATGTACTACTAGTACCTGTCCATCCCCATGAAGGTATTTCCCTTACTATTAAATGATTTTAAGGGTGTTGTGACTCTGGAGACGTGTGGTATAATCCTATGATAGTACCCTGATATGACAATGAAATTCCACACCTCGGTAATACTGTTGGGGGGCTCCAAGAATGAACTTCCTCAACCTTTTCTAGATCCACTGCTACTCATAGCTTTGAAATGAAGTCTCCCTGAAGGTGGAAATGTCATGTCCACAACTGGCAGTTCAATATCTTCCTGTAATTTTGTTGCACTTGTAGTGTGTTTAGGACCATCCCCTGATGTCTCACATTCTCCTCCTCAAATGTCGAGTAAAATAGGATATATTGATGAGGAATATGATGAACTAGTCTAAGAAGGTTTAGAATATCTAGTTCATGAGACCCATGAACATTTTTAGGGAGTTCATCACATCGACCGACATCAAAAAGTACACATAATGACCATATCAACATAATAAGGTTGTCATTGGTATATCCTTGTCCCTTAGTCAAATTTGTTGATAGCCAGATCTGAGGTCAATTTTTGTGAATTGTCATGACCCTCTCAACTGGTCATAGAGGTTGTTTATCCTCATAACTGGATGCATATTATTCATGGTGAGAATATTCAAACATCATTAATCAACACATAATCTCAGGATCTATTCATCCTTTAAGGAAAACAACCCAAGGTCTACCATGGGGGAAAACTGAGTATCACAATTCCCTTGTCCTTCATGTCCTCCAACTTCACCCTCATCTCTTGATGCTCTACTAGAACCATTTGATATAATGGTGTAGATGTCAGTGTCATCTCAAGATGGAATTTTATGCTTAATTGCATCTCTTAGTGGAGTGGTAAACCTAGTACATATTCAAGAAATATTTTTTCAAAATCCACCACCACTATAAGAAACTAATAACCTAAACTATCCATTTCTGCAAGATTTTTTCTATATAGAAAGTGAATAATTGGATGCACTCTCATATTTCTGATCTTTTCATGCTCCTCCATGGTTTCCTTTTCCTCAACAAAGGAAAACCTCATTCATTCACTAAAAACACACGACATCCTTTACCTAAAATATTAAATATGTGCATGCATTGTGGATATCCAATCCATACCTAGGATGATGTTATAAGTCTCATTATTATAAAAAAGTGATCACTTAATAACACTATCCTCCAAGCACATTTTATCATTGTTGACACAAGTCATAAATCATTGAGTCCCTACATGTAAGATCCTATAACTGCAAAGGTTAAGATAATGGATAAATTGGAATCTCTATGTCTCAAACCAAAGAAGCAGAAATGAAGGAATGAAATAAACCTATGGTTATCAACACTATATATAATGTACCAATGACACGTATTGTACCTTGTATAATCAATGGGTCATTGGGTCATAAGAATCCAAAGACTAAAACTATCCTCAATCCTGCCCACTAGATTCCTACGCCTGGCATGGACCATCTGGGGGTGGTGGTGGTAATAGGTTGAACCTATGACAACTACTTTAATACTTATGGGCCCTTATTTTTCATCCACCGCCTTGTGGACCACCTTCTCCTTCCATTGTCTCTGTCTCAATGGTCCCTCGACCATCTCATGATCAGTTGTACAATGTGTCAGAAAATCTCAAGCCAGATGTCACTAACCATCATAGGAGAAACACTGAAAATACCATGGCTGATTTGAGCCACCCTGAGAGCCATGCACCGCTGACCCTGAGTAATAGGATAGAATCCTAAATCATCTAACATTCTCGGATCCCTATAAATTTAATTGGTTTCCTACTTCTAAGGTCTCATCTATTGTGTTACCCCTTCTAGCTCCTACCACTAATGTCTTCTCTACTAGAAATCTATCCATAAAAAAGGTTTTCTCCAGAACCCAATTCATAGGTGGGAATGAAAAGGGATAATACTTTGGCCCTGATGTCTAGGTAAAATTTCTTCTGAAAGTCTTAAGAATTGAATAAACTTGTCTCAAAATATATTCAAGGAGTAACATGAGAGATCAATAAAACACACCGAGTAGTCTTCCACAGTCATATTTCCATGCTATAGATGTATAATATCTTGTATGTATACTGATTTAAATGTGATTGGGTAAAAATCATATATTAAGAGACCCTCAATGTTTTTCTCTAAGGGAGTTTTCTCTTCATGAGACTGAGTCAGTAAGCTCCACCATCGCCCAATAGAACCTTGGAAAAGACTCACCATAAGGACTTCTATATAATAAATTGGTATCCTTATAAGGAAAAAAATGAGTGACTAACTCTAGCCATTCCTTAGCAATCTAGGGGTCTGAAACACCTCTAAATGAATGAGGCTTTTGCCTCTAAAACACATGTTGCATACTCATCCTCTGTTCTTTGGAAAACAGTATCACTGACTCTAGGTGCTTCTCAATGGGTCGTAAGCCACCCAATAGTTCTATATTTTGTAAATTTTCATTTATAGATTCCTTTTCACTAGGTATGTCATCCTAATGATCATATAGTGGAACCCTAGTTGGATTTTGGGATAGGGGCATACTAAATTAAAATATTATTTACCAGGGTTAATAAAAGTACATCTCAGTAGAAAACTAAATAAGTACATGGAAAACACAACATTATTATATGATGGAAGTACATAACTTTTTCCCTGAACAAGTGTTTATTTATACCAAGATGAAATCCAGGTAATTATAGTCATATTGTATTAATATTTCGATCTCCACACCAATTCTATTGTCATTGGGCATAAATAAAAACAATAAACAATAAACATTATTTCCCCAAACAAATCCCACTAACTTTAGTCATAATGTAGAATTGACTACTCTGATAGAACTCTTTCATAAACATTACCACTGTGGTCTAACCACTAACTACATTATGCCCACCTCTAATAGGCATAGGGATGTTGACCAGCACCGAGTAGGTATATCCCTCAAATGGGAGGCATTAGCCTAAACTTCCTATACACATGAACACATCCCCAAGGACACACAATGCTGAAATGAAACCCAACTGAAAGGATTCATGCATGCATCTAGGATCCAAAAAAATAGTATGAGAGTAAAAGTACTAAAAATGGAAAAAGGGGCCAAATACATGACCCAAAAATTGTAAACGTCCAACAATATCTAAGTACACAGCCTAAGTCAAATGTAGGACTAAATTAAAACAATATAGTGTCAGGTGCTCTAGCTACACTCCACTCACTCCCTATCCTCCCAGGACACTGTAAAAAGAATTATCAGCTGCATAATACATGACACGGATGGGAAAAAGATATATATGTGTGAGCATAAAAATATAGGGTAAGACACCAAGTAAATATTAAACATGAATCACCATGTATATTCAGCTCAATATAAGATTTAACAATCAATGAATAATAAAAACACCCAAATATACTCAATAATGGAACCACACCACCTGGAAGTCGTAACCTAGTACAACCATAGGATTCTTCTTGATGTAATGGTCTTTCATGGAGAATCCAATCCACAATCCATTCTATAAATAAAGACACATAATGAAAAGGACTTTACCATTGCACCCATCCTAAAGAAATATCACTAGTCTATGTATTCCATTGTATATAAATAGTGGTCACACCCATAACCATTGGGGGACACCACAATCTTAGTCTGGATCAACCCGCTATGCAAGGGATCGTATGACAAAAATACTACAATCCCTAACGATAAAACTTGCAAAATGGGGGACAAATTCTCTACTCATGGATTTCATGGAAACTGTACAAAATCCACCTAGGGAAAAAATGATGATAGAGGATCGCACACCAGTCTCCCGGAGGAAGACCACCACAATATCTATGAATCAAACTTTATAGGGGATCACAATATAGTGATATGGTTATAATACTAAATTTTACCCTCATGAAAAAAGACCAAGGGAATGTAATAAACCTCAACTTGTCTAAAAATAATAAAATGAATAGCCACAAGAACTATTGATGTCGATACACCTAGTGTACCAAGGGTACATGATGTGTCCAACTATGTCTATACTAGTATATGTGGAATGGTGTAACACAATATGTAGTCTCAATATAAATATTGTGTAGAATAAGTACACCGAGTTTAGAGACACATGATTTCAACCTCTTGTCACCTTTTCATTTCCATGTACCAATTTCATGTTCTTGTACCATCATGCGTACACCAAGCCTTTTCCATGTACTAGTACACAGTGTCCCATCTTCATGCATAGTTTTTTTTTGTATTTGTACACTCTAATGTACACAATATGTCACATAGTTGGGGTCACAGTCAATGATACATGGGTCACATTTCGTGTGATCCTTAAATCTAGAAGAAACCCAATCATCGTAGCCGTGAGAACATGGTGTGTAGATCTGTATTACACGACATGGAGCATGGAAAATTCCAGAAACAAATATCTACTTGAAGCATCTTCGACCAGTCATCTGGCCACAGATCCAACAACTATTTTAATTTTTAAATCAATATCCCAACTCATTCGTGTGTTTCTATCATTGAACAATGTGTAACACCATCAAATCCATTTTAAAAATTGACATGCACTTTTTTCTTCATTATGAACTCAAGAATGCTAATGAACATGAAATTTAGTTTCCAAATCCATATAATTCAACCCAGATTCTATCGTTGCACCACCAAACTATCATCATGATCCCATATCTATTATTTTAGATCATTGTTCCAAGAAACATGTGTGAAAAAACTTAATTTATCAAGATATATCGAACACCAGGCTAAGTAATGAATGCCAAAGGTGAATAAAGCATCAGGGGAGAAACAAACAAGAAAAAAATAATTGTAATATCCCATGATAAATTTTAGTGTTTATCTTAATTTGTTTTCATGAGAATAAAAAATAATAAAACAACAATTAAAAATAAATTGTCCAAAAAACCAATAATCATAACCCATCCCGCAAGACGACCAAACTAAAGATCAATCTATTCATTAATTGTTTCAAGTCAATCATTGAAATAAATAACTAGGAAATAATACTATTAAAAAAATTGAATCTATATTGTGGATCAATTTTTGATTTAAAATGGTTGCATTGTCATGATTAATGAGATCACCCAACTCTGTTGGCACAACAATCTGTGATCTAATCTCGATCCTTCATCATTCACCATGAAATCGATCCTCCAATATATCCTTGGTCTCAAGGGTTTATTTGGTAACCCTAAGAAAATTTCAATATCCATGCTCTTATATGATTAATGTAACCACTCTATTTTAATGACAAAATAAATTGACTATTTTAATTTATTTCATTAACTTACGTCTCTGATGACTTTTTTCACAAACATCCCACACCAAAAAAGTTTATGTCTCACCTAGGGTAAAACCTAAATTTTGAAATATATGTTTCCCTACTATTTATAATATGTGCCTCTATGGAGGAGTTATTCTATTGTATCAGAAAAATAAAAAAGCATGTTTTATTTAACATATTTAATACATTTCAAGGATTTATTCCAGAAACACCGGTCATCAGAATCACATGTGGTCTTAGTGCCAGGTCTCCAAAATATTCAATATATTATAAAAAATAATACAAAGATCATTTGAGACATTATAATCCATTTTTATGGCAACCCTATATCTCTTATATAAACAAGTTATCAAAATGTAAATTCCAATTTCACATGAAAACCAATAAAGAGAACATTACATTCCATAGTGTCAAGGTATCTCTAATACCATGACCTAATATCTAACAAATCAATAAGGATATAATGATTTGGAAAAACTATAAGGTGACACCCTACTCTTACCCCATGACCTCTTATCAAAATAGATCATGTTTATTTAGTATGGAAGTTTCCATTGGAGTATTTTCTTCTAAATTTACATTGTACATAATGTAGTTCCAAAATTACATTTCCTATTTTCTAAATAACCAAATGAATTGGAAATCAACATCATATATTATATTGATTTTTAAAAAATAAAAATAGATTCCATAATTTTCCAAAAAAACATTGTCATAAATCTCATGGAAGTGGAAAATTTTAAAAGTATTAATTTATTGAAAACACTATATATATAATTATACATTAAAATTTCTATACATGCATGGAAAAAAACATAAACCTCATTTTAAAATATTGAAAGAATAATTTTTTCACTAAAAAAGAGTTCCATATGAAAAAACCTTCCTTAATAAATCACTAATGTTGAAATTGTTTGAAAAATCATGTAGAATTATATGACTAATCATAAAAAGGATAAAAAATACAAAAAACACTAAAACAGCATATTAAATTAATTCAATATAAACCCTAGATCTCCCTGGAATGTGATTATAGAAAAAACCATGATACTAATTAGATAAGAAAATGGAGGAGATGAAAAGAAAATTATATAGTAAATTCCTTGATGAAAATAGTTTAAATTATATCAATATTCATCCATGAGTGAAGGGGGAAGGGTCATCATCTGAGAATAGTTCGTGAGGAATTGAGTAGGGAATAAGATTGGGGTTAGAGTGTTTAATTTTCAATAACATGATGTAGTATTTTTCATATTTTTTAAAACCATGGGTAGGCCACATTTTTTTGCTACACTATTTGAAAACCAGGTCCTAACCATGCAAGTAGATCTAGATCACAAATGAATGTCACAAGGTTTGGATAAACTATTAATTAAATAATGTTCCAACTATAAAATAAAATTTTTCATGAAACATATGGCTTAACATGGTTTTACACAATATTTGTACAAATCATTCACTAACGATGTAATATTTTGTATTACCCACTTTAAAAATTCCAAATGATGTAACCCAGCAATGATAGGGAAAATTTAAATGAATATACAATAAAAATAGTTCCTCAAAATTTATTGTCAGTATTATAATTCTTGACACAGTATATCATTAAAATCTATAAATATATCATGGTGTTAGTTGTTCAAGAAAAAGGTAATACCATTGTTTACATAGAAAGAACTCACACTCCCATGATTCTTGATAATCACCTCTTTATTTACAAAATAGTTGGACAAATTTTATAGATTTTACGTGTATAATATTCTCATAGTATTGAAATATCAAAAATATTCTCACATACTGAAGCATTAGGTGTTATCATGAGTTATTCCATATTCTAAATGTTATATGGGAATAATATATTCCTCATTATCTGGGAGATATGAAAAAATTAATAGATAATAATCAAATTGATGTGGAACATGTTGGAGAAGTATTCCCCTACTTCTTGAGTCAACAGTGACCTAATCCCAGTGAAATATTATTGAACACATTTCCCCCCCACTAAATGTACATATTGATGACACAGATGATCAGTATAATAGTAATGAAGACTTTGACAAATCACCAATCAGTAATGAATTTTTTTATCTTTTTCCACTATGTTTGTAATAATACTCATTCCAAAATATGAAGTATAACCCTCATAGACTAAAAAAGTGTATATTTTCATCGATAACTATACCGAGCATTAAATTTTGACATTATGATTGATGAATGGTATCTATTTTTATAAGTAAAATCATCTAATCTGTGATAACTATCCCAAAAACATATAAATCATATGATTTTAGAAAAAATAATATCCTCTAAAATATGTATTAATAGATTTTTATAGCCAAAAATTCTTTCATGTTATGATATACTCAGTTTAACAAGATATCCCAATTCATCATGGAGGCCTTTAGATAAATTGGAGGATGAACAACTAGTCCTTAAATGAAATGATTCTAAAAGGCACTCCTTGCAACATCATGTCCGTTTTATGTATAGTCTTTCTGATTCTTCCACCTTCGAGCTATCTATTCTCATAATTAAATTTGATTAATTTTTAGATTAAAAATTATTTCCCAAATATAAATATTATAATTAGTGGTATGAGGTAATATAATGATGATGTCCTTTAATATCTCATCCCACGTCATGGTATTTATAGAATGATTTTAGAGCTTATCATGGGGCTTTGGTCGTATAGTTTGATCATATAAATAAAATATCATTGTGAAAGAAGGTTATCTATATCAAGTTTCTTACCTAGATACTGAATTGTTACGTTAGATCATAATACATCTTAGTAGTGCCTGTGTGAAAAAAAACATTGATAATGATGATTGTCATGCATGAAAACCATACTCATTAAAAAATGGACTATATTTGTTTAATGAAAATATAGATTATCTTCGGATATAGAAAATACATGAAAGTGATCACCCCAAAATATATAATTATCTCAATGCATTTATATTCTTCATTATGAGTTTATCCTATAGAAAATTCTCAAAAAGTCAAGGTGTCATGTGAATGAAATCTTGAAACATATCGCCATTTTATTTAACTTACAAATACTTCTAAAAAATGATAAATAAATTCAATTAATTATTAGAATAAACAAAATCATGGGATGGTAATTTCATTATAAGAGAATTAGTGACCATGTTACCATTTAGTGGAATATAGTAAATTTAATGTATATATTATTAATGATACTCATCCCACACCTTATAAAATGTTATTAGATCATTATATTAAATGATATATCCTAATGACTTATGATAAGAATAAACTATGAACTTATCCAAAAAAGAGGTACTGCTTCTGACACATAAGATCATGAATCAACATGGTGATTTTTGGGTCATGTGTTGGATAGTCGTTCATTAGTGTAAGAAACTAATGATAAATGAAATATACTATTAATTACATAAAATTTTCACAAAATGAAATCATATACCTAAGTTATTAAAATAAACAATATATCACTATATATCTTCTAGAAACATTAATACATGAACTAATATCAACTGTTTATTCAACTATATAATGTATTATTGGATTTTGGGGAAGCATGCAATCCCCTTCTTATGGGTGAGATAAGTAAGGGGCCATAACCATAAAGATAAATATTTTATGAATAACCAGAAAAAAATAGAATTCACAAATGTATTTTGTAATCTCTAAGAGATTTCTTTATTCATGGAAACAAAATAAATCTCTAAATTTATTTTGATAAATATTACTTACTCTAAAACCACATATCCCAAAATTTGACATCATATATCTAAAAAATATATATGGATATCATATCATGGATATTTTTATCACACATTAATCAAAAAAAATCTCAACTGGGGTTTATGATCCTCTTAATTCATTAAGATACAGATAATTTTATACATAATTTCCATATAAATAAATTTATATACAATTGTAATATTTTGTTTATTACATCCATTTAGACTAATGGATAATTTTTAAACCTAAAAAAATATCACAATAAATGTGAAATGGTGTTACCTACATTGGAATAGATTATTATGAACATTGGTCTCTCTCACCTAAAAATTATGATATTCCAATAATGATTATGATTTTAGATCAATTTTTCTGACTTTATCCCTTAAAAAGGACATAAATATTTACATTCTAATTTTTATTATTAATATTTTCACAACTAATGCTCAAATTATCAATATACAATTGGAGTAAATAATCTACTTTCCTAAAAATTTAATTGGAGGGGTCCTAGGGGATTTGTAAGAATGGAGGAAACATTTATCTTAGAGTTGACGCGTCATGATATTCAACTCCTTCAAATATTCTAGAGACATGTAATACCAGGGAAAATATTATATCATGAGTTATTAGAAACATATTGATTGTGAACAAAAATTATCATTATAGGGAAAACCCATGATGTAATTTTATGTTACCCCAGTAAACTCTCTATAATTACGATGAATATTTTTTTTAAAACCCCTTCTTCATCCTCGACAAAGATTTTTTCTAACATACCATCTTGAACACATAGAGAAGGGTATGAACATCCGGAAAAAAGTGCATATACTATTCTCATTTAATGTTTAATTTTTTGAATTTGGGTTCGTTAAGACCACCCTCTACTAGTTGCAATATACATGATCCTTGAATAAAACCATCTATTCAATGAAAAATAAAATTTAAAATTGATCCATCTAAATAATTAATATGTCCCATGAAAGATTCACCCATGATATATATATATATATATATATATATAACATTTGATCAACATCATAATTCTTTCTCCTTATTATTCTTGAGAGGTGTAAAAATAACTAAAATATATAACATTCATTCAAATTGATTTTTTCACAACTCTATTACTTGATAAGTGGAAATTTTTTTAAAAATATATATTAAATAATTGAATCACTATAGATGATGAAATAATAACTACACAACTCACTATCATCTATCTTATCATAGATTCTATGAGAATTGACTCTATGTTATGTAACATCCCAATCTCGATCAGAGCCCCATATATGTTAATATCTAAGGTCCATACCCATATAAAATAATTCCTATAAGATAAATTGGTCCTATATTATTTCTGTTAATTTTGGATTCCCTTTACATTAATGGAATCAAACTGATATGTATATCTCATAGTTGTTGTTGAACCAACACCACTTTTGGAAGGATGTTCTATATAAAAAACCCTATTGAAGTTTTAAATTTTTATAATAACAGATTGATTATTTCATGAAATAGGGTATCACATGGATATACCTATCACAATTATAATATATAAAATACCCTTAAAATGATAAAACTTTTATTATTTATAAAAATAGGTTATAGTTGAAATGCTACCATCTCTTACTAGTTCATCACTATTCCTGTTGTTCTTATGAATTCCTCTACCTCTCCCACCAAACATGAGTGGCACACTAGACATCCATGTAATACCATCCTTTACAATATCTACCTTGTGGAATCGATATATTTCAATAGAATATACTTGTATATTCAATATTAATACCTAACATTAGATTTTAAAACATTGCCTAATATGAGATAACCAAGAAATTAATTTATCATTTGACAATATAACTTCTTATGATTAACTAGTACAATTAAATATTTTTTCATATTTCATTACTATCATATCACTTTACATAAGGGTAAAACAGTCTCTAAACTTAGACAATGAAATCAATATGGGTGGAACTATTGGGAAGAAATCAATACAAAATCCTTCCATTCTAGTAGCACATTCTTATAAGTCATTGAAACTAGATCCCATAATTTTTTATCTAGGAACATAATGTATAAATGAATAACACATCACATTGATAAATGTTGTGGTGTCAAGGTATTTTTATATACGCACTATCTTATCCTTCTAATCCATCTCCTCAGGATGATATTTTCTTCCTCAAGAATAAATGAAATTTTATGATGATCGAATTCATGAGATCAATATTTATGAAACCCTGATATATCTTTTTTAGAAAGAATTGGATTAGGGATTTATCATTTTTATATTACACATATCATTAAAACCCACTAATTTCATGAAATTACTTTCATCAAAAGGATTCAATTATAGAAAAAAAAATATACTCCATCCAAATGATGTGTAAAAAGTATCTACGAAGGACTGATAATAGAATAAACCCTTAGGAATATAATAAAGTATAAAAATAGGAATTCAAACCCAATTTAAATAAAAAATATCCCTTCAATTTATTTCATGAATATTTTTTTTTACAATTATAAAAAATGAAATTCTAATAATATACTGAATCTATGATTTATTTAGATGTGTTGTTATACCATGTTCCAATAATGAAAGTCACAGAGTATTCCATCCACTAGTTCCTAATGGTTTGGCCATATGGATTTTTATGAAGTTTAACTATGTTTCCATAAACAAATCATATAAATCCATAATTTTTCCCCAAAACTATTAAATTAAATGTCACATAAAAATCACAAAATACACATTTATAGAAATATCATTCTGATAAAAGGATCCTGATGTTGAGTCATTATAAATAATAACTTGTAATCTACCCATGATACTTTATTACCTAATATCTAATATATAATGACATTCATAATATCATAAATAAAAAATATATTTCTATAATTATATATTTTTTGTAAACTAGATATGGTTACCCCATAACATGTCTCTTGAGTCTCCATGTGGTAAGTCATAAATGGTGTTTCTAACTTCTATGGCCTATTAACTAGTTCATGAGAATCAATAATTTTAGTTGGTAATTTTTTTCCAAATTTGATGTCTTCAAATTCTTATAATGAAAGGATCCAAAAGTAGAATTCCATATCATCGAAATTCATTCCCAAAATATATAAATTAGTAATAAAATAACCAAAAAATGGATAAATGATGTCTCATAATTATAAGAACAAGTACAAATAAAAAAATAATGAAAACATAATATAAAAAAAATGTTTATCCAATAAAAAAATTAAAAATAATATAATTGGATATATAATAGGTGATATGTGAATAATATTCAAAAATGAAAAAAAAACTACGCATATTAGTGTGATATAGGGGCTTATTTCCAATAATATCTCCATCAACATCACACACTCCAATAAAAAAAAGAAAAAATTCATCAAATAATTATTTTTACTCTAATATAGTATTTAAAAAATTCCTATATACATAAATTGGATGTATCTAGGTTTGGAGACACACTAAGCAAATAAAATCCAACTAATTTATTGATGAAAAATTATTTTTAGAAAAAAAAATTCTTACTAGATTAAATAACCTTTGTAGAAGTCATCGTTTAAATTTTTAATCTAGTAAAATAGAAAATATGGATGCAATAATTCATAATGGAAGTTAATTATTTTTAAAAATATTTTTAATGAGCATCATGGGAGATCACTATGTCATCTAATTTCATGAGCACCATAAAACCTTCATGAAAACTTTTTATCTAACAATCAGATCCAATTGGAAGTATGAATCCCTAAGTAGATTATTTCTTATCCTAACATCATTATGTCACCCATACAATGATACCATAACTAAAAAACAACTGACTACTACAATCATGGTCATATTAGTGTTCATACTGAATTCCATTACATTATGTACACTAATCCAAATCATATTTGTTTACTTTGGGTATCATTTTCCAAAATAGATTTAAATTCAATTTTTCATCATTAGATACATATGTTCCCATATGACATTTTCCATTTATCCAAATATCTATAATATTATAAAATTAAAATTTAATATTATATGACCAAATAATATATACACGATAAACTACCATCATTTACAAAAAATTAACTCATTATAATAGGACTTGAAATGATCAATTTTAAAATAAATCCACTGTTGTAAAATAAAAATTATATATCCATCACAAATATTATACATATTTTAGAAAAAATAGTTACAATCCCCTCTTAAAACATAGCTATAATAATTATTTCACCAAACAAGAGTTCAATAGGAAAACCCCTATCTTGATCTTCCACTAATTATAACAACCAGGGTATCCCCATATAGAATGATATAAGGAATAAAACAAATAAAAAAGAATAAATATCATACCAAAATTTTTAAATTTAAATGATTAAAAAACTCCACATCTATGACCTCATGGTAGTGAGAAATCAATGATATAGTAGATAAAATTAAATATGGGTGATGATGAAATCACATACATAATAAATTTATTAATGAAACTATATGAAATATATACAAATTAGAGCTAAGAGGAAAGTGGAAATGGATGTTGTGCAAGAGTAGGATTGAGGGGGTCATATAAAGTATCAAATAGAGGATAAATCATATAATGTTTTCAAGGAAAAAATCTATCTTCATAATATATTAAAAAACCATGGTATGATGCAAAACTTTTCAAATAGTGAAATAATAAATTAGTTGGTAATAGATCATTAATATGTGTCACGTAGTTTCTTCTCATGAAAACCCCAATGTAAATGAACAGTATGAGTTGCACGTTTATCAACACAGTTAAGTATAAAAATTTTCTATCTATTAAATATGAATTATACCCAAATATGTTAAAATTTTAATTGAAAAAACATTGAAATGAATGGGAATCATAAAAATAAATAAATATTTGAAATATGATCTAAAAATTTCACAATGGGTTTGACACCCCTGATCACTATAATAAAAGTTTTAGTGAATTAATTATAATGATAAGATCATGGAATATGTTTAGGACACTATTTTTGGATAAAAAGTAGTGTGTCCTGATGACCTATACCTATGTTTCCTGAATACCCACCTAGATATCTAAAATGACCTATGTGGTAGAAACAAAATATACCCTTGAAGTGCATTGTGTTGCATTTGTTGTCAATTAGGCATGAAGTTGTCTTGGAATGAATGGAAGTCAGGGAATGTCAAGATGTGAATGCCAAAGGTTGTGATGGTGTTGGTATTGAAGAGAGAATGGCCATAGTACTAAGATGCATGACACTTAAAAGATTCACTAAGTGACATAGGAGATGTGGTTGAAACATTCTCTAGTACATCAGACGATTGTTGAACTGATCTTTAAAGTTCCAAGAACTTGTATCAACTGGATACAATGTCACAACAAGCTTTAGAAGACCATGCATTGTATTGACAATGCATGAGGAGATGAGAAGAAGATCCATCCACAACTTCTAAGTGGGTGAAGTGGTTTAATGAAGTCCATGCACTAACACTTAGTGCATGTGAATTTGAAGTTGATCCAATTGATCTCTGATTAGATCAATGAAGCACATTGAAGAATTTAAGTGATTCAGGAGCTCAGTTGAAGATGAAGACCCTTCGTGAATTACATTACAAAGTGATGAATAAATGTTGAAGAAAAATGAAGGAATTCTAATGAAGAAGAAATAATTGATCAAGTGATTCGGCTGATGAAGAACCTTCTACAAATGTCTCATAAGTCTAGAATACATGATTGAAAGGAGTTGAGGATGTTTGTGGAAGAAGGATGAAGAAGAAATGGAAAGAATGGCTTAGAAGAAGAGGAGGAGGCATTTGGCATTTAGAATTGGTATTTTTCATGGAGGACTTTGTTTTTGACAAAGTCCTATTTGTTACTTTGCCAAAAAATATGGCCAGCCCGTGAGTACCTTGTGGGTTCAACCCCAAGGCTCATGTGGGCCTAAGGCGCCACGCCCAAGGGGGAACCCGTGGGGCGAGCTCAGGGCGGCAGGGGCGCACCCGCAGACACCACAGAGGCGCTGGGGAACGCCCGGAGGAGCGCAGGGGGCCGTGTATAAGCCCCCGAGGGGCATGCGGTGGTGAAACCCGCGCGCCGGAGGAGCATAGTGGGCGCTAGGAGCGCGCCCGCAGGAGCAGAGAGTGGGCGCAGAGCGCGCCCGCAGGGAGAACACGGTGCGGGGCGGCACCGTGGAGGGAGAGGATTCAACTGGCGAGTAGCGGTGAGAGCCAGGGTAATAAGCCGCGAGAAAACTGGGCGGCGTTTCGATGTGGGACGCGGGATTTTCCCGCGGAAGAGATCCTGGCCGTCCGAGCCATCGCGCGCTTGATCTGCGCCGCACGATCCATCCGCGGCGAGATGATCTGATCCAGGCCGTCCGAGATCAATTGAATCGCCGATCCAACGGCTGCGAATCCGTCTTCCTCCTCGAGCTCGAGCCGAAGCCTCCCGCGTACCTCCTTCGAACCAGAGGCCTCCCGAAGATGGATTTCGAGCTCCCAGCCACCGCTGATCGAAGTAAAGCCACCCTCATGCTCGTCTGGCCATAACGAATCGAACCATGCTTAAAAATATACATGCATGCAATGTATGGAGAATTTCGAATGAGGCCGAGGCAAACGGAGTTGCCGAGGCATCGGGGTATTCGTGTTTTGCATGGGATGGCCAAAACCGAAGGCTGTGCATGCGTTATGAATCGCATGCACGAGGAGAAACAGAAAGAAAAAGAACCCGCGTTGAAACAGAGGAAAGAAAACAAGATTTCACCGAATCTTGAAAACCCGAAAACTTCGGGAATTTGAGTTATTTGCACGCGGATAATCTGAGGCAGCCTCTGCCTATAAAAATGAGGCCGAGCCCTCTGTGAAGTTTGCTGATGTTTTCATTGAAGATCTGTTGATCCGCGTGTGCTTCTGCCTCGCGAAGTTGAAGCCCCGCGCAAGGTATTTGCGCGGCTGAGTTCCTTGCGTGCAACATCTTTGCGCGACAAGAAGAAGGAGGAGGAGAAGTCCCTTGTGCGCCTCCTTTGCGCGACAGGAAGAACCCCAGCCGCATCTCCTTGTGCGCTTGAGGTTGTCACCCTCACTGCCCGCGTACTTGCGCGGCAGGAGGAAGTGCGCGCGGGTGTTGTACTTGCGCACCCCGCGGCAGTGGCACCTACGCGGCTCTCGCGCACCCTTGCGCCTTGTGACCCTGCGCGGCAGTGGAGAAGAGGTTGGCCGCACCCCATGCACGCCTTCATTTGGCAGGGATTTTGAGTGAGGCAATTTACCACACCTTTGTGTGTGTGCTACAGTGTTCGGGTTGTGTGTGCATTTGAAGAAAATGCAGTAGCCTTGTGTGTGTGCAAGAAGGGGAGGAAAGGCCGTAGCCTTGTGCAACCAAAGAAGACCCAAGGCCTAAGTGTATTTGTGTGTGCTAAGTGTAGAGGAAGAGCACACTTGTTCGGGTGTGTGCAAGTAGAGGCCAAGACCACACCTTATGAGAGCATCAAGTGAAGACCACACTATTTGTGTGTGTGCAAAGTGGAAAAGATCACCTACGGGCCAAGTGTGTGCCAAGTGGAGAAGAAGAACCCGAGGCCATGTGTGTGCACAAAGAACAACATCAAGTGGTGTGTGCCAAGTGAAGTAGAAGACCACACTTTGTGTGTGTGTAAGAATTGAATAATCCATAGTCTTGGTTGTGCATTTGAACAAAGAGGAACACACTTTAAGTGTGTGCATTTGAAGAGGCCGAGGGTTGTGACCTTGTGTGTGCATACCTTGAAGAACAAACTAAAAGAACACTAAAGTGTGTGTGTGCAACAAGAAGAGGAGGAGGCCAACTCATGTGTGTGCTAAAGTGAAACAATTGTGTGCAAATTAAAGAAGTGGCCGAACCTAGGTGTGTGCACTAAAAGTGTATACACATTAGAAGAAGAAGAAAGGGTGACCCACACAAAAGTAGAACACACTCTAAGTGTGTAAACAAATTGGATAAAGTGTGTGAAGTTCAGTGAAGGTGTGTGCTTAAAGTGACTACACCCTTTGTGGGTCTACTGCACCAAGAGGAAGAAAAGGAGAGTGCATGCATGCATGCATGTGCACACGTGAACAGTGCTAAATCAGTGGTGTGCAACTGAGACTGAGCCAGACTGAAGTGAAAGATATTGTTTGTCTGAGTTTGCAGTAGATTGAGAAGAGCCTGATCAACCACAAGTGATCAGAAGAGAAGAGCAAGGCCAGCAATCTTTATCCCAGACTGCTGAAGTTACTTGAAGAACTTAAAGTGAAGAAGAGCTACTCGTGCGACTCGAGGAGCCAGGAGAAGACCCTGTGGGACTCAGGGAGAAGAAGTCTTCAGTGGGATTCTGGAGCAGGCCAGTGGGACTCTGGTAACACTGTGGGACGCAGTATAAAGACCCTCCTGTGGGACTCAGGAGAGATATGGTGGGAAGCTGTATCGACTATTGTAATACTAACAGATTATAATGGGAGAATCCATGCTGAGAGAGCATGGCAAGGATGTAGGCCTTTGGTGCCGAACCTTGTAAATCCTTGTGTCCAGTACCTTTACATTTACTGCATCATTCGTGGAAAGGTGAGAGATACAAGAAGATTGGATCGAGGCTTTAACCAGTCATAGAGGTTTAATTGATAAAGAATCAATTAGTAAAAAGTTTTAAGGGATCACTGATTCACCCCCTCCCCCTCTCAGTGATTCACACTGATCTGGGCACTTCAATTGGTATCAGAGGGAGGTTACCTCTAAAAGATCCAAGGGATTCTTTATGGAGTGCAGATTTGAGGAAATGAGTGACCAGCCTCAAATGGAGATATCTGTCAAGACTTAGAAAAATAGAAAGAAGAAACAGGCAAAGAAGATGAGGAAGAAGGTTGTAGCAATCAGAGAAACTCCTTCTATGGAAAGAAATGTGAATGTCACATCAGATGACAATTCCTTTTATCATTCTTCTGATGAAGCCTGCTCTAGCTGTGATGAAGATGGAAGAAACAATGATCTTCTAAATGCAATCAAATATCTTCAGAAGAGAGTCCCCAAGAAAGTTGCAATGTGTATAGCTACAGGCCTCCTTGATCTTCAAGAAGAAAAATTACAGCTAGAAGATGAAGCCAATTCTCTGGAATTCCAATTGGCTAAAAGGGTTGGCATAACCAACACTCTCAGAAAGCTGGTAAATGCCAAAGATGAAACAGTATCTCTTTGCAATGAAAGATATGAAGACACTGCTGAAGAATTTCAAAGAAGCCTTTCTGAGAAAGAAATCTTTAAAGTTATAATCAAAGATGTTTACCATGCACTGGAGAAGAGACATAGAGTATCAATGGTTGTTAAAGATGCTCAACTTGAAGACAAAGTAAAATTAGTGAAGGAGCTGAACAATTCATTGCAAGAATTAAAGAAGGTGCACGAAGACCAGATGAAACAACTGGTGGAGAATTGGGAAGGAAGGCTAAGAACTGTTGAGGATGAGAAGAACTCCCTTAACATGAAATGCTTAGAACTAGAGGTGATATTGACAAATCAGCAATCACCTAAAGCCAAAGCCTCCCAGTCAACTGAAAGAAGAAATGTTGCTACTCAAGTGAGCTTTGAGAAGGATGATTCTAAAAGCAAGACATCCTCTAGTGAAAGTGCAACAACTTCTAGAAAGAAGGTACCATCCATACCATCTTGTACTGATGCTTCTAATTGTGTTTCCACAAAAAGTTCAGGATGGAAAAATAATTCCAAACAAGTATGGATGAAGACAATGAAGAAAGAAAGCTCTCCTGAAGCAGCACAACAATTCAAGACAGGTACCCAACAATCAGAAGGAATCAAGAGGTCAAGATTTGTGGGTCAATGTTGGTGTTGTAACAAGTATGGGCATTGTGCAAAGGATTGTTGGTACAATCCACTGAATGCCAAAGCACAGAGGAAGCCCATGCCTAGGGGGAGCAAGCCAGAAGGAAAGAAGCAACATCCACAGGTCCAGAGACATCTGTTTACTGCAAATAGATTTGGATTACTTGACAACATCTGGGATGATTGCAAAAGTGGTCAAATAGATACATGTCAATCTCCAACTGTATCCAGAGCTCAAAAGAAGAAAAGATCACAGAACCTGGCTAAGAGAGATTCCTTGGGAAGCAAGAAGAAAGTAGAAAATGCTCCCAAGAAGTGTTTTAGAAATGAAGAGAAGTCCTTGGAGTCTGAGTCCAAGAAGGGTGATGCATCCAGAAGGACCACCAAGAAATGCTTCTACTGTGGAAAGAAAGGGCATATCATGGATCTTTGTAAAGAAGCCATGAAATTCAATAGAGGCAGACTGAACTCAAACAGACAATCAATCCAGAAGAAGCAGAAGGGATTGATTGAAAACAAGTTGCCTAAGAAAGGTAGCTTGACAGCATCTAAGGAACCATGTGAAACTTCAAGAACTGGGGCCACTCTTCCAAATGATATACTTGTCATATGGCCACATCAGTTGCAACTTTCCAGAGATCTACAAAGAGCTGAAGATGAAGTTCTGGCAATTGCTAAGGCAAAAGGGAAGAAGAATATTTCACATGAAGATGTATTGAGATCCACACCAGCACAATCATCAATGAAGATCAAATGTGCAAGTGTGAAGACTGGTGAAAATGGGACATCTCGGTTGAGAGAATCTTCTCAACCTTGTTGTTCACATTGATGAACCAAGGAGGTTCCATCTTATTCCCTTATACTATTGGTATTTACATGTGCTGACATTGCAGGGAATTAGAGATGATGATCATTCTCAGCTGGAGGATGGTTTGGACAGAATGGAGTGCATCCCTTGAGGGGGAGCCAATCTGGAGAAGATGATGTTCTAAAATTAATATCATCTTGAGAAAGTGAAGGTATTCCAATCATGCTTTCATCCCTTGTTTCTTAATTGAGTTTATCTTGTCAATTAAGGGGGAGTATGGATTGAAGACAAATGGATGAAAGGGGGAGCTTTATCATTGCACTGAACTTTCTAATGAGTTTTGTGAAGTGTGTGCAGGATTTAGCAATTCATTGAATATCTGAAAAATTTCAAGCCCCTTGAAGCATGATCTCACATGTTATAGTGAATGTGGACAGCATTGAGTTCCTTGGTCACATCACTCTTGTTTTCTACACCGGGTTAGCCCAAGTAGACTTAGAGCTGATTTACTAAAGGTTCATTGCTCAAGTGAACATGTGACATCATCCCTCTCTTAGTGCTTTTCAAGAAGATGCTATTCGAAGGGAGGAAGAGATATTTGTGAAAGAATACCACACCACACCTTTGCATTTGATTTCCAATAAGGGGGAGAAAATATTGGCACACATATTGACCCATTCATATGTGCTAAAGGAGTGTATTGACAACAAATACAAAGGGGGAGATTGAAGTGCATTGTGTTGCATTTGTTGTCAATGAGGCATGAAGTTGTCTTGGAATGAATGGAAGTCAGGGAATGTCAAGATGTGAATGCCAAAGGTTGTGATGGTGTTGGTAGTGAAGAGAGAATGTCCATAGTACTAAGATGCATGACACTTAGAAGATTCACTAAGTGACACATGAGATGTGGTTGAAACATTCTCTAGTACATCAGACGATTGTTGAACTGATCTTTAAAGTTCCAAGAACTTGTATCAACTGGATACAATGTCACAACAAGCTTTAGAAGACCATGCATTGTATTGACAATGCATGAGGAGATGAGAAGAAGATCCATCCACAACTTCTAAGTGGGTGAAGTGGTTTAATGAAGTCCATGCACTAACACTTAGTGCATGTGAATTTGAAGTTGATCCAATTGATCTCTGATTAGATCAATGAAGTACATTGAAGAATTTAAGTGATTCAGGAGCTCAGTTGAAGATGAAGACCCTTCGTGAATTCCATTACAAAGTGATGAATAAATGTTGAAGAAAAATGAAGGAATTCTAATGAAGAAGAAATAATTGATCAAGTGATTCGGCTGATGAAGAACCTTCTACAAATGTCTCATAAGTCTAGAATACATGATTGAAAGGAGTTGAGGATGTTTGTGGAAGAAGGATGAAGAAGAAATGGAAAGAATGGCTTAGAAGAAGAGGAGGAGGCATTTGGCATTTAGAATTGGTATTTTTCATGGAGGACTTTGTTTTTGACAAAGTCCTATTTGTTACTTTGCCAAAAAATATGGCCAGCCCATGAGCACCTTGTGGGTTCAACCCCAAGGCTCATGTGGGCCTAAGGCGCCACGCCCAAGGGGGAACCCGTGGGGCGAGCTCAGGGCGGCAGGGGCGCACCCGCAGACACCACAGAGGCGCTGGGGCACGCCCGGAGGAGCGCAGGGGGCCGTGTATAAGCCCCCGAGGGGCACGCGGTGGTGAAACCCGCGCGCCGGAGGAGCATAGTGGGCGCTAGGAGCGTGCCCGCAGGAGCAGAGAGTGGGCGCAGAGCGCGCCCGCAGGGAGAACACGGTGCGGGGCGGCACCGTGGAGGGAGAGGATTCAACTGGCGAGTAGCGGTGAGAGCCAGGGTAATAAGCCGCGAGCAAACTGGGCGGCATTTCGATGTGGGACGCGGGATTTTCCCGCGGAAGAGATCCTGGCCGTCCGAGCCATCGCGCGCTTGATCTGCGCCGCACGATCCATCCGCGGCGAGATGATCTGATCCAGGCCGTCTGAGATCAATTGAATCGCCGATCCAACGGCTGCGAATCCGTCTTCCTCCTCGAGCTCGAGCCGAAGCCTCCCGCGTACCTCCTTCGAACCAGAGGCCTCCCGAAGATGGATTTCGAGCTCCCGGCCACCGCTGATCGAAGTAAAGCCACCCTCATGCTCGTCTGGCCATAACGAACCGAACCATGCTTAAAAATATACATGCATGCAATGTATGGAGAATTTCGAATGAGGCCGAGGCAAACGGAGTTGCCGAGGCATCGGGGTATTCGTGTTTTGCATGGGATGGCCAAAACCGAAGGCTGTGCATGCGTTATGAATCGCATGCACGAGGAGAAACAGAAAGAAAAAGAACCCGCGTTGAAACAGAGGAAAGAAAACAAGATTTCACCGAATCTTGAAAACCCGAAAACTTCGGGAATTTGAGTTATTTGCACGCGGATAATCTGTGGCAGCCTCTGCCTATAAAAATGAGGCCGAGCCCTCTGTGAAGTTTGCTGATGTTTTCATTGAAGATCTGTTGATCCGCATGTGCTTCTACCTCGCGAAGTTGAGGCCCCGCGCAAGGTATTTGCGCGGCTGAGTTCCTTACGCGCAACATCTTTGCGCGACAAGAAGAAGAAGGAGGAGAAGTCCCATGTGCGCCTCCTTTGCGCGACAGGAAGAACCCCAACCGCATCTCCTTGCGCGCTTGAGGTTGTCACCCTCACTGCCCGCGTACTTGCGCGGCAGGAGGAAGTGCGCGCGGGTGTTGTACTTGCGCACCCCGCGGCAGTGGCACCTGCGCGGCTCTCGCGCACCCTTGCGCCTTGTGACCCTGCGCGGCAGTGGAGAAGAGGTTGGCCGCACCCCATGCACGCCTTCATTTGGCAGGGAGTTTGAGTGAGGCAATTTACCACACCTTTGTGTGTGTGCTACAGTGTTCGGGTTGTGTGTGCATTTGAAGAAAAGGCAGTAGCCTTGTGTGTGTGCAAGAAGGGGAGGAAAGGCCGTAGCCTTGTGCAACCAAAGAAGACCCAAGGCCTAAGTGTATTTGTGTGTGCTAAGTGTAGAGGAAGAGCACACTTGTTCGGGTGTGTGCAAGTAGAGGCCGAGACCACACCTTATGAGAGCATCAAGTGAAGACCACACTATTTGTGTGTGTGCAAAGTGGAAAAGATCACCTACGGGCCAAGTGTGTGCCAAGTGGAGAAGAAGAACCCGAGGCCATGTGTGTGCACAAAGAACAACATCAAGTGGTGTGTGCCAAGTGAAGTGGAAGACCACACTTTGTGTGTGTGTAAGAATTGAATAATCCATAGTCTTGGTTGTGCATTTGAACAAAGAGGAACACACTTTAAGTGTGTGCATTTGAAGAGGCCGAGGGTTGTGACCTTGTGTGTGCATACCTTGAAGAACAAACTAAAAGAACACTAAAGTGTGTGTGTGCAACAAGAAGAGGAGGAGGCCAACTCATGTGTGTGCTAAAGTGAAACAATTGTGTGCAAATTAAAGAAGTGGCCGAACCTAGGTGTGTGCACTAAAAGTGTATACACATTAGAAGAAGAAGAAAGGGTGACCCACACAAAAGTAGAACACACTCTAAGTGTGTAAACAAATTGGATAAAGTGTGTGAAGTTCAGTGAAGGTGTGTGCTTAAAGTGACTACACCCTTTGTGGGTCTACTGCACCAAGAGGAAGAAAAGGAGAGTGCATGCATGCATGCATGTGCACACGTGAACAGTGCTAAATCAGTGGTGTGCAACTGAGACTGAGCCAGACTGAAGTGAAAGATATTGTTTGTCTGAGTTTGCAGTAGATTGAGAAGAGCCTGATCAACCACAAGTGATCAGAAGAGAAGAGCAAGGCCAGCAATCTTTATCCCAGACTGCTGAAGTTACTTGAAGAACTTAAAGTGAAGAAGAGCTACTCGTGCGACTCGAGGAGCCAGGAGAAGACCCTGTGGGACTCAGGGAGAAGAAGTCTTCAGTGGGATTCTGGAGCAGGCCAGTGGGACTCTGGTAACACTGTGGGACGCAGTATAAAGACCCTCATGTGGGACTCAGGAGAGATACGGTGGGAAGCTGTATCGACCATTGTAATACTAACAGATTATAATGGGAGAATCCATGCTGAGAGAGCATGGCAAGGATGTAGGCCTTTGGTGCCGAACCTTGTAAATCCTTGTGTCCAGTACCTTTACATTTACTGCATCATTCGTGGAAAGGTGAGAGATACAAGAAGAGTGGATCGAGGCTTTAACTAGCCATAGAGGTTTAATTGATAAAGAATCAATTAGTAAAAAGTTTTAAGGGATCACTGATTCACCCCCTCCCCCTCTCAGTGATTCACACTGATCTGGGCACTTCAACCCTAGATTCTTATAATTGGGTTCTTATTCTTAGAGATTTATTAGAAAAATAGTGGGGCCCCAAAAACATAATTAGGGTGTAAAAAATGTGACATGAGAGAGAATTCATGTGAATGTAATAACTGTTTCATTGAATATATACATGGGATGTTTTCTATATCTGGTGATTTTAAGTTAATTCATTTTCACTAGTGTGTACAGATAACACTTCTCATGGTGAACTAGTTATTCTTAAATATTGGAAATGTAACTCAAGGTATTCTCATATATTTTCAATAATTTTACCATATCCTTTTATTTTTATACATTTAAAACTCAACCCAAAAAACTTGTGATCCCACTCCAATCCCAGTGGAAAATTATATAATTTTTTCCATATATACTATTTTACCGATCCAATACTATGATGGGAGTATATAGAATGAACTAAACAATTCCATCAAGCACATTCATAAATTTTTTCATATATTTGTGAATACATTACCACTATACAAATATAAATCCATTAATAAATGGAAAATATAAATCCAAAAAATAAATATAAGTACTAATTAAATGTTTCATTTCATTATTTTTTAATACCTTCATATATATAGTTGATATTATTAACTTTTTATTATAATTTTATCTTTTTTCACAAAATTCATCTACTAAAATTTTATATTTAATTTTTTGGTAATGTATAATATTTTGTAGAAAGATCCACAATGGAATAAATAATTCTTTATATTGAAAATTTGGACACCTTGTCTGGAACCATGATGAGATAAGGACTAAAAAATCAAAAAATGATGATAATATAATTGATACCATAATATATGGACATAAAATATAAGTAAATGTCAATAGTTAATAGAAACATGAAGGATGATGAGGAAAGGCCACATTTGAAGAGGTCAATGGCCATGAAGACCAAGGTGATCATGTAAAGTCATTCCCTATTCTTCTTCAACCCCAATATGAAATTAAGAATCATTCAAATAAAAATTATGAGTTGTACATATTCTTAAAATTCAATGGATATGAGAAATTTTAAAAGATAATTGTATCTAATGAGACCAAGTATGCTAACATGGGGTCCTTAATATACTAGTTAAAAAAATTTGGATTATGAGAATATTAGAAACTCATATCTATGGTTCCTTAAAAAAGTAACATCTCCCTTCTAATTACAGATATCTATTCAAAGAATCCAAGTTAAATTCTACAAACCATGTCATTTTTAGAGGAATCCCAATATTTTATGGATTTATAGATTTTTTCTATATATTTAATTTAATTAATTGCATTTCCTTTTTTTAAAAATTTGTATTATTTTTAAATGAAAATATTTTATTTTTAGGAAACTAATGTCACTTAAAGTCTAATAAGGGAATACCCATTTCATTTCCAATAAGAGGGAGTTATCACACATGATTAGAATCAATCATGTCTTCCTCTAAAAATCACAATATATTATGTTTCAAATTTTTTTCATTAATATTTAATTATCTCACATCTATTTTTTAGTAAACATATATTTTTGGCTATATGATAGGGAATAGACTATTTGTGTAGACACTTTGACTATGTGATTAAAAAGACATAGGATACATGTTATGTACGATACACATTACACATCAAACTAAATATCGTATTATAAATATATTAATTGAAAATATTCTGGTTGTATTATTTTTATAATATTGAATGAATTAAGTTGAATTGTATATACTTGATTTGATTCGTGATATTTATTATATAAAACAATTTATATTATTATTATAAATATTTAATGAAAATTATAATGACATGAAATAATATAGTAATGTCAAAAATGAAATTAAAATTCTTAAATAATCATTAGGAATGTTAGTGTATATATATATATATCTATGATTAAGAGTTGAATGATTTTTTCAATATCAAATATCCAGCATTTCATACATTCTTTGGCTATAAAAAATTTTATAGTGGGGTTCCCAATACTGAAATTTCATAGATTGAGTTTTTTTATTATCATGACTGGAAAAGAAGATATTTAGATTTCCAATTTCTATTATTTATAAATAAGGTAGTTAATATAATCATCCATAGGTATGTATTCTTATTTGAATAGTTTATTTCTTATAATGGTTAATTCATGATTAAATATGTGATTTTTAAAAATAGATTGAATGTAAAAAAGATTATGATGAGTATATTTTAAGATTCAATCGGGTCTAATAACCAATTTTTCATCCAAAAAAAGACATAATAAATTACAAAACTAGATTTTTATTAGAGAAATATGAAAGTTTCAAAAAATTAGAATTCAATAAATTTTATAAATCTATATAACTTTTATAGAATTCGTAAAATAATCTGTCTTATTTTCATGATTATCATCATCATTGAAGAATAAAATAATACTTTCATTTTGATTGAATCCACATGTGGAACTAAAATAATCCATCACAATTATAAGATTCCACTTTTAATCATTGTGTTTTATCACCAAATAAGTAAATAATTTAAGTGGACTAAGCTATGGCTTCTAGAGAGTATTTTTCATGCATCATGAATGTATAAAGACATCATAAATCCTATAAAAGTGGTATTTACGAGGATTTAATGATATAACCCTATTGATTCATTTATATAATTATTTATTGTAACACTAGATTAAATGAAATTATCTCCTCTTACATATCATGAATCTATTCACACGTACAAATACCATATGTTGCATATTATGTAATAGTAATTAAATGATAACTTCCCCAGAAGACAACCTTGAATGATATCATTTGGCATCTTTGTATAGTGAAGGTAGTAGCATGGAATCATATGTTATAATTTATGATAAGGAATGTCATATATTACAACCAATTATCAAAGACATGAAACAATTGGCACGACATATCCTATTTCCCCTACAATTTATTAAGAAAATTTTACATCATTCATTATGACATTCCATAAACCACACAAAATGATTAAAGAAAAATAGGGAATTATATATTATTTCAGATTATATGATATATCTTATACATATTATATGCTTTTACATGTTAATGGTATGAAATAACCTTTGATATATTATGATATATCCAATCAAAATAATGATTTATCTAAAATAAATCTCTTTTATCTGGGATTTTGGGAATACCATTTTCAATATCCTACTAACAATAAATCCTCTAACACATATTTTTCATTTCACCTAATATCATATCAAATATGTGAAATTTTTAAACCATATGAAGAAAATTATATCTTCCCAAATGGTTCAGCATGTTTTTCATTAACATTACCTCATAACACATCATATATATTAACCTCCAAATACCCACTGAAAACACTTTGGGATCAGTTATAAATATATTTTATATCATATCAAAAAGTCTAAATAAATACAATTTTAATTAACTTGAAATATTTACACTAGAAACCATTATATCATTGAAAAATATTATTTATCACCTGATCAATAATTGTAAGAATAGTGAACCCTTTAGAAATATGCAAATTATACTCATTATATAAATGGATATAGTTTCCCCTTTATCTAAAATATGTTTCTATATAAACATTCACATCATATTTATATCAAACTTGAATTTAGTCGTATACATTATATATTTCTATTTCATCAAGTTAAAATTGTACATAAAATATGTGTTCCAAAATATGTAACTAATTTATTTTGATATATCATTTACATTGAGAATAATTTAACAAATTCGTTTTCAAGAATAATTTTTATCATACCCTTTTATCTAATTGTTCACTGAAATTCTCAATAATATTTTAGTATAATTGGGAAATTCTATCATAATGAGTATATAAATAGAGACAAAAACATTATGTTATTAGGAATTTAATTCCATAAAAACTCTTTATATGGACCCATACATTACCATTACATAATATTTATTTAATTCAAGAATTAACATGGTGGATCTATTCAGGATTAGATTTTTAAATAATTAGGCCATAACTATCACATAAAAACTCAAATATTATAATATATACACTTCTACTATAATGAAAAGATAATTATCATTGACTTGAGAGTACAACAAGTCATTATTTGACCATAAGAGATATCCCCAATATTTTGAATACTATAAATAAATGTAGAAGGTTTGCGAATAAAAGTGGGGGATGATTTACCCCTTAATAAATAAACCATTAATACAACAAACCATAACCAAACCATTCACTAAATGGAGCATGAACAAATGAAAGGAAAATCAACAACATAATATATCTCAATACCACATCAACGTGTGTAACATTATAAGATAAAAGAATTTTCAAATTTAACAGTGGAAACTAACTTTAGACTCCAAGAAGACCGAAATACTCAATGTTCCATGTTCCCCATTCTCCAAGATCACTAATCATCACGAGCATCATTAAGTGGTGCTAAAAATGTGTGAAATGTTACCTTTACCCATACCATGGAAGAAAACATCTACAAAAGAACCAAAGTTCCCAAGTTGGGGTGAGTATAAAACTTATTAGGTTTCCTCCCAGTGAATTATCTACTCACACCACTTGGATAGAAGAGTTAGAAACTTTTATATAAAAAAGTTTATATAAAACACTTTTTATAATTAGTTCATAACCAAATCAAACAAGATCCAAATCAATTTATAATGTAAAGTATACAAGTGAAATTAGAACCAATTTTTCAGAATGTAATTTATCTAGAAAAATAAATAAAAAAATATTTAAAACCATTTATCAATATGAATTTTTCATATCAAATTCATTCCACACATCCACACAACCAACCATGTATGATACACAATGATACTTCGAAACTCTAGAATGGTTTCTCGTTGATCTACCAAATTTTCAGAAGGAAATTATATCTCGTGTTCCATTTGAACATTGGTACCAAGAACAATGTTATATTTTAATAATGCTCTATAAATTCAATATGAAATCACACAATAACATGATCAAGGATCATGCCAAAACACCTTTTCAATAAAAACACCTTTTTATTGAAAGCCTTTTTTTATAAAAACCATTTACCTTCCAAATAATATAAATAAAGAACACTTTTTATTGAAAACCCCTTTTTTCATCAAACCATTTTTAAATTCCAAGAAATCCATAATTTACAATCTCCATTTTAAATTCAAAAAACTGAAAAAATTTGCGCACCAATTTTTCAAGATTTCAAAAATCTACAAAAAAATGGTATATCATCATTAAAGAGATTTATTCCATGTAACAAACCAATATTTCTAAATGAATCTTATACAATTTAATGCATTTGAAACTAATCAAATTAGTTCTAGTAAGAGGAGTCTAGATATTATCCACGTACCTTGAAGGTTTTGACGAAACATGACAACGGACGAAGAACGCTTAAGAAAACGGGGTTGATTCTTCATAGAACCACATTAGATCTATTCTCCTATCAAGATCAAGACCTAATCTCAACTTTTTGGCCTACACACACATATATCTACCCAAAACAGTTTTAGCTCTAAGAAACCAATAGTAGAAGAGATGTAGATCTATGTAGATCTACGAAACTAATCATGAACGATGAAGACCGATCACATACCTCAAGAATCTAGGTACGAAACATAAATGGACGCCTTCAGATTGAATAAAAATCACCTAGGAGAGGTTCTTATACCTTCAAGGAAGTTAAATACTAAGTTCTAGTCACTTAAGAGTATAAATGAGCAACTTAGAGGAAAAACGTTTGAGGTACACTTTTTTGTGAACTCATTTAAACCATGTGCACCGTTAGTTCAAACAGTTAGACAAATTTTCACTAATCGTTCATTAGATACTATCTATGAATACTCTCGCACACCATCATCAATTTTTTTCCCCAACCGTGTGCACATATTACCAAATCTCTCTACCTAAACTTTGATCTTGTGGAAAATTTATACTAGTATTTCCACACGTCATGGATAAATCGTGTGCCACCCATACATCTATCATTTTCCCTAAAAAGGTAGTGAAAGATCACCAAACACTCCAAAAATTATCCCTTAAAATTTATATCTACAAAAACAAATTGAAAGGTTTATATACTAGAAACTAGGTGTGTTACATTCTCCCCACCATCTGTCTTTCCATCTAAAGAAAGTAAAAAACCATTGTTGTTCTAAAAGATTTCTTGCTATTGGTCTTTCATTTCCTTCTCACATTCCGAAGTCACATCGTGAAAATGACCTTGTTTCAATAAAACCTGTACTATAATGACTCTTTTTTCCTTTCAAGAAACTCTATTGTCTATAAAAAATCAAAACCTGGATATGTACCAACAAAGCATTCGACTCTAGGTCAAAATGATCCAATCTGACTATATGGTTAGGATCCTGCTAGTACTTTTTCAATTGAGATACATGGAACAGATTATGCACCAAACTGAACCATGGTGGCAATGCCAACTACTATTACACCTATCCAAACCATTCTAGTATCTCTAAAGGGAAAATTTATCTACGATATAGCATGCCATGGTTCTCGAAACGTCGATGTCCATGTCTTGAAGAGATCCTCAAGAACACATGATCACTTATGGAAAGCAATAATGGACTTCGACGATGATCAGAATAAGATTTCTGATGACTCTGATCCATCTCTATCCTCTTTATTATTAACTAGATCTTCTCCATTTTTTCTTGGACATGGCTCAGCCCAACTAGTGATGTTTTTCCTCTTTCAAACTAGCATAATGTAGAACGGAAAGGATGCCCATACAATGTTTCACAATGATTCATTTGTATGTTGTTATAATATCAGACATTAAATAAGAAATCCACTATGGGTATGCACACCTCCCATGAGCCACTAAAATCAATGACACTAGCCTACATCATGTCTTCCAATGTTTTTATTTTTTGTTCGGATCGACCATCTGTCATAGGATGATACGTCGTGCTCATATTCAACTGAGTGCCAAGGTATTTCAATACGGATTTCCAGAAACAAGACATGAACCTCAGATATATGTCTAAGATGATTAAAACCGGTATACCATGTCTCTTTACCACTTGTTGGATATAGGTTTGGGATAGATTCTCTACCGTATGAGTTTTACGATTTGGAATGAAATGGGATGACTTGGTAAGATGATCTACAATCACCAATATGTCATCATGTTTATGAACTATTCTAAGGATACCTATAAAAAATCTATAGAAATTTTATCCCATTTCCACACTTGAATCGGTAAATACTTCCACATACAATCTTGTCTTTGAATCTCTTCATTAACATACTAACAAGTTAATCACTTTGAAACAAACACATCCACATTACTTTTCTTGTCATTCCCCTAAAACTACGCCATCAATTCCTTATACATATTTTGTGTTCCTAGATGTATAACCCATCTCGAATGGTGGTATTTATGAAGGATTTGTTCATGAAAAACGATAATTTCAACCATTTGATCTCTAAAACACATAATTGAACTCCCATCATGTTTTCAGCCCTCAATGATCTCTACACCATTGAGTTTAAAACTCATAACTAGGAATTCTCCATTATCTGTTTGTTCACTTTGACCATATTTACTAAATCATGAACAAGAATAGCAAAAAAACTATAACATCACCTTAGTCTTCATATTTTACATGCATGTCGTATATGACCGAAATCAACGACCATTCATTTGAAGATTTTTTTGATATCTAATTATATTAATTTTTTATCAATGCATCTACCACAAATTTCCCTTTTCCCAATTAATACATTATGTCAAAGTCAAAAATTTGTATATACTCCATCCATCTTCTTTTCCACAGATTCAAATCTCACTGTTAGAAAATATATTTCTAGATTTTTTGGTCCATGAAAACGGTAAATTTATCTCTAAAATGATAATGATGACACCTCTTCATGGAATGAACAACTAATGCTAATTCAAATTCATTTATTATGTAATTATTCTCATGCAATCTCAACTAACTTTAATAATAAGACACAACATGGTCACCTTGCATAAAAACACAAACCAACCCTAATTACGAATCATTATAGTACACCACATACCCCTATCCTAATTTTGTCAAAATCAAGAAATGTGTCAAAGTAAGATGAAATTTAGCTCTAGGAAATACTTCTGGAATTTTTCTATCCATTGGAATAGAGAACTCTTCTTTCTCAATTCTATCCTTGGTGAGGCTATCCAAGAGAATTCACACAGAAAGTGTCGGTAATAACCAGCTAGACCAAGAAAACTTCATATCTCAAAGTCATTTTTGGTGTTTTCCATGAGTTCATAGATTCTATCTTTTTAGGATCCACCAAAACAACTTTTTTGTAAATCAAATGTCCAAGAATGCATACCTACTATATCCAAAAATCACACTTAGAGATTTTGGAATACAAACAGTGATATATCATGATTTGTAACAATGTCATCTGGTGTTCCTCATTATAAACCCTTATCTTTTCCATGACTTTGTATATAAAAACAACAAAAATATTCCAGAATATTACTGAAATATCTAATTCATCAAATCTATGAAGACTGTTGGTAGATTCATGAGACCGAATGTCATGACTACATATTTTTAGTGGCTATATCTTCTTCTTAAATCTGTCTTTGGAAAATCTTCCTTCCGAACGCGCAATTGATTATACCCTCATCGCATGTTAATCTTTGAGAACCAAAAAGCTCCCCTCAATTGATTGAATTGATCATAAATGTGTGGTAGTGGATATTGATTCATTATCTTTACATGGATAAGCTTATGATAATCAGCACACATCTAAAGAGTTCCATCCTATTTCATCATGAACAACACCAGGGCTGTCCACTGAGATGAACTTTTCTGAATGGAACCCTTGCTATAAAGCTCCTCCAACTGCACAATCAATTACCTTAGATCTGTTGGTTCCATCCTATAAGACGGAAGGAAAATTAGACTAGTACCTAGAAGGGGATCAACCTTAAACTCCACATACCTTATAGGTGGTAACCCAGAGATGTTATTGAGAAATACATATGGAAATTGATCCCCCATTACTATAATACGAAAATCTTGGATCTCTTATATAAATGCCAGTGTCAATACCTAAAACTGGTAATAGGTCGTTCTCACCAATGGTGCCAACAATCTGTTATCACCCTTCTTCATGGCCTTATCTCCTTTGAATAGATTCTCCTCGTAATCCTCAATCATGAAACTAACTATCCTCCTATAATAGTCGATGTGAGCCTCGAACATTTTCATCTAATCCATACCCAGGATTACATCATAGACATCCATCTCCATCATCAAGAAGTCCCATTTCAGTTCAGCTCCATCAACCGTTATAGAACATGCTCAACACACAAAGTCTCGGCATTCTCTTTCACCAAGAGGAGTTTTTAGTTTTATCACAGAGGGAATCATTACATGTTTTAAACAAAAAAGGTCATCAACACGAGAATCAATGAGGGAATGCATTGCACTAGAATCAAATAGTACATACATAAAGGTATAATTCAAAAGAATCGTACCTATCACCGTAGATGGTCTATCCTGATCATCCACAATAATCTTTACAGTTCCATACAGTTGTTTCGTTGCTTCACTATGCTCTATGTTTCCTTTTAAGGTTGTCCTTGCTGAGGAGTCATGGTATTTCAAGAATCACCATGGCTAGATTTTCTCTACAGACAAGGTTGGTTCTACGGGCCTCGTCATGTTGAATCATACAATGGTTGCGACAAATGAGAAGTTTCTCGATCACCGGACCTTTAAGAACAGCGGAAAAAGTTCATAAGTTGTCCCATATTTTTGAAATTATGGAATTATCTTTGCGTTGTTGTAAAATCATTCTTTATGTGGTCAAACGAACTACATTGGTAGCATCCCACTCGTGTTTTTGGTCATGGAAGAAGATTTACCGATCTAGTTGTTAGATTATGATTCCTGCTCCCACCTTAGAAATAGGTATCTCCCTTTCGTTAGCTCCCAGCATTGGATTTTCCACTATTTCGAATAGAGATCATCATAAATCCTCCACCCATAGATCATGAGATTTCAAACACATCCACTGCTTCATAGTTCACTATATTTGTATAGTCATTAATACAAAGCACCAAAATCTTTGATCAAATTTCCAACCATATCCTGGATTCTAAGATTTGTGCCTTTAGGGACACCCTTGCGCCAACTACCAATGAAAAGCATAAAAAATTCATGAATTTAGCTACATACTTTTTGATAGAGATATTTTCCTTCTTCAAGCCAATGAAGTTTTCTATCCTTTGGATATTGAATGTGCTAGGATAGAATTTTTTATTAAATAATTACTCAAAATCCTCTTAAGTAAGTCCTTTATTCTTCTTAGTATGGAAGAATAGTTCCCACCACTGGCGTGAAATATCCTCAAGCTTATATGTTTCCATTTTGACCTTTATCTCCATCAGTGTGCCGACGAACTCGATGATACGATTCATCCTACTGATCAACACCTCCACCTTTTTCAAGTTCAGAATCACCTAGGAAAATTGGGGGATTCTTCTTCATGAACTACATGGAATGGTCCACATGCCTTGGTGCATCCCTCATATTCTCCTTGTTTATAGCCTAAAATGAATAGACGATGCTTTGAACTAGATTTTGTGTCACCTATGGTTCCGGTGCAACAATGTTCTCTATATCTTCTTCCAGTGGGTTTCAAAGATGACTATCGAGTTCCATTTTATAAAAAAACTACAACATTGTAAGTCTCACTCCCTAGAAAATGATGGATTAGAATTTCCAATTCTATCAAATCAACTATCACAACATTTTATTACAAAAACAAAATTCTCCAAGTTCAATCATTTTTTAAAAACCAATCTTTCTTCTGAAAATATAATGATTTTTAAAATACACCAATTATCCTTTTCAAAGTCTTTAATATGAAAAAAAATTCTGTATTTTCAAAAAATTACACTTTTTCAAGAAATGATAAATCATTACTCAAATTGAAATATGCCATCCTAGTGGGATGTCATTACCCTAATGCATGACATGATCTTCTAATTGGCCAAACCCCTGAAAATGAGATGTTGGTGTCCTACAAGTGTATCAAAAACACTTATGCACCAAAACACCCTAATAACTTGATGTTCAGCAAAAATAGGTTAGATAAGTCCTTTTATGCTGTATATTTCATGTCATGACAGTCATACTCTATTCTAAGATCACAAACCAAGGAATAAAGAATGGTTAATCAACTATGAGGCCAATAAAGAGAAAACTAATTTCTAGGGAAGGACAAAACAAGATGATAACATGTGTAATGACCCACTAATTCTCATATAATTGAGAGTATAACAAGTCATTACATGGTCTTAAGAGACATCCCCATGATGCCAATGGCTGGAAATAAATGTTAAAGGGTTTCTAATACAAGTGGGGGATGACTTTCCCTTTATTTAAAAAACCAACAAACTAACAAACCATAACTAAACCATTCAAAAAAAATTCATGAACAAAAGAATAGAAACTAAACAACTTAATATATCTCAAAACCCAATCATTGTGTGAAAAGAAGATGACCAAATAAGTATCAAATTAACTAGGGGAAACCATATAAATACTCTTTGAAGGTACACAACTCCATTATTTATGTGCATCATGTTCAAAGATAATTTAACTGCCCGAGCATCACGAAGTGGTGCTAAAAATGTGTGAAATGTTTCCTTTTTCCCTGTCCCAAATGATAGTATCTGTAAAAGTACCAAAGTTCCAAAGAAGGGGTGAGTATAAAACTCTATTGGTTTTCCCCAATGACTTCCCTACTCAGACCAATAGGATAATAGAGTTAAAAACTTTTATATAATACAGTTTATATGATATACTTTTTCAAAATAGTTTATAATTTAATATAAACAACTTCCAAAACCATTTGTAACAAAAAGAATAAAAGTTCAATTAATTATGATTTTTTAGTAGGTATTTTCCTAAAAAATAACTAAATAAATATTTAAAACCATTTATCAATATTCCTTTGTAAAAATCAAGTAATTTCACACATCCACACAACCAACCATACATGCTACGTGATGATAGTTCCATACACATGATCGTTCTCTCATCGATCTACCAATTCCTCACAAGTTAATTATATCATGTGTTCCATTTAACCTTTTACATTGAGCACAAAATCATATTTCAACCATAAACCATAAATTCAATATGAACTCACAAAAAAATATGCCCAATGATCATGCAAAAACAACTTTTTAATAAAAAACACATTTATATTGAACACCATTTTCCATCAACACAATTTCAATTCCAAACCATTTCAATAAAACACCCTTTTTATTGAAAACCCATTTTCATCAAATCATTTTTCAATTCTAGAAAATCCATAATTTAAAATCAAGATTTTAAATTCATGAAATAATAATATATTTCACAAAAAATTATCAAGATTTAACAAATCTACAGAAAATGAGAAATCATCACCAAAGTGATTTATTCTATATATCAAACAAATATTTCACAGTAAATATTATCTAATTTAATCCATTTGAAACTTTGATAATCAATTCTAGCAAGATAATTCATGTGAGAAGCCACCTAGTTAGATGGTTTTGACGAAACATGACAAGGGATGGAGATAGCTTATGAAAAATCGGTCGATTCTTCCTAGAACATCCATATATTCCATATCCTAGAAATATTAATACCAAATCTCAACTTATTTAACCTAAAAACACATAAATATACACAAAATAGGTGTGTATCTAAGAAATAAAGAATAGATAATAATTAGATCTAAGTAGATCTAAGAATCTGATAAATAATGATGAAGAACGATCATATACCTCATGAATAAGGGTTCAAAAAACTAAGGGAAGCCCTCATATTGACTCCAAATCCCTTGGTATAGGTTTTTCAACCTTCAAGGAAGAGAAATCCTGAATTATGGCCTCTTAGGATCCAAAATGAAAAACATAGAGGTAAAAACATGTGAGATCCACTTTTTTAGGATCTCATTTAAACCATGTGTATAGGTAGTTCACATGGTTAGACAAACTCTGTAATAACAGTGCATTAGATACTATCTAGAAAGACCCTTGAACAACCTCCTCTAATGGTCTCCCTAACCTTGCGCACAACGTTCCAAAGCACTCTGCCTCATAAGTTTGGATAAACCGTGTGCAGCCCATGCATCTGTCCTTTCCCCCCCAAAACATAGTAAAAGATCACCAAATTTTCCCAAAATTCCCCCTTAAACTTTATGTACATAAAACATAATGAAAGGGTTGCGTACCAAAACTTGGGGGGAACTACATCTACTCATTATCTATTTTCTCACAAGATAAAACTCTTAAAAATATGAGTTCTTTTTTTCTTGAATCAAATCTTCATAACATTCGTATTGACATCTTTCATTATCTTACCCAACTAATACCCTATGAAAAACATTTCAAAAACTTGATATGAGAACAAAACTCTCAATAAGTGACATAAAATAGGGAATTAAATAGTTGGTCCATGAATTTATAAACTCATGAAATCATTTTCAAAATATCATTCTTTTCACCCATAAAAAATATGGTCTTTGACATACCTCATGAAATCATATTAATCATGAAAAACATCATATAAATCTTAAATAATGAAAACAACTTATTGAATCCATATCATACTTATATAGTAGCTTTCACATCTATATAGTGTGTAACCTTCAGGGTTACATTTGGAATACCCATCACAATATATTCCCAAAATCTCATAGGATACACCTTAACATTTTACTACATCTCATTACACAATGCATTAAACAGCTATCATGGGATCACCTTACCTCGGTTTATCACAAAACCACCCATATACCAAAGCTATTCTGAAGAATGATAACAAAATCATAACACAAAATAATAATAATAAAGTAAAAATAACATTTCCACTTGGTAGTCCAAAAATAAAATTTAAAGATATTTATATAATGAATCCTTTCTCAAAACCATTTTCAATATCAAAATAATTTAAAAGGGAAAATGGTATCATTTTTTATTTTTAAAATATTATGTCTTGTAGAGTAAGAAAAATAACAACTAATGGTCATGATGGAAGAAAATTCATCATCACCATGTACATTTAAAAAAAATCTTTTTTTTCATTTAATAGAACGTTTCATATAAAAAGTTTTCATTTGAAAAAAAATTAATGAATTTAAAAGTCAAAATTTTTTATTATACACCGTATAAAATATGGTGTTATATAACATCAAAATATTCATCAATTAAAGGATATTGAGATGAAGTCCCTTACCTTGACTATGACTTGTATCGTACATTATTTATATTCTTGAATATTACACATAGGAAAATTTATACAATTTTTAGATAATTTTTCATGTTTATTATTACTTTTATATCACTTATTTATAATTTTTTAACAATTTCTTAATTATTTATGTTCACATCACACATTTTTTCAATATTCGGTACTTGAGTTAAAAAATTAACTTGGTATGATATTAATTTGTTCATGTGTTCATAATTTAGTCATACCTAGAATAATATTCATGACATAATTATAATTTTATTACATTAAGTATAAATTTTAATTAATCTATTCAATATGGTTAGAAAAATAAACATTATAATCGTAGAGATGGTAGGTCGTACGTACACATTAGTAACATTTTCATTTTTCATTGATCATTATAGAAATAAGGTAATTATTATTTTATCATAAAAGAATGATCATAACATAATTAATATAATATTAATACTTTATATATATATATATATCATGTGATGTATTGATTTAAAATGAATTACATTATTTCATGGATGTGATAGTTCTCAGGTACGCATTAAAGATGTTATAATTTTTATGTGCATGTAAAGTAAAAAAATTTGTTTTAATATTTTATTATAATGATTTAAAAAATTAATATAGCATATGAAAATTAATATCTTCATTATAACTAGTCATGAGAGAGAGTTTTGTAAAAAAACTTATACAGTTTTGTGGAGGTGATAGTTTATATGTACACACAAACAATTAATCACTTTCCCATTTTATGGAAGTGTATATGGATTTAGGTAATGATATTAACATAATGAAATATTATTAATTTAATGTTACCAAATTTATTATCCCATCATTTTTGGAGGAGATTTGAAGGATTTGGATGATGAAATAAAATAAAAACACTTAAATAAATACATTACCTTTCCTTTAGATGGTCACATTTCTTAACTCATTAACACCCATAATAAGGTTATTTTGCCTCTAATAAGGCCTCTATAATGTTGGTTGTAAATCTAGAAAGGTTTTTGTTTATATATTGAGAGATACAAATGTTTTTTGAAGTGTATGGAATATTGAAGAAAGGTTTCCCTTTTATAGGATAGTGGAGGGGAACTCATGGAATTTTTAAAAGAATTAAATTAATATAAATTCATTTTCCATTCTAAATGGGTCCAATTGAACATGTTTCTAATATAGAATGAATATGGGTAGAAATATAATCATATATTGAAAATTTGACAAGTTTGTGTATTTTTTAATCATTATTTTTTTTGTTTTAACACTTTTAACTCTTACCATTTTATTATGTAATTTACAATTTGAGTGTTAAAATAATTACCATAATATGTCAAACAACCAATGAATGAGTAATTAATATAACATAAGGAAACATGTCAACTAGTTGGACAAATATTTGTTATTTCTAAAATTTAATTCATTAAATTAAATATTTTATATTTAAAAATATGAATTATGCCAACTTTTGAAACTATTCATTACATGAATTTTTTTTTAAAATTGTACCAATGTGATTATTTTAAATAAAATTATTTAACTCAAAAATAACATGTATAATCAATCCATAAAATTTGGTGATGGAATAAAATATTTCACTTTTTCTTTATTTTAATATTATTAATATCATTTATTTTATTCTTCATTTAATTAATCAATTACTACATCATTGTTGTTCCATAATTAAATTTAGTTTTTTAAAGGCATCACATTAATAGTAGTTGTGTGTGACTCTCATCATTGTGTCATTATAAAGGCATCGCCGTAACAATAGTTGAATCAGATTCAAAAATTATCTGCGACTCTCTCAAGGCTCTCTCTCCCACTCCATGGATGATTTTTAATGTGATTCGTAATTTCAAGATGTTCATCAGTAGCAGGACGGTTATTACTCACACTTGGCGTAAAGGGAATAGTGTAGCTTACTTCCTCGCCTCAAAGGCCCCCTCCGACTCTTTTATAATTGTGTACACCAAAACTGGCTCCCTCCCCTAAGGATGTGTTTATTATGTAATTGGGGACTCCCTTGGTCTGTATCATTTTAGGCCCCCTTAAATGTTTTCCTCTAATTTCTCCCTTAAATAAAATAAATGTTGTTTGTCAAAAATAAATAATGTATTATTTTTCGGTATAATTCTATCTTGTGTGCAATGTAAGATTTCGATGAAACCCAATATTTTTTGTCAGTTATGCTATTTGAAAAAAATCCCTTTTAATGTAAATATAATATGTATTTGATAAATATTAATAGATGTGAAAAATTATTATTCGATAATTACCTCAGATGTTACATACTTTCACCAATTGGGAAATTGTGTCCTCACAATTGTATTCACCTATAAAATAAGTGGCGGTATTTCTACATCATAAAATATTCATATTCCCATGTTACCTCATCAACCAAAAGTTTTTTACAAAAAACATTACACTGATAAATCACTGTATTTCTCCACACTTTATCTCTAGGGTCAAGAATCTGGACAGGCTATTCCTCATACAAAATATTCTCTTCCAACTGAACTACTTCTGGACATAAAACATGAGACGGATCTGGCATATACTTTCTTAACACTGAAACATTGAACAAATTGTGTACATTTGATAAACACATAGGTAAATCCACTCAGTAAGAAACTAATCCAACCTTTTCTAGGATTTCATAGGGTCTAAGGAAATGTGGAGTCATCTTTTCCTTTATCCAAAGCGCATCACACTTTTCCTTGAAGAATCACTAAGAAAGACATGATCACCTACGTTGAATGAAGGATCCATCCTCTGATTCTTCGCATAAATTTTATGCCTGTTCTAATATTTCATAATCATTTTATGAATTAACTAAAATTTCTTGAATTTATTCTATAAAATTTGGTCCCATAACCTCCCATTCTCCAATATCATCCCCAAAAACTACAGTTCAACGCCTATTTCCATATAATGATTCAAATGGTTTCATATGTATACATGAAATAAAAATTGTTATTATAATAAAACTCAACCAAATAAATATTTTCATCCCAACTTCCCTTGTAATCTATTGAACATGAATATATCATATCCTCCATGATCTGAATTTCTCATTCATACAACCCATCTGATTGAGGATAAAAATCTATACTAAATCATAATTCAGTTCTCAGTGACTTCTAATGGAATTTAAAAAATATAGAAGTGAACCTATGATCACAATTATATACAATATAGAAAGGAACTCCATGTAACATGATTGTATCATTAGGATTAAACTGAGAATATTGATCTATATACAATGTATCTATAATTAGAAGAAAATGAGTAGATTTATTCAATCTTCCAACAATATCCCAAATCACATTGTTACCTTGAGCAGTCATTATTAGTCACAATATTAAATCCATAGATATATTTTTCCACTTCCACTCTGGTACTATAAAAGGTTTTAGCATAACATTTTTCAACATTCATTCAACATTAACCTACTAACAAGTAATACACATCACAGTAAAGTCATCAATATCTCTTTTCATTCCATCTCAGCAGTAATACTCCCAAAATCCTACATATTAGTACTTCCCAGATGAATAGAAAATGGAGAACTATGAGACTCAATCAATAAGTATTTCTTCAACATTGAATCAAAAGGAACACAAAACCTATTACCAAATATCAAAACACAATTTCTATCAAGGTTAAATTTAGGACATATTCCCTTTTAAACTAATTCAATATTTTTCTGCATTTAACTGTGTTCCTTCTATTCCATCTTAATTATATCAGATAGAGAATATTTCATTGAAACCCAAAAAAAGAGGAATTGTATACACTAATAACTTTCATTAAAATGTTTATCAAATCAATAATCTAAGGGTAATGTTACAAACATAACATGGTTAATGTGGCATTACATTTCTGACTCAATGCATTAACCACTTCTTTTTCATTTTTAGGATAGTAAAGAATCGTGCAACAATAATCCTTTATTATTTAGAACCATTGTCTATGTATCATTTTCAACAATTTATGACTTAATTTATACTTAAAAATTGTATGGTTAGTATGTATTTAAAATTTTAATCTATAGATATGATTCCATTAGATTAAAAAAACAGAAATTAAAAATAAAAAAACATGTCTTGGGTAATTTAACTCATGAGTTTTCAAATGATATATTTTAAAATATATTACCTAATCATTCTTCATTAGGACACAACCAAGTACATTCAAGAAAGCATAATCATATATAACAAATTCACCATTTCTAGAAGCAAGTGCGAAAATTGGAGCATTCCCCAATCATCATTCAAATTATTGAAAAAAATCACCACATTCTTTTGACTGTATAAACATAACACCATTTCGAGTTACCTTAGTCAGTGGTCTAGATAACTATGCCTAATTTTCAACCAACCCCTTGTAATAGTATTCTAAATAAAGAAATCTACGAATCTTAGTTATATTTATTTTTATTATCCATTCTTCAACAGTGTTTGTTTTAGAAATGTTAAAAACTATGCCATAATTATAAGCAATGAGGCCAGGGAATGAAATTTATTGCAACAAAAATTCACACATTATGAATATCCCATATTATTTATTTTATTTTATGGTTTGCAACAAAACCCTTAGATGACATTTATGATCATGTTTACTTTTTGAATACACCAAAATATACTCAATGAAAAAAACTAAAAACTTATACCAAAACTCAAAAAATAATCTATTCATATGATCCATGAATAAACCATGTTCATTATCTAAACCAAATGTAAAGACCCAGAAATTACATGTAAAAGTTTATTTAATTATATGGGAATTTCATGAGTCTGCAAAAAATTGACGGTGCATTATTCTGAGGTCTGGTGATCCGGGAATGAATTTTTGAACCTTTTTAGGTACATTTAGTAATCATGTGAGCCGATTTTTGTAACATTTGAACTGGTGCTTGGAATTGAAATTTGAAGACATCGTTGAACTCGCAGCGCTGATATTCATTTAAAGAGACCTTCACCTCGACCGCAGTAGGTCGAAGGTGGAAGTTAGTATTTCAATTTTTCATGTAAGAATAAAAATAAAATATTTAACATTTTTATTTTATTTTTATAACCTCCCAATTGAATGTTTAGTGGTGGGGACCACCTAAGCTTAAAACCTCCCATTTTGAAATTAATGGTGTGTACCACCCGCCCCCCTTATACACCCTCTTTAATGAGGGAGGTGACTCTTGGTTTTCTCTTAATTGATTATGATACCATAATTTAATTAATGTACAAATTTTATTAAATTAAACTCTAAGATTTTAAATTGGCACCATACCCCTCGTGGGAAAAAAGTTTGGGAAAGGGAAGGTGAGATTTTGGAGAACATTCTCCAATGAAGAACTTTCTCCAACGAAGAATGAGGAACCAACACAAATTCGGGATCAGAAGTGCCTTGCGGAAGCAACGAAAGCCGACGTTCATCAATGACTTCGTCTTCTTCCTCATATCTCCTCCTTCAGAACCTTCAAGGAAGGAGTGTGTTTTTTATTAATCTTCATTATTTTCTTTCACGTTGAATCTCTCCCACTTGATCCGCTTTCTACCGCTCTAACAAGGAGGGTGCAGGACAAACAAACATGGCCCAACCACTCTACAACCTTTGTGGTTTTTGATGCCTTCTTCGCGATGCTAGAGGAAGACGACTGGTGCCAGCAACAGAAAATGGTGGGGCACGGGAACGTCGGTTGGCACTCTGACTGGCTGTGATTAATACGGTGGTGCGACTGTACCTCCGGAGAAAGCCCATGGCCTGTCGGCCACGTTGGAGCAATGGTAGTGGATATTGGAAGACAACCGTGCAAAGGGGAGGTGGCAGCGTGCGTCCGCGCCAACGGGCATGTAAGATTCATGGACATGTGTCGCAACAGCGAGGTGAGGGCGGCCGGCTCACTGCCGACCGCCGGTGATGGTGCGGTCCACAACCGCGCCACGTGGATGAGGTTTACTGACCGGCCAGCTGCGAGGATTTTGGGCTGCCGTACTGTGGGCTGCACTGCATGGGCCACCCAGTGGGACGCCCGGTGGGCTTTTCCGGACCCAACAGGTTGGGTCGGTCCCGACTAGACCCGAACCAACTTCAACCCTTTTCATTCTTTTAGCCATATCTTGAGCTACAAATGTCCATTAGACAAACTGTCTACGGCACCAGAAACCTTGGATCGAGATGGTCTTTTTGGTATACCCCACTTGAGTTTTGGATAATTTTGGGGTACGATCGGGTTGGATCAGACATGAATCCAACTGGGCCCTCGAGACTAAAAGGCCAATAACTTATTGACTAGGCATCTGATTGATGCATTGTATGTTGTGTTGAGACCCCTATCACATGGTGGTCCTTTTATACACTTCTTCATGGGACTTTGTGGCAGTTGGAGTATAGACTTGTGGCTTGAGGAGTGGACCCATCTCGAAATCAAGTGAACTTAGTGCGGGAACCCTATTGATGGTTGTAACATGAGAAAGGGATCTTATGTGGGTATGTGCTTTGGGATTCTATATTGGTCTATGCTTTGGGATCCTATGTGGGTCTATGCTTTGGGATCCTACTTGGGTCTATGATCGATAGTCCCACTTAGATCCACTCTAGGAAATCCACGTGGGACTACTCTAGGATCCTATGTGGGTCTGCTGTATTAGGATCTTACGTGGGTCTAATGATTTAGGACCCTACAAGGGTATTCCCCTTAAAATATTAAGATGATTAGGTAGCTAAATCAAAAAATCATTACTACTGTTCCAAATTTATACTGGGTGTGAGTTGAGTCCTTACCTTCGTGGTAATACTTTTGTGGTATTCTTATGTGTGGCGTACTTTTGTGGTACTTACCTTCGTTGGGATACCTTTGTGGTATTCTTCTGTGTGGCATACCATTATGGTACTTACCTTCGTGGTGATACCTTTCTTTCATTCTCCTGTGTGGCATTTCATTTGTGGTAATTACCTATGTAGTGTTACCTTCATGGTAATCCTTCCTTTGTGGAACAGTTGAGCTTTGGGATTTGGAGTTGGACCTTGTGTTTCCTCATGAATGAGTTGGGTATACTTGATAACTTAGGTATCTGAATGGGAATATACCTTAAGTATGGTTGTCATATGTTTTCATGCTTTTGGGTTATCATTTGTGGGTTTTGTGAGACCTTCTAGGGTCTTAGGGTCCCTACGGAGTATCGTTATACTCACCCCTGCAAGGGCTACACCCACACCTTGTTGTGTTTGGTGCAGACAACAGACTGCGCTGACTGAGGATAAGAGTACCAGGACTGGAGTTAGCTCAGAGGTGGACATTAGACGAGGTGTATTGTAGAGACAACCATTCGAGAGTTGTACCTACCCTTCAGGTTGGGTCCGTGGGATGAGTTCACTAGAGATATTTCAGTTTACTTATACTTTTCAGTTTTCTTGTGCTTTCCAGTTGGGCTTGTATTTCGACCCATTTTTACTTATTGTTCACACTCTTTTTAGTATACAACTTACTTGTGTTCATAAATTGTTGTGTGCTTTATTGTGTGTGTTTACAGGTCATAATGGAAATGTCTTCCTGGTTTTAGGAAATACGCCTTTCGGTTCTAGTCGCCAGCCCATGGCCTATGGAAGGTGGGCTTGGGGTAGTCACGATACGGGACCTCGGGGATGGGTTGTGACAAATTAGTATCAGAGGAGTCGGTTCTACTATAGAACATTGGACTTTGAACATTTTAATGAAAATAGTGTAAATTGTAGTGAGTGTGGTAATCAGTTTAGGGAATCCAGTGTTTGTGGGGCGGCTGAAGAATCAGTCCACCATGACCCTGACTTCTGATTTCTGACTTGGTGCATGAAAACACTGATTGCATGTGTGTTTTGAAAAGTTTTCATTCTAATATTATTGAGTCAAATCACCAGGTATAACTTATTTACCATGGTGCATCTTTTTCTATTTAGGATGCCTCCATGTAGACATCTATCTTGGGTTCCGGGTATTGTACGCAATTATAGCCCACTGAGCGATGAGGCCTCGATTTAGGGACCTTTATCAGTAGGGGCACCATTAGAGGAACCAAAGGTACTATAACCCATTGGGCCACTGATTCCACCAGCTCTAGTAACAAAGGGTGCATGCCGCTTGAGCATGTTGCACAAGTTCCAGCGCCAGAGGCCACCCAGGTTCAGGGGTGAGATGGACCCACATGTGGATGAGGATTGGTTGGAGGCCATGGTGAGAGTCTTCCGACTTGCAGGGACACCAGCTGATCTCATGGTGATCCATGACACTAGTCTTCTATAAAAAATCTCCAAAAAGTTGGTGGGACTTGATGCTCTAGGTTCATGATGAGGTGACACTTCTCTGGGAAGACATTGAGAGCTTGTTTTGGGAAGAGTTTTTCCCAAAGACCCTTCACGCAGTGCACATTCATGAGATTATTCATCTACAAGAGGGAAGAATGAAGGTAGCTCAGTACTCAGCGAGGTTCAATGAAATCTTGCGCTACTCTACTGATATGGTGCAGGACCCATTCTTCAGGGCCCAGACCTTCGAGAAGGGTCTCTGGAGGGAGATCAGGGATTCGATGATTTCTTTCAGTATCTCGACACAGGTGGGGATGTTAGAGAGAGCCCTCTTAGTGTAGAGATTTATTGCTAAGAATTCACCAGTAGTGAGACACACCATCGGGCGTCACGTAGCAGAGTCTTCTATAGCTGGAAGCAGACATATGTCTCAGAGGTCCAAGAGGACCAGACCTACAGGTGGATGACCGTAGGATTCAGGGTCAGTTGTGTGGGGCACTAGAGGTTTGTGCCAGATTTCTCCAGAGTTGCAGCACCTATATCATCATTAACGAAGAAGGGGAACCCTTCATGTGGTCAAAGAGATTCCAGCGGAGTTTTCAGGAGTTGAGGCAGATACTGACTAGTGCTCCCATCTTGAGGCTTCCGGAGGAGGGCGTTGGGTACGTAGTCTGCTGCGACACATCAGGGACCAGGCTCAGATGTGTCCTGATATAGGAGTGAGTAGTTATCACATATTATTTTCGAAAACTAAGGCATCATGAGTTGAACTACTCTACCCATGACCTCGAGTTAGAAACCGTGGTATTCGCCTGGAATTTGTGGTGACATTACTCGATGGGTGAACGTTTTATAGTTTACTCAGATTACAAGAGTCTCAGGTATGTCTTATCGCATAAGGACCTGAACCTGAGATAGCGACATTGGCTTGAGTTCCTCCAGGACTATGACTTCGAGATAGTCTATACTCTTGGGAAGGGAAACATTGTAGCAAATTCACTCAGCAGGAGATCAGGTATACGGCTGCTAGGTGAGGTGACAGACCAGCCGACCGCTTTATGGATATCCTTTGTGGAACATGATGGAGAATCTTTTCTTCAGTATCTTACGGTCACACCCCAACTTATTTAGCGAGTGAGGGAGGCGCAACGTGGGGACCCTAACTGCGAGGATCGACGTGTTCAGATATCCTCAGGGTAGGCGCCTGATTTATTTTCTGAAGTTGGGGAGCACATCATCCTTTTCAAAGGATGTACCATGGTACCAGTGTCGCTTCAGTAGGAAGTGTTGAAGGAGTTCCACACATCCCCTCTAGCGGTACATCCTGGAGAGGGAAAGATGTACCAGGACCTTCGACAGTAGCACTAGTGGCTGGGAATGAAGAAATCAGTATTTGATATTGTCTCTTGGTTCCTCACTTGTCTGCAAGTGAAAGCAGAGCATCTGGTACCAGCAGTCTTAGTTCATCCTTTAGAGGTACCAGAGTGGAAGTAGGATGAGATATCCATGAACTTTGTGACAGGAATTCCATGTACATTCAGGGGTCATTATTCTATCGGGGTGATCGTCAACCGACTCACCAAGTCGACCCACTTCATACTGATTAGAGAGCAAGGTTTAGTAGAGAGCATGGGAGGACTCTATGTGAAGGAGATTGTCCAACTACATGGAGTACCCTCGATGATTGTCTCCGATCATGATGCACATTTCACTTCTTGTCTATAGAATGGGTTGCAAGAGGCTTTTGGGACGAATCGTTGTTTGAGCACCACCTTTCATCCTCAAACGGATGGCCAGACCGAGCAGACTATTCAGAACCTCTAGGACATGTTGCATACTTGCATCCTCGTCTTCAGTCACAACTGGGAAGATCACTTGCCCTTGGTAGAGTTTTCATAAAACAATATATATCACTCCACCATTGGGATGCCACCATTTGAGGCTCAGTATGGCCGACCTTGCTGATCAAATTTGTGCTAGACCCCATATGGGATTTAGCACCTATGGGACCAGAGACTGAACAAGATACCATGGAATAGGTCCAGATCATCAAACAGTGGATGAAGACTTCACAAAGTAGGAATAAGTCTTATGTTGAAAGAAGACAGAGACCTCTAGAGTTCAGGATGGTGACCACATCTTTCTACGGGTCTCACCTCGACAAGGTTTGTAGAGTATTGGCTACGGCGGAAAGTTATCTCCATGGTTCCTCGGACCTTTTCAAGTCCTCAACAGAGTTGGTGGGGTGGATTACCACTTAGATCTTCCACCACAGCCGCACCGGGTGCATGGCGTCTTCCATGTATCCCAGCTGAGGAGATACGTTCAGGACCCTTCACGCATCATTGACTGGGGAGAGCAAGACATCGACGATGTGGCCACATTTATGGAGGTTCTAGTGATGATTTAGGATCGACATGAGAGAGTATTCATGGGTGATCGATACCATTAGTCTGTGTACGTTGGAATCACAGGAACCTCCAAGAGAGTACATGGGAGCAGGAGGCTTAGTTTCATGCTGAATACCCCCACTTGTTTTCCTAGTTTTTGTATTGTGGATTTTGGGGATGCAAATCCCTATGGTGGGGAGAATGTAATGACCTGGAAATTCCTTTTAATTATTTTTAATAATATGGGAAGTTTACAAGTCTATGAAAATTGACGGCGCGTGATTCCGAGGCCCGGTGTTCCTAGAATGAATTTATGAAATTTTTTTAGGTATGTTCAGTAAACGTGCGAGGGGGTTTTTGTAACATTTCAACCAGTGCTCATAATTGAAATTTGAGGACACAGTTGAACTCGCAGTGCCGATATTCACTTAAGGAGACCTTCACCTCAACCGTAATAGGTCGAGGGTGGATGTTAGTTTTTCACTTTTTCATGGAAGAATAAAAACAATATATTTAACATTTTTATTTTATTTTTATAACCTCCCAATTGAATTTTCAGTGGTGGGGACCACCCGATCTTAATACCTCCCATTTTCAAATTAATGGTGGGGACCACCCAACCCCATTAAACTCCCAATTTAATGAGGGAGGTGACTATTGGTTTTCCCTTTATTGATTGTGCCACCCTAATTTAATTAATTTAAATCTTTAATTAAATTAAACTCTATGATTTTAAATTGTAACCACACCTCTTGCGGGAAAAATGTCTTGGAAAAAGAGAGGAGAGCATTGGGAGAACATTATCCAATGAATAAATTTCTACAACGAAGCTTAATTTAATTAATTTACATCTTTAATTAAATTAAACTCTATGCTTTTAAATTGGAACCACACCTCTTGCGGGAAAATTTTTTTGGAAAAGGAGAGGAGAGCATTGGGGGAACATTCTCCAATGAATAAATTTATGAAACAAAGAACAAGAAACTGACCCTGAGCTGGGATCAGAATCGCCTTGCGAAAGCAATGAACACTGAAGTTCTTCGATGACTTCATCTTCTTCCTTGGGCATCCTCATTCGGAACCTTCAAGGAAGGGATATATTTTTATTAATCTTCATTTTTTATTTCATGTTGAATCTCTCACCATGAGCCACTTTCTACCACTCCAACGTAGAGGGTGCAGGCCAAACGAACCTGACCTGACCACTCTAAAACCTTTGTGGTTTTTGATGCGTTCTTCACGATAGAGGAGGATGGAGACCGGTGATGGTGACAGATAGCGGTGGGGCTCGGGAATAGCAGTCGGCACTCCATCTGGCCGCGACGAAGACGGCGGCATGACCACAACACTGGAGAAGGGATTCGGCCCATTGGTCGCAGTAGAGAAATGGCGACGGCCAGTCATGCAAAGGTGTGACAGCGGCATGTGTCGGCGCCGCTGGGCATGCATGAGCAGTAGCCTTGTGCCGTGGCGGCAAGGTGAGGGCGGCCCACTCACTACCGGCTGCCAGTGATGGCATGGTGCATGACCGCACCATGTGGAGGAGGCTGGATAACCAGCCATCCACGAGCCAAGCGGGCCGGGTCGACCCGAACCAGGTCGGGTTGGCCCCAGTTGGGTCGTGCCGGGTCGGTCTGACCGGGTGGGACCGGACTTGTACCCACATCGACCTATTCCGTTCTTTTGGCCATATCATGAGCTACGAGCATCCGTTAGACGAACCGTCTACAACGCCGAAAACCTTGGATCGAGATGGTCTTTTTGATATACCCCACTTGAGTTTTGGATAAAGTTTGTGTATAGCTGGGTTGGATTGGACATGAATCCAACTCAGCCCTCGAGACTAAAAGGCCAATAACTTACAGATCGGGCATCCGATTGATGCACTGTCTGTTTTGTTGAGACCTCTATCACATGGTAGTCCTATGGGATTCTTCTTCATGGGACATTGTGGTAGTTGGTGTATCAGCCTATGGCTTGAGAGTGGACCCCTCCTGGAATCAACCGAGCTTAGTGCGGGAACCCTGTGGTTGGCTGTAACAGAGAAAGGGATCTTATGTGGGAATATTCATTGAGATCTTATGTGGGTATGTGCTTTGGGATCCTCTGTGGTTTTGTGATTTGGGATCCTATGTGGTTCTATGATCGAGATTCCCACTTGTATCCACTCTAGGAAATCCACGTGGGAATACTCTAGGATCCTACGTGGGTCTACTGTATTAGGATCGTATGTTGGTCTGAATGATTTAGGATCCTACGTGGGTCTACCTCTTGACTAAGTAATATGACTCAGTAGCTACATATAATAATATTTACTACTGTACTAAAGTTATACCTAGTGTTTGATGAGTCCTTACCATTATGGTAATACCTATTTGGTATTCTCATGTGTGGCGTACCTTTGTGGTACTTACCTTCGTGGTTATACCTTTGTGTTATTATTCGGTGTAGCGTACCTTTGTGGTACTTACCGTCATGGTGATACCTTTGTGGAATTCTTCTATGTTGCATTACCTTTTTGGAACTTACCTTTGTGGTGTTACTTTCGTGGTATTCCTTCCTTTGTGGAACAGTTGAGCTTTGGGATTTTTGAGTTGGACCTTGTGTTTCTTCAGGAATGAGTTGGGTATACTTGATAACATAGTTATATGTATGGGCATATACCTAAGTAGCGTTGTCAAATGTTTTCATTCTTTTTTGTTATCCTTTTTGGGTTTTGTGAGTCCTTTAAGGGTCTTGGGGTCCCTACTGAGTATCTTTATACTCACCCCTACATGGGATACGTCTGCACCTTATTGTGTTTGGTGCATACGATGAACAGTGCTGACTGAGGATAAGAGTATTGTGACTAGAGGTAGATTAGAGGTGGACATTAGAGGAGGCATACTACATACATGACCATTAGAGATCTGTACATACCCTTCAGGTAGGGTCCTTGGTGGGAGTTCACAGGAGCTGTTTCTGTTTACTTGTACTTTTCAGTTTTCTTGTACTTTTCTGTTGGGATTGTATTCTGGCCTCTTTTTACTTACTGTATAGAATATTTTTACTATACATCTTAATTGTGACTGTACATTATTGTGTGCTAGGTTGTGTGTGTTTATAGGTTATAAAGTAAATGCCTTCCCTATTTTAGGGAATACGCCTTTCGGTGCTAGTCGCTATCCCCTAGCCTATGGAAGGCGGACTTCCCATAGTCACAGCACGGGCCCCGGGGGACGGGTCGTGACACCAAATGGAAAAATAAAAATTCTTTATGTATATATCTAGTATGAATCATGTTTTTTAGAATGAATTCTTCCCTATCATTCCTTTGACGGTTCCCTAACATCAAGTCAACCCTTGAAAAATATTGTGATCCCTAGAGAAGATGAAATGAATCAAATATATGTGGAAAATGATACTTTTTCTTTGTAGGGATGTTATTAAAGGCTCTATAATCAATTCAAAGTCTTATTGAAATATCATTATTTTTAATAAAAAATACAGTAACACCACTTGGTTATGTGCTATGTTGAATGAAACCTTTATTATATAAATCTTATAATTGATTCTTCAACTCTAAAAGATCAATTTGATACATTTTATATGGTGTTTTGAAATATTATTAGCATCAAGAACATATTAAATAGTTAATTCAAATTCCCCGTCAAGAATAATATTGGGAATATCATTAGAAAAATTACAAAGATACTCATTTACAATTGGAATACCATTAATCTGAATAGTTCCTTTTTTCTACAATTTGTGAAAGGTAACTTTTACTAACATATTTTAATGGAATCTCAGCTTACTGATATATTGTGAATGGTAAGGGTTCATTCATTGACATAAACTAAATGTATTTGTGAAAATAAACTTCTTTAGAATTGTAGTCATTATTGGCATGGTAAAAAAATCCAATTCATACCCAAAATAACATCACACACTACAAGAAGAAAATAAAAGGTTTTCAAGTAAATTCTATCTACACAAAAGGACATGAATATTCTTATAATTTATTTATTTTTCATCATTTCCCCTATATGTTTTTACCATTATTTTTGGGTTCATTTATTCTGGTGGAGTTTCCAATTTACCAAACAAATTCTAAAAAATAGAAGAATGTGTTTACCCAAAAATAAACAACACATTTGCATAAGCTTAATTAATAACAAATCTATTTTATGCCAGTTCATTTTATCTCCCAACATCAGCTAATGTAGTAGCAAAGGATTTCACCACACTCTTCTTCTTATATTTTGGATACATCTCATCATTCTAATATTTTATTGGATAGTCGTTTTCATAATGACCCTTCTCATTACAAATAATAAATTTTTCTAATGGTATATTAGATTTTTCTTTCTATTACCCTGATATTTTTAAATTCATATACAATATTTATGTCCCATTTTAACACGATTGAATTACATAACAAAATTTAGAACGAATTCTCCAGTTTGGTTTTACTAAAATTCTCTCAAACTGTAAAATTCATTTTCTCACCATCATCTTGTTTTGATGTATTATTTTCGTTCTCCTATTTCCTAGACCTCTTTTTCTACTGGTTATCAAAGAACACATGGTCAACAAAAAAACTAAATTTTTACCATCACCACTCATCAAACAAGTTTTTCATAACTTTTGACCTCATGAAAATCCAACTCCATTCGATACATTGTCTTTAATCCTGAGATAAAAAGATAGATTTTTATGTCAATATTACAGATGAATTTTGGAGAATACCTTGCTAGTCTAGTGAATTTTTATTCTTCGGCATCCAATGAGTCCTCATATTCCCTAAATTCCAAAAATTGTTTTTCTATCCTAATTGAAACTGCCTTAGGAAAATATTTCTCAAGAAACATACTTTTGAATTCATCCCAATCAGTAGATTCAATCTCCTCACTGTACCTAATATACTTAACCATCGACCACCAATAATCGGATTCTCTATTGAAATGGTAAATAACAGGACTAGCATTTTGGTTGTTCGAACACCAAATTACATGAATAATCATTTCTAATTCTTTAATTCACTCTTCACCTAGAATGGGGCTAGATAATCCTCTAAATGATGATGGGGTGTTGCCTTCTGGAATGCTCCACTATGGATGTGTTCCCAGGAGGTTTATATGTATAACATAGTTCGTGGATACAACCAACATTTATAGCCTTAGTCCGCTACACCATCACTACAATGAATTTACCATTTATAATTCTGGCAATCCTAGGTTGCTTATTTGGAAGGTTGTTCTCCTCGAGATGTTACTCTTACATAGCTTCCCTATTTCCCATGTGAAAAACCTTTCTGAACTGACCTATATTAGATGTAGAAACATGGTAATCATTAAATTATATATCATTTCAATTTGAACATAAAGTACACATAATTTATGCATAATCTATAGACAATATCCTAACCCCTAAAGTCATCTAAACTGACTTATGATACAAAATATGAAGTGTTTCCTTAATCATGAAATAATCATGAGTGATTTCTATAAGAATATTTTCAAGTTTATAGTTTTAGATAATCAAGATATTACTATTACATAAAACTCAAATATTAAAACGTATACACTCTTACTCTATATCCATTTTTTCACAAGATAAAACACTTTAAAATATGGTATCTTTTTTATTGATAGAAATCGTAATAACATTCATATTGATTTCATCTGTTCTCTTACATTCCTTATACCCATTGGAAAACATTTTAAAAACATTTAATTATCACAAAATGCTCATTAAGGGGTATAAAATAAGGAATTAAATAGTTAGTCAATGGATATTTAAACTCATGAAATAATTTTTGAAAAATCATAATTTTCACCCTTAAAACATATGTTCTTTATAATATATCATGAATTGATAATATTCATGAAATAATATATATATATATAAATCATAAATCATAGAGGTAACATTTGGCATTCATATTATACTTATATTGTAGCATTTATAACTAAATAGGGAGTAACTATCATGGTTACATTTGGAATACCCATCACAGTATATTCCCTAAATATCTAAGGGGAATCCCTATCGTTTATCTTTGTATCATTACCTAATGCATTTGAGATCTATCACGGACTCACCTACAATCTATTTATCATGGAAATAACAATATACATATGTAATTCCTAGGAACCATAACATAACCATAATAAATAAAACAAGAAAAAAGAAAAAATAACATTTCCACATTACAATCACAAAATATCATTTCATGATATTGATATAATCAATCCATTATCAAACCCATTTTCAATAACAAAATACCTAAAATAGGAAAATGGTATTTATTTTTCTTTTAAAAATATTATGTCTTCGAGATGAATCCAAATATCAAATATTGGTCACGATGGATGAAAATCTATAGTCATCATGTACATTAAAAAACATTTCTTTTTTCATTAAGTAAAATGGATCGTATAAAAGGATTCCTTTTGATAAAATATGAACTAAATTATAATTCAAAGGGTTTGATTGTAAAACATATAATTTAAGGTGGGGTATAACATTAAAATATGTCCCAATGAAAGGATATATGGATGAAGTCCCTTATCTGGTGGCTGACTTGTCTCATACATTTTCTATATTACCGACTGATTGAAAATTTATTTTTTATTTGAAAAACACTTTTTAAAAGAAAAGTTAGAAACCATAATAATAGAATAACTACCACAAAACAACCAAATAATAAACTAAAAATATATCAAAACAGATCAAACCACCAGGCCTACCCCACCCCAAAAATTGTGCCACGTCACCAAGTGCTCACCAAAGAAAGGCTCTTTGGAAAGCAGTCACGTATAGAACTGAACATGCACAGAACCGATGGCTAATCCATACCCTCTCAAACATCTAGATCTAAAAGTCATGTATTGATGAAGACTTCATACTCTGATTCCCTTCTATAGTAGGTCCAGATATTGTGTGTGAAACCAAAATTCACAACAAAAGAGAACAACATGATGGTCCAAAGGCTTGTCCAAATCGCCTATGCAATCCTTTATAACCAAAAAACAAAAACAAAAACATAAATATAGCCATTGAAATGAAACTTGATGTTACTTGAATACGTATTCATGAATAATTTATAAGATTAAAATGAAACATGTAAGTCAGCTACCTCCAACAGTAGCCTCTCAAACCTAGAATCCATCTTGTCCCAGACCTAAATGTATTCTACAATGATGATCATCCCATTGTTGAAACCCCCTAATATAATTAGGTCCTGTTTTTTAATCCAATTACATTTCTCATCATTAAGAGATACCTCTATAAGTCTTCCCATTATTTTATCTACCTCCTCCTCAGTTGCACTGAGCAACAAGAATTGTTTGATCAATTTTTCTTCGAAACATAAAATAATCTCCAAGTGTTGATCACCCTATTCCCCTATCATTTGATGACTTACGGTCCCCATAACCATATTCTTATCATTATTCTACATTATTGAATGAATCTCCAAAGGGGGAGGACGTGAGGAGTCAGCATTCTTCTCCTTCTTTATCCTGAGACCCCTATTATTTTTCGAGCTTAGAACCTCATCTGTCGAGTGCATGTGATCGATAACCTGGGATACCTCCACATTGACCCCTTTTTCCTCACCTGGAATAATATAATATGAACCCAGATCAGCCTCTGAGAGACTTTCAAACCTATTTCACAATATAAATTGTTTCTGATGTAGGAATTTACCCCATTCCTTCCCACTATTTGGAACGACCTCATTTGGGATGATCCCCTTCCCCCTTACACATCCCAAAACTGCCTGACCTTAGCTCCTCAGCTTATGAGGCTAAAATCCACCTTATAACCATTGGATATTTGATCCATGACCATTCTAGCCATTCGATCAACCTCAAGCAGGAAAAGACCATCACCCTTCGGTTGTCTAGCCAAATACTATTTCTGCCTACAGAACACCTAACACACCACCAGTTTGACCTAGAAAACTGAGGTATTCATTACCTTATCAGTGCCATAAATACCCTTATACAACGTGTTGCAGACCCCTGAAGAACCTTCCGAGTGTTCCTCCTCCTCCGCTCATGACCACTATGGTCCCCACCTCTCCCCTCTATACCCTTTTACGTATTTTCCTGGCCATCCTTCTGACGACCCTATGAAGCATTACCATTGTCTCAATCATTTATCCTTCCTCTAAGTTGGTTTCCCCGATGAAAATCCTTCATTGAGTGTCCTAGTCATTTACACACAGAATAGAAGTTGATGCTATTTCCCCTTCCCCTCATCCTTGAAAACCCCCGGCTATAGATCTATGATGAGTGACCCTGATTCTTGTATATAGAATAGTTGTCGGTCCAATTTTCATATAGCACATGTTGTTTACATCGATACTCATTGCCGATTGAAATCCATACAAATTTAAATAGAATTCCAGATGGATCTAGTTCCACAAAAAACCCACAGATTAATAGGATGACAAATGGCCTCAGTGCGTCTATTAGAGGATTTAAATCTACTGACTTGGTTGCCAATAATCATAATAATATAAGGATTTTGAAATGGAAAATATAGGATTGGAAAACATACCAAAACTGAAGTAGAATGAGGATCTCGATTCATGTGGAAATCAAACGACCAATGAAACAGGAAGAATCGAAATCCATCATAGCTGCGGGGTGTGCTCGACCGTGCTCTGATGGGGTCCTCCTCACAAGAAAATCAAATCAAGATATTATTATTATTGAGAAAACCCATGGTCTCCCTCTATTGATGATAAAATGAGAAAGAAAATAGTCATATCTAAGATAATAAACGAAGGCCTTCTATGACTAAACCGCACCACCAGATTGAGGTTCAATAGCACGATGGTTTTCACCAACTCTGATGATGAAATATAAATATTTGGAAGGTTTTCTATGAGATCCACAACATTAGGACTTAGAAAATAATTCATAAAGGGAGGAAGAAAATAGGGATTAGAAAAGTCCCTAAAGTAAGGTTCTACTCTCCTTCCATATGTCAAGGGTCCCTCCCCCACTGGGGGAGGAGGCACTAGCGCTCTAGTCGCCATCATCACTAGGAGGAAAATACCACCAGCCTAGGGAATCCTCTGCCCATTCCACTCACTTATATATTAATAAATATAAAATTATGTTAATTTATACTTGATGGAGAACCTATTTCAAGTTATTATTACCTATATATCTTTTTTTATAATTTTATAACAATTACTTAATTATTTAAGTTAATGTCAGACATTTTGACAATATTTTGTACTTGTGTTCAAAAATGAACTTGGTGTGATATGAATTTGTGGTGTGGTCATAGTTCCATCATATCCAGAATAATATTAATGAATTAATGATCCCTATATTACATTAATTATAGTTTTAAATTATTCCATTAATTATGGTTATGAATAATGGTAGATTTAATAATCATGGAGATGGTAGGTCATACGTACATATGCATAACGTTATCATTTTTCATTGATCATTATAGGAATAAAGTAATTATTATTTCATATTTATGGAATGATAATAACATAATTAATATCAAAGTAATAAATTAAATATACTTATATATATCATAAAAGTTATTTAGTGAATAAAAATGAATCACATCTCTTCATTGAGGTGATAGTTCACACGTACGCACAAACGATGTTGACATTTTTATGTGCATGAAAAGTAAGAACATAATTGATATAATATTATCTTATAATGATTAATATGTCATGAATATAATATATGAACATTAATTCCTTCATTAAAACTATCCATGGGATAAATTTATCGAAAACAAATTATATCGGTTTATATAGGTGATAGTTCAAACGCATGCATGATCAATAAATTTCTTTCTCATTTGATGGAAGTGGAGATGGATTTAGGTGATGATATCAACATAATAACATATAAATATATTTAGTATACTATATATATTTATATTATCCCATCATGGTTGGATGATATTTTATGCAAGTGAAAGAATAAATAAAATAGAAACACCTAAATAAACAACATCACCTTTCTTTCGGATGATCACATATCTTAAAAACATAAAAACTCTATGAAGGGTTTTATTCCTTAAATTATTACTCTAGTATGTATGAAGGGAATCGAGGAAGGGTTTTGGGAAGATAGTGGCCAAAAAAAGGTTTTTAGGTGTAAATAATAGAGAAGAATGGGATCCCTTTTATAGGAGAGGGAAGGGGCACTCTTATAATTATTAAAAGTATTAAATTAATATTAATTAATTTTCTATTCAAAATGGGTCAAAATATATTTAGTTTTAAGATATGATGATTATGGGTATAAATATAATTATCGAATAAAAAATTGAGAGTATTTGATATATTTTTTTAATCCTTCTCTTTTTGTTTTAACCCTTTTAAATATTGTGTTTTATTCAGTAGTTTAAAATTTGAGTGTTAAAATAATTAATATAACATTATAAAATAAATATTAACGAGTCATTTAATACAAATTAGGACATATTTAAACTAGTTTTCCAATTAGTGGATTTTTAAAAAAATTAATTCTTTTAATTAAATATTTTATATTTTCAAATATTAATTATGACAATTTTTAAGCTATTCATTACATGACTTTTTTGAAAAATAATAACAACACCTTTACTTCATAAAAACTAGATTAAATTATCAATAAAATGTCTATTAAATAAATAAAATTTGTTTATGGAATCAAACATTTAAATTTATATTTATTTTAATATTATTAATATCATTTATTAGATTATTCCATTAATAAATGTATTATTGCGTCATCATTGTGTCATTATTAAATATAATTATATAATTTATAAACATTAAAAATATATTATTATGATGTATATAATATTTTTATAATTCTATGGACAATTTATTGTTGAAAATATCACTCATATAACTCCATAATAATTTTTTAGTAATAAGAGACATGATTATGATATCTTTGATTTTATTTTAAATGAAATGTTATTAATGTCATAATTACACCAAAGTGTCTTAAAAATTCCAACATTTAGGCCCAATTATTTTATTGGTTGAACAAAACTCATCCAATAACATTATAATAAGTTTTAGGATAGTTTTATATAATTATAAAAATTTAGTTACTTTTAATTACTCAATTTACCATTAAGTGTGGTAAAGAAAATACTAAATTTACTATTCACTAAATATTATTATGATAATATTAGATAAAAATTTTCATAGTGATTAAAACTATGTATGTTCATTTCTGAAAATTCTATTCATAGAAATTACTAATATCAATTTAGAAATTAATCTCGTTTATGGATTGAATAAAATAGGTTTTTAAAGTACTAACATTCAAGAGTTCACAATGATTTTATATCTAATTTAAATTTGAAATTTGTTACAATAACCTAAATTGGATTAAAAGATAAAAAAATTATCTAATTATACATTAAAAACATATAAAATGGATAACATAACTATATAATTAATCAGACTAAAAACTTATTTAGAATTGGAATGCATTATCTTCCACTATTCATTAAAAATTAATATTATAAGAAAAATACCACCAAATAAACCAAAGAAAATTTTGATATCACTCTTCTAAATAAGAACAATAATTTGTCATATAAAATTTTTCAACTATCAAATTATTTAATGAAAAAGGGTTCTCCATCAATTGGCGTTAAAAATACGTTTTAACAATATTAAAGACTTTTATGCCTAAAATTGGTTTTAGTCTTATTTGTAGCCCACAAAATTAATTGGATAAAAGTAAAAAAAAATTAATCAATCATCTGTAAATATAATTGAGTCAGTTCTATTCATTCCCTCCAATACAATTTCTATGAATATACTACCATTTAAAATAATAATATTACTACTGTATTATTTTTCAGTATATGTCAGGGTTGTATGCAATTCAGAGAAAACCATTGTTGTGTGTCTAGTATGCAATCGATAACAGTGTCCACTTTAAAGTAACATTAATATTTAATTCCTAAATATTAATAGATATGAAAAGGTTTTATTCTATAATTACTTGGGATGTTACACCCTTAGTGAACCAAACCATACTATATAAGTGATTAAATTTACTTAATCAACAACTCAAAAACGTGGTTACTCAGGAAGGTATTTACCAAACAAAAAAAATTCACATAAACTATATATTTTACTATGTACCACTCTTTATAATTTATTATATTATGCTACACCGTCCTAATAATTAATCTCAATGTTCTATTTGATAATATTGATCATACTATCTAGAAGATATGTTTTTATTATTTTAGTATCATAATTTATTAACATTTATTATGGAAATTTTTTGTATTAGATCCCACTAAATTTATGAAACAATTTAAATTAAAAATATTAATCAGTGGTAAAAAATCTATATTTCATCACGACATACAATAGTTTTTGAATTTAAATAAGATATTACTATCTATGGTAGAAAAATATAGTTTTACATAACACGCATGTGGAATGTCCCGTCCCAGGTGTCACACACTGTTTCCCTAAGATAGTTGGTCACATGACCTTAGGAAAACCTCCCTATATGCTAGAGGAAGCCAACTAGTAGAGAGGGTATAATATCATTCATTAGAAGACTATACTATCTTTATCAAATTAGCAAAATAATGGAAATACACATGAATAAACAAGTCATATGATTTAAGTAATTTTTGTAAACCAGTACCACAAGATGAAAAAAATATAGAGATACAATATCAAAACAAAATAGTAGATATTCCATCCTAACTTATATCCCATGTTTCAAAATGGAACTCAAATGTAAATACACTGATAACTCCCAAGAGGGTCCTGAACCATGTATGGTTCCATCATGCTTTCTCAATCCCAACATAGCCATCAAATAGAGGGAATGTTCCCATATCATGTCATGTAAACATGAAAACTATTCATGTATTGATTAGGCATCATGATTATAGTGTTAGTAAAACTCAGTAGGACACCACCAATGCTGTCTAAAGCAATATTTGGTCAATAGAGTGCACGCACTTGTATAAATAATAAAGAACAAGAAATAATGAAAATAATTTAATTTTTTAAATATAATTCCTATTACCACAAAACAATCACAGGTTTCCTAGGACATCCGAATAATATCATAAATCAAAATTTTATTATTACCATTCATAATTGATAATTTAATTCCCATGATACTATTCATATCTCATACCTGAATTCCCATGTTACCATTCATATTCCATAATTGAATTCCCATGGTACAATTAATATTTCATAATTCAAAAATAATTTTCATTGTTATCATTCACCATTAAAAAATTGAATAACCATGTTACCATTCATAATTTCATAATAGAATAACCATGTTACCATTTATAATTTTTTAATACATTATTAAATGTTCATGTTACCATTCATCATCACATAATTAATTAAACAAAAAATTATGCACATATGTGTAATTTTTAATTCATTAATTAGTTCATCATACCAATCCCTTAATCAATTAACCAATTAATTAATAATATCTATCCATTAATTAATTAAATAATTAATTAATCATCTTAATCTCATAAATAATTCCACAATTATTTCATCACATAATTCCCCTTATTTTATTCACCAATTAATTATGCACATCAATGGAATTAATTAATTAACCAATTAATTAATAAATATCAACAAATTTTATATCCCAAAAATAATTCCACAACTAATTATATCAAATTTATATTATCAATATCTCATAATTAATTCAACAATTATTTATCCAATTCAAAATCTCAATTTATCAAAATTAATTGAAAATTTTATTATCTCAATTCACATATCTAAATGTCTCACAATTAATTCCTCAATTAATTATCTCAAATCTATAATCTCAAATATACCAAATTTCATATCTCTATAAATTACGTAATTCAAAAAATTAATAAATTCAGTCATGGGCCCAATTCTTAAAATTATAATAGAAAATATATAAATACATAAAAATAATTTAAATCTATACTTTGTGGTTTGAATTATAGTCTACCTACCAAAATTTGCTGATGAATCTTTGTAATAATAGAATCCCCAATTTCTACAGAATAATGGCATAGATTGAGATCTGGATCTAAAACCCAAAATCATGATAAAAAGTCCAGATCCCTAAAATCTAGATATAGAAACCTAAACACTAATCTATATAAAAACAATTAGATGAAACTGTTACCAAATTATAGAAGAACATCCCTAAAATAGATGGGATAGGTATGGGAAAGTGAAAGGAAACCACACGGGATAAGATCCACTTTCCAGGAGGGGTGGAGATAAAAAATTAACGGTTCGAATCAACAAGACTAGATTTTAGAAGGGCTTGGAATCCCTCTTGAAGGCTCTACATTTAGGGAAATTGATTGTGGATAATGACATCGAATCTTGGGGTATAATATGGGGGTTTGGGAATTTTTTTAATAACATTTTGGGGATTTAAATCCATTATGCATAGTTTTCTACTTAGGGTGAATTGTTTCCTATAACCATGTGCCATAACTATCCAGCAATTCAAGGTGGTTCATGGTTTATCGTTTTAATTATCATGGTTTTTAAAACTATGTGACATCTATATAGAACCCCTCTATTTAGGGGAACACTATTAGTTAGGCTATGGTGCACGATTAGGGAAAACTGTGTGCCAACTGTGCAATACCCGCTTTCTTCCATTTTTTCAAACATTCAACCAAACAATACACATTTTAAAATCCAAACAAATATTAATAAAAACTAAGAAATATTGTACTTGTAATATTGATCAAGGAATCTACAAAAACGTCTGAGGTTTTACAATATCTCCACCTTATCATAGCTCATCCTCAATCATTACACCAAAAAATATCTAATATTCCAAGTGAAAAATATTGGGCCACTGATCTCGCATTTATTCTTCTTCCTCCTTTGTTTATTTAATCACATGTCTATTTTTTTCGAAAAATACACAAACTATCTGCATGTTATTTTCTCAAAAAAAACATTCTCATTGGATCTAAAATAAGTATCAGATGCTCTTTCTAAGAAAAATCTATCTCAAGATAAATATCATCATCATTGATATGATGAGAGAGTTCTAGGTGATACCACCAATATTTTGACATATAGAAACAACCTACATCACACTATATCTACGTGGAAGAGAAAATCGGTATTCAACCGGCCTGATTCTATCCATGACCTCTTACTTTCAAACAAACATGGGCACCAACATGCCCTTAGTCTATATACTATGGTGAAGGAATCTATGGTAATCCTCACGGAATACACAGCTACACTCATTAAAATATATAGTACGTCGATGCCTATCAGTATATGAATATTATCTATGTTAATCCATAGACATACACATCTAAATCAAATTTTCATGCATTGATGTCTCCTTCACAAGACTCATTCCAAAAAATAAAGATTCACGTCCCTCTATCCATCATAGATTTTTCCTGTATGGAATACCATTACGAGCTTTTTATGGTTCCATATTTATCATTTTCTAATAACTATTTTTACAGGAGAGCATCATTACTTTCGAGTGTTTCTATCTGGAACCACCAAAGTCTAGAACACATGATCCCCACATATCCTCAAGAAACTATACTGTAAGATCAGACTTCCAATCTATTTTTGGGTTGAAATCCATAATCAGCAAAACATGAACATTCATTTCCTTCTATAATACATGCTAAAATTGAGATGTAAAACTCAAATCACATTTTGAAACAATAGTTTGGGGTGTCGCGTGTAGAAGGATTATCTATCAGACATATAGATCTCCCAACTACTCTACTAAAAATGTCTATTATATTCAAAAGAAATGTTCTACCTCCATCATTCTATCTTCATTAAACATAATAGATTCTTTCTTATGAGGTGTAATCAGAAAATTGACCAAAAAATCCATAGTCATGTCATCCCACATTCATTCTAGAATGGGAAGCGACTGCATAGAAACACCAAGTCGTCGATTCTCTACTTTAACTGACTAACAATTTAAGAATCATTTCATGAACCCTGTTGTCTCATTTTCATCCCTGAAAACCAAAACTATTGACACAGGTCACCAAATATTTTGGTCACACCTTGATGTACCACCCCCTTAATTTTAGGAAAATCATGCTTCAAATCCTCCCATATACTAGTAGGCACAAAAACCTTATTCCAGACATAGATGATCTCATCCTCGTATATGGACCTATTATAATGTCACTCCTCACTAGTAAGGATTTCTCTCAAGGCCATTACCTCTATATCCTTTTATTTTCTATGTCTAATGTTTATCAAATTTGTATAATCAACTGAAACTGATATGAGATTCATCTTCTCAAGACTATCTTATACAAAAATTTGTATCATAGCTAGTAGAGACATTATATTCCACTCAGCGCTAGACCTCTAGACCTCTTGAGTCTCATTTTTTCTGTTTACAGTGTTAGAAACGTTGTTCTATTTTTAGGGGTATATTGTAGATCAAAATCAAATGAATCTATATACTCTATCCATATCTGGTTCCGATGATTCAAATCCCATTGTGAAAATATATCCCTTAAACTTTTTTGATCTGTATACATAGTTCATTTTTTCCCAAAATATAATCTCATAAAAACATCAAAAAAATAAAACACTATAGCTAACATGAGGTCATGCATTGGGTAATTCCATTCATGCAGCCTCAACTGTCGAGACCCATTCTCCCCAACTATATCTCAATGCATTAATGTAACTAAAAGTCATATCCCAAAAGCATCACAATACATTTTATACTCCTTAATTGGATCTGGTATAATCAAAAGTAGTGATAATTTTAAGTGATTATTAAATTCTTAGAAATATTTATCACATTCTCCTAACCTATAAAACATCATCCCCTTTTTTCGTGCCCAAAATTGATTCTTAGAACTTTGAATATTGAAAATGTTTCTGGGATACTCCCATGAGACATCTAACTGAACCTTCTCTATGACCACAAAGACACCTTACTCTGAGATTATGTGACCTAAGAATTGTACATGATCAATCCACAATTGAACCTTAGATATATTTTCATATAATCAATGTTATATCTGGATTGTCATATTTATTTTGAGATGTGGGGAATGATCACCATGAGTCTTGTCATACACTATGTTGTCATCCATAATAAATATATACAATCAATTAAGGTATGGATTGAATATTCTCTTCATCAAAGCCATAAAAACTGTTGGGGAATTCATCAACCCAAGTAGAAATATGATGAACCCAATAAGGCCATACATATCTCCAAAAGTATTCATTTGTATTTCACAAGGTAATAATCTTAAATGATTATACCATGACATCAACTCTACCTTTGATAAGACATAATCTTCTCTCTAATTGTCAAAAATCTCATCGATATGTGTTAGAGGATACAATTTTTTCACTAGAATCTATTTCAACATTCTGTAATAAAAACATATTCACAAAGTCCCACCATCTTTATTAACAAAAAAATATTGAAGAACCCCAAGGTGACGTACTCATTTGGATAAAAGCTTTATCATCTAACTATTCCCACTATGTCTTGAGATATTAAAGCTCTGCCGGTTCCATTTTTTGTAGTGGAATAAAAATTGGATCATCCCCTGCCATATACTTAGTAGTAAATTCCACAACTTCCCCAGGTGGAATCATTTAGAAATATTCAAAAAAACATCCTACAATATTTCAAATATAGGTTCAAATAAATCATATTTTACACCTCCACCATCTAGAAATAGACTAAAAACCAAGGTTGAACTACCCTAGTTTCTGAGTAATTTCCCTACACGGCCTACCTAGAAATCCTACTCTCCATAATGAATATAATTTTCTCCCATAGGAGACATAAAATTATACTCCAATGGTAATAATATATTTGGTCTTAGTATGCTAATTACTATCCCATATAAATGAATAGACCAAATCCATATATATCAAGAATATAATGATCCCTTAGAAAAAAATACAACCTATCCTTGAGATAAAACCATTGGTACATACAGATCTCTCTCAATTTTACTCCCAATGATATATCTGTTATACATACCCCACTCATTAAATCTACCACCATGATAAAATTACTCACAAATTGGGAAAAAATAAGAGAATTATATGAAAAATATCAAATAAGACCCTAGATATTGTGGAAGGTATATGAACAGTACCACTCAATTTGATTGTCTAGCCTCATTATCCACCAGTGCAGGCTGAATGGCATGTAGTTGACCTTCCCCTCCTCCCTAGGATGTATTCTGAGTCCCCTAAATTGATCCACTATATTAATATGGGTACTCTATCCATGAATCTCCACATCCATTTCCACTATTCCCACCACCAATATAACTATAGTTACAAGAATAAAAATGTGCAGAAGATCCCCTTCCTACACTCTGGATATGTCTATCTCCTCCTTCATTACATGTAATATGCAGATTCCAACATTCACTCTATTGATGTTCCATCCTTCTTCATACTTTGAACTCCACTAGTTGTCAAAGTAACTCTCTCTAGAATTATCATGATATACCACAATGGTGATAGATCACAT